>OY728120.1:384807684-386023827 GCA_963277665.1 Viscum album | reverse complement strand
GCTAAAAAACACTAATAAAGGCATGTTTTATCAGCGATTTCTATTTTAGCACTGATAAAACATACCTTTATCAGTGATTTTTAGCTAACACTGATAAAAGGATTACCCTTTTTTAAAATAAACCCTAACAGTCTCCTCCTTCTCTCTCACACCTCAAGCTCTTACGGAAGCTGAACACTGTCGCCGCCTCCTACTTCTCCTCCTCCACTGTCGTCAGCTCCTCCCCCTCCTCCACTACTATAGACTCCTCCTCCTCCTCCACTTTCGTGAAGCCCTCCTCCACCGGAGAAAATCCCTCTTCCACCGTGAACATCACGTCCGCCGTTGAACCCCATCTATTGTGAACCTCACCTCTGCTGCACGCCGAACCCCACCTCCACCCTAAACCCTTCCTTTGTCATGAACCCACCTCCTCTGCATACCCCACATATGCTACCAAACCCCAAATCTGCTATAAATCTATTCTCCTCTACAAACCCACCTTTATCATGAACCCAACTCCTCATGTGCTACCACTGTGAGTATTCTTATAATTATCTTAGTATTTAATTTGTATTTTCTCATTGTACAATTTTCCATGATCAATTCCATGAATGTAACTTTTCTATTTCTGATCATGGATATTGATGAGCTTCTAGGGCTAGAATATGTATTGTCCAAATCATCATGTTTGATGAATTTATAGTGTAGATTTGTCACTAAACCTCATATTGAAGTGGGTCTTGGTGCATTAGATACATATTTCCACCAATGAGATAATAATCAATGAATATTCTATGTTAGAACTTGATACCTTGCAATAGGTATATAGTCAAGGATGTTTTGGGTATGGATCTAGGATATCTAGGATCAACTCTATAGTTACTCCAAATAAATTGGGTAAAAGAGACATGTTCATTTGATTAAAATTAGATTGATAATAAATATATTTTTAGAATCTTAAGGATTCTCATTATTGACTTCTTAAAAAAATTACATTGCATATTTATTTCCATAATGTTATTATTTCTATCAGATAGTGCATCTCATTTGACTGATTTTTATTTCTATTGAAAATGAACTATATAAGTAAATTTTAGATTGATATAATTTTATTAATAAAAAATTATAATAACTGATAAATAATAAATTTGAGTGACATGAAAACTGTGAGTCTAGTTTGTGACTACAATTAAAACCCCCATGTAGTGGTGTATCTACTATATTAATTTTTTTCATCGATGGGTGGAATTATAGTTTTCTAAGGTGATGATTATGTCTATATTAGAGATTTGGATATAAAAACTTGTCATGTAGGTCATATATTTCTATCAATGGATAGAATCATATCCTATTTTTCTAGATTGATTTTGGATGATAGAGAGAAACATCAGTCAATATGTCCTATTTTCATTGACAAGTTCCTAGATGTATTTCCCAAGGACTTATCTAGGTTACCACCTAAGGGATGGGTTGAGTTTATGATTGTGTTCTTACCAAGTGTGGATCATATATCTAATCCACCATATAAGATGGATCGTGTAGAGATATGAGAGAAGGCTCGATTAAACGAATTCGTGGTGAAGGGGTTCATATGAATGATTATGTCCCCTTGGGGTGCCTTAGTTTTTTCCATAAAAATACACATGGATTTTTGAGAATATGTGTGGACTATTATAGGTTATTCTAAGTGATAGAAATGAACTTATATTGACTTATAAATATTTATGGACTATTTGATTAACTTAGATGTTCTAAAGTGTTCTCTAAGATCGATTTGATATCAAGTTATCATCAGTTAATGCTGAGGTATTTTGATATACCACATATTATATTTAGGAGTACATGTGTATTTAATGGGTATCTAGTGATGTCATTAAATTTGAAAAATAAAATAGTAGTGTTCAGGGAGAGATGAATTAGGTCTTCCATACTTATTTAGATAATTTTATAGCCATATTTTTAAATCGTATCATCATGTATTCCTAGTTGAGGGAGGAATATGCTAGATATCTAGAGATAATTTTGATAAAACTTAGGGAGAATCAACTATATTCCATGATCTCAAAGTGTATGTTTTGGATTCATAATGTACACTTCATGGGGAAAATGATATTACTGGATAACATATTTTATAACCTGTGAAGTTTAATATTATAGTTTATTTAGAGAGGCCAAATAATGCTTTTTGAGATCCAAAACTTTTTTCTAATTTCCAGTTATTACCAGAGGGACAACCAAGATTCTTCCTAATTGGAAGTGCTAATAAGGCCTTAAACAAGAATGTGGTATGGTTTCTATTATTAGATGTCCGTGAGATATACTTCTAAGATCTTAATGAAATATTGATGAAAATACCAATCTTAACCATAAATGAGATGGGTAATGAGTATGGATTATATTGTGATGTATTTGGAGTCAGGATTTGAATAGTTCTAGTCCATGATGGTCATGTATTTTCTTATGGGTCCAGATTGTTAAGGACACATAAGAGAAAATTCTTAAATCCTTTCTTAGATTTGGAAATAGTGGTGCTTTCTATAAGGTGTCAATGGTATTATATTTAGTGTGAGATATTTTTGGAATACACTAAAAAAGTGTTTGAAATATATTTAATCACAAAGTGAAATGAACCATTTATAGTGGAGAAGGTTGTAGTACCTATAGCCCTTTAACTTTGACCTAATGTATACCCTCAAGAAGGGTAATTTTTTTCTAATGTACTGTATTGGAAGGATCAATCTTAGGTAGTACATGATTCAAGAATCAAGTGGAATATGGTTTCCCACTTTTAGGAGATGTGACTTTATGTTCAAAAGTATCATTGCTATGTGACACTAATGCCTTTATCTATCACTTATTCACTCTTCAATAGTATTAAAAGAGTAAACTATAGTATCAATACTATTTATTCATGAGAGACATTATAAAACATTTATAAATTTATATTTTATAAAATGTTGGTTATTTTTTATTCATGTATTCTTTGTAAAGTTCCTCTTTTGGGATTTATATCTTTGTAAAAATGCATAAGTGGATCTTTTAAAATGATTAAAGTGTTTTGAAATGTTTCTTAAAAAATATATGTGTTCAACATACCCTTTTTTGGTTTTAAATAAAATTATTTAAACACTTGAAATTGACTTTGGTTTCATTCAAAGTGTTTTTCAACTCGTCTGATTTTCTTTCATGAAGTAATGTGAATGTTTTGAAATTGTATGTAATTGTGGTTTCATTTTAACAAGGGGTGTGTGAAGTTTTAAATGAAAATTTGTAAAATATAGAGGGTTTTCACTCATTTTAAATGATTAATATTGTTGGGTCATAAATTTACCTTTAATGATTTAAAAAAATGTATTGGGGTTTTGGGAAAGAGTTTTTGGAATTGGTTGGTTTATTTTAAAAAGGGTGTTTTATTTTAAAGAGGAATTTGTGTAAATAGTTTCTTTTTTTAATGGGATTTCAACTGTGATTTTATAAATGGTTTTCTAAGGACATATGAAATGTAGTTTTTCCATAATATTTTAAGTTTAGATTTTTATATAATTATGGAATCCATTAAATTATATAGTAAAGACAAGTAGATCAATAATAACATCATGGAAAGGGTAAATGTATTTCAATAATTTGAAGGACTAGATTTTAGTTAGATTTTCCCTCCTTCTATAAAGAATATAATAATTAGATGGTTCTTGACTTGATTTACATTGAATTTTTGTTTCTAGAACAAATGGGTGTCATGATTATATTCCTTCATAGAGATTTGTAGGAAGATATCTACATAGATCAACTGGAAGGTTTCATGATAAATGGAATAGAAGGTTCATTTCTAGTCTCAAATGGAGTTTTTTTGGGATTAAGTAGGCACTAAGATAGTGTAACTAGAATTACAATGATTTCATGGTAGAATTAATGTACATCCAGTGTAATGTAAATAATTGATACTATATGAAGGTGTATTATGATGGGAGATTTGTCATTTTACTTCTTTATGTGGATGAATTTCTCTTAGTTGGTATAATTAAGGAAAGATTGGAAGAGTTGAAGATTGATTTATCTAGAAGATCCCAAATGAAGCACCTTGGTTATGGAAAGTGGATATTGGGGATAAATATTGAAGGATACTTAAATTCTATAACTTTTCTAACCATGGTTAATTTTTATATCAATGTTGTGTGTATTTATTTTGTTAAATATTAATATTACAGAATCAAATAGGATGGATATGAATAATGACCGGATGGATGCCAATCATCTGAAAAAAGAGTATGACTATAGAGTGAAAGAGTTTGTCAAGTTTGAAAAATGTCATGCATATGACCCTTCTCAAAACCTTTTTCCATGTTTATCCAGCTGTTATTTAAGAAAACATAGTCCAGAGGAGTTGGAAGAACACTTGATCTATCATGGAATAGATTGAAGTTATAAATTTTGTAATAAACGTGGAGAAAAAAGTGAATGTAGATATTGGCTGAGATAGAACATCATTTTATGGATCATATGATATGATTACAAGTGCGGAAAATGAAGAGTAATGTATCAAGGATGTCATTACAGATGTGAATGATGATGAAGATTGTATTGAGGAAATGAAAATGATAGTTGAAGATGAAATTTGTGATTTCACAAATTTTTTTGAGAAATTAAAGAGTTGTGAAAGCACTAAATATATAGCATTTTCATTTATACTAAAGCTGTATAATTTTAAAGAAGGTAATGGATAGAGTTATTCTGGTTTTATGGAATTACTTTATCTCTTGAATGACATGCTCCCAGAAGATAATGAGCTCCTGATCTGAACATACAACATCAAAAAAATGCTGTGATCGATGGGTATGATCTCTAAAATAATATATGTCTACCTGAATGATTGTATACTATTTTTCAAGGGCCAAAAATCACTTAGATAATGCCCAAAGTGTGGTGTTTATCTATACAAGAAAGATGAATCTAATCCTATGAATGTTTTATAGTACTTTCCAATCATTCTAAGGTTTAGGAACCTATATGGAAGTGAGGAGACTGTAGTTCAATTGATGTGGTATGATGATACAAGAAATAAATATGGAAAACCACATCACCCGGCAGACTCTCCTTAGTAGAATAGAATTGATCATGAATATCCTAAATTTGAAAATTAGCCGAGAAACCTTCGTCTTACTCTATCTACAGATGGAGTGAATCTTTTTGGTTTTCAAATAAGAAATCACAGTACATGGCCGGTTATGTTCATAAATTATAACTTTCCACCATGGTTATGCATGAAATAAAAATACATCATGTTATGTATTCTTATATTAGGACGAAAATAACCAGGTAATGATATTGATGTTTATTTTTCTCCATTGATCAAGGATTTGAAATTATTGTGAGATTTAGGTGTTATGTTGTATAATACTTACAAAAATAAAGATTTCACATTGAGATCCATGTTGTACGGGATGATAAATGACTTTCCTACTTATAGAAATTTTTTCAGATATAAAATTAAAGGAACTAAAGGGTGTCTCATCTGCGAACAAGGTACATAATCAATTAGGTTGAAACACTCATAGAAAACTATTTTTATAGGACATTGTAGATTTATACCCCCAATGGAATAAGTACTGATATTGGATGAAATAATTTGATGGAAGTTTAGAAAAACATACCACACCATCTCCACTAACATGTGATCAACTATTTGAGAAATTAAAATATGTGGACACTACTTTTCTAAATCCATTTTTGAAAAACCTTATGAAAATTAGTTGAAAACGTGATTAATTTTTTTTTGAATTTCCATACTGAAATTTTTTGTATATTAGACATTTTCTTGAGTTATTAATGAATAAAAAGAGTATGTGATAGTGTCATTAGCACATTGATAAATGCACCCAAAAAAAATAAAGGATGGAATTAATGCTAGGTTGAACATGGTTGACATGGGAATATGAGAATATTTGGTGCTAGTGAAGGCTGAAAAATGAAATTTTCTTCCTCCAGCAGCTTACACTCTTTCTAGGAATGAGAGATATTAGTTTTGCAACTTCTGGAATGAAATAAAGTTTCCAAATGGGTATTCATCAAATATCAAGAACATTGTGTCAATGAAAGATTTAAATTTAAAGGGTCCGAAATCACATCAATTCCATGTTTTGATGTAAGATATAATACCTATAGCTTTACATTTCCTTTTCCCAAGAAGTATTGCCATACATTAATCAAGATTTGTTTCTTGTTCAAAGATATATACAGTAAAGTTAAAAAAATAGTGAAATTTCCATGGAAAGAGAAATTTCCATCATATTATGTGAATTGGAAATGTTCTTCCTACCCACATTCTTTGATATGATGTTTCATTTGATGGTTCAATTAGTGAAACTTATTTGACTATGTGGTTCTATACATAATAGATAGGAATACCCCATTGAATGATATATAATGATTTTGAAAGGGTATGTCAAATATCAAATTTTTTAAGAAGGTTGTATTACAAAGCGATATATTGTTGAGGAATCCATTGAATTCTGTATTGAATACTTTTCCAGTGTAGAAAGCATTGGTCTAATGAAATCTCATCACATTGGGAGGATTTTAGGTGAAGTAATTTCTGAAAGATATGTTGTCAAAATCAATATTACAGATTTTGAGCAGGCCCACCTTTATGTTTTACATAATAGTTTGGAGGATTCTCCATATTTTTTAACCCACAAATAAATTATTAGGCATTTAAATCCATCAAGGGATGAAAGATGGATATCAAATACACATAATCAATAGTTTATAGGATTGTTTTGGGACCATATTTTAAAGCAGTTAGATGAAAATCTAGATTCAATTTCAGAACGACTTTGATGGATATCTAGAGGACCAGGTGTGTTTGTATTATATTACAATGTTTATGTAATTAATGGTTATAAATTCTATAAAAATGAGCATTATGAAGACAGTACCATGAAAAATAGTGAAGTAACACTCGTGGATGAAGCGATGCATGTTTTTGGTACTAAGGACACAAATCCAATTTATACAAATATGTCATACTTTTTCATCATCAAACAAATATGGGAGTAGGATTATAAAACATTCCAAGTGCCGATTTTTCAATGCAAGTGGGTTGATAATAGGAGTGTTATTAAAATAGATGAATTGGGATTCGTGAAAGTTGATTTTAGTAAGGAAGGGTATAAATATGAACCATTTATAATGGAATCATAGGCAGTACAAGTATTTTATATTCCAAATCCCACAAACCGAAATTGTTTAATTGTTTCATTATCAACCAAAACCCATGAAGGGTCAGATGAAAATTCAACTAAGGGTGACCCTTTCATTGGGATGTCGCAATCATTTCATAGTGGTCTCAATGTAGAATTCATTTTGTAAGTTAGAGGAGATAACAATGAATGGATCTGGATCATCGATAGGGGGATAAAATCCCTTCATCCTTTAAAAAAGAAGAATAGAGTTCAATAATCAGGTTACATTTTTTTGTAATATACATCATGTTATCTCAAGTTATTATCCATTTGTTGTTTCATTTAGGTAATCTAAATTAAATGTTAAACCACTTCTATAGATAATGAATTCCACATATGATGGTGCTCCCAATCTTGAGGAACAATAGGTCTCTCAGCCTACTGCTGCTCATAGTGTAGAGGAACGACCTTCTTCACGTGTCGGTGCTACCATCCCTAAGTAACAATAGGTTTCTCAACCTACTGATACTCCCAGTGTAAAGGTACAACGACCATATTCACATGTCGATGCTACCACTCCATAGGAACATATTGACGATGTTGATTATGAGGAAATGGTAATCAAGGAAGGATTGGGGATGCATAAAAAATAGGAATTTCACAGTTTGACGGTGTAAGAAAAAAAATTATGGCAAAATTAAAAGGCATCAAATTCAAGGTCTGATGGAATGCGTGGGGATAACATGTTAACCCCAACATGGCCATGTTCATATATTACATTGGAATCATCACTCGGTAATGTGTGATGATTGATGTAGATTCATGGCACTATTGTAACACCACAAGTATTTACAAATATATTTATTATAGAATGCATGGAAAACTGAGTCTCTACAAACACCACTTTGTTATAACCTATCCAAGTAAACATAACTTTTCCACCTTTGTCATTTGAATTTTGAAAAACTGACATACATGATTGCGTTCAATAAGATATTTAGAGTCTGATAAAGAAAATTTAATTTTTGGTGAATAGTAACATACCCTTATGAATAGTAATATACCCATATGAATAGTAAGGAATAGTAAATTGGCCAAAAAAATAGAAACATCACCCATGAATTTATATATATAATTTAGACATCTTAAAAGTGAAAAACGATCATAGTATAAGTATTGGTATTTTTGTATGTCATAAATATTTTAATTACAATTTTATGATTAATTTAATAATTTAAAATGGAAATGTATTTTCAAAAAATATAATCAAAAATTGTTATTTTATTCTCTTATGGTTATAATATAATTTTATGGGACCTTGATAAATTTTTCAATGTTTTATAAGATGAGTTATAATTTTAATGTTGTTTTTTCGAATAAATTATGATTTTATTTAAAAATTAAATTCAAAATATTCAGAAATTTTTTTTCAAAAAATTGAGTTCATTTTTTAATTATACACGTTGAATAATAGTCAGGGTTAATTTTTGGTATTTTTTTGAAAAACTTGAATTTTTTATGAATAGTGAAATACGGTAAAATACCGTATATACAAATTATCTATTAAATACACTATTTATTACATCATGAGTGATGTAAGTCCACTTGGATCGAACGAACATGCACTTATTAATATTAGGGGTCACATGAAACAACACTATTAGTTGTCTTTAAGGAATTAATAAAATAATGAATAAAATATTCAAAATTTACTCCTCTCCTCCACAATAACCCCCCACCCCCACCCCCTCA
The DNA here is from genome assembly GCA_963277665.1 of Viscum album. Taxonomy (NCBI): domain Eukaryota; kingdom Viridiplantae; phylum Streptophyta; class Magnoliopsida; order Santalales; family Viscaceae; genus Viscum; species Viscum album. The sequence goes on along the minus strand of OY728120.1, from coordinate 386,014,915 downwards.
CTCCCTCTTCTCCTCACTCCTATAAGCCTTGAATATCTTCAAAGATCTTCCCAAATACCCTTCCCTAGTCACTCCCCACGTCCAGTAATCTCTTTGTCTTTCCAAAAGACCAAAACCCCTTCCCTTAAGGAGGTTATCACAAGAGGTAAATCATCTTTCTTTTTCATTTAGTTTCATTTCAATTTATCTTATTTTCTTATTATCTCCCAACCTCCTATATCAAAATGACCATGATTACTCTAGTATCATCTATATAATGGAATTATATAATGTTAATTTTAAGAACCATCATCAATATTCTTACTCTCTCTCTCTCTTTTATTTTATAAATGAAATCATCATCCGTGAGGTTCCAATTGACAACTTTGGTGGATGACGAAGTTTCATTCTTAAATTTATCCTTCATTAATGTTCATGAAACCATTTTTATGTTTGAAACAGACTATAATATATTTATTATGTATCATCTATGGTTTTTAATATTTTTTTACAAATAGTTCTGATTTATAAATCAAAATGAGTTCATGGTGTTCAAAAACCGCCAATTAACCCAAACGTTTATCATTAAATAATTTATATAATGATTCATCTTCACTCCAAGTAACCAAAATAAATTTACAACCATGTAACCTTATTTATACTCAATAATAAAATATAACTTCAATTCTATACAACAATCCTCATTTTACATGATTCTTCATTCATGTATATAAGTATACTGATCATGAAACAAACAGACCCAAACAATGAAATTGAACCTCTTAACCCATCAAAAAGGACATGAATGAACTTAATAAGGTTATAATAAATAAATTAAATGCCAAATAGGTTCTTAAAATCTTAATTAATGAATTTAATTTTGTTATCCAGGACACTAAGACCAAGTGAAGAACACCATCGAACTTAAGGTAAGGGTTTCTTCGTCTCACTTCCATTTTTTGTGAGATATTCTGTATTCACTATTATTACTTAGGTATGGTTTACTTATACTGACCATTGATGTTTCATATAATTATTCCATTTATTTTAATGATATTCAATGTATCATTTAATTATTATTAATTTTGGGTCATACGATTCAATTTATTACAAAGTTACAAGTATTCTCTACTCGAACCTCCATTTTTATTCAGGTTTCTCTTATTCTCTACTCACCTTCATGATATTCTTTTTATTCTTATGTAATCCTCATAAATTCTATGTGAATGTTCTATAAATGTGTACTAATAATAATACTACTTTAATTTATGGGGAGTTATATTTTTTAAAAGTATCTTTAAAAAATTCTTCCAAAAATACAAGCTCGATTCATGGAACTTCTCGAATTCTTACCTATTTTGAAGTTCAACCTATAATATATTTTAATCCATATTTATCTTTCTAAAGTCACACATTTTATAATGAAAATGATATTTTGTTTCATTTCTGGTTTTACAAAATCAAACATTCCTTTTCACTTTAAAATCTCTTTAATGAATTTCTTAAACCGTGCTAAAATGTTTTAATTATAAAGCTTCTTTAAAAACACTTTTTACACGATTTCACTTCAGTGGGACATCACTTGTGCCTAAAATGTAATATCAATGTCCTTCCCTTTTCTTTTCTAGAATATAAATGTTTAGAACCAGGTTTATGAAAAATACAAATGATTTTCCAAAAGAACTCTTTTCTCTAAAGTAAAATGGATTTTTCTCATCTCACTTTAACTTTTATGAGATATACACTTTGTTCACTACATATTACTTAAATGTGGTGTATGTACTTACCTTTGGTATATCATATCAAGAGTCTCCATATTCTCAGGATATTCTAAGGGATTATGATTTGAATATTTCAAGGTGGTATGGGACACTTTGGAATGTTTAAGGATTATTTCCTCAAGAAATTTTCAATGGTATCATTTAAAAGTATCTTATCTATGTCAACATCCTTGTTGAATATTGTAATTCATTGAGTTTTATCTCTTATTATATCATCTACCATATTTAATTTAATGGTTTGTGATTAGTTTGACTGTGTATGTGTTATCTTAAACCCATTCACCAATTTACTCTGAATGGTTAGTGTGTTTGATTATTGCTCGGGGAAAGTTATTTACATTTCATATGTTAGTTTCTATATGAATGTATTTGTTATTTATGTTTATCCCCATTCATATAAGGAATGCATTGAACTTAGTAAGTGTCAGGTGGGGGCCAATATAGCCCCTCGGTGCATTGATAGGTCTCATTAGACAAACTATGGTCTTGGCATGTGTAACGGCCCAGTCCAGCCCACGGTCATGATACTGTCCACTTTGGGCCTAGCCCGCACGGTTTTTTTTCCTAGGCTCTGGCCCTCAGGCACCCCCCAGGAAAAGGCCTTGTGATGGGATATGTATCCACACCACCTTATAAAGGATTGATTCGTGCTCCTCCTCCTTCGATGTGGGATTGCCATAACCCACCCCCCTAGAATTACACAATGTCCTCACTGGAACATCAAATGGACACTAGCTCTGATACCATTTGTAACAACCCAGTACAGCCAACGATCATGATATTTTCCAATTTAGGACTATCCAGCACGGTTTTGTTTTCCCTGGGCTATGGCGCTCAGACACCCCCCAGTAAAAGGCCTCATGATGGGAGAGGTATCCACACCACCTTATAAAGGGGTGATTCATGCTCCTCCTCCTTAGATGTGGGATTTCCATAACCTAGTGTGAGAATACCACATCAAAGGAGGTGGTGCACAAATCACACCTTTCTAAGGTGGTGTGGATACCTCTCCCATCATGAGGTCTTTTCCTGAGGGATGCCTAAGGGCCAGAGCCTAGGTAAAACAAAACCGTGTGGGCTATGCCCAAAGAATACAATATCATGATCATGGGATGGACTGGTCCATTTCAAATGGTATCAAAGCCGGTGTCCATTCTATGTGCCAGCGAGGGTGTTATGCCCTTCTAGGTTGGGTGGGTGTGAGATTCCCACAGCAAGGGGGGGCGCATGAAGCACCCATTTATAAGGTGGTGTGGATACCTCTCCCATCACGAGGCCTTTTCCTGGGGGATGCCTGAGGGCCAGAGCCCAAGGAAAATAAAACTATGCGAGCTAGGCTGAAAGCGGACAATATCATGATCGTGGGATGGATTGGGCATTTACAACATGAGGCCTTGACAAAATAAATATTTATGGTTTTGGCTGAGGCCTTAATCATTTTTTGACGTCTTGGTCGAGGCCTTGATGGTATATTTTAGAATTTCAAGCATATGTATTTCCCTCGTTATGAAGCTAGTAATTAAAAGTTCATGTGGTTATTTGACTAGTATAATACCCATGGTTATGTTTTATTATGGCATTATTTACTCAGATAATATTCATTATATAATGTGTTCAATTTTAGTAGCATGTGTTTTCAATTATTCACCATGCCTATTGTTTATTTTTATGATATATTCTATTGTATTTCTTACCCTTACTGAGCGTTTGAGCTCACCCCTTTCTTATGTTTCATCTTCTCAGGATATGAAGAAGTTTTTTTATAATTGACCTATAAGGATAATCTTAGAGTGGGGGATGTTCCCAATTAAAATTATATGTTTTATTTCTTCTCAAGTTGTAATGTTGAACGTATGTATGTATCTAGTTTTCCAAAACTACTAAACTACTCAGTACTTCGGGATAAGATTCCTTCTAATTATTCCAATGTATTAAAATAATGCACCATCTTTGGGCTTCTAGGGTCGGGGTGTTACAGTTGGTATCAAAGGAAGTTTAGTAGAAAACATAGTAAGTAAATATAGAAAAAGTAGATTAGTGAAAAACCCCTAAGATAGACTTTGGGGATAAGAATATGAGAACATTATTGAACTTTGGTAAGGAATCACTTTTGTGGTTTATCAAAAAATACATCCCTGTCTAGATACGAATAAGTAAAGGTGGCTCTGGCACTGATGTATCTAGGGGTAAAACCCGAAAACACCGCTTTGAGCTAGAATAAAATGGGAACTAGTGCACGACAATAGGGCCTTGTTTCACTCTTGGTTTGAAACTCCTTAGGGATATGATTTGGTAAATTCATAAGATTATTATAAAAAATTATAAAGGTTTTATTTCATAAAGTAACTAAAGTATATGGTTCTGGGATTTATGATGCATGAATTTATGTTATGTGTTATACCATGTTTAGAGATATAGAGATTTCATAATTTTATGAGCTAATATATAATATGGAATTGATTAGAAATGGAACCTAGTAGAATAAATTAGAACTTTACCAATGCACATGATGCGAAGAGTAATAAGGATCATACCTCTAATGGTCTTAATCCATCATTTCAAAGGAAGCTTTTCTCCCAAGTATCCTCATCATATGAGGAAATAGTATCATATGTTGAAAAGGTATGTAAAGCCTTCTCTAATTCATATGGATTTGAAGGGAAGAAAAATAATAAGAGGATGGCATAGAAATATATGGATAAAGGTAAGAAAGGAAAGAAGGGTTTTCCCACATGTGATAACTATGGAAATAAATACCTCCGTATATGCATGAGAGGAAAAGGAGTTTGCTTCAAGTGTCGAGAAAAAGTCCCCTATGATCATAATTGCACGACAAGGAATGAATTTTTCTATATTCAATGCTTCAACTGCAGGGAGATGGGAAAATATGTGAATCAATGTCCTAAGCGTCAAAGGAATATACCCCAACTGATGATTTTGGATAATTATCAAGTTATGATGCTACTGCAGATAAAGTAGAATGATTAATATACCTAGTCAAGAATCAGGTCATTTGAATATTTTGTTAGTAATGTACTGGTTATAAGAAGTATGAGTTATATAAGGATTTTATTACAATACAATTTCTTTAAGGATTTATGGTTGTATGATGAATGGTATAAAAGAAAAGTAATTTAGTAGAAAGTTAATTTTTTTATGAAAAAATATGATTGAGGGAAAGAAAACCCTTAATATATATCAAATTTTGAGATAATGATGAAGAAATGATTGATTTCGGATAAGTACTGACTACCTTGGAAATAATTGTTGACTTGTCGAGAAGTGGTTTATGCTATCATTGATGGAGTTTACAACACTTTTGGATTTAAAGAATATATAAAATAACATGTATCTTACTTAAATAATATGGAAGAATGCATGTTTCCAATATAGTTTTTACAGCAATTCAAGTTATTACCATATTTCCAGAGGATACGTGATAAAGTTATTCACATGTTTGGAATGTGAATTTTAGATATCCTTCTTGTTGATTAAGGTTCAATGATAAGTTAATCATGGAGATTTAGAGACCTTCATTATAATGTATTGAATCATTATATTTTGGAATTTTTTAACCATTTACTAAGTGGTTTATGTTGATCATTGTATGGGGTTTTAGGGTTTAATGTCACTACATGATGGTTTGATTATTTTTCCATGACCATGTCATTCAATTAGGATGCGTTGATTTTTAGTAACCAATGCATTTCCCTTTCCTCTTATTAATAGGATATTTTAACCATATTCTTGATGTGTGTTTCCAATAAGGGAATTTTCAATTATCAACCATTAACTTTCAAAGTTCAATTTTAAATTTTGGGGGGAAAATTTTTGTGAGGGGATAATGTAACACCCCAAAAATTTAAAAATAGATTTATTATAAAATGCATGGAACACTAAGTCTCTAAAAACACCACTTTTTTAAAACCTAGCCAGGTAAACATAATTTCTCTAGCTCTGTGATTTGAATTTTGAAAAACTGACATACACGGTTGCGTACAGTAAGATATTTAGAGTCTGATAAAACAAATTTATTTTTTGGTGAATAGTAACAAACCCTTATGAATAGTAACATACCCTTATGAATAGTAATGAATAGTAAATTGTCCAAAAAAATAGAAACTTCACCCATGAATTTATATATACAATTTAGACGTCTTAAAAAGCGAAAAAATGATCATAGTATAAGTATTGGTAATTTTGTATGTCATAAATATTTTAATTACAATTTTATGATTAAAATAATAATTTAAAATGGAAATTTATTTTCATAAAATGTAATCATAAATTTTTATTTTATTTTATTATGGTTATTAGATAATTTTATGGGACCTTGATTAATTTTTCAACGTTTTATAAGACGAGTTATAGTTTTAATGTTGTTTTTTTCAAATAAATTTTGATTTTATTTAAAAATTAAATTAAAAATGTTTAGAAAATAATTTTCAAAAAATTGAGTTCATTTTTGAATTCTACAGGTCTAATAATGGTTAGGCTAAATTTTGGGCATTTTTCTGAAAAACTTGAATTTTTGATGAATAGTGAAATACGGTAAAATACCGTATATAAAAATTATCAGTTAAATACACTATTTATGACATCATGAGTGATGTAAGGAAACTTGGTTAGAACTAACATGAACTTATTACTATTATGGGTCACATGAAACAACACTATTGGTTGTCTTGAGGGAATTAATAAAATAATGAATAAAATATTCAAAATTTACTCCTCTACTCCACTATAAACCCCCCCCCCCTCACACCCTCTTCTCATCACTCCTCTAAGCCTTGAATATCCGAAGAGTTCTGACCAAATACCCTTCCCTAGTCACTCCACATGTCCAAGAAGATCTTGGTATTTCCAAAAGACCAAAACCTCTTCCCTTAAGGAGGTTCTCAAGGAGGTTATTACAAGAGGTAAATCATCTTTCTTTTTCATTTAGTTTCATTTCAATTTATATTCATTTATTATTATCTCCCAAACTCTTCTATCCAAATGAACATTATTACTCCAGTATAATCTATATAATGGAATTATATCATGTGAATGGAAGAACCATCATCAATATTCTTACCCTCTCTCTTTTATTTTATAAACAAAATCATCATCTATGAGGTTCCAATTTACATCCTTCGTGGACGAAAAAGTTTTGTTTTTAAATTTATCCTTAACTACTGGTCATTAAACCATTTTATGGTTGAACTAGACTATAATATAAGTATTATGTATCATCTATGGTTCTATATTTTTTTTGTACACGTAGTTTTTATTTATAAAGCAAAATGAGTTTGTGGTGTTCAAAAACCACCAATTAACCCAAACGGTTATCATTAAATAATTTATATAATGATTCATCTTCACTCCAAGTAACCAAATAAAATTTAAAACCATTTAACCTTCTGGATGTTCACTAATAAAATATAACTTTAATTCTGGACAACAATCCTCCTTTTACATGATTCACCATTCATGTATATAAGTATATGAATCATGAAACAAACAGACCCGAACAATGAAATTGAACCTCTTAACCCATCAGAAAGGCCATGAATGAAATTAATAAGGTTATAATAAATCAATTAAATTTATAATGTTTTATTTAAATCTTAATTAATTAATTTAATTTGGTTATACAGGACACTAAGACCAGGTGAAGAACGCCATCAGACTTAAGGTAAGGGTTTCTTCGTCTCACTTCCATTTTTGTTAGATATTCCATATTCACTAATATTACTTATGTATGGTGTATTTATACTGAAAATTGATGTTTAGTATCATTATTACCTTTATTTTGGTGATATTCAATGTATCATTTAATGATTATTAATTTTGGGTCATATTATTCAATTGATTATAAAGTTACAAGTATTTTCTACCTGAACCCCCATTTTCATTCGGGATGCTCTTATTCTCTAATCACCTCAATGATATTCTTTTTATTATTATTTACTCCTAATAAATTATATTTTAATTTTATATATATGTTTACCAATCATAATCCTACTTTCATTTATGGGTAGTTATATGTTTTAAAAGGATCTTTCAAAAATTCCTCCCGAAATACAAGTTCGATTCAAGGAACTTCTCGGATTCTTACCTATTTTGAAGTTCACCATATAATATGTTTTAGGAAATATTTATCTTTATAAAGTCACACATTTTAGAATGAAAAATATATTTTTCTTCATTTCTGGTTTTATGAAAGTAAACATGCCTTTGCGCTTTAAAATCTCTTTAATTAATTTCTTAAACTGCACTAAAATGTTTTAATTATAAAGCTTCTTTAAAAAAACTTTTTACACAATTTCACTTCAGTGGGACATCACTTGTGCCTAAAATGTAATATAAATGTCATTACCATTTATTTTGTTTTATATAAATTTTTAAAACTAGGTTTGTGAAAAATTAAAATGATTTTCCAAAAGAACTCTTCTTTCCAAAGTAAAATGGATTTTTCTCATCTCACTTTAACTTTTATGAGATATACTCTTTTTTCAATACTTATTACTTGAATGTGGTGTTACATACATGACTTATTATAAATTTAAATTTCATTTAATTACCATTAATGCTATGTTTTGGGGGTTTCCCATGCTTTTATGGAGAAATGGATGAGTTTTCATGAATTGGGCCAAAATGTGCGCCCAATTCCAGATTTAAAAATAAATTTTGATTCCCTTATAACTCCTTCATTTTTCAAAAAATTTCATCCATTATAATTCCTACTTGTCATACCCTGACCTATTAACACCACCATATTAATTTGGACCATTTAGGAATCCATAATCATGGTGGATATGGGTTTTTATTTAAGGGATTGGGCCTTCCAGAAAGCACATTTACTGCATTAAAAATATTTATTAATTATTTAATATCTCCTTCAATATTTACGTTTTTCAGTGATTCCAACTCTCTCCCAAGCCCACATACCCAAGACGCGCCTCCATGCTCTCCTATCCCTCTTTGGATCTCGGTTTCATCACTAATTTGGATGAAACTTCTCTGAATTTCTCAAATCTCCTAGATTTGAAGAGGTAGATTGATTATTTCATAAATCCTTCATTTCTCACTATTTTCCCCCATTCTAGTTCTTAAATTATCTCTTCAACATTTTTAGAATATACCTTTAATGTTTGGCTATTTTCAAATTCAAATACTAGCCTATTTGGTGTGATTTCTTAAATATTCTTCAAGATAAGTGATTCCTTATTGGTTTCTTCCTTTTCCCTTAGGGTTTCCTCCCTCCTTAATTATGTTCTAAAATGTCCAAAAGTTAGGTTTCGAACCTAGGGTTTGATTTGGTGTCTTTTTGGTCAAATATTGTGGTCTAGGGCTGGATTTATCTTCTTTGTGGTGAGGTGGTGGTTCGGTTGATGTTTTTCACCAAGTTTTGAGGGATTAGACACTTTTGGTAGGTGATTCCATGGCTAAATTTTTTTTGATGAGTTAGTTTTATTTTTTTACTGTTTTTGCATGTTATCCATATGATATGTGTGGTGAGAAAACCATTCTTGAGGTATTTTGTTAGGAATTTAATTTTATAATTGCATTTTTGTTGAAGTTGTGAACTTTTTGAATGTAACACATGTGGTATCTTTTGTGGTAGTTTTATAAAATATGAAATTGATTTATTAGTTGTTTAAATGGGATGAAAATTCTGTTTTATTAATGAAATAGTGTCATGCGGTCCTTGGAAGGGGGTTTTTGTAATAGGTTTGTTGTATAAAACGTTGTTATACTTCTTGAGAACATTTTATGAAAATGGGTGTTTTCATTTGTATCTTTTGTGGTATTATCCAAGGTGATTTTATAACACCTGAAAGTGGTTTTATAAATGTATCTAGGGATGCAAATTCTACCTTGGTAGTGTTTTGGTGTGGTTTTTTCCTTGAAATATGGTTTTGAAATGGGTTTTATGAGAAAATATTGGGTATACTCTTTGGAATTATTTTATGAAAGATTTGAATGATTTAATGATTTATATAAGTGGTGAAACCATATTGCCAAAATGTTTTGAAGTGTGTATATTCTAAAATGGTACATTTTAAATTTGAGAGGGTATTTTTTGTGATGTGTTACATCTTGGAAATTTTTTACAAAAATGTTTGAAGGATTTACTAAAGTGTGTAAGAGATGTGAAAGTGATGTGGGATTTTTTGTGTAAGTGTGATGTGAAAAATGGATTTTTGTTATGAAAAAAGGTATTATGTAACATGTGAGTGGGATGTTATGTGAGTTTTAATATATTTTAATGGTTTTATAAAAACGTTTAAGGTATTTTTGGAAGTGTTAATGAAATTTGAAAATTGTTGTGGGTTATTTTGGTGTGAGTGTGATTTCAAATCAATTTGAATGAAAAGTGGACTTTTGTGACTTATGTGGTATACATGTGGGATTTTTGGTGAATTTTTTATGAGAAAATGATATTTTCATGTGAAAATTTTATTTCTTGACTTTTTTAACTTGTTTGAGCACAAATGGGAAAACCCAGGTATCTAGGTGGGTGGACGTGTACTAGTATGCTAGTGAATCCATGGGGTTTGGCCTCAGTTTCACTTAGCACGGTTGATGCTTACAACACTAACTAAACTATGATGATGATGATTGGGGACCACAAGGTTATGGGTATGTTCCCTACTAGTGTATCGTGCACGAGAAGGGATATTTTTTATGGTTACTCTCACCGAGATACAAGGTACCTGGGACCCACAATGAGCTAGTGCCTAAGGGTAATTTCCTATTGCTTGTGATCGTTACATCCTTTATACTTACCATCAGAATATGGTTTATTTGGATGGAAAATTAAGTATCTTTGGAATTTATTTTAAAATTTTTGATTCTTTAAATTAGCCCACTTGAAAATTGATTTTTTTTTAAGTTGCATCTTTTAGAAATTATAACTAGAAATAACATGTATTTTAAACTTGCATGATTTTAATCTATGAATTTTTATCACATGGAATCTCTTAGTGTTGTTATCCTACTAGGATTTGTCTCACACCATAATTACACCTTTGTGTATAATTATACTTGGTTATATTTTTTTGCAGGTTTGGGTACAACTTTTGTTCCAACAGTTCGGGTTTTTACCGATCGTTCGTGATGTGGTGTTGTGGAGATGGCTTGAGGGTGGTGCATATTTCCATGTGGGGGTTCTTGGGATGTCATTATTTGGTTTCATACCTTTTTAATGGTATTTAAACATAGTTTTATCTTATGTAATTCAGTTTTGAAATTTTTCAAAATACAATTTTAGTTGACAAAATCCAGATTTGTTTTATTGAGTTTGTTTATTGTTTATTGTTTAAAAACTCAGGTAAATCATTCCCAAACATCATTTTATGATAACTAGGAACTTTTTCCATCCCATGTGGATTGGTAATTCCCTTTAGGCCTTGTTGCGGGATAGGTTGGGTGTCGGTTTTGATGGAGACCAGATTTGGTTCGGGGAAAATGGTATCAAAGGCAGGTTCGCTCTCTTTGGGTCATGTTATTTGGGGAATAGTCAGGATATTATAGAGTTAGGATTGTCTAGACATAGAATTATGGTTATGGGTAATGTTTCTGATCACCACACCCCATGAATGGATTCAAGTCTCTGGGGGAGGTTGGGACTTTTCTGAGTCCTTTGGTTTTCATGGTTTGATGATGATTAAGGGAAATGAAAAGAGAGTTGGGTTAATGGTCTCAGTGAGCTCATAGGGTATGGAAAGCCATGTGGAGCTAGAGATATTTCCCTTGAACACTCTCTGTGATGGTTAAGTGATTGTAGTATGTCCTCTAGCCATATTCCCAATTCACCCACCAAAGCTAACTTCCCCATGCATTGTCTTGTGTCCTTTAGTTTTGAAATCTTAGAAGTTAGGTTTTAAAAGAAAAATGACATGGTTTTAAGAAGAGTAAGTTTTAAGTGATTTTCTAATAAATATAGAAGTTTTTGAATTGTGAAATGGTGGAACTGAGTTTTCAGAATCATTTTGAAATGGAAAATGTTGTGTTTACACCTCTTTTGAAAGCAGAAAATTGTGTTAAAGTTGGTTTTGAAAAAGTGTTTCCAATAGAGTTTTCTAAACTGTTGAGATGTGTTTTAATGGGATGAGATGTTTTGAAATTAATGTGTATGAATTGAATTTGAGTTTTCATTTAAATGATTGTTCCTTTATGAAAATCTTGTTAAGATGTAATTTGGGTTTGATTTCATGGTTAGCAGTTTTAAGAAAAAGGATGTATTGGTTGACTGTTTTTGGTTTGAAAAGTGGAAAGAATTTTTTATTTTAACCTTTGGTATTTCTGTGAGTGACTACATGCATGGGGTTATATTAGATGATTGATGTTTGATGTCATGGTTGGATGATTTATGGAATAGATATGAGGAGGGTGCTCAGTGTGGCACAGAAACATGCATGTGTGGGGCCCATGAGGTACCATTGGTGGATACGCTAACTGTTGAACCATTTATTTTCAAAAATATGATTTTAAATGATAAACATGATGTATTTATTACTAGTTTGGGATGGTTTGTATTAGGGTTTTTTTAATGTTGATGTTGTGGGATGTTTTGAGTCCAAGAACCCCTCCGGTTTGTACTGTGTTTTGGGTTTTTGTTTGGTCGGTAAGTTGTGTGGAAGGGACAGTTAGTGGTCTCTTTTGAGAAATTATTTGGGATGCCTTTATTGTGGTTCCTTTCATGTGTTTGGATTGAGTTTTTGTTATATCTTGACCAATGGACCATCTTGGTTGGGTCCTTGGGTTTAATCGTTGGATAAGGTACGCCCCATTAAGGGTTAGTGCACAACTGAAGTGCAGCCCAGGTTGTTTTTTCATTGGAAGATCCTCCAGTTGATCAATGTAAGGAATATTTTTCTTAAGATTTTTAGATTGATTCTACACCCTTTCCTTCCTTGGTTTTTTTTATACTCTTGTAGTGGGAGAGTGGTCATGGAAGGTTGAAAGGGACCTTAGCTTCTTAAGTTTGCTGATTTTCCAAAGGTGGAAGTGGTCTGGGGATGTTAGCATGGATGAGTATCTGGATGGTGTCTAAGAGGTCATATAAGTCCTTCATAGTCTCTTATAAGAAGGATTTCATGTTATACTACCGTTGTGGGAAATCTGGTCATGAGATGATATTGTGGACACTTTCTAGAATTCTGTGTTGTTTTAGGATGTTGTATAAGGTCCCTCTCCATGAATTATTTATATCAGTCATCATTGTCCTATTCGGTGACACATTGTGATGTCATGTGATCAATTGACCGTAAAGGTAAAATTCATGAAATCCTCTGAGAGCCCCTATTATTTTGGGAGAATGCCTCCGTTGGAAAAACTTCAAAATCTTCCATTTTAGAGGAAGGTGAGTATAGGTGTTCTTTACTTCTATTGTTTCTCACCTGAAGAAACAAGGTGTGATGTGCGTGTATATTCTAATCCCTTGTTTCAGTGAAATATCAGGTTAGGGTAAATTGATTTTGGAATGTGTTATGTCTTGGAAATCTTGTCGGGGATTTCAGTGTAGTTGCTGGTGGCACCGAAAGAAGAATTCTCATTTAGGGGGTTTCCAAATCCTAACTGTGAGGCTGAAGTTGCTTTAATCATTGGAGCTCCAGCCATAGGTCTCGAAGAGAAGTTTTCTCATAGTCAAGGGAAATCCCAGGGTCATTTAAACCCTTGTATATTTTCATATCCTTAGTATGAAAGATAGGAAGAGTTTAAACCTCTGGTGTAATCATCTTTCTTCTGTTGTTCCTGTTCGGTGGATATTGGTGGAGGGCCTTGAGTTATTGGAGAATGGTTGGAAATTTGGATAGACGTACTAAGGAAATAGTCTTTGCACGATTAGTAGTGACCATGTTCCAGGAAGCCATGTGGAAATAATGATCTACACAGTTAGTGTACGGTTTCCCAAACTGTGCGGACTAACCCTGCACCCTTCCAAAATATTTAAAAAAATTGGGTCTTTCTGTGTCGGCCCATGCTGGTCAGTTAAGATGGTTGGTTCTTATGGTGGGGAGACCCACTATGATTCTCATGTACATTCCTTCATAAACATTTAATGGAATTTTACCCTTTGTACTAGGGATTATGTTCAAGCCTCCCCTGTTAGTGTCTGGATTCTGTCTCGGAAAAATATAGGTTGCCTCTTATGGTAGGGTGCCTATTTGTGTCCCCATGTACCAATAGCTCATATTTATCCATGGTCTTCGATTGGATATAGGTAGTATCGTTTGGAAATATCTTACTACCAACATATTCCTTGAGTAAACGTTGGGACTGGAGATCACCCAATGGTTTAGTTAAAGTAAGGTAAGTTTAACCTTGTTCGAAGTTGTTGTTCATTTGGGCGAATTGCTTGAGTCTTGTTCAGATATTGTTTGAGGAGTTTTCTTTTGTGATAAATTTTAAATTTTATTGATCATTTCATGAAAGTGGTGTATGTTTGGGTTGTGAGATTAATCCTTCCCTAATTGATCAGTGGAGGTATTTTGGCCCTTGGGGGTGAAGCTTGGCAAAGAAGTACATCTTTGTTTATCGGTTGGATTTGGTTTTTGTATCTGGCCTTGCTGTTGCTTTCCGGGGATGGAAAGTTTTCATTTTGGGGATAATTTTCACATAAATGACTTATTATAAAGTTAAATTTCATTTAATTACCATTCATTCTTTTTTTGGGTGGTTTCTCATGCTCTTATGGAGGAATGGGTGAGTTTTCATGAATTAGGCCAAACTGTGAGCTCAATTCGAGATTTAAAAATAAATTTTTATTCCTTTATAACTCCTTAATTTTTCAAAAAAAATCATCAATTTTAATTCCTACTTGTCCTACCATGAACTATTAACACCTACATATTAATTTAGACCATTTAGAAATCCATAAGCATGGTGGATATGGGTTTTTATTTAAGGTATTAGGCCTGCCCGAAAGCCCATTTCCTGCATTAAAAATATTTATTAACTCTTTAATATATCCTCAAATATTTACGTTTTCTAGATGATTCAAACTCTCCCTCGAGACCACATACCCAAGGCACGCCCCCATTCTTTCCTCTACCTCTTTGGAGCTCGATTGTGTCGCTAATTTGGATGAAATGCCTCTGAATTTCTGAAATCGCCCAGATTTGAAGTGGTAAATTGATTATTTTATAACTCATTCATTTATCACTATTTTTCCCCCATTCCAGTTCCTAAATTATATCTTCAACCTTTTTAGAATATCACTTGAATGTTTGGCTGTTTTCAAATTCAGATACTGGTTTATTTGGGGTGATTTCTTAAATATTGTTCAAGGTAAGTAATTCTTTCCTGGTTTCTTCCTTTTCTCTTAGGGTTTCCTCCCTCCTTAATTATGTTCTAAAATGTCCCGAAGTTAGGGTTCAAACCTAGGGTTTTTAATTTGGTGTATTTTTGGTAAAATATTGTGTTCTAGGGCTGGATTTATCTTCCTTGTGGTGCAGTCGTGGTGTGGTTGATGTTTTGCACCAAATTTTGAGGGATTCGACACTTTCAGTAGGTGATTCCATCGTTAACCATTCCTTGATGAGTTATTTTTCTTGTTTTATGGAATTTTCATGTTTTCCATATGTTTTTTGTGGTGAGAAAACTATTATTCAGGTATTTGGATAAGCATTTATTTTTATAATTGCATTTTTGTTGAAGTTGTGAACTTTTCGAATGTAACACATGTGGTATCTTTTGTGGTAGTTTTATAAAATATGAAATTGATTTATTAGTAGTTGAAATGGGATGAAAATTCTGTTTTTTAATGACATATTGTCATTCGGGCCTTGTAAGGGGGTTTTTGGAATAGTTTTGTTTTGTAAAACTTTGTTATACTTCTTGAGAGCATTTTATGAAAATGGGTGTTTTCATTTGTATCTTTCGTGGTATTATCCAAGGTTATTTTATAACACTTGAAAGTGGTTTCATAAATGTCTCCATGGATGAAAATTCTACTTTTTTAGTGTTTTGGTGTGGTTTTTTCCTTGAAATATGGTTTTGAAATGGGTTTTATGAGCAAAGATTGGGTATACTCTTTGGAATTGTTTTATGAAAGATTTGAATGATTTAATGATTTATGTAAGTAGTGAAACCATATTTGAAAAATGTTTTGAAGTGTGTATATTCTGGAATGGTACATTTTAAATGTGATAGGGGATTTTTTGTGATGTGTTCCATTTTGGAAATGTTTTACAAAAATGTTATAAGGATTTACTAAAGTGTGTAAGAGATGTGAAAGTGATGTGAGATGTTTTGTGTGAGTGTGATGTGAAAAAATAGATTTTGGTTATGAAAAAGGGTATTATGTAACATGTGAGTAGGATGTTATGTGAGTTTTAATATATTTTAATGGTTTTATAAAATTGTTTAATTGATTTGTGTAAGTGTTAAAGAAATGTGAAAAGTGTTGTGGGCTATTTTAGTGTGAGTCAGATTTCAAATCAATTTGAATGAAAAGTGGACTTTTGTGACTTTTGTGGTTTACATCTGGGATTTTTGGTGAATTTTTGATGAGGAAATGATATTTTCATGTGAAAATTTTATTTCTTGACTTCTTGAACTTGTTTGAGAACAAAGGGAAAACCCGAGTATCTAGGTGGGTGGACGTGTACTAGTATGCTAGTGAATCCGTGGGGTTTGGCCACAGTTTCACATAGCACGATTGACGCTTACAACTCTAACTAAACTATGATGATGATGATTGGGGACCAATAGGTTATGGTTATGCTCCCTACTAGTGGCTCGTACATGAGAATGGATATTTTTTATAGTTACTCTCACCAAGATATGAGGTACCTGGGACCCACAACGAGCTAGTGCCTAGGGGTTATTTCCTATTCCTTGTGCTCATTAGATCCTTTATAATTACCATTGGCATACGGTATATTTGGATGGAAATTTCATTAGCATTGGAATTTATTTTAAAAGTGTTGATTCTTTAAATTAGCCCACTTGAAAAGTGATTTTTTTTAAGTTGCATATTTTAGAAATTTTAACTAGAAATAACATGTTTTTTTTAAACTTGCATGATTTTCATCTTTGAATGTTTATCGCATGGAATCTATTAGTGGTGGTATCCTACTAGGCTTTGGATCACACCGTACATACACCTTTGGGTGTAAGTAGACTTGGTTATTTTTTTGTTGCAGGTTTGGGTAACTTTTGTTCCAACAGTTTGGGTTTTTACCAGTCGTTCATGATGAGGTGTTGTGGGGATGGCTTGAGGGTGGTGGCTCTTTCCATGTGGAGGTTCTTGGGATGTCCTTATTTGGTTTCATACCTTTTTAATGGTCTTTAAACATAGTTTTATATTATGTAATTCAGTTCTAAAATTTTGCAAAAGACATTTTTAGATGAAAAAATCAAAAACAATTATTGAGTTTTTTTATTGTTTAATGTTTACAAACTCAGGTAAATCATTCCCAAACTTCATTTTATGATACCTGGGAAATTGTGTCAGCCTATGGGGATTGGGAATGCCCTTCAAGCCTTGTCGTGGGTCGGGTCGGGTGCCGGTTTTGAAGATTCAGTTCGTATATGTGGTTTATGTACTTCCCTTTTGTATATCATATTAAGAGTCTCCTTATTCTCATGATATTATAAGGTATTATTATTTGAATGTTTCAAGGTGGTATGGGATACTTTGGCATGTTTAAGGATTATTTCCTCAAGAAATTTTCAATGGTATCATTTAAAAGTATCTTATCTATTTCAACATCCTTGTTGAATCTTGTACTTCATTAAGTTTTATCTCTTATGATATAATCTACCATATTTAATTTAATGGTTCATGATTAGTTTGAATATGGATGTGCTATCTTAAAACCATTCACCAATTTAATCCGAATGGTTAGTGTTTATGATTATTGTTCAGGGAAAGTTATTTACATATCATATGTTAGTTTCAATATGAATGTATATGTTATATATGTTTATCCCCATTCATATTAAGAATGCATTGTAATTAGTAAGTATGGAGTGTGACCCGCTATATCCCCTCTGTTCATCGATGGGTCTCATGAGACAAACTATGGTCTTGGCATAAGGCCTTGAAAAAATGAATATTTATGGTTTTGGCTGAGGCCTTAATCATTTTTAGAAGTCTTGGCTGAGGCCTTGATGGTATATTTTATAATGTACGGAATATGCATTTCCCTCCTTATGAATCTAGTAATTTAAAGTTCATGTGGTTATTAGAATAGTAGAATACTCACGGTTATGTTTTATTATGGAATTATTTACCCAAATAACATTCCTTCAATAATGTGTTCAAGTTTAGAGGAATGTGGTTTCCATCCATCCAATGGCCCGAAGGCCTTCATTTTTTATTGATTTTTGATAATCCACCTTTCAAGGGGTGAGGTGGAACTATTATAATGCCCGTAGGTGTAAGTATTACATGGCCTTGTATGCCTTATAGGAATTCATTGCCCGTAGGCTTCAAACATTACATACAACCCAGAATAACTACTTGGAACTGCTCCTCCCAGCATCTTCATAGTGAAATCATCTCTCCACCTTCGCATGGTTGTTCAGATAGGCTATCACATTCATATATAGGCTTGTCCCGATGGCAGGTGTCATACCCTCTCATTCTTGCAATCTATGTAGCTTCTATTGTGGTGAAATCTCCTTGCTCATCCTCCTATAGAGCTTGTTCCATGTATGTTGTTTGGTTTGCATCTGTACTAAAGGTGGCCGGAAGGCCTTGAGGTGGCCTGAAGGCCTTACTGGCCTGAATTCTTGGGTGGCCCGAAAGCCTTAAAGGACTCGAGGAAAAAATTGGTGGCCCGAAGGCCCAAACAGGGAAAAATTCCTGGCTACTATAGTGTTAAACAGTGCCTACTACAGTTCCCATTACAGTACATGTTACAGTACTACACGGTTCCCACTACAGTACCTGCTAAAGTACTACTACAATACCCAGAAATTGTGCCTCTTCCTAGATTTGATCCCATGTTGCCTGGATTCACTTAAGAGTCCTCACCAACTGGGCTAAGGCTCATGTGCTAGAGGCATGTGGTTTCAATTATTCACCATGCCTATTGTTTATGATTATGATATCTTCCACTATATTTCTTACCCTTACTAAGTGTTTGATCTCACCCCTTTCTTATGTTTCATTTTCTCCGATCATGAAGAAGTTTTTTTATTATTGACCTACAAAAATGATCTTAGAGTGGTGGATATTCCCAATAAAAATTATATGTTTTATTTCTTTTTAAGTTGTAATGTTGAACATATGTATGTATTTGGTTTTCCAAAACTACTAAACTACTCAGTCCTTCAGGATATGATTCCCTATAATCATACCAATGTATTAAAATAATGCACTGGCTCTGAGCTTCTGGGGTCAGGGCATTACAGTTGGTATCAAATGAAGTTTAGTAGAAAACATGAAAATAAGATATAGAAAAAGTAGATTAGGGAACAAAACACTATGATAGACT
Source organism: Viscum album (assembly GCA_963277665.1). NCBI lineage: Eukaryota > Viridiplantae > Streptophyta > Magnoliopsida > Santalales > Viscaceae > Viscum > Viscum album. Next base: position 385,995,714 of record OY728120.1, on the reverse strand, counting down.
TTGGGGATAATAATACAAAGACATCCTATAATTTTTGTAAGGAATGGATTATGTGGTTTATCAAGAAAATAAATCTTTTTCTGGATATGAACAAGTAGAGGTGGCTCTGGAACAGATTTATCTAGGGGTAAAACCCAAAAACACCACTTTAAGCTTGTCTTGAACGGGAACTGGTACACGACAATGGGCCTTGATGCACTCTTTGTTTGAAACTCTCGGGGGATATGATTTGGTAAATTCATAAGATTATTACAAACAATTATGAAGGATTTGTGCCCCAAAGTAACTAAAGTAAATGGTTCTAGGATTTATGATGCATAAATATATGTTATGTGTTATACCATGTTTAGAGATATAGAGAGTTCATAATTTTATGAGCTAATATATAATATTGAATAGATTAGAAATGAAACCTATTAGAAGGAATGAAAACTTCATCAATTCACATAATATGAAGAGTAGTAAGGATGATATCTCTAATGGTCTTAAGCCATCATTTAAAAGTAATATTTTCTCCCAAGTATCCTCATCATATGAGGAAATAGTATCATGTATTGAAAAGGTATGTAAATACTTCTCTGAGTCCTATAGATTAGAGGGAAGAAAAATAATAAGAGGATGGTGGAGAAATATGGGGATAAAGGGAAGAAGGGAAAGAAGGGTTTCCCCACATGTGATAACTATGGAAATAAACACCTTGGTATATGCTTGAGGGGAAAAGGATTTTTCTTCAAGTGTGAATAAAAAGGACACCATGATCATAATAGAAAGACAAGGAAAGAATTTTCTTATATTTAATGCTTCAACTGCAGGGATATGGGAAACTATGTGAATCAATGTCCCAAGAATTAAAGTAATATACCCCGAATGATGATTTTGGATAATGATCAAGTTATGATGCTACCACAGATGAAGTATAATGATTAATATGCCTGGTCAAGAATCATGTCATTTGAATATTTTGTTAGTAATGTACTGGTTGTCAGAATTATGAGTTATATAAGGATTGTACTGTAGTGGTATTTCATTAAGGATTTGTGTTCATATGATGAATGGTATAAAGGAAAAGTGATTCATTAGAAAGTTAAATTTCTTCAGAAAATACATGACTGAGGGAAAGAAAAACCTTAATATATATTTATTGTTGAGATACTAATGAAGAAATGATTTATTCAGAAAGTACTGAAACAACACTATTGGTTGTCTTGAGGGAATTAATAAAATAATGAATAAAATATTCAAAATTTACTCCTCTCCTTCACTTTAACCCCCCCCCCCCCACACCCTCTTATCCTCACTCCTCTCATACTTGAAGATCATAAAATTTATGCCCAAATACCCTTCCCTAGACACTCCCCACATCCAAGAAGCTCTTGGTCTTTCCAAAATACCAAAACCCTTTATCTTAAGGAGGTTCTCAAGGAGGTTATTAAAAGAGGTAAATCATCTTTCTTTTTCATTTAGTTTCATTTCAATTTTTCTTCTTTTCTTATTCTCTCCCAACATCCTCTATACAAATGACCATGATTACACAAGTATCATCTATATACAATAATTATATCATGTGAATTTAATAACCATCATCAATATTCTTACTCTCTCTCTTTTATTTTATAAATTAAATCATCATCTGTGAGGTTCCAATTTATAGCCTTCGTGGATGAAAAAGTTTTGTTCTTCAATTTATCCTTCATTACTGTTCAAAAAACCATTTTTATGGTTGAAATAGAATATAAAATATGTATTATGTATCATATATTTTTCTGGAATCTATTTGTACACATATTTTTTATTTATAAATCAAAATGAGTTCGTGGTGTTCAAAAACCGCCAATTAACCCAAACGGTTATCATTAAATAATTTATATAATGACTAATATTCACTTCGAGTAAACAAATTAAATTTACAACCATGTAACCTTCTGGATGTTCACTAATAAAAAAACTTCAATTATGGATAACAATCCTCATTTTACAAGATTCTCCATTCATGTATATCAGTATACTGATCATCAAAACAAACAGACCCGAACAATGAAATCAATCCTCTTAACCCATCAAAAAGAACATGAATGAACTTAATAAGGTTATAATAAATAAATTACATGTATAATAGGTTCTGAAAATCTTAATTAATGAATTTAATTTGGTTTTTGAGGATATTAAGACCAAGTGAAGAACACCATCAGACTTAAGGTAACTGTTTCTTCGTCTCACTTCCATTTTTGTGAGATATTTTGTATTCACTACTATTACTTATGTTTGGTTTATGTATACTTCCCATTGATGTTTCATATCATGACTAACATTATTTTTATGATATTCAATGTATCATTTATTGATTATTAATTTTGGGGCATATGATTAAATTGTTTACAAAGTTACAAGTATTTTCTACCTAAACCTCCATTTTCATTTGGGTTGCTCTTATTCTATACTTACCTCAATGATATTATTTTTATTCTTATATACTCCTCATAAATTCTATGTTAATTATATATATAGGTTTACCAATCAGAATACTACCTTCATTTATGGGTAGTTATATGTTTTCAAAAGGATCTTTCAAAAATTCTTCCCGAAATACAAGCTTGATTCAAGGAACTTCTCAAATTCATACCTATTTTAAAGTTCAGAATATAATCTATTTTAATCCCTATTTATCTTTCTAAAGTCACAAATTTAAAAATGAAAAATATATTTTGGTTCATTTCTGGTTTTATGAAATCAAACATGCCTTTGATCTTTAAAATCTCTTTAATGAATTTCTTAAACCGCGCTACAATGTTTTAATTCTAAAGCTTCTTTAAAAACACTTTTTACATGATTTCACTTAAGTGGGACATAAATTGTGTCTAAAATGTAATATCAATGTCTTTACATTTTCTTTTTTGGGATATAAATGTTTAAAACCAGTTTTATGAAAAATATAAATGATTTTCCAAAATAACTCTTCTTTCAAAATTAAAATGGATTTTTCTCATCTCACTTTAACTTTTATGAGATACACGCCTTGTTCACAAATTATTCCTTTAAAGTGGTGTATGTACTTCCCTTTGGTAAATCGTATCAAGATTCTCCTTATTCTCATGATATTCTAAGGGATTATGATTTGAATATTTCAAGGTGGTATGGGACAGTTTGGAATGTTTAAGGATTATTTCCTTAAGAAACTTTCAATGGTATCATTTAAAAGTATCTTATATATATCAACATCCTTATAGAATATTGTAATTCATTGATTTTTATCTCTTATGATATCATCTACTAAATTTCATTGAATGTTTTATGATTAGTTTTACTATGGATGTGTTATCTTAAAACCATTCACCAATTTACTATGAATGGTTCGTGTTTATGATTATTATTCAGGGAAAGTTATTTACATTTCATATGTTAGTTTAAATATAAATGTATATGTTATTTATTTTTATCCCAATTAATATGAGGAATGCATTGGAATTATTTAGTGTCTGGTGGTGCCTTCTATAGCCCCCCGATGCATCGATAGGTCTCATGAGACAGACTATGGTCTTAGAGTGAGGCCTTGAAAAAATGAATATTTATGGTTTTGGTCGAGGCCTTAATCATTTTTGGACATCTTTTATGAGGCCTTGATGGTATATTTTAGAATGTATATCATATTAATTTCCCTTATTATAAATCTAGTAATTGAAAGTTCATGTGGTTATTCGACTAGTAGAATACCCATGGTTATGTTTTATTATGTAATTATTTACTCAGTTAATATTCCTTCCATAATGTGTTCAAGTTTAGAGGCATGTGTTTTCAATTATTTACCATGCCTATTGTTTTTGTTTATGATATATTCTGTTTTATTGATTACCCTTACTGAGTGTTTGAGATCACCCCTTTCTTATGTTTCATTTTCTCATTACATGAAGTAGTTTTTTTATGATTGACCTACAAGGATAATCTTAGAGTGGTGGATGTTCCCATTAAAAATTATATGTTGTATTTCTTTTTAAGTTGTAATGATGAGTATATGTATGTAGCTGGTTTTCCAAAAATACTAAACTAATCGGTCCTTTAGGATATGATTCCTTGTAATCATGCCAACGTATTAAAATAATGCACTGACTCTGGGCTTCTGGGGTCAGGGCGTTACAACCATGTTGTTCCTGAGCTTAAGACACTGATGTGGGAAGAAATTAAGATAACATTGTGATATAATTTTTTATTTATACTAAAAAATAAAATAATAAAACATTGAATTACTCTTCATCATGCATTGTAGAGTTCATTTATAGTAGATGAATCTCACAAGAAATATGTATTAATTCTTGCTAGAAATATTCATAGAGGATTTCGCACAATCCTAACAATATATAATTTTAAAGATGTTGAAGGGAAAATAAAACCGCACCCACCACTTATCTATGCACACTTGATAACCCAAGAATCATGGGATGTGTTTAATATTTGCCATGTATATGTGTCTTTTCAGTTACATTGTGTCTAGTAATACGTTGTTTGAAGATACATTTATTCATTACTTTGAAAATTTTTTAATTTTGAAACAGAAACTGAGTGATGGAAATAAGGAATGAATAGTAAAACTAGCATTCCCCTGTCGTAAAGAAAGGATGGGGTACACTTCAATTGAAAAAAAAATCGGTACGTATTTTAAATCCACCGTAATACTTTTATGTGATATGAAAAAACACCATAATTGTGTTCCTTTGTTTATATAAAGATTGATTCCATCCCACCCCTTGTTTAATGGAAGGATGCATGTGTAACTAAAGACGGAATACTAATAGATGAAAGCACAAAGTGTGGGAAATGTGTGTAAGTATTACATTATAATAAATTTGTTATTATTTAAATTGCTATTTCATAATAATGGTCACTAATTTTCCTATATTTTATATCTGACATAGTCACAGGACTCAGCAACTTCTGTACCAGATGAACACATACAATTGGTGTCCTTGAAGCATCTAGAATAGTATGGTCATGTATAAGGTGTGGGTTCTAGGGTGACACCCCGAACATATTTTGAGAAAAAAAACAAGAGGAGGATCAAAGTGAATTAATAAAATAGATTAAATAAATAATATATACCCTTGAAGAAAAATTCCTATGGTAGAGAGATATGATGTAAACTTTTATGGGGTGAGGCAAGGAGAAGAAGCAACTCAATAACAACCACTGCATGGAGATCCCGCCCACCCCCACTAATTATAAGGCAAGCCATTCCCCCTAAAGAGATGTCTTAGACAAGGTAATTAATGTTCTAAAAAAATTTCTGTGAAATGTGAATCAGATAGGTAGTGATACCTTTCCTATACTGACATTCTAAAGGGTGATAATGACTATGATTTATATCTTTCAACACCCACTCATCACCTTGTAGTGAGGGCTATGGTGTTTAATATCCAAAATGATAAGCTACATAGTATACCACTTCCAAGAGGGCATGTGAAATTGTCGATTAGCATAGTCCATGAATTGTACACTAATATACCTATTCCAATTCATGAATAATCAATTCATATGGTCAAAAAAATTGTAACTTTCATCTCATAGTCATCACATCTTGTAAAAAAACTTGTTGACAAGGAGGTATTCATTTCCAATTTATTTCTCAAGCTAAACCTTTAACAATTAATGAAAGAAGGTCTGAACCAATGAATGTTATTATAAATGGACAAAGGGAAGAGGATTAAATGAAATAGAAACTCAAAACCATCTAAAGGATCTACCAAACAATCTAAAAGATCTAACGAAAGAACTATTACCTCACATGTTCTATATCCATGCTTACTATCATTGAAGTTTCATGTGGATACAAAGATATAAGATGTCCATAATCACATAGTTGGTTTTGAAGAAAATATGTATGGAGAGAACGATCAATACTTCATTGGTGTTGAGACTGTAAGTGAAATCCTCAACTATGAATAGCTAGGCGGCCCAGTTGTAAATGTATACATGAGGTATGTTCTCATGATTTGATTTTCCAAAAACTGAAATACTATATTAATTATGACTAAATACATTTCATATTTTTTATAGGTGTATATATAAAAAACAATTGAAGGAATTTTCCCATGAAATAAAATTTGGACTCATTAGTCCTCACATCTCCTCTACAGAACAAACGAAAATAGATACCAATAAAAAGGATGAAATAGTTGCAGGTCTGATTAAATCATTTAAAAGGAAAGTTTTAGATAACAGACTCTATTTAATGCTCATAATTCAAGGTAAAAACTCTATAATTTAATCATATCAAATATATTTTTATTTCTTTCATTACTTATTCCTTTTTTTGTTTTTAGTATACATTGAATGCTCATTGTGGTAAATTTGGATACTCCAAGGATTTGTTTCCTAGATTTAATGCATGGATATCCAACAAACTATCTACACATGATAGAGCTTTTAAATTTTTAATACACTACATCCAACATTTTATAACTAAACATAAAGTTATATAATTTATATTATATTTTAATGAGGATTCTTTTATGATAGGGCAGTTCATCAATATCATGAAAAACAAGGAATGAGGCTAAGGGATAAGCAAGAGGACCAAGAAAAGTACTACGACTGGAAAATTATTAGGGTATATATAATAATAATTCACTATCCAGACACATATCAAAAAAAATTACTTATTCTCCTCAATGTTTATATAGTTTCTAAAATAGACCAATGGAAAATATTGTAGTTATTATGTTTCTAAATTTATGAGATATCATATTCCATGAACAAACTAGCATCAGTGAAGAGGTAATTTCAAAGATAATTTCTATTTCATTTAAAATATTTATTAATCCTATGTGTATTTATATTTTTCTAGTACTACTATGACTATATAAAAGAATCATATTCACAAAACGATATAGATGTCATCAGAAACGAATGGGAAGTATACCTGATATAAGAATGTACACAAATAATATGAATATGTGACTTCCATAGAAGTAGTGGATTATTTAAAATTTATGTTTAATTTACTTATTTTTAGTATTACTCAAATAAGAATTATTTTATTATATAGGTGGATTCCTTTTTTGAGTTGGGGCGGTTTGTTCGAAACTGATCAAGCTTGTGAGAGATTGGACTTCGGGGCTGCAAATGAGATAATGAAAATAAGGAAATGGTTCAGGAATGTATAATTTTTAATTCCTACTAATTATGTAATTAATTAATTTTGTCATCATTTTACCAACTCAAAATTGAGAAAAAATAACATGTGACCAGTATCACTCAAAGTGTCTTTTTTTTAAATTGATATTACTTTTAGTAAAAAGAAAAAGTGGTATACTAAAAATTGAGAAAATTAATTAATATTGTTTTGATAATTTATTACAATGATCCATAATTTATTTGTGATGTGTAGGAATCAACCAAACCTCAATTTGATGCATGTTGTGGCTGGTATGGCTCAAGGTATGTCTTTTTATTTAAAATTAACATTAATTTAAGTAAAAAAGAACAAGTGACATACTAAAAACTAAGCAAATGCGTTCTTATTATTTTTATAATTTATGAAAATGATCCATGATTCATTTTTGATGTTTAGAAGTCAATCTCATCTCAATCTGACACACGGTGTGACCGGTAGGACTAAAAGTGTCCATTATTAGTTTAAAAATGACATTTTAGTTCAAAACATGTCACTCACTAAAAACCATGAAAACACACTCTTATTGTCTTTATAATTTAGGATAGTGATTCATAATTCATTTGTGACATTTATTAAGTAGTATCATGTAAAACTAATGCATGATGTGACCAGTATGACTCAAAATATGTGTTTCCAGTTTAAAATGACAGTTTAGTAAAAAAACACAACTACATACTGAAAACCGAGAAAACACAGTAGGATTGTTTTTATATATTAGTAAAATGATATATTTGTCATTTTTTATATGTATGAATAATTTTCACCTCAATACAATGCATGGTGGATCTGGTATAACTCCAAATGTGTTATTATTTAAAATTGACTTTAATTTTAGTAAAAGAACAAGTGACATACTAAAAACTGAGAAAATGAATTCATATTGTTCTAATAATTTACTACAATGATATATTAGTAATTTATGACATGTATGAATCATCCTAACCTTATTTTGACGCACATTGTGGCTAGTATAACTCAGAGTGTCTTTTTTATTTAAAATTGACATTAATTTAAGTAAAAACAACAAGTGACATATTTAAAACCGAGAAAACGCATTTATATAGTTTTAATATTTTAGTAAAATGATATATTAGTCATTTGTATGTGTATAAATTAGCCTCACCTCAATGTCGCACACAGTGTGGCCAGTATAACTCAAATTGTCTCTTTTTATTGAAAATTGACATTAACTAAAGAAAAAACATCAAGTGAAATACTGAAAACTAAGAAAACACATTTTTATCATTTTTATACTTTAGTATAACAATCCATGAGTAATTTTTTATGTGTAGGTGTCAACATCACCTATATCTGATGCACGGAGTGTCAGTATGAATAAAAGTGTTCATTATCAATTTAAAATTGACATTTTAGTTCAAAACATGTCACTCACTGAAAACCAAGAAAACGTGCTCTTATTGTCTTAATAATTTATTAAAATGATTTATATGTCATTTTTTATGTTTATGAAGCTATCTCATGTCAAAACGATATACAATATGACCGATATGACTCATAGTATGTGTTTTTAGTTTGAAATGACATTTTAGAAGTAAAAACACAATTGGCATACTAAAAAAATGAGCAAATGCATTCATATTGTTTTGATATTTTAGGACAACGATATATTAGTAATTTTTGATAGGTGGGAATCATATTCACCTCAATAAAATGCACAGTGTATCTTGTATAACTCTAAATGTTTCATTATTTAAAATTGACATTAATTTTAGTAAAAGAATAAGTGACATACTAAAAACCAAGAAAACGCATTCTGATTGTTTTGGTATTTTAGTAAAATGATCTATTAGTCATTTTTTATGTGTATAAATCATACTCACCTAAATATAACACACTTTTTGGATGTTATAACTCCAATTGTCTCTTTTTATTTAAAATTAACATTAATTTAAGTAAAAACAACAAGTGAAATACTGAAAATTGAGAAAATGCATTCGGATTTCTTTCATATTTTTAGGAAAATGATATATTAGTCATCTTTTATGTGTAGGAATCCTCTAAACCTCAATATGATTCATGTTGTGTCCAGTATAACTCAAATTGTCTCTTTTTATTTAAAATTGATATTAATTTAAGTAAAAACAACAAGTGACATACTGAAAATTGATCAAACACATTTGTATTGTTTTGATACTTTAGGATAATGATTCATGAGTCATTTTTGATGTGTAGGAGTCAACCGAACATCAATACAATTCCTAGTGTGACTGATATGAATAAAAGTTCCCACTATCAGTTTAAAATTAACATTTTAGTTCAAAACATTTCACTCACTCAAAACCAAGAAAACGCGCTCATATTGCCTTGATAATTTAGTAAAATGATTCATAAGTGATTTTTGACATGTATGAATTAGTCTCACATCAAACTGATTCACTATAAAACTAGTATGACTCATAATACGTGTTTCCAGTTTGAAATGAAATTTTAGTAAAAAAACACAATTGACACACTGAAAACTGAGAAAACACATTCAGATTGTTTTTATATTTTAGGAAAATTATCTATTAGTAATTTTTTATAGGTAGGAATTATCTTCACCTCAATACGATTCATGGTGTGGATATTATAACTCCAAATGTGTCATTATTTAAAATAGACATTAATTTTTGTAAAAGAACAAGTGACATACTGAAAACTGAGAAAATGCATTCAGATTGTTTTTATATTTTAGAAAAAAGATCTATTATTCATTTTTTATGTGTAGGAATCAGTCACACATAAATATGATGCATGGTGTGGCTGGTATAACTCAAATTTTCTCTTTTTAATTAAATTAACATTAATTGAAGTGAAAACAACAAGTGACATACTAAAAACCGATAAAACACATTCATATTGTTTAGATGTAACATCCCAGGTAAATAAAGAATATAACATTTTCATACTTATTAATATTTGTGAATTAAATATTGATTTTACTTAAAATTGGATTCTATGTTTTATGGCATACCCGACAAGCAATAATGGGTTTCTCTGAAATCTCATGTTGCACACAAGGTTAAGTCATACTGAAAAATAATAATATAATATTATTATTTTAAATGGTAGTTAATGCCTAACCATTGTAATGGAGGGAATGAAAAGAACTAACTATAATATTATTATACATTTTTTTTAAATGTTTTTACATTTATCCATTAAATTTTAAAGGCTTAAAATAAGAATGAATCTAATTTTATGCATAAATACTCTAATATTCTTTAAAAAGTCGATTTACAACCTTTTGACGGAGAAACCTCTTTAAATATAGTTTTTGTCACTTTTATACATTCTATTTGAAAAAAAAATCTTCTTTAGAATGGAAACATCAAAATTTACTTTGGGTATATTTTGGGTATATTTTTGATAAAATTCATTTTTTAATGAATAGTGAAAATACTATATTTTAATTCAAAACTGCCTTTTAATCTAATTTATTTATAAGGTTATATTATCTTTTTAATTGGTTTTAAAGTATAATTATATTATGTTTTAACCATTTAATCCAATTTTTTCATTTTAAGTAATTTCACTTTGAAATTGGACATAAAAAAATGTTAATCTTTTGATAGTTATTATTTCTTAAAAATACGATTTTTGTTTTGACAATGAAAATTAATTTTAAATTAATTTCTGCCACTTATGTGTTTTTAATTTGTAAAAATGGATTCCATTTTTGTAATTATGAGTTCCAAATTATGTAAATATGTAACTTTTATTTTTATACATTATGAATATTTACTTCAGTAAATATTTTATTTACCATGGTTAATTGGTGAATATGGTAAATAAGGGTAAAAAAATATTATAATTATATTAAATTACCCTAACATATTTTCTAATCCTATTTTTTTGATACATGTCCAACAATTGGCATCATTGGGTCGATTTTGGGACCCCAAGGAGCCACTTAAGAGTGATAATGACACTTTATATTAATTAATTTAAAGTAAAGACAAAAATGACATAAACATATATCTTTTAGTAAATCAATTATTACATGGGGTAATATAAGTTTTCCCTTAAACTATACATATTAATTTAAAATATAAAAATATTTCCTACATCATGGTATTTTTTTTATAATTTTTGGATATCAAATAAATAAAATTATTTATGACATAATAATGTTGCAGTGTTTGCCTCATTAATGAATGATTTAAATAAATAAGATTATAAAAACTAAAACAATTTCCAAAACCTATCCAATTATTATTTTATGATTTTATTTAGAACATAATTCATCTTATCTTAGACTTTAATGAGTTTTGGACCTTTAGAAACCGAAAATCATTATATAATAAAAAAATATTTTCAAACTTTCCTAAAGCGCCCCTCCACCCCTTTATAAAACACCCTCACCTCTAACCCATTACTCACAACTATCAAGCCCCTTGTATCGTTCAACATCTACCCAATTAATCTCCATACATTCCTCTCTTACACGTATAAGCCTTACCTTAGGCATAAGGCACTTCGAGAAATCCTTTTGGTTCAAACCAAAGGGAGTTACCCGATTTAAAGGTAACGTCTTCTCTTAAATTATTTTCTTTTATTTTACTTCTCCAACACCCTAAAATCTTTTTACTAATTTATTTTATAAAAACACCAATATCCTCAATATACTAGGTTTTTTATTATGAGAATTATTCTAACTACACTTACACACACCTCCATCTAATGGGTAAAGAACATACTATTTCTGTAGACGGTGAACTACTGCCTCATGAAATGATGATTGTTCAAACTTCTCCTACCACCTATTATGGTGGTCATTATGATGGAACTGTATTTAAATGTGATATATATTATATTTTTATTGTATCTATTCTTATTTATTTTTCATTTAAATAACACCATTATGGTTTCCATAATGGGTAAACGCGATAATTTAATTTGAGGAAGTGCGGACTACAACCCCCTCAAAGTGATATGACTCATGCATGACATACGTGGGATGTATAAAGGATGGATTTAATTAAATTATAAAGGATATTATACTGTAATTATAATATATATATGTATCATTAATTTTTCATTCCATCAAAATACAAAATAGAAATGAAAGTAGCATTCTTGCGTACGTACGGCTTACCATCTCCATGAACAGTGCATTTCATTTCTTATCTCCAATTGTTATGTACTGTTATAAATATATATATATACTGGATATATATGATATATATGATATCTAAATAATTAATATCATTCTATAGATAATGGAACTTTGACCACATGAACAACTTTTAATTATAAGTTCATTTTTTACTCAAGTGCCAAATATCAACAAAACGACCATTATTAACTTAAATGATGACATAATTTTTATAACAATGTAATAAGTTATATAAAAGTAATAATAAACTTGAAAATGTTCTTAAGAAAGTAAAAATTAACTTTATTTTATTATTCAGGGGATTAAAGAACGAATGTGTCAAGTCAGACACGAGGTAAGGGACTTCGTCTCAATCTCCTTTCATAGAGGCATATTTTGTTTTATATATGAATTTATTTTATACGATGTATAAAAACCTTTGAATTTTCATTTCATTTGAAGTTAATATTTTTCTATAAATCTTTTTACTAAATGAAAAAAAAAATCTTTTAAGGTAAGCGGTGACAACAAGTGTTTCCACCACCGCGAGTATTATTTGATCTATGGCTTCCTTCACAAGCCGTAATGTTTTTAAAAAGAAAATAAATACCATATAATCTTTTACGTATTTTGGTATTGAAAATGGTTTTGATAATGGATTTGTTATTTCAATATATTTAAATGATGTGGAAATGTTATCTTTCCTTTATGTTTTTTTATGTGTTATGAATATGTTATGATTATTGGGAATTGTTTACATATACAGGTGGTTCTATGATAAACCTAGGGTGAGTGAGCCCGAGATAGCTCTCCAATTCATTGGGTAACATGATAGAGGTAAACATAAATGTTTCTCCTAAGAGATTTATGGAATATATTGTGATGGGTATTCTAAATGTAACTCCCTACGTGGTTGTGAAAGCTACAATGTATATATGTTATGGATGCCACAATTTGCCTTTATTATTTTTGATTACTATGTGTTATTCATAAATCTTATGATTTCATGGGGTATTTTAAAGAGATTATGTTATGTATGTATTGATGAAATAATGTTTTCTTTATTTGTTTTATAACCCTTACTGAGCTTTTTATTCTCATACCAAGTTTTGAAATGTTTTTCACAGGACTTAAAGATGAATAGGGTCAAGGATGAGATCAAGGAAAAGTCATGCTGTCTAAAACATGGAACTAGACATGACTCGTTTTTTAAAGAGTTTTTATTTTATGAAAAAAATGGAAACTGAGTAGAAGTGTATAATTTTAAATTTTTGATATGTAATGTAATAGTTATGTCCTAATTCTCTGAAACTCTAAACCTGTAAAGATCCTCAATGTGAATTATCCATTTAATTCAAGATTATGTAATGTTTTAAGGTTGGGTCCTTATAGTTGGTATCATAGGTTGGTTTAGAAAACTTTAGGAGTTATAATATTGTTAAATTAATGTCTATAAATTAATTTATGGTAAGATTGAAATTATATAGCATTTATATATTATCATGTTGCTTCATCTAAGATATTTCTAGGTTTAGAATGGTTTTCCATAGATGAAACAGGGTAACTATGTTGGGAAAGCATACATAGGAGAATAACCTTCCAAATCAGCAACCTGAGATGGTCGGAATCAGAACTGAACAATTTTTTCTAGTGATGGTACAACTGACTTAGGATATAAATGGTGGTGGTATCCATGCACGAGATCATCCAGATCGACCACATAGGAACATGTCAGTAGTGGAAAATTTTGTGAGGAAACATCCCCCATCATTTAAAGGATCATATGACCCTGTGCTGGCTGAAGGGTGTATTAAATCACTAGAGAAGATTTTTGATATCATGGGGTATTCATAACATCAAAATGTTAGTATTTCTATTTATCGTTTTGAAGGTGAAGTCGATCAGTGGTGGTCGATGGTGAAAAATATCAAGGATAGTGAGGAGATTGATGATCTTGATTGGGATGAATTAAAAGGTATGTTTCTTGAGAAATATTTTCCTAAGGAGGTTCGTCTTAGGATGGAAAAACAATTCCTAGAATTGAGGTAGGAGGATGACTCAATGGTTGCTTATGAAGACAAATTCACTTTACTGGAAAGGTATGCACCAAATTTTATACGATATTTTGATAGTAAAATAAATTGTTTTTACTTAGGATTGAAGCCAAAGTATCGAAGGTCTTTAGATTCTCGTGAGTTAAAAAGTTATGAAAAACCTGTTTGATATGTGGAGAAGGTAGAAATGGAGTTTTTCGATGATCTGGTGTTCTTTGAAAAACAACAGAATAAGAGGTCTAGGTGGAATAAAAAAGGGAAGAAATATTCAAAAAAGTATAATGGTAAGAAACTTAAGTTTATAGTTTGTGAAAATTGGGGTAAAAAGCATGCTAGGGAATTTCTTTTGAATTCTAGTATGTGCTACCGATGTGGTAAAATGGCACATAAGGCTCATAATTTCACTGAAAACGAATAGGGTAATGGAAAGACAAAATCTAATTTATAGTCATTAAAATGTTTTAAGTTCAATGAAATGGGTCATTATGCAAATGAGTGTCCAATGAAGAACTCAACTGAGGAAAAGAAGTCAGACTACAAGAATAAATGGGTGGTGAAATCCTTTTCAACTACTTCAAGAAATGTTGGGCCATCAAATGAAGTAGTATCAAGTACACTATTTGTTTGTTCAGATTATGACAATGTGTTGTTTGATTTAGGGTCTACACATTCATTAATTTCTAAGAAGTTTTCTAGTAAATTGGGAATTCCATATCAAGATATGAATCATGAACTTATGGTAAAAACACTAGGGGAAATGTTGAGACAAAAAGAAATTATAAGAACCTTCATATCCTTGTGTTCGGAAAGAATCTACCTACAAACCTTTTTATTTTTCCTCTAGTAGAGTTTGATATTATTTTGGGTATGGATTGGATTTCCGTTTATCATGCTAAGATTGACTACAGTGTTAAAGAGGTTTATTTTCAGAAATATTTTTATTTTGTGTACAATAATGAACCCTTACTTTTGATAACATATCAGGAAGCTGAGAAACAATTAAAATATGGAAATGAATGTTACCTTGCGCATATTTTTGAAAATAAAGGAACTGTTCAGATTAATGATGTGCCAGTGGTAAATGAGTACCTTGATGTTTTTTCTAATGATTTTCCTGGTATTATACCTGATTAGGAAGTTTAATTTACTATTGACTTAGTTCCTGATGCTAAGCCAATTTCAAAACCCACTTATCTAATGGCTAAAATTGAACTTTTAGAGTTAAAGACACAATTGTAGGAGTTATTAGATAAAGGTTTCATTCGACCTAGAACATCACCATGGGGTGATCCTATCTTTTTTGTTAAAAAGAAATATGGTTCAATGAGACTTTACATTGATTATAGAGCATTGAATAACATCACTGTTAAGAATAAGTATCATTTTCCTCATATCGATGATTTGTTTGATCAGCTCAAGGGAGCTCAGTATTTTTCAAAGATTGACTTGAGGTCGGGGTACCATCAGTTGTAAGTAAAGGAATCAGGCATTCCGAAGACCATGTTTCATACTATATATGGCCATTATGAATTTTTGTTTATTCCTTTTGTATTAACCAATGCACCTGATGTATTCATGGATCTTATGAATAGAATTTTCCATGAGTTCTTGGATAAGTTTATGGTTGTGTTCATTGATGATATTTTGGTTTATTTCAAAAGTAAAGAAGAACAAGAATGTCATTTAAGGGTTGTCTTGAAAACCTTAAAAGAAAAGAAACTTTTTGGGAAATTTATCAAGTGTGAGTTTTGGTTAAAAAAATTCAATCCTTGGTCACATAGCTTCAAAAAAATGTCATAACTATTGATCCTTCAAAAACAAAAATTGTTGAAGAATGGAAAATACCCACAAATATAACTTAAATATGTATTTTTCTTGGTTTGGTAGGTTATTACCGGAGGTTTGTTGAAATTTTTTCATGGTTATCTAGCCCACTGACTAAGTTAACTCGAAAAGGAGTTAAGTTCATTTTAACAAAAGAATGTGATGATTATTTTCAAAAATTGAAAAGAAGATTGGTGAATGTTCCTGTTTTGGAATTACCTTCTATAAATGGTGAGTTTTTTTATCTATAGTGATACTTTGTTGAAAGTAATTGGTTGTGTCCTAATGCAGAATGATCAGTTAATTACTTATGCATTCCATCAGTTGAAACCTCATGAGTTAAATTACCCTAAAAATGATTTTTAATTAGCTGTTATTGTTTTTGCTTTAAAAATTTGGAGGCATCATTTGTATGGAGTAAAATGTGAAATATATACTGACCCCAAAAGTTTAAAGTATATATTAACTCAGAAATAATTAAACATGAGACAGAGGATATGGATAGAATTAATCAAGGATTATGATAGAAAGATCCATTACCATCTGGGAAAAGAAAAAAAAGTGGCTGATGCTTTGAGTCAAAAAAAGTAATGATTCATTAACCTTGTTACATTTGGAACGAGATCCTTTAGTTTTTGATTTGATGAAATTTGGCATAGAAGTTGTTAGTGCAGGAAATTACTCTATTTTGTTTTAGGTGACAAAGAAATCAACTCTATTAGACAGAATTAAGCAAGCACAGAATGAAGATAGTGAGTTGCAGAAAAAGGTAGAGTTGGTTCAAAAGGGTAAGTTTCCTAATTTTAATAATGATTATTATTGTGTTTTGAGGTTTGGGAAGAGATTATGTGTGCCTTGTGATTCAAAATTAAAGAATGAGTTGTTATGTGAAGCTCATAGTTCTCTATTTTCTGTTCATCTTGGCAGTACTAAGATGTATAGAGATATTCGAGAGTATTACTGGTTGGATGGAATGAAAAGAGATATTGTTGATTTTACTATCAAGTGCTTGACTTGTCGACAGGTTAAAGCATAGCAGCAGTTACCAAAAGGGATGATTCAGTCTTTACCGATGCTAGAGTGGAAATGGGAAAATATATCAATGGACTTCACTGTGGGATTACAAAATACATCTTGAGTTAATAATGTAATCTGGGTTATTTTTGATCGATTGACTAAATTTTCTCATTTCCTTCCTGTTCAATATACTTTGTCTCTAGATCAACTTTCTCAGTTGTGTGTTAAAGAGATATTCAGGTTTCATGGAGTTCCCCTCTTCATTGTATCTGATTGTGATCACAGGTTTAGTTCTAACTTTTGGAAAGGCCTTCAAAAGTCGTTTGGCACTGAATTAAATTTTAGTACATCTTTTCATCCACAATCAGATGGGCAGTCAGAACGAACAATTCAGACCTTGAAGGATATGTTACGTGCTTGCTCAATGGATTACAAGGGAAGTTGGGACCAATATCTTTCTTTGGTTGAATTTTCTTATAATAACAGTTTTCATTCCAGAGTACAGATGGCTCCATTTGAGGCATTATATGAGAAGCGATGTCTAACTCTATCTCTTTTGGATGAAGTAGCTGAAAGGAAACTGACAGGACCAGAATTGGTAGAAGAGATTGCAGAAAAAGTTTATTTGATTTAGAAGCACATGAGAATAGCTCATAGCAGGAAGAAAAGTTATGAGGATAATCGGAGGAAGGATCTATCTTTTGAGGTAGGTGATCATTTATTTCTCAAATTTTCTCCATGGAAAAGTGTGATGTGTTTTGGTAAGAAGGGAAAGTTAAGTCTGACGTTCATTAGACCTTATGAAATCCTAGAGAAAGTTGGATCAGTTGTGTATAGATTGACTTTACCTCAAATTTTATCCCAGGTACACAATTTATTTCATATTTCAATGTTGAGAAAGTATATTCTGGATCCATCTCAGGTTTTGAGCCTAGAGGTAGTTCAGTTGTAAGAGAATCTCCCTTATGAGGAATAACCATTCCAGATTCTTGATTATAGAGAGAAAGTGTTGAGAAATAAGGTAATTCATCAGTTAAATTTTTTGTGAAAAAACCATATGGTTGAAGAGGCAACGTGGGAATCTAAAAATTCCATGGGGGATAAATACCCACACTTATTTGATAAGTGAATAGAATTGTGGAGACACAATTCCCAAAAGAGGGTAAGGATGTAAAATCCCATGTAAATAAAGAATATAACGTTTTTATACTTATTAATATTTTTGAATTAAATATTAATTTTACTTAAAAGGGGATTCTATGTTCGACGATGTATTTGAAATGCAACAATTGGTTTCTCTAAAATCTCATGTTGCACACAAGGATTAGTCGTAATAAAAAATAATAATATAATATTATTATTTTAAATGGTAGTTAATTCCCAGATGTTGTAATGGAAGGAATGAACAAAACTAACTACAATATTATTATACATGTTTTTTAAATGTTTTTACATTTATCCAAAAAAAATTAGAGGCTTAAAAAAGAAAAAAATATAATTTTAAGCATAAATACTCTAATATTCTTTAAAAATTCGATTTACCACTCTTTGATGGTGAACCCTCTTTAAATATAGTTTTGGTCACTTTTATATGTTCTATTTTAAAAAATAAAATTATTATTTATAATTGGAACATCAAAATTTACTTTGGGAAAATTTTTGGTATTTTTCTGAAAAAATTCATTTTTAATGAATAGTAAAAAATACTGTATTTTAATTCAAAACTAAATTTTAAAATAATTTATTTATAAGGATAGATTATCTTTTTAAATGGTTTTAAAGTTTAATTATATTATGTTTTTACCATTTAATCCAATGTTGGTCATTGGAAGTAATTTCACTTTGAAATTGGACATAAATTGGTGTCAATCTTTTGATAGTTATTATTTCTTAAAAACATGATTTTTGTTTTGACAACGGGAATTAATTTTAAATTAATTTCTACAACTTCTGTGTTTTGAATTAGGAAAAATGGATTCCATATTTCGAATCAAGAGTTCCAAATTGTGTAAATAGGTAACTTTTATTTTTAAGCATTATGAATATTTACTTCGGTAAATATTTTATTTACCATGGTTAAAGGGTAAATATGGTAAAAATGGTAAAAAAATAATATTATAATATTATTAAATTACACTAACATGTGTCCTAATCCTATTGGTTGATACATTACTGACAATGGGAATCCTTGGGTCAATTTTGGGACCCCATGGAGCCACTTAAGAGTGATAATGACATTTTATATTAATTAATTTAAAGTAAAGACAAAAATGACATAAACATATATCTTTTTGTAAATCATTTATTACATGGGGTTATATAAGTTATCTCTTCGACTATAAATATTAATTTAAAATCTAAAAAAATTTCCTACATCATGGTATTTTTTATAATTTTTAGATATCAAATAAATAAAATTATTTATGAAATGATAAGGATGCAGTGTTTACCTCATTAATGAATGATTTAAATAAACAAGATTATAAATAATAAAAAAATATCTAAAATCTAACCAATTATTATTTGAGAATTTTATTTCCAACATGATTCATATTATCTTTTACTTTAATGAGTTTTGGAACTTTAAAAACCAAAAATAATTATATAATAAAATAATATTTTCAAACTTTCCTAAAGAGCCCCTCCTCCCCCTTATAAAAATACCTCACCTCTAACCCATTACTCACACTTCTCAAGACTCTTGACTCCTCCAAAATCTACCAATTAAGCTCCATACTTCCCTCTCTTCCACCTAGAAGCCTTAACTTAGGAATAAGGCACTTCAAGACATCCTTTTGGTTCAAACCAAAGGGAGTTACCTGATTTAAAGGTAACGTCTTCTCTTAAATTACTTTATTTTATTTTACTTATCCAACCCCATAAACTCTTTTTACACCTTTATTTTATAAAAACACCATTATAATAAATATAATAGGTTTTTTATGAGAAATATTCGAACTAAAGTTACACACGCCTCCATCTAATGGGTAAATATCATACTGTTTTTGTGGATGGCGAACTACTGCCACACGAAATGATGATTGTTCAAACTTCTATTACCACCTCTTATGGCATCAATTATGTTAGAACTATATTTATATGTGATATATGTTATATTTATATTGTCTCTATGTTTATTTATTTTTCATTTATATCATACCTTTATGGTTTCCTTAATGGGTAAATGCGATAATTTCATTTGAGGAAGTGCGGAATACCGCCCCCTCAAAGTGATATGACTGGTTCATTCCATACGTGGGACATATAAAGGATGGAGTTAATAAAATTATATATGATATTATACTTGAATTATAATATACCTAGTTATAATTAAGTTTTCATTCCATTAAAATACGAAATAGAAATGAAAGTAGCGTTCATGCGTATGCACGGCTTATTGTCTCCATGAACAATGAATTGCATTTCTTATCTCCAAATGCTATGTACTATTATAAATACATATATATACTGGATAGATATGATATATATGATATCTAAATAATTAATTTCATTCTGGAGATAATGGAATTTTTACCACGTGAACAACTTGTAATTATAAGAAGTTCATTTTTGACTCAAGTACCAAATATTGACAAAACGACCATTATAAACTTAAATGATTAAATAATGTTTATAAAATGGTAATAAGTGATATAAAATATTAATAAACTTGAAAAAGGTTCTTAATAAAGTATAAATTAACTTTAGTTTATTATTTATAATATTAAATAACGAATGGGTCAAGTCAGACATGAGGTAAGGGACTTCGTCTCAATCTTCTTTCATTGAGGCATATTTTGTTTTATACATGAATTTATTTTATACGGTGTATAAATACCTTTGAATTTTCATTTAATTTAAAGGTAATAATTTTCTACGAATCATTTTACTAAATGAAAAAAAAAAGAATGTTTCTTTTAACGTAAGCGGTGACAACAACCTTTTCCACCGTCGTGAGTATTATTTGATCTATGGCTTCCTTAACAAGATGTAATGTTTTTAAAAGGAAAATAAATACCATATACTCTTTTATGTATTTTGGTATTGAAAATGGTTTTGATAATGGATTTTTTATGTCAATATATTTAAATTATGTGTAAATTTTATCTTTCCTTTATGTTTGTTTTATGAGTAAGGAATATGTTATGGTTCTTGGACATTGTTTACATATATGGGTGGTTCCGTGATAAACCTAGGGCGGGTGAGCCCGAGATATCTCTCCAATTCATTGAGTAACGTGATGGAGGTAAACGTAAATTTTTCTCCTAATATATTTAGGGAATATACTATGATGGGTAATCGAAATGTAACTCCCTACGTAGCTGTGAAAGCTACAATGTAAGTATGTTATGGATGCTACAAGTTAGCTTTATGATTTTTGATTACTATGTGTTATTCATAAATATTATGATTTCATGTGGTATGTTAAATAGATTATGTTATGAATGTATTGATGAAATAATGTTTTCTTTCTTTGTTTTATAACCCTTACTGAGCTTTTTATGCTCATCCCAAGTTTTGAAATGTTTTTCACAGGACTTAAAGATGAATAGGGTCAAGGATGGGATTAAGGAAGTGTCATGATGTCTAAAACATGTAACAAGACATGACTCTTTTTTTCAAGAGTTTTTATTTTATGAAAAAAATGGAAACTAGGTAGAAGTGTCTACTTTTTAATTTTTGAGATGTAATGTAATAGTTATGGCATAATTCTCTAAAACTATAAACCTGAAAAGATCTTCAATGTGAATTATCCATTTAATTAAAGATTATGTAATGTTTTAAGGTTGCGTCCTTATATTAGATATTTTATGAAAACAATATATTAGTCATTTGTGACATGTATGAATAAGTTTCACTTTAATCTGATGCATTGTGTGGCCGGTATAACTAAAAGTGACTCTTTTTATTTAAAATTAGCATTAATTTAAGTAAAAACAACAAGTGACATACTGAAAACCAAGAAAATGAATTCAGATTGTTTTGATACTTTAGGATAAATATCCATGAGTAATTTTTTACGTGTATGAGTCAACCTCACCTCAATCTAATGCACGGTGTGACCGATATGACTAAAAGTGTTCATTATCATTTTAAAATTGACATTTAAGTTCAAAACATGTCCCTCGCTGAAAACTAAGAAAATGTTCTATGATTGTATTGATAATTTAGTACAATGATTCATAAGTCATTTTTGATATGTATGATGTAGTCTCAAGTTAAAATTATGCACGATGCAATGGGTATGACTCATAATGCATGTTTTTAGTTTGAAATGACATTTTAGTAAAAAAACACAATTGGAATAAAAAAAGAAAATGCATTAAAATTGTTCTGATATTTTAGAAAAATGATATATTAGTCATTTTTAACATGTAATAATTAGTTGAACCTCAATATGATGCATGTTGTGGCCGATATAACTCTAAGTGTGTCATTATTTAAAATTGATATTAATTTTAATAAAAGAACAATTGACATATTGAAAACCAAGAAAATGCATTCGGGCTGTTTTGATATTTCATGACAATGATATATTAGTCATTTTTTACTTGTATGAATCATCCTAAACTCAATAATACACACGGTGTGGCTGGTATAACTCAAGGTATCTCTTTTTATTTAAAATTAACATTAATTTAAGTAAAAACAACAAGTGACGTACTAAAAACCAAGAAAATGCATATGGAATGTTTCGATATTTTAGTAAAACAATCTATTAGTAATTTTTGATGTGTATGAATCAAACTCACATTAATCTAATGCATGGTGTGGCTGGTATAACTCAAAGATTCTCTTTTTATTTAAAATTGACATTAATTTAAGTAAAAACAACAAGTGACATACTGAAAACTGATAAAACGCATTCGTATTGTTTTGATACTTTATGATAATGATCCATTAGTCATTTTTGATGTGTAGAAGTTAACTATACCTCAATCCAATGCATGGTGTGAATGGTAAGACTAAAAGTATCTGTTTAAAATTGACATTCTAATTCAAAACATGTCACTCATTGATAACTAATAAGATGTGCTCTGATTGTCTTGATAATTTAGGAAAACAATTCGTAAGTCATTTATGAAGTGTATAAGTAGTCTCACATAAAATTGACCCATGATGTGACTGATATGACTCATAATTCATGTTTCCAGTTTAAAATGACATTTTATTAAAAAAACATAAGTTACATACTGAAAACCGAAAAAACTCATTTGTATTGTTTTGATAATTTAGGGAAAAAATGCATCAGTAATTTGTGATATGTAGGAATCAGCTACACCTCAATATGATGCATGGTGTGACCGGTATAACCCCAAATGTGTCATTTTTTATAATTTTCATTAATTTTAGTAAAAGAACAAG
This sequence comes from Viscum album, assembly GCA_963277665.1. NCBI lineage: Eukaryota > Viridiplantae > Streptophyta > Magnoliopsida > Santalales > Viscaceae > Viscum > Viscum album. Next base: position 385,972,193 of record OY728120.1, on the reverse strand, counting down.
TGATATACTCAAAACTAAGAAAATACATTCATATTGTTTTGATATTTTAGGACAGTGATCTATAACTCATTTGTGACATGTAGGAATCAACCCCACCTCAATAGGATGCACGTTGTGACCAATATAACTCTAAATGTGTTGTTTTTATTAAATATTGACATTTTATTAATGTGTTCTTTCATATTAATGTTTAATTTATTTCTTTATAGTATTACTAACATAATATTTGTTTTCTTATATAGGTATAATCTTTTTCTCGGGTTGAGATGATTTTTTCTACAACTGATTCCAGGGGCAGATGTTTTTGAGAGGGGATCACAGGCGTCAAAATATAAAATATTAATGTTTTAGAATGTTTTATGAATAATTGTAAATGAAATTATATAAAACATTTTGTTTGAAATGTAAATAGAAGGGATTTTTTATATAACATGGGTGGACATTTTTGTATTCATGATGTCAATAAAATGTATTTAGAATTTTTTGAAATTATAGAATTTTTTGAAATTATAGCATTTTTTTAAATTACTAGATGTATATAGAATTTGAAATTGTGGGTTTTTGCTTCTGGGTGTTCTGTTATATTAACAGTAAATTGCAGGTGGCTAGGCCTTTATCAGTGATAAAAAGGCACTAATAAATGGTGGTCTTAATCAGCACTATTTTTAGCACTAATAAAGCCCCCCCCCCCATCATCTATATGATTCACAGCGCTTTTTTGTACTGTTAAAATCTTATTTTCATGTGTTTAAAGAGAATATGTATAGTGGTTTCATGGTTCTAGATGGTGGAATAAAATAAATGAGTTGGATTCCTATATTTTTTCTTTATAGTAACTAGAAGTGGAGCATAGTCAGAGACAGACCTGGAGAGATTCATGATTGAGGCTTGAGTTAAGGTATCCACTCCATGAAGGTTGGAGATATATTGATCGATTCAAATCAAAATTATTCTTTCTCCTTTGTGGCTATTACACCATGTGTACTTCCTAGAAATCTTGTATCTAGAAGACCTTTACAGGACATAAAATCAAAAAATCATACACAGCCATGCTATCAAATCCAGCTCCTCCTAGGTTATCTAAGGCATCAAAAATAATGTTAAAATATTACCCAATGAACCATCAAAGGTTGTTTGGTTGAAAATCATTGAGTTTATACTATAACAATTCTCTCTATGTGACCTCACAACTCGCATACATGAAAGAAAATAATAACTCATTCCCCCTAAAATAATACAGGTAGTGATAAATTGGGAGGATTCCTCTACTAGATCAACCAAGACAAAATATTTTTATAATATCCATATGTGTTTTTTGCAATCATTGATATGCATGTAGTCAGCAAAACCCATATTCCTACTAAAATGTGTGATATGGTTCACTCTCTTCTTTGATTTTAAGATAACAATGATGGAAACAAAATGATAATGCACCTCAGTGGTCATGAAGGAAAACTTAACCTGAACCCCCAAACCATGATAATTCTATATGGTAATGGGAATCATAAAATGAGAGATAATAGGGCCTTACGGCAAAGGGAACCTATCTTTACAACTAATTTAAGGATGGAATTATCCCTCAACTATGAGCATGTAATGGGACCAGAGATAGCCATAAGAGGACCATCGTTTGAACTACCACCTACCTTTACACCATGCATTATATATCATCCTATTATCATTTTTCATCTCTTTTAGAACCAAAAACATGTTTCTAGAACAGACCATGGGTGAGTGGGATGAAGTAATCACCCCCTCTCGGAATAAGGATATAATGAGAATTCTTTCAGGTGAGTTCCTAGATGCATGGATCTATTTTAGAATTCCCTCTGGTAAAACCTTCATAGTAGAAATAACCATGGAGGATGGTGATATATCTAATACCGAAGTACTGAGAGTCGATTGAGTGACCTTTGGAATTGAAAAACCATGAGGATAAAAGGAGGATGAAATTATAAAATCACAAAAGGTGAGAAATGAGGCATCAAGATTCAGTTATTAAGCACTAATGTCAGGCTTATCAGGTGGCATAAAAGTTGAAAAGATAGGGCCAGTGTTAGGTACGTGGGGTATAATCTCAAAATTTAAATCACCCACCAAAAACATCACCATTTATTCCCAGAGAGTCATACACTATCCTAGATGCAGTTTTTTTTGTATGTTTTCTACAAAAGAATGTAGGTCAAAAAAATTAAAAATAGTCATGAAAGGAGGCAACTCTGTAGCCACCTTATAGGTTGGTCAAAAGGTGGCATCACGCCTTCCACCTTCCCCCTCCCCCACTACCTTTTTCTCTAGATTTATGACATGAAAAATGTGGTGCGTGGGGTGCCACCTTTTTCCTAAACAAAACGTGAAATGTGGAACCCCTGGTGCTGCCTTTTCCTTAACGACATGTAAAAATCCCCCCCCCCCTTCTCCTCACTTCCAATTCCACTCCTCTCTCTACATTCTAGATATTCTCTCCCTAAAAAAAGTCATTTTTTTGTGCGGTGGATCCAGTGGTCTAAAAGAATTCCTGATTTTTCACAAAGCATCATTTGGAGGTATTTTTTATTTAATTTAATGTTATTTATTTATTTAATTGAATTATTTTTAGTTATTTCTAATTATTTCATTTATTAAGTAGTTTAATTAGTTCTAAATATTTTATTTATTAAGTAGTTTATTTAGTTATATATAGTTTGAAATAATATTTTTTATTAGTAATGATTAAGTATAAAATAGCTAATCAATAACTTAGGATTAGACGTTTTAAAATTTTGGTATCATAAATATTATGTGGTTATCTAAGCAATAAAATCTTTGTCTAGATTAAAACAAGTGGATGTGGATCTAGAACAGATGTACCTAGGAGTAACAAATCCAACAAGGTGTCTCGGGCCTGACTTAGGGTAACCTGGTACATGACAACATGTCTTACTACATCCTAGTTTGACACTCCTAGGGGATATGCTTTAGATGATTCATATTTTCTTTATAAACTAATAAAATACCTAAGAAAATAAAACATCAAATTAGTATATTTATCAATGATAAAATAAAAATAATGATCATATAAAATTAAATTGATAAGGATAAATACATTAAATAATGGGTAACTTAGTAATGATTTACTACTGATTAAAGAATGATTCACTAAATAAAAAAACTATAATAAGAAATTTGTGTATCATAGTTCAGAAATAATAGTTATTATTAGTAATGATTAATTATATATTAATTAATTAATAACTTAGTATTAATAAATGAATACATGTAATGATTAGCTCATGATAATTAACTAATGAATATTATATGATTGATGATTGAATAAGGAATGATTATAGACTAATTAAATAATGATTAACTAAAGAATAACTCAGTAATGATTAACTAGTGATTAAAGAATGAATAACTAGTTAAAATTTTAATAATAAACATTAGTATCATTGTTTAGGATATAACAATGTGTTCTAAAATTTTAGTATCATAAATATTATATTGTTTAGAAATAATAGTTATTATTAGTAATGATTAAGTATATATTAATTAATGAATAACTTAGGATTAAAATATGGATACATATAATGATTAAATAATAATACTTATCATTAATAAAATGAAAATTATGATCATATAAAGTGAAATGGAGAAGAAAAAACACATTAAATAACACATAAATGTTTTAAAATATACAAGAAATACCTTAACATTTTTCAATTAAACATGGTTTGGATGAGATGAGATTGACTTTGTAAGTGAGTTAAAATCCAGATTATTTTTATTTGGTATCTTGATAACATCTTCTAAAGGTATGTACTTAAATTATTAAGTAAATTTCTTTAGAATATGTTATTAAGCTACCAAATAAAAATCATCTGGATTTTTCCTTACATTCAAAGTCAGGATTATCTCATCAAAACCATGTTCAATTGAAAAATGTTTGTATTTATTGTATTTTTTAAAGCATTCATGTGTTATTTAATGTGTTTTTTATTCTTCATTTCACTTTATATGATCATAATTTTCATTTTATCAATGATAAGTAAAGTTATTGGATGTTTTCTTTTCTTTTTACCTTGGTTTCCAAAATGTGTTGTGACTTAAAATATAATAAATATTAGTATCATATTTTAAGGTATGAAAATAAATTATAAAATTTTAGTATAATAAATATTATATGGTCATCCATAATTTTCAATATTAGTTATACAATCAGAATCTTGATCAACAAAATTTTGACATAGAGAGTCATGTTTGCCTATGTGTACTACTATGGGGAGGTTATTCAAACTAAGTAAGGAGATTGTTATAGTACAAAACCAATTATGGTAGTTAGTATAGCTGATTGTGTAACCCTAAGTTAACTTTAAGATATAATTAATGGTTCCTTAAATTTGGGACATGATCAAGAGATCAATTCTATGAGTTATAGACATTTTCAATTCCCGGATACACTGTGGCATATAGCTTGTCCATTGGTTGCTGATGTGAAGTGGGTCAAAGAAATAAATTTATTTTCCCAATGGTAATATGGTACCATGATGGAGTTATATGTTGATGTTTCTACTATACAACAACGACATCCATTTTTACGAAGACATAGACTTACAAGAGTGGTTGAAGATCCACCCCCTAAAATTGAGCCTATTCTAAATGATTCAAAAGAGGAAAGACTAGATGATCTCCTAGATATGCATTTCAATATGACTTTTGATGAGTACCTTCATAATAATGGAACATATAGTGACAATATTGATGATGAGGAGGGAGCAGCATAAGTTATGGAGGAAGTTTCTGGAAATGCATTAGTTGTACAACAGCCTCGACCCACAATAAATCATCCACCACTCTTTTCATCTTGGTCAGAATCAATGACATGTGTTCGTAAATTTTACTTCAATGTTCTCACACACACAAATGAGTTTTCCAAATTTGTACCAAATAGGTTTAGTGAGTTAGAAAAAACCTTATATGTTGGAAGTGATTTTCTAAGTAAAGATGCATTAAATACACTCTAAAGAGATTTCACGTTGAGAGGCACTGTAGATATATAGCTCAGGAATCAGGTAATAATAAATACATAATATAGTGTGAAAATTATGGGGATGATTGTAGATTACACTTGAGGACAATTCCGACCATTACATTTTGAGGTTGGAGAATCTCGAATATTGAGGAAGCTCATACTTGCATTCAGCCAAACCTAACACAAGATCATACCTCATTGGATGCTGAATTTGTTTCATCCATTTTCATTGATATAATTAGGACATGCCAATATGTTCCTATAGCCCTTTTTCAAGATAGGATACCAAAAACTTTCGGATATAAGATTTCATATAATAAAGCATGGATGGAAAAATAGAAGGCAATTGGGAAGGTCTATGGTGATCGAAATGACTCATAATGGGTGTTTTCACAATTACTAGCCATAATGAGACACACCAACCAAGTTTTATTTTATCTTCATATGAACAAACATGTGTCTCAAGATAATCGACTTGATCTATCTTGTCTTCAATTTTATCATTTGTTCTCAGCATTCATCACCTGCATCTCTGCATTTCATTTCAGAAAACTATTCATACAAATCGATGGAAATTTTCTATATAGAAAATAAAAGGGCGTATTTTTGATTGAGTAAACCTAACATGGAAATAATTCACCTATTATACTTTACTTTTCATTTTTTATAAGGAAAACTATGAATCATGGAGTTGATTTTTGGCATGTATCAGAAACCATTTCACCAACATTTGGGATGTCTATTTTATATCTGATTGGAATCGGGAAATCAATGAGGAAATCAATGTGAACCCTAATACATGGAAAGCCTCAAACGAAAATAATTGGTACTGCATGAGACACATTTCTAGAAACATGCTGAAAACATTCCATAATGAACCGATGAAGAATAAAATCATGAGTCTTGGTACGCATTGTATTTGTTATTTTTTTCTATTTAAATATAAAGATAAAATCATTTTATGTGAAATATAATCTCTTATGTGTATTATATGAGCTAGATAAATTAATATTTTAATAACATTTCAAACAAATCTTCAAGGCTAATCAAGAAGTGTATTATTATATGATGCAGATTCCAAAAGAAAAATAGACATTGGAATATGAAGGGGGGAAGAGGTACGAACACATGACCACAAACATTGTGGAGTGGATAAATGGTGTCTTAAAGGGGCTTCTCAAGTTACCTATAACTACCCTAGTTTAGGAGACATTTTATCATTGCGTAAAGTACTTCATTGATAGAAAAAAAAAGAATCCTCGGACGGGATTTGGTAGGGGCTAAGGTACGGAAGGCACTTTCAACATGAGACTGAAAAGAACATTGAATAATATTATAGTTATTATGTATGCATTTTTCATTGATAAGAATCTCGATTTTAATTTCAAGAGTGTTCATAATCCATCATAAATAGCATTGGTGAAAAATTGTGGTATTACTGGAAGCGAAGTAATGCCAATGTAGAAACTCTCAAGCCTTACAATTTCCATGCACACACTCCATCATAGCATGTGCCTCTGTGAATATATCATGGGAATCATATGTTGATCTAGTGTCCTGGATAGACACAATTGCTAATTGTTATGTTTCACCATGGATTACTACTGGAAATCGAGCCTATACCAATGCTTTGTTCCCAACAGTTTAGAAAACCCGTTGGGAAAAAGAACCTATACCAACGGTTCTAGTAAACCATTGGCATAGTCTATTTTATGTTGGGTTTTCCCAATGGTTTAAGAAAACCATTTGGAAAGAGAACTATTACCCACAGTTTTTATTAACCATTGGGAAAAATTATACCCAATTTAGGGCTCCCACCCTCACGATATTTCATCCCCGCGCACTCCTCCCCTCCCCAACCTCGACCTCCTCCCGGCCTCTGGCTCCGCCTCCACCTCCTGGCCTCTGACTCCGCCTCCGCCTCCCGGCCCCCCTCCCTCTCCTCTAGTGACATTCCCCTTCCCCTCTTGGTTCCTTCTCCAATGACGAAGTCCCCATCCCCTCTCATCTCTCGGCGACATTCCCCCGTCTCCTCTTGTCTCCCTCTCTTGGCGACATCCCCCTCTCCTATTGGCTCAATATCCTCCTTCGACGTCCCTCGACCCCCTCTCCAGTCACACGCGAGACCCCCCATGGCCAAACACCCCGCGGGACAGGTATAGTCACAGGAGACAAGTACGTTATAGTTTAGTTTTTATTTTTATTTTTTATTGCATTGGTCACATAGATATTTGACTACTTTTTAGTTTAGTTTTTATTTTATTTTATTTTCTTGATCACATTGGTCACTTAGATATTTTTCATATATGAATTCTACCATAAGATTTGTGTTGAATCCTGATATATTAAAACATACTCAAATTCTATTATTCTCAAGGTGACTGAAGTTTTATTATTACAGTTCCAATAAATGCATATACCATTGATAAGTAATACAACTACATAATTTGACTCTCAATCAGTAGTTTCAACTACCTAGTACCACTTTTAAAAACAACGAATATAAAATATATATCTTTATCATACCACAATCCCAAATCAAGATTCTATTTTTTATAACATAAGATCAGTTTCTATAATGTGAAGGACAACTACATAGTATTTATTTGGAATCCTGTCCAGAAGATGTTGCCCCATGGTCACACCGTGGTCACGTCGCGATCACGCCACGGTCACGCCGCTGTAATGCCGTGATTTGGCCCTGCTCCAGGACGACACCCTGTGGTGGTTCACAGCCCTATCATAATTTTATGTATGATACCTAGATAGAGTTTTAGATACATTATTCACCCATAGTTAATGGGGAGGGAGGCGATAGCTGGAATTTTGTCCCGCTTCCTCCCGCTCCCTTCGCTCCTGGCCAGAAGATGTTTCCCCGTGAATGTCGCTGGACTAGGCCAACACGTTCCAGTCATGTCGCGGTCCCGCCGCGGTAATGCCGTGATTTTTCCCTGCTCCAGGATGACACCCCGTGGCGATTCGCAGTCCTGTCGGAATTCTATATATGATACCTAGATAGAGTTTTAGATACATTACCCACCCATAGTTAATGGGGAGGGAGGCGACAGCCGAAATTTTGCCCCGCCTCCTCCCACTCCCTTCGCTCCTGGTTGGAAGATGCTGCCCCACGAATGTCACTGGACCAGGACAACATGCCACTTTCACGCCATGGTCACTCTGTGGTCACGTCGTGGTCACATCACGGTTACGCCACGGTCACGATGTGGTCACACCGTGGTCACTCCGCGGTCTCACTGCAGTAATGTCGTGATTTGGCCCTGCTCAAGGATGACACCTCGTGGAGATTCGCAGTCCTATCAGAATTTGATGTATGATACCTAGATAGAGTTTTAGATACATTACCCACCCATAGTTAATGGGGAGGGAGGAGACAGCCGGAATATTTCCCCACCTCCTCCTGCTCCCTTCGCTCCTGGCCGGAAGATGATGCCCCGCGAATGTCGCTGAACCGAGCCAACACGTCGTGGTCACGCCGCGGTCACACCGCGGTCACACTGCAGTACTACCGTGATTTGGCCTTCTCCAGGACAACACCTCACTGCAGTTCGCAGTCCTGTTGGAATTCGATGTATGATACCTAGATAGAGTTTTAGATACACTACCCACCCATAGTTAATGGGGAGGGAGGAAATGGCCGAAATATTTCCCCACCTCCTCCCGCTCCCTTAGATTCGGTCTAAAAGATGTTGCCTCGCAAATGTCACTAGACTGGGCCAACCCTCCTCCCTGAACCCTGGACAGCCCCCCAGACAGCCCCCCCACCATCCCCCCTGGACCCCAGATAGCCCCTGAGATAGCCCTCCAGACATCCCCCCAAACCTTCCTCCCTGAGCCCTGGATCCCAATCTAAGCTCTCGTCAAAATTCACCCTAAATCCCAACGGAAAAGAGGGTTTTAGAGCTTCGGAAGAAGATGAGAGAAGAGTGAAAACCCTAATCAAAAAGTGGAAGCAAGGAGAGGATTAGACTCACCTGCATCTTCAATATGCACTTGATGGAACTCAAAACTCCCAAGTGATGTGTAAGAGTCAACCCCGTCTCAAACCGAGGCACGGTGTGGCTGGTACCACTCAAATTGTCTCACTTTTATTTGAAATGGACAACATTTTAAATGAAAACAACAACTGACATATGTAAAACCATTCAAACATATTTGTATTGTGTTGATACTTTAGCATAATGATCCATGATTCATTTTTGATGTGTACGAGTTAACCCCGCCTCAATCTGAGGCACGGTGTGGTCGATACCACTCAAAGTGTTTCACTTTTATTTGAAATGGACAACATTTTAATTGAAAACAAAAACTACCATACAGAAAACTAACCAAACACATTGTAATTCTTTTGATACTTTAGTAAAACAATCCATGGATCATTTTTGACGTGTACAAGTCAACCCTGCCTCAATCCAAGTCACGATGTGGTCGGTATCACTCGAAGTGTCTCACTTTTATTTGAAATGGACAACATTTTAAGTGAAAACAACAACTAGCATACATAAAACTGACCAAACACATTCTGATTGTGTTGATACTTCAACACAATGATCCATCGGTCATTTTTGACATGTAAGAGTCAAACTCACCTCAATATGAGGCATGGTGTGGCCGGTACCACTCAAAGTGTCTCACTTTTCTTTGAAATGAACAACATTTTAAGTGAAAACAACAACTGGCATACGGAAAACTGACCAAACGCATTCGGATTCTATTGATACATAAAAAAAATGATCCATGGGTCATTTCTTGATTTGTAAAAGTTAACACCGCCTCAATCTGAGGCGTGGTGTGGCCGGTACCACTCAAAGTGTCTCACATTTCTTTGAAACGGACAACATTTTCCGTGAAAACAACAACTGGAATACGGAAAACTGACCAAACGCACTCTTATTCTATTTATACTTTAGTAAAAGGATCCATGGGTCATTTTTGACAAGTACAAGTCAACCCCGCTTAAATCCGAGGCATGGTGTGGCCAGTACCACTGAAAGTATCTTTCTTTTGTTTAAAATGGATACTCTTTTAAGTAAAAACAACTGTCATACGGAAAACCAACCAAATTCATTTGGATCATGTTTATACTTTAGAAAAACTATCCATGGGTAATTTTTGACGTGTATGAGTCAATCCCGCCTCAATCTGAGGCACGGTGTGTCCAGCACCACTCAAAGTGTCTCACTTTTGTTTCAAAAGGACATCATTTTAAGTGAATACAACAACTGACATACGGAAAACCGGCCAAAGGAATTCAGATTCTATTAAAACATAATTAAAATGATCCATGTGTCATATGTGACATTTAATAGTCAACCCCGCCTCAATCTGAGTTCTGGTGTGGCTGGAACCACTCAAATTGTCTCACTTTTATTTGAAATGGACAAGATTTTAAGTGAAAACAATAACTGGCATATGGAAAATAGACCAAACGCATTAAGATTGTGTTGATACTTTAGTAAAATGATCCATGGGTCATTTTTGACGTGTATGAGTCAAACCTGCCTCAATTCGAGACACAGTGTGGCCGACACCACTCAAAGTGTCTCTCTTTTGTTTAAAATGGACAACATTTTAAGTGAAAACAACAAATGACATATGAAAACTGACCAAACGCATTCAGATTGTATTGATACTTTAGGAAAACGATCCATGGGTCATGTTTGATGTTTATGAGTCAATCCCACCTCAATTTTAGGCGCGTTGTGGCCGGCACCACTCAAAGTGTCTCACTTTTCATTGAAATGGACAACATTTTAAGTGAAAAAAACAACTAGCATATGGAACACTAACTAAATGCATTTGGATTATATTGATACTTTATTAAAAGGATACATGGGTCATTTATGATGTGTAAGAGTCAACCCCATATCAATCTGAGGCACAGTGTGGCCGACACCACTCAAAGTGTCTCTTTTTTGTTTAAAATGGACAACATTTTAAGTGAAAACAACAACTGACATACGGAAAACCAACCAAACTCATTTGGATTGTGTTGATACTTTAGAAAAAATATACATGAGTCATTTTTTATGTTTATGAGTCAACCCTGCCTCAATACAAGGCGCGGTGTATCTGACACCACTCAAAGTGTCTCTCTTTTGTTTAAAATGGACAACATTTTAAGTGAAAATAACAACTAACATACGAAAAACCGACCAAACGCATTCGTATTGTGTTGATACATTAGGAAAATAATACATGGGTAATTTTTGACATGTACGAGTCAACCCCACATCAATCCGAGGTGCAGGGTGGCCAGCACCACTCAGAGTGTCTCACTTTTCTTTGAAATGGACAAAATTTTAAGTGAAAACAACAACAGGCATACATAAAACTGACCAAATGCATTCGGATTGTGTTGATACTTTATGAAAATGATACATGGGTCATTTTTAATGTGGGAGAGTCAACCCTTCCTCAATACGAGGTGCGATGTGGTTGGAACCACTCAAAGTGTCTCACTTTTCTTTGAAATAGACAACAGTTTAAGTGAAAACAACAACTAGCATACGGAAAACTGACCAAACGCATTAGGATTCTATTTATACTTTAGTAAAAGTATAAAGAGGTCATTTATAACATATAAGAGTAAACCCCGCCTCAATCCGAGATACGGTGTTGCTGGTACCACCCAAAGTGTCTTTCTTTTGTTTAAAATTGATACTCTTTTAAGTAAAAACAACTGGCATACAGAAAACTGACCAAATTCATTTGGATTGTGTTTATACTTTATGAAAACAATACATGGGTCATTTGTGACGTGTAAAAGTCAATAATTCCTCAATATGAAGTGATTTGTGTCCAGCACCACTCAAAGTGTCTCTCTTTTGTTTCAAAAGGACATCATTTTAAGTGAATACAACAACTGACATACAGAAAACTGACCAAAAGAATTCGGATTCTATTGAAAATTTATGAAATCTATTCATGGGTCATATGTGACATGTACGAGTCAACACTTCCTAAATACAAGGTCTAGTGTGGCTGGAACCACTCAAACTGTCTCACTTTTATTTGAAATGGACAGAATTTAAGTGAAAACAAAAACGGGCATACGAAAAACCAACAAAATGCATTCAGATTGTGTTGATACTTTAGGGAAATGATCCATGGGTCATTTGTGAAATGTAAAAGTCAACCCTGCCTCAATCAGAGGCGAGGTGTGGCTGACACCACTCAAAATGTCTCTCTTTTGTTTAAAATGGACATCATTTTAAGTGAAAACAACAACTAACATACAGAAAACCAAATAAACACATTTAGATTCTATTAAAAATTTAGGAAAACAATCCATGGGTCATATGTGATGTGTAAGAGTCAAACTAGCCTCAATACAAGGTCCATTGTGGCCGGTACCACTCAAACTGTATCACTTTTATTTGAAATGGACAAGATTTTAAGTGAAAACAACAACTGGCATATGGAAAACCAACCAAATGCATTTGGATTGTGTTGATACTTTAAGAAAATGATCCATGGGTCATTTTTTATGTGTAAGATTCAACCCCATCTCAATCTGAGGTGTGGTGTGGCCGACACCACTCAAAGTGTCTCTCTTCTGTTTAAAATGGACATCATTTTAAGTGAAAACAAAAACTAACATACGAAAAACCAACCAAACGCATTCAGATTATGTTGAAACTTTAGTAAAATGATACATGGGTTATATGTGACGTGTACGAATCAACCCCACATCAATCTGAAGCACGGTGTGGCCATAACCACTCAAAGTGTCTCACTTTTTTTTAAAATGAACATCATTTTTAGTGAAAATAACAATTGATATATGGAAAACTGACCAAATGCATTCAGGTTCTATTGAAAATTTAGGAAAATGATACATGGGTCATATGTGATGTGTAAAATTCAATCCTAGCTCAATCTGAAGCATGGTGTGGCTGAAACCACTCAAAGTGTCTCTCTTTTGTTTAAAATGGGCATCATTTTAAGTGAAAACAACTACTGACATACGGAAAACTGAGCAAACGCATTCAGATTCTGTTGAAACTTTAGGAAAATGATACATGGGTCATATTTTACATGTAAGAGTCAACATTACCTCAATCCTAGTCATAGTGTGGCCGGTATCGCTCTAACTTTATCTCTTTTTTTTAAAATGTACATCATTTTAAGTAAAAACAACTGGCATACGGAAAACTGAACAAACGTATTCATATTGTGTTGATACTTTATCACAACAATCCATGGGTTGTATGTGATGTGTAAGAGTCAACCTTGCCTCAATCCCAGGTGCGTTGGGGCCTACACCACTCAAATTTTCTCACATTTATTTGAAATGGAAAACATTTTAAGTGAAAACAACAACTGGCATACGGAAAATCGACCAAAGGCATTAAGATTCTGTTGATACTTTATTACAATGATTCATGAGTCATATGTGACGTGTACGAGTCAACCTCGCCTCAATCTGGGACATGGTGACACCGGTATCACTCCAAGTGTATGTATTTTGTTTAAAATGGACATCATTTTAAGTAAAAACAACTCGTATACGGAAAACCGACCAAACATATTTGGATTTTGTTGATACTTTATTTTGGGGTTATTTGATTCTAATTTCTGAATTCAATCATGTATGTGTTATAGAAAATGAAATTTTTTATGTATTCATAATTCTATATAACCCACCCCCTAAACACACCCACCCCCGTGGATATCCCCTCACCCCTGGACACCCCCACCCCCCAGGACACCCCCAACCCCTTGTATGTCATATTATACATGTGTTATATATAATTCAGAATTCTGTATGCAACATAATTCATTTTGTATATGTTATTGATTCATAATTCATAATTCATTACATAATTCATTCTATATGTATTCAATTGAGAATTCAATTATGAATTATGTATTTCATAGGGTAATTGGGTTCATATACATGATTATAATTGTGGTACATTCCATGGTTATAAGAGTATCATGTTTTTATGTTCTATTTTGTGCTATAGCAGGTGTTTGTTTCTGTTAAGAGTGTATACCGGTGTATGTAGTTGAGTGTGCAGTGGTTTTGTTGTTGTTAAGAGTGTGTGCAGTGGTTTTGTTGTTGTTAAGAGTGTATGAAGGTGTATGTGTAGTGGAGGAGAGGAGATTTTATGTGGATGGTCTTCCAAATTCTAGTAATACACTATACCAATGGTTTACTAAAATCATTAGTATACTATTGTAAATATTTTTACCAATGGTTTTAGTAAACCGTTGGTAAAACATGAAAATGATAGTATTCCCAACGGTTTTAGAAACCGTTGGGAATACTCCTATACACTGCCTGTATTTCCAATGGTTTTACAAACTGTTGGGAATAATCCTATATACCAACGGTTATTTAAACCATTTGGAATACTCCTATACACTGCCTGTATTTCCAACGGTTTTACAAATCATTGGGAGTACTCCTATATACCAACGGTTATTTAAACCGTTGGAAACCTTTAGGATTGCACTACCTTTCCCAACGGTTATACTAAAACCATTGGTAATGGGATATCCCTACACCCTACTTGCCAACAGTTTTCCAAACTATTGGTATATAGTATACCAACAGTTTGGCAACCTTTACTAATGGTTTCAAACCCTTGGTAAAGCCTTAGTTTCCAGTAGTGGATGCCTATTGGGGAGTTTCATTATTTCCCAATTCCTGAAGGTCAGTCGATAGTAATACCTAACATCAATTGGTTGTGTAACCATGGGATATCGAAGGCCAATAGGATGTGGAATGAGATGGACTATCCTCAAGAACAAGGGAAAAGTTTGAGATGCACCATATGTCATAAAGAAGGTCATAACTGTAAATGATTCCCTAACATTGTTGGGTCATGTTCACACTCTCAGCCACAATGATTTATTGTCTCCATTGTGATATTCTCATATTGTAAATTTCATGGTGTTATTTAATGTGTTTATTCTTCTCCATTTCACTTTATATGATCATAATTTTCATTTTATCAATGATAATTGAACTGATTTGGTGTTTTCTCTTCTTTTCACCTCAGTTCCCAAAACATTATGTGAATGATATTCTAATAAAATTTTATATAACAAAATAATAGTATCATATATTAGGGTATAAAAAGATGTTATAAAATTTCAGTATAATAAAAATTATATGATCAACCATCATTTTCAATATTAGTTACACTATCAGAATCATGGTCATAAAAAAAATTGACATAGTGAGTCATGTTTTCCTATGTGTACTATTATGGGGAGGTTATTTAAATTGATTAAGGAGCTTCTTATAGTACACAACCAAAAATAGTAGTTAGCATAGCTGATTCTATAATTCTAAGTGAACTTCAAGACCGAATTCAGGGGAAATGAACCATGACATAGGAGGAATAGTGATAATGAAAACGGTGATGAGATAAACCCGTTCTATAACCAAGAAGAATAATAAAGTGTAGAAAGCGAAGAAATACAATGAAAAGTGAGGTAAAAAGAAGATAACACCAAATAAATTTAATTATCATTGATAAAATGACAATTACGATCATATAAAGTAAAATGGATAAGAACAAGCACATTAAATAACACATGGATGATTTACAAAATATAATAAATGTGTTAAAAAAATTCAATAGAATATGGTTTGGATGAGATGAGCCTCACTTTAGATGTGAGGTAAAATATGGACTATGTTTAGTTGGTAGCTTAATAACATCTTTGAAATATATTTAATCAACATTGGAATTTTTAAAATCTTTCATCCTTATAATAACATCTAATATAAAATCTAATATATTTTTATTAGAAGGCTGAAAGGTTTTAAAAATTCCAAAGTTAAGTAAATATATTTTGAAGATGCTATTAAGATACCAACTAAACATAATCTATATTTTACCTCACATCTGAAGTAAGGCTCATCTCATCCAAACCATATTCTATTAAAAAATGTCAATGTATTTCTTGTATTTTTTTTAAATCATCCATGCGTTATTTAATGTGTTTTTTCTTATCAATTTCACTTTATATGATCATAATTTTCATTTTATCAATGATAATTAAATTTATTTGGTGTTCTCTTCTTTTTAGGTCACTTTTCATTGAATTTTTTAACTTTATTCGCTTTCTTCCTCTTCTCTATTATGGAATAGGTTTACGTCATCATCATTGTCACCATTCCTCCTATATCGTGGTTAATTTCCCATGAATTCTATCTTGAATTACACTTATTGTTACAGAATTAGCTATACTAACCACTTTTGTTGGTTGTGTACTATAAGAAGCTCCTTTCTCAGTTTGAATAACCTCCCTATAATAGTACACACGGGAAAAAACATTTTGTGACTTATATTATAATAAAATTTTATATAACAAAACATTAGTATCATATTTTAGGGTATAAAAAGATGTTCTAAAATTTTAGTATAATAAATATTATATGGTCAACCATCGTTGTCAATATTAGTTACACAATTAGAATCATGATCAGAAAACATTTTTGAGAAGAATGTGATCAAATAATCATGAAACATACCATCATGTGTGAAATGATACATAAATTAAAATGCACACCATTTTCTAATAAACTTTTAGATAAAAAAGACAAAAAATTTATATATATAAATATACAAAACCATATCTTACAAAACACCCTTTTATAGGTAAAAAAAATATCTCAAAAACAATTTAAAACTACTCTTTGAGAAACATGAAGACGTGCCTTTTTCTTTTGATAAAAAATAATTTCATAAAACAATTTTCATAAACATGGAATGTCTTATACTATACAAGTCATAACATTATACTGACCATAATGTTATATTTATATTTTACACTTACAAATCATTTCATTTTTACACATAAATGGAGGATACTGTACTACTCACTGAGTAGGCTGAGCATATTTCCCAAGTTGTGCTATAGAGTGGTGTGATTCGACAGATCAGGGTGTTTCGAGTGCACAGCTTTCATTATAGGCTACCTCCACCTGCTATTATACCATACCCCCGTTGTGATGGATTTTACAATGTTGCAGTATCTGATTTCACATTTACTGACCATCACCTTCTTACTTCACTCCTGGAGAGGTGGAGACCTGAGACACACACATTCCACTTACCTGAGGGAGATATGACCATCACCCTTAAGGATTTCACATTCCTTCCCAGTATTCCTATCTAGAGGGAGGAAATTATTAGACCCACACATGCATACTGGTCTAACCTTGTTCAGATATTTCTAGGCATTGACATTTTGTCTAAACCTGGGGCTACAGATAGAGGGTCGATATCTATGCCCTAGCTTGATACAAACTTTTAGCATTTACCTGATGATGCTGACGAAAATATTGTTATGTTTCATGCCCATGTATATATATTACAGATCATTGGAGGGACCTTGTGTGTTGATCACTTAGGGAATCATGTGAACATGATGTATCTAGCCCTACTAGAGGACTTTGATTGGGAATGGATGTATAGCTGGGCATCTGACTATTTGGTTTACACATACAAGGCATTATGAATGGCATGCCACACAGACCACACAGATCTCGTGGGATGTGTCATCCTTCTTTAGATGTGGACATGGGAGTGTATCCCCATAGTCTTCCCTGATCTCACTAGAGAGTTGGTGCATATGGAGGTGTTTCATGATGCTCCATGTGGACACTTGTAGGATCACTCATCTCTATTGGTTTCTGATTCTAGTATGAGTTATTGAATTTAATTTCTTATTATTTATCACTTTAGATGTTTTATTTTATAGGTGGACTCAGAGACACAACTTCAATAAGATTCTGAAAAATCATTTGGGTGCATACCATCTCAAGTGGGACAGTCTACTACCAAACCAGGTATGTATATACAATCTATCATTGTCTAAAAAATTAATAATAGCATCAATTTGGTTTTTTAGTAAGGAACCTTTTCGAAAAATCTAACATGTCATATCAGATTACATGGATACCATATTGGGCTATATTGGATCAGTTTCTAGAATACTGCACTACTAGACTTCATAATTCTAGGTTTGTAGTGTCACTCATTCACTTTCATATTATGGAGTGGCACCACCCTAATAGATTCATGCACCAGTTTGGTTTTCTTCAACCCATACCATTTTCTTCACCATAGACATGGAAGCTTCATGAGTTGAAGCTGAAAGGGAGGAAAGATTAAGACTGGTGTCGATGACATGTTTAATTTCTTAACCTCTGGGGAAGATGATTAGATCATCGTATCCAGGGTATACCTATGATGTGATCCCATCTTTCAAAGCAGTTTGAGTATGATCAATGGTATATAATGAAGTTTATATTGTATCTCACCCACCATGGAAGAGTGATTCATGATATTTTAAGTAAATAAATTTCTATTAGTTTGTTTTTTAAACACTTTTATAATTAAT
This sequence comes from Viscum album, assembly GCA_963277665.1. Lineage (NCBI taxonomy): Eukaryota > Viridiplantae > Streptophyta > Magnoliopsida > Santalales > Viscaceae > Viscum > Viscum album. The sequence continues at coordinate 385,953,793 of OY728120.1, read as the reverse complement.
TTTTAATCTATTTCCAGCATTCCCATTTAGAGAAACTTATTCACATGACTGATCCCGAGGAGGAGTGGGTCGCTAACCTAGTAGTGATCCATTCCACAACACTAGGGATTAGGCCATCTTATGAGTTGATTCACAAGAGAATATTCAATCAGACACCCTAGAGATTGGAGTTTTATGCTCAGGGACCTCCTCCAGCTGCACCTCCTCCAACAGCTGTTGATGCTGAGGATCTATGATGATGACGACGTAGACTACATTGTACTGTACGTGAGCCCTCACCTATTCTATAGGCCTAGGCCATCCATATAATAGTCCAACCTCATCTGATTGTGGATTTGAATTATTTATCATGGGATCTATCTTTCTTGACAGGATATCTGCAATTCTCTCCATCTTTGGGTCCAGATCCATCGTAGGCTTAGGGTCTAGATCCATCAAAGGCTTGGTTCCCCACTGCTATGATGGCATTTCCTTATATTACTCTAGGGGGAGAAGGATCGGGATCACAGTATGACATTCAACTGACACATCCTCCCACTGACACATAGGTGGATCATGTGATAGTAAACATTCCAGTGCCTGAGGATTATCCCTCTCTAGGTCATTAGACTCAACCCCAGCATGGAGCTCGGCGATCTCGATATGGGCGTACCCTTTACAAACCACCATGTGGGATGGAATCTCCTCCCCATAGAAATTTATTGTACTTGTTCGTGTATATGTTTTATGTCTATTGAAATGAAGATATTGTTATTAATTTCAGTCATTTTTACTTGTTTATCCACTCTTTTAGTTTTTATTAATATTTTAGTTACATTTTATATTTTATAAGCTTTCAAAGTCTTCTACATGAAACATAGAAAAACAAATTAAATTTCAACTATGTAACTTTAAAATATTATAAAATATACACTATAAAAACAATCTAAATATATTTTAAAACATAACCTAAACATCTAAAAGGTAGTTGAAAATAAAATTAATTTCACAAATATAATAAATAATTTCTATTAAAATATTTTTTTAATGACCTAGATCTCATATACATTTAATTACATCGTCTTTATCATAAATATATGTATAATACTCCCAAAAATCTAGAGTTCCAACATCATTGGGAATTGGTTATATGATAAAAACAATAACATAGTATTTTATTCCCATCTCCATACTTTATCCCAGACCTCACCTTACTCTTATTACATGGAATATCTTGGAGTCATAAAGTGTGGAACAAACATAATACATGGAATCATAATGTATATATTTATGAAGTATAATAATATTATAGTTATATAACAATGAAAAAAATAGTATTTAACTAAATTAAATGAAAAATAATACCTTATATAAGTGATTTCTAACAATATACATACAAATAATAATATACAAACCAATATATTAATAAATATAAAAAACTAGAATACTTTTTTTTATTGAAAGGCAGCAGCAGCCCTGCCGCCTTTAGTACACATTTTTTTAAATAGCCTAAACATTTTTTTTAAAAAAATCAGAAAACATATAAAAAACTCATCAATCTTCTTCCCACAACATCAAACCCCCATACCCATCGAGGGATGTTGATGGATCCTCTCCATGAAGAACTCCTTGTGTAGAGACATCTATAGGATTATTCACCTTGAAACCCATTAACCTCCTCCTAAACCTATCCACAGAATCACCCTAAGAGCAGTATTCAACAAAAAAGCAAGGAGGATCCTGATAGAATAAACATTTACACTATTAAAAAACTTCACCCTCCCTAAAAAAACCCGAGATAGAATATTTTTCAAAAGATATACTTTGACATGGATATGAGGGATCGAGGATGATTTAAGGCATTTGGTATATTTATCTGAATAAGGAAATTTCCCCAAATCATTGCCAATATATTGGAGAATAGCAGGGTTGTGGAATGGTAGGGGTATACCAGGAAGGAAAATCTACACAACTGACATGCTCAAAACGTTTCTCCAAAGTGAGTGTCACATGAACATCTGGAAAGTGTGAAGTTCCAATCCCCACATCGTCCATACTCCCTAGCCCAATATTTCATGAAATCCTACTAGAAAAATAAATATATGCAAAAGGTTAATCTCCAAAGGATCAAGACCACTACAGGTTGCTAGAGACCACAGGAGTTCACATAGGTATTGAAGAATTCAAGAGAAGGTTTCTCATATCCAAAATGCACCACTAGGGTCAGGTTGTGAAAATATGAATCTTCAAGAAGATCTAACTCTGATAAATCTATGGTAGGACATCCGTTAACCCTATCAGAGCATCTAGGTGCAATCTGGATGGAAGGAATACTGGGTGGAAAGGATCTGAAGATGGGGGTCGATGGTCCTTCAAATGCCTCTTCCATAGTAACGCTTCCCCTCTGGGGTGTCCTATCCTCTAGTGACTCCTCCCTACATATATTCCTAATAGTGATACTCTGGTTCCTCCTCCCCTCCTTGAAATCCTCCACTTGTGACCCTCTGGTGACTCCTCCTTGCATATTATCCTCATGAAGAGATTCTGGAACCTCGTCCCATCCTCAAAATTGTCTTTTTTTATGAAACTCCAAAGAATAAATAGCCTCTCATCGATGATAGTATTTAGGTAAAACCAAAAAAAATTAATTCTCAATCTGTGAAATACAATTTATATATAACCATTATTTTTTATTTAGTATAAAATGATTAAAATATTTTTGTAAATGGTGTTTTTTTATTTTAAATCTGTGTGTGCAATACAAATTATTTATGACCATTTTTTCATAATCTATAATCTATTTTTGATAACCAATTCTTTTAATTTTCAATCACTGTATAGAAAAATGAATTCTTCATAATTATTGCGTAAGGAGGGGCTAAAAAATCTTATGATCACAATTAATGTTATGGTAGATAAAATAGGGCTTCAATTTTAATGTTATGTTAGATACAATAGGACTCCATCTTTTGGTTTTTAGGTTACCAAATTCATGTAATTAAAACCAATATGTTTCAAAAAAAATATTTAATTTTATTTTTGTTTACATTTTAATTGAAATTATACCTTAATATAAAACTATGTTAAACATTTTATATATTATATGATGGGAAATAATACTTTTTAAATTACAAAAATTATAATTGTTCATGTATATTTTCAATAAATTACTTACATGGATTATACATTTAATTATATTTTAAATTCTAAATGTATATTTTAACTATATTTAATAAATAGAATATTTAATGAATCTATAATTTTAAATATTATATAAACAAATTATAGTTGTGGGAATAACTTGTTCATAGGAAAAACACATAATACATATGAATACGACTTTTATATCTACTCTATAGAGATATAAATTAAAATTTGGTTATACATACTCTGGTTCTTTTTTTGGTTTCATAAACATGTTTCTATTATCTTTACTCATATAATGGTGACCGCCTAAATAAACATTTTTGTAAAAAACCATATTTTCTATTGATATGTAAAAATATTAGAGGTATTTTCTTTAATGTTATCCTCAATTCAAGGATACAAAAATCCCTTAAATTTATGCCTATAATTCTCCCTCCAATACACACACATACAAACACATCAAAATAAATATTGGAGTTAAAGCACTCAAATATAATTTATTCTCAAGTCCCTCCTCATTATCATAAATATATATTAATACATGAATAAAAATTATGTGGTGATCATGGCCTAGAATTTATATATTCTTCTAGATCAAGTGACCTTAAACATATAAAATTATATTTAACCTTCATGTTTCTTTCATAAAAAATCATTACAGTAGTTATTTTATATGAAAACTATTTAAATGTTTCTTGTTATTTCAATTAATAATACTTATTTTATATCATAATTTTATCTAGTGTTTTTTTCTTAATAAAATATCACCAATGTTAATATTTTTTGGATATTAATGTTTATTTATTCCATAAAACTTTCATATTATTCTTAATATAAAATTATTTAATTAATTAGTGTTATGTTTTTATACAAATATTTATCAATGTCATACAAATAGATAAAAGTTGTATTAATTCACCTTAAAATATGGCTCAATGTATTAAGGGGTTGGATGAGTTTTTATATTTTTCAATTGAAAATTGATCCATTTATGGAAGAATAAAATTTCAATGTCTTGATTGTAATTTCAGACAATGGTTTAAAAGACATGAAGTTTATGAGCACTTGATATTGAAACAATTTATTACTAGATATGTGATATGGATTTAGTATGAGGAATTTGACATTGTATAAAGTTCAAGTTTTGACCATTATCAAAATGAACAACCTATTTCCTTGATAGTGTATAATAATATTCAAAACCTAATGAATGATGTTTTACACACTGTATAGAATAATGAAGATTAAGACATATCAATGGAGCCACTTTCCAATTTTTTAGATATTAATAAAAGATAGAAGGTAACTAAATAGTCAAATAAGGTTTATGAATTACTGGGAGATGTAAATCAGAATTTGTATAAAGTATGTATTGAATATACAAAATTTCATTATTATTGAAGTTATACCATATCAAGTTCTTTTATGGAATTAAAAATAAAGTAATTTCGATGATATTGGATTTATTGTATGATTCTTTTTTTCAAGCTAAAATCCCTCAAACATTTTATAAAATGAAAAAGTTGTCAACAAACTCAGTATTATTTATACAAAGACGCATGAATGTCCCAATGAATACATATTATATTAGGGAGAATATTCTAATAAAGAAGAGTGTATGAGATGTTATACTTCTAGATGGAAATCGGTGGATCGCGATGAAAGTTTTAATGAACAAACTACAAAGAAGAAGAGAAATAAAACTATTTTGAAGTTTTTACATTACTTTATATTAAAAAAATATTTATAATATTGTTCATGTCTTCTAAAATAGTAGATAAAATGAAGTGGAGTATTTTTGGAAAACAAAAAACATGAGTTTATATGTCATCCAAAAGATTAAAAAACATGGAAATAATTTGATTATTTATATAAAAATATCTATTAAGATCCTAGGAATTTTCATTTGGAATTGTATACTGGTGGATTTAATCCATTAGGCATCTAACTACAATTTATAACACATGGATAGTTATTTTTATCCATTACAATATACATCCATGGATGTGTATGCAAAAAAAATCATTCATTATTTTGATGATCATTGTAGGAAAGAAAATTCTTATAAATGACATTGATATATATATTCAACCTATTATTAAATAATTTCAAGAGTTATGGAACAATATTGTAGATACATATGATACATCGACAACCAAAATTAATAAAATGTGTGTTTCTATAATGTGGTCAACTAGTGATTTTCCTGGATTATGAAACTTTTCTAGTTGGAACACTTACAATGGTTAGACATGCCCAGTATGTAAGTTTTTTATAGAGCTGTGAAGATTACCATATAATATAAATAATTTATTCATGTTATATAATATATTATTGGATGCATATCATAAATATCAGTTTAATAATTCAATATTTGATTAGAAAAAATGAGTAGAGGTTTCCACCAAAATTATTATTAGGTTCGGTAATCATGTCATAATTATCAATTATTGATGCACAATTTGGGAAAGAGTATTTGTTTCAGGTTTCTAGGAAAAAAGTTCAAAACTCATCAGATATAGTTGGTACCCAACAATGGAAGAAACAAAGTCTTTTTTTCAATATTCCTTATTGGAAATTTCAATTGTTACATCATAATCTTGACATTGTTACCATTGAAAAAAATGTGATATTTTGGTTTTCAAAATATTAAATGAGTATAGAAAATAAAAATATCATCTTGATGCTTATAAGGACTTATAGGAAATGAATTTAAAGTGTTATCTTTTGGAAAATGATAATGGATATTATCTTGCGGTAGTTTTTTCATTTAAAATTTAAAAAAATATGTTTTCCTTTAAATATTGAAAATTGTGAAATTAACTGATGGATATTCAAGTAAAATTTCAAGATTTTTTTTACTTGAAACATCATAAGTTACATGGACTTAAAATCTCCAACTCATATATTTGGATAGAGTAATTTCTACATTTATCATTTCATAAATTTTTACCTGATAAAATAATATCAGTTGTAATTGAGTTTTGCATATATTTTAGATATTTTGTTTAGAAAACTTTAAACCCATTAAACTTGAAAAACTTTAGGAAATGATTTTAATGTCACTTTATCATTTTGAGATGATATTTCCCCTATTTTTCACAATAATTATTCATCTTACTGTTCATTTGATTGATAGAGTTAAAGTAGGATGTCTTATACATTATTGATGGATGTATCCCATATAGAGGTAGTATAATATTTGTTTTTATGACTAATACATTAAAATTTTGAAACTCCTTACATATGTGGTTAATTATGTTATGTTATGTTATGCTATGTTATTTTATTTCATTAGGTATCCATGTCAATTGAAGTCCTTTATGAAAAAATAATTTTCATCCAGAAGACTCTATTGTTGAAGGTTGTATATAACAACCCAGGACCCGCACTCTAGAATATTGTACTGAAATCCATAAGTTTACATTTTTAGCTATGATGTCAAAAAAAATCACCCAATTTTTTCCTTAAAAAACTTACAACATAAAAAATACAAAACTTGGATCACTTACACTATATAGGAACTTTTAGGTTTGGAGTTTTAGATAATTAGGACAAAATCCTATATAAAAAATTCACATCAATTTGGACTCATAAACAACTGGTTTATAAAGTTGAACATCATCTCTCATTATACCTATATTTTATTATTTCACATCAGGTCATCTACATTATCCTTTTGAAATCCTTTATTGACCAAAATCATTAAACATCATTCTTTAAAACCAAGGGAAAACATAATAAGGGTGATCTCAGAGTCTTAGTAAGGGTAAATGTAAGCATTAAAAATTAAATGTCACCAATGAGAATAAGAGTTAATAAGGGTATAATGACATAATCAAAGTACATAAGTGAATCATAAAAAAACTCATACACATCAATTCCTATACCATAAAATATGAAAACATATAAAAAGCAAGAGTCATCAAAATTAATAATTGTGAGCTATGTGATATCAATCTCAGTCATTATAAACATTATAAACCTATAGAAATCATAAATAAATAAATAAATAAAGGTGTCTTGGGACATCATTATAATTTTAATTATTATAAATGGAATAACCATGTGTTCGAATGCCATACATTTCACTTTTACAAATAGAATATCGATACGACTGATTTCCATACCCAATTCATTGGAGGGATATCATGCATCCACCTGTAATTGGTTTATCATGTAACCACCTATCATTGGTTTGTCAGGAAATCACCCATCATTGGTTTATCATGGAACGAACCAAAAAAAAATCAAGTAGCTTTGTAAAATCATTGCACATAAAATCTTTCATTTCATCATAAACACATTTGAACACCAATAACCCCTTTCATAACTTGATTAACCCATGGGAAAAAATGGGTTCTATAAAAATATATTTGAAACATGATTAAACCGTAAAAAATAAATGGGTTACATAAAAATATCTTTGGAACATGATTAAAGGAAGAAAAATAAATGGGTTGAATAAAAATCACCTTGAAACATGATTAACCCATGTAAAATAAAGGGGTTTAATAACAATCTCTTTGAAACATGATTAACACATGGAAAAGAAATAGGTTCCACAAAAATCTATTTGGAACATGACTAACTCATGAAAAATAAATGAGTTACATAAAAATATTTTTAAAACATGATTAACCCATAGAAAATAAATGGGTTCAATAAAAAAACTCTTTGAAATATTATTAACACGTGGAAAATAAATGGGTTTGATAACAATCACTTTGGAACATGATTAGCCCATGAAAAAGAAATGGGTTCTATAACAATATATTTGGACATGATTAACCCATGAAAAAATGGGTTTAATAAAAATCTATTTGAAACATGATTTACTAATGAAAAAGAAATAGGTTCCATAACAATCTCTTTAGAACATGATTAACCCATTAAAAAGAAATGGGTTCAATAAAAATCTCTTTGAAACATGATTACCCCATGGGAAAGAAATAGGTTCCATAATAATATTGTAAAAACCCGAAAATTTCATGTAATTATATTTAAATTATTTAGGATTATTATGAGTCTGCAAAAATTTACGGTGTGTGATTCCAAGGCCTGGTGTGCCTGGAATGATTTTTTGAACTTTTTTTAAGGTACGTTCAGTAAATGCACAGGCGGCATTTTCTATCTTTTTAACTGGTGTTCATATTAAAAATATGAGGGCACCGTTAAATTTGGAATGTCGGTATTTTCCTAGAAACGACTTAACTTCAGCCGGTGAGGGATGAGCAGAAAAGATAATCTTTGGAATTTTTTGAGAAAAATAATAAAATAATTTAAAATAAATATATTATTTTCTCTCTGTTGCACGGAAGACGACGACGCTGTGAGGTAGCGACGATGTGGAGATAGGGAACTTTAATGAAACACATGGATGACTCGTATTCCGCAACATAACATTGAATTTAATGATGCAAAATAGTGACGTTGTTTCATAAATGAAATAGCGTAACGATGTGATGTCACGTCATTATGGAAACACTACAGTGTGGTTCTACAAATAGTTCTAACTGTCGGTAAAAATATGGAGGAAGGATTTGGGGGATTATTGGGCAAATCTCTGATGCACTTCCACCCCAGCGAAGAGGGATGAAATACAAAGAAAGCCTTTTGAAGGTTGGAACCGGGAAGTGTTCTCGGTGCCATAAACCCTCGAGGAAGAACGTGTGGTAATGAACATCATAAAAGGTAGGGGTTTACGTGATTTGATGTTCCCTCTCTTCTCGTTCTTGAAAAATATAATGAATCATCTAATCATGCGGATGGTTGTTGAGGGATCTTAAACTCAGGGATTATTCTTCCTTTTTTTATTGTTAATTTGTCCTCATGTTTAAAATGCTAAGGTGGAGGGCACAGGCTGAAACCAACAAGGCCTGGACCCTCCAATAAACTTTTCCTTGGTGTGTTCTTCATGGCGGAGCAACAAATGAAGCGGCAAGGTGTTTGGGGGCCGCAAAACGATGGTGGTGTTCTGGTGGCCCACAGAAACAACCGTCGGTGCACCATACCGATGGTGGCTGGAGGAGACCCATGGCAATCGGCCACGGGCGGTGGGAAGGTGGTGCTCCATCGCGTACCACGGTGGCCAGAGGCAGCCGGCCCGAGTCGACCATGTGGGAGATGAGCAGTGTTCACAGGTGCCACCGGTGGCCGCAGCCGCGACCAGCGGGTCATGGTAGGAGGGGGTGGTGCGGACCCCGCGCTGTGCCACGTCAAACAGGACAAAACGGCCCCGCATCCATGGGGAAAGCTGGGTGAAGCGGTCTGCCTTCAAGTAGACTCGGCTAGACGCAGGCCGGCCGAATAGGCCGAACCCGCCCAATGGGATGGACCCGTGACCCAGCAGGCCAGCGTGGGTGGGTCGAGCCCCACCCGGCGAGTCGATCCAACCACGGCCCGGGCCCTAAAACCAGTCATGTCAACCCTTATGGGCAGGACCCAGTGGAACCGGGCTGACCCTTAACGGGCCAGACCCGGGCAAGGTCAGGTAGACCCAGGGACCCGTTCCGTCGGACCGGCCTGACCGAGTCAGACTGGGCCCAGACCCTACCGGCCCCTGAATAAAGAAACACTTGTAAATGAAAAATCTGGTATCCATTAGACACGTCGTCGGTGTATTTGGGATCCCTTTTGGGAAGTGTTCCCTTTGGCATATTCCGGTGGGCCCGACTGAGTCGGGCCGGACTGAGGTCTAATCACCCCCATTTCATGTAAAGGGGTGTAACTAAAAGACCGGGAGCCTGATCGACACGCCATCTATGGAATAAGGACCCTTGTGATAAGGAGGTCCTTTGGAGATACTCTAAGTGAGTTTTTTTGGCATTTGACGTGTGACCTTGGTTGGATCAGACTAGAATCCAATCAGGCCCTTTTTACAAAAGTGATCATATCTCATAGATCGGGTGTCTGATCGATGCATCGTCTATCCTGTTGGGACCCCTATGAAGGGGAAGTCCCTTGGGTATGATTTTTGCGGGACTTCATACTGGTTGAAATACAACATATTCCTTGATGAGAGGTTCTCCTAGAATCAAGTGTTCTATGAGCGGGAATCCAGTGGATGGCTGTGACATGAAGAAGAAGAGAGACCAATACGGGTCAGCATCAGAAACTCCGGAGTTAGATGATCTAGTTGTACGGCTAATCACCCCTACCTCTGTACCAGCGACCAATATAGGTCATCACCCGCGACCAATACGGGTCAGCACCAGCGACCAATACGGGTCAGCACGAGCGACCAATACGGGTCAGCACCAACGACCAATACGGGTCGGCACCAGCGACCAATACTGGTCAGCACCAGTGACCAATACCGGTCAGCACCAGTGACCAATACGGGTCAGCATCTAGAGACCAATATGGGTCAGCATACAGTGACATATTTAGGTCAACATTTGAGTTACTATGGATAGGATGATCTGACTTTATGACTAGTCATCCCTATCCCAGTAACTGTTAAGTTATATTGTTAGAGTGATATGTCTCTTTTTCTTTATACTTCATGATTTATATCATGCTTTTGATATTAAATTTGTGGTATTTCTTGTGATTTTTTCTTTTTTAGATAAATGAGAGACCTTTGGGGGTCTCGGGGTCCCCTACTGAGTTGTTATAGTCACCCATACACGGGCTCTGCCCGCACGTGTGTGTCTGGTGCAGACTACTGGTGCTCTGAGGTAGAATTTGGAGGTTCGGGACTTAGTGGGGCTTGGTTTTATGGGAGTAGTCGAGATCCTCTTCTTTGACTTCATACTTACAGTTAATACCCTCCAGGTAGAGCTCCAAGGCAGATGCGGCAGCTGTTTACTTTCTTTTCAGTTTCTAGGGATTTTATTCTGGCCTACTGTTTTCAGTTTATAGTTATACTTGTGGTTGTACTTTACTCATGTCATTATACCTTACTTTTTTTGGTTTTTTACTTCAATTTCTCCTTTTGAGTGTGTATATATCTCTAAGGAAATACCTTCCCTGTTTGAGAAAAGCCTTGAGGTGCTAGTCGCCAACCCCTGGCCTATGGAAGGCGGGCTTGGGGTAGTCACGCTCAGGCCCTGTGCGACGGGTCGTGACAAAGTGGTATCATAGGGTGGTCGGTTCTACTAGAAGAACTAAGAGTCTACTTTTAATGAGGTAATGGTGAAAAGTTTCTTGAGTTCAGTTTTCAGTATAGGGAGTCTAGTGTTGGTGCGGCGGCAGACGTATCCATACATCAGAACCCTGAATTCTGTTTTCTGACTCAGTACATGAAAACACCAGTTGCTAGTGTTTAAAAAATATTTCTTGATATTTCTTGATTCAACTCACCATGTATAACTTATTGACTGTGGAGCATCTGTTTCTTATAGGATGCATCCATGAAGACAGCTATCCATGATTCCAGTTAGATATCATGACAGTGGCCCACCGAGTGACGAGGCGTCAGTATAAGGACCACTCACAGTGATGGAACATCCGAGTTGTGTACCAGTACCACCACCACCCATTGAGAAGCAGATGCTACCAGTGGATTGTGCACGCCCGCTGAGCATGTTACATGAGTTCCAGAGATAGGTTCCTCTGAGGTTTAGAGGCGAGATGGACCCCTAGGAAGCAAAGGACTGACTTGAGGTAGTTTCGTAGGTCTTTCGCTTAGTAGAGACACCCAACGAGCAGATGGAGATCTTGTCCACTAGCCTTCTTCAAGACTCGGCGGGACGATGGTGGAGATCAATGCTCCAGGTTCATGAGGAGACAACCCTCACTTGGATGGAATTTTAGATCCTTTTTAGGGTGGATTTCGTGCCAGCGACACTATGCTTTGTGCATATTCAGGATCTTCTGCATCTGTAGCATGGAAGCTAGATTGTAGCTCATTACTCAGTGAGATTTACTTACCTCTCCTGTTACTCCACCGACATGGTACGAGAACTTTAATTCAGGGCCCAGACCTTTGATTATGGGCTCTGATGATATATTAGAGATGCGCTAATTTCTCTCAGCATCCCGACATAGGCTGGGCTGCTAGAGCGAGCTTTGCTGATGGAGAGCTTCCTTGCCGAGTTGGCACCGACAGTGAGAGCCCCTACCAGTTGACAAGTGGCAGAGTCATCTTTAGCTGGCAGTAGATAGATAACACAGAAGCCCAAGCGGGCTAGACCTTCCAGAGGGTTACTTAGGGATGTAGGGTCAGATGTGTGAGGCTCGAGAGGTCGAGGGAGACACTAGAGATGCATGATATTTTTTCCTACGTGGGATAGGGTCACAGAGCTCGTGATTGTCCGAATCCATGTGTGGATGATTTCCAGACAGTGGAGGGTCCACTGAGTCAGCGGCAGTGGCAGGATCATGAGCTTCAGCCAGGAGGTGGATGAGATAGGGGAGTAGGACGTTCAACAAGAGGTGGTCGGGGTCAGTAGGCACTACCACCACCACCCCCAGGCGGTCCACTACGAGCTTAGGGAGCAGGTGGATAGGGTCAAGACCAGCTACAGGCAGTAGAGGCTCAAGATCCTGACATCCCTGAGATGATATGAGGTACGATCTATATCTTCTCTATTTTAGCAATAGTGCTTATCAACACAGGTGCTAGAAATTCTTTCCTTTTTGCGAACTTAGTTTGGGACTCTAAGATTCCAAATGATCCTTTAGCTCGACCTTTTCATTTGGATACTCCTACGGGGGAGATTCATTGGTCACACACTGGTGCCGATAGTGTGATCTTACTATTGGAGTATAGAGTTTCATATGGGATCTTCTAGTAGCGGTGTTGAATCCCTATGATGTCATTCTAGGCATGGTCTGACTATCAGCAATTCACGCACAGATTAACTACTTGAGACATACAGTTTGATGTACGTGCAGAGATGGAGGCCAGTTTTCCTTTGTTGGTGAGAAGGAAAACAGAGCAGCACAAGATGGACTTGCACTCAGGAAGGTGCAGCCAATTACATATCATTTATCTTGCATGACCTTTGACATGATGGATGAGGAAATTCCACAGTTTCCAGTGGTGGTGGATGAGTATGAGGACGTCTTCCTAGAAGATGTCTCAAGACTACCTCCTCATAGAGAGGTAGTCTTCTGCATTTACTTTTACCCAGGAATAGAATCGATATCTACACCATCATATCGGATGGCCCCTATGGAGATCCAAGTCCTAAGGGTATAGTTGGAGGACCTATAGAAGAAGGGATTCGTAAGGCCCAGTGTTTCTCTATGGGCATCCTCGGTGTTGTTTTCCAAGAAGGCAGATGGAATCTTGAGGCTATGCATGGACTTATAGCTCCTAAACCAGGTGACCGTGAATAATGAGTATCCTCTCTTGAGGATTGATGATTTTTTTGATCAATTGAAAAGATCTAAGTGGTTCTAGAAGATAGACCTAAGATTAGGCTATCATCAGCTTAGGGTATGGGATGAGGACATACCGAAGACAGTCTTCAGATGTCGGTATGGCCATTACGAGTTCTTGGTGATTCCTTTTGGCATGACCAACACTCCAGCAGTGTTCATGGGGCTCATGGGAAGGATCTTTCAGCCATACCTGGATCGCTTTGTGGTGGTCTTCATCTACGACATCTTGCTGTACTCAGCGTCCGAGGAAGATCATGATGTACACTTGAGGATAGTTATAGACACACTTCAGAAGCTCTAGTTATATGGGAAGCTCTTGAAGTGTGAGTTCTGGATACGGAAGGTCCACTTCTTAGGACACGTAATCTCAAAGGCTGGAGTTGCAGTGGATCCAGCAAAAGATCGAGGCAGTACTTTCTTGGGAGCCACCCAAGAGTGTTACTGAGGTGTGAGATTACTTGCATTAGAAAGCTATTAGCAGAGGTTCGTACCCGATTTCTCCATAGTAGCAGCACCTTTGACTACCTTGATGAAGAAGTGGAAACCCTTCCTATAGTCGGAGACATGCCAGCATAGCTTTCAATAGCTGAGGTAGAGCTTGACCAGTGCTCCCATCCTGAGGTTTCCTGAGGAGGGCACTGACTACATGGTTTACTGTGATGCATCAGGGACCAGACTCGGTTGCATAATGATGTAGGATGATGCAATGATTTCTTATGACTCACGATAGCTGAGGCCTCATGAGAAAAATTATGTGACTCATGATATGGAGTTGGATGCAGTAGTCTTTGCACTGGATATGTGGCGACACTACTTGATGGGTGAGAGGTTCATTGTTTACTCAGACCACAAGAGTCTCAGATATATTTTCACACAGAAAGATCGACATCTAAGATAGCAACGTTGGCTAGAGTTCCTCCAGGACTATGACTTTGAGATAGTCTATACTTTTAGGAAGGAGAATGTAGTGGTAGATGCACTTAGCTGGAGATCGAGTTCACAGCTACTGAACAAGGCTTCAGAGTAGTTACCCTCGCTTCAAATATCCTATGTGGATAGAGATGAGACAGTCTACTTCCAGTCGATGGTAGTTTCCCCTCCATTCCTTCAGCGAGTCAGGGAGGTGCAACTCAGAGATAGTATCTATGAGACTACACATGATCAGATATCCTCAGGCCATACACCTGACGGATATTCTGAAGGCGGGGAGCATGCTATACTTTTCAGAGGATGTACAGTTGTACCAGTGGCACTATAACAGGAGGTCTTGAGGGAGTTCCATACATCCCCATTGGTAGTACATCCAGGTGTGATGAAGATGTAGCAGGACCTTCGGCGTTAGTACTAGTGTCCAGGGATTAAGAAAGTCATGGTGGAGTTTTTTTCTAGATTCCTCACCTGCCAGCAAGTGAAGGTCGAGCACCAGGTACCAGCATACTTGACTCAACCCCTCGAGATACCCGAGTGGAAGTGGGAAGGGATATCAATAGACTTAGTGACAAGGTTACCACATACGTCTAGAGGGAACAATACCATCTGGGTGATCATTTACTGACTCACCAAGTCAACCCACTTCCTTCCTATTCGAGACAAGGGTTCGGTAGAGAGCCTGGGACGTCACTATGTTCATGAGATCGTGCGACTTCACGGGGTGCCTTCGACGATAGTCTCAGACCGTGATGCATGCTTCACATCCTGGTTGTGGAAAGGATTATAGGAGGATTTCAAGACTCAACTTCACTTGAGCATATCTTTTCACCCACAGACAGATGGTCAGACTGAGCAGACCATCCAGACTATGGAGGACAAGATTCATGCATGTGTCTTAGATTTTGGTCATAGTTGGGAGGACCACATACCCTTGGTGGAGTTCGCGTACAATAATAGTTATAACTCCATCATTGGAATGGACCCTTTTGAGTCATTGTACAGATGACTGTGCAGATCACCCTTATGTTAGAAAGATCTAGGAGATCCAGCACTTGTGGGCCCAAAGATGGTACAAGCTACCACTGAGAAGGTGCAGGTCATCAAAGAGTGGATGAAGACTACACAAAGCTGACATAAGTCCTATGCTGATAGGCGACAGAGACCACTAGAGTTCTAGGAGGGGGACCACGTATTCTTGCAAATCTCCCCTCGATGGGGACTACAGAGATTTGGATGAGTTAGAAAACTCTCATCGAGGTTTATCAAACCATTCTTGATACTTCGGAGGATTGGAAAGGTGGAATACCTCTTGGAACTGCCACTGTAGTTGGAGGATGTGCATGATGTCTTCCACCACTACTGTAAATATGGACTTTATCAGTGCTATAAAATGGCATTAATAGCACTAGAAAAGCACTATTAATCGAGGTGAAGATAAATAGGGGGTCCCTTTTATCAGTGCCCAAAAAAGGCGCTGATAAAGGCCCCTTTTATCAGCACTAAAAAAATCACTCATAAAAAGTGTCTTTTATCAGCGCTAAAAAAAACGCTGATAAAAAGGTCCTTTATCAGCGCTTTTTTTAGTGCTGATAAAGACCCCTTTTATCAGTTTTTTTAAGCCCTAATAAAAGTAAAAAAATTTAAAAAAAAAAGTTAAAAATAATATATAATATGGGGGGCTTTTACCAGCACTTGACCCCCCCCCCCCCTTTCATCAGCACTAGGCGGAGCCCCCTCCCTCTCACTCCACACGCTTACCTTGCTCGCGGAACCCCCTCCCCACTTGACCGCATGCCCTTACGTCCACCAGAACTCGAACTCGCGACCTCACCCCCAGCGCGCTTTCACCTTTACCACTAAGCTATTTGGTTTTTTTCTCTATTTAATAATATATATATGTATATATAGTTATATTTATTCCTATACTAATATAGATTCATATTAATATAAATATATTTATTTATATTAATACATATATATTATTCATATATTAATATATATATATTTATATTTATTCGTATATTAATATATATTTATATTTATATACATATATATATATAGTTATATTTATTTGTATATTAATATAGATTCATATTCATATAAATATATTTAGTTATATTAATACATAAATATTTATTCATATATTAATATATATATATATTCATATATTATTATATATTTATATCTATTTATATATATATATTTAGTTATAATTTTTTATATGTATATTTATTTGTATATTAAAATATATTTATAAGATTAGTTTTAAATACATTTATAAAGTATGTTTTTTATGTGTCTTTATAAATAAATAAATAAATAAATACATATATACAACACACACACACACACACACATATATATATATATATATACAAATAAATACATATATATATGTGTATTTGAAAAGACATAGAATGTTAAAATGATCATAACTTTTAATCCAAAAGTTTGTTTTAAATCCACAACCATTAAAATAGAATAAAATGAAACAATATTTGATATTATATGTGGTACAGGGCCAAAGGACTTCTAGATCAGAAGTTATAGTTGTTTTAATGTTAAAAATCAAGGTATCCCAACTAAAAACTCGGTTTTGGAGGCCTTATAGGCCTTTTCTGGCCTTGAAAAATGTGTCAAAAAGTTTCCTTAGGTAAATAGAGTGTAGAGCTTGTCACGGGCTTTGATTTGATATGTTGTAGAGCTCAAACGGACACCTGGATCAAAATTTATGGTCATTTGAAGTTTGAGTTACATTTTCAACTTATTTTAGATCTTTTATTAATTTTTTTGATTTTTTTGTGTCTTAAAATTGTTATTAAATGATTTTTAATCAATGATAATTAGATAATTATTAATTAATAATATTTTTTTAAATATTTTAAATCCATTTTCACTAAATTTCTTATATATTAAATGTAATACTATATTTATACTTTTCTAAAACATATTTAAAAATATATATTATATTTATATCAATATAAATATACTTATATAAAAATATATTATTTTTCATGAATTTTTTTTTAAAATTTATCAGTTCTAGGAAAAAGCGCTGATAAATCCCCCCATTATCAGCACTACTAAAAATGCTCTCATAAAGGGGTCCCCTTTAATTACGCTAAAAACGTTGATAAAGCCCCCCCCCCTTTATCAGTGATTTTTTTTAGCATTGTTAAAGGGTGGTGCTGTGGAAACCTAGTTTTATGGTAGTGCACGTATCCCAGCTGAGGAGATACATGCATGACCCATCTCATGTAATCGACCATGATGAGCTGGAGATTGACGATGGGGTGACTTTTGCAGAGTACCCGGTGGAGATAGAGGATCAATAAGAGAGGATCCTTCATGGATGGTCGATACCTATGGTGTGCATTCTGTTGCACCACAGGAATCTCTAGGAGAGCACATGGGAGATAGAGGCCCATATGCATGCCTTGTACCCCTCTTTTTTTGTTTAGCCTTGTTTGGCTTTCAGGGACGTAAAGCCCAGAGTTGTGGAGAATGTAAAGACCCAAAAATTCCTTGTAATTTTTTTTAAAATTATTTAGGATTATTACAAGTTTGTGAAAATTTACGGTGCATGATTTTGTGGCCCGGTGTGCCTGGAATGATTTTTTGAAGTTTTTTAAGGTACGTTCAGTAAACGCATAGGCATCATTTTCTATATTTTCAATCGGTGCTCGGATTAAAAATATGAGGACACCGTTGAATCCGGAACACCAGGATTCGCCTAGAAACGACTTAACTTCAGCTGACGAGGACCGAGTGGAAAAGTTAATTTTTGGACTTTTTGAGAAAAATAATAAAAAAATTTAAAATAATTATTTTATTCTTTTCTATCCAATGCATGGAAGACGGAGACACTACGAGGCAGTGACGATGCGGAGACATGGCACTTTAATGAAACACATGGATGACCTGTATTCCCCAACATAACAATGAATTTAATGGTGCAAAACAGCGTAACGACGTGACGTCACGTCATTATAGAAACACTGCAACGTGGTTCTATAAATAGTTCTACGTGTTGGGAAAAATATGGAGGAAGGATTTGGGGGATTCTCAGGCGAAGCTCTGATGCACTTCCACCCCAGCAAAGAATGACAAATGACAAAGAATGTCTTTCGAAGGTTGGAAGCAGGAAGCATCTTCGATGTCGTAAACCCTCAAGGACGAACGTGCAGCAACGAACATCATAAAAGGTAGGGGTTATGTTCTTTGATGTTCCCTCTCTTCCCGTTCTTGAAAAATATAACGAACGCGGACCAACCGAGTAAAGGGTTGATTTGCATCTCGTCTAATCATGTGGATGGTTGTTACGGGATCTTAAACTCGGGGATTATTCTTCCTCTTGTTATTATTAATTTTTACTCATGTTTAAAATTATAATGTGGAGGGTTTGTGATGAAACAAACAAGGTCAGACCCTCTATTAAACTTGTCCTAGGTGCATTCTTCATGGAGGAGCAACGAACATGGCAGAAAGGCATTTGAGGGCCGTGAAAAGTGGTGGAATTCCGATGGCCGAACCTTAAGGTGCTGGACCCAGTGGAACTGGGCCGACCCTTAACTAGCCGGACCCGGGCGGGGTTAGGTAAACTCTAGGACTTGTTGCGTCGAACCAGCCTGGCCGAGTTAGACCAGGCCCAGACCCAACTGGACCCCGAATAAACAAATGATCGTAACTGATGAACCGGGTATCCGTTAGACACGCCGTCAGTGGCATTGGAACCCCTTTTGAGAAGTGATCCCATTGGCATATTCTGGAGAGCACGACCGAGTCGGGCCAGACTAAGGTTTGATCACCCCCATTTAACAGAAAGGGGTGTAACTAACAGACCAGGCATCTGATCGATACCTCGTCTTTGGTATAAGGACCCTTGTGACAAGGTTGTCCTTTGGAGACACTCTAAGTGAGTTTTGTCAGATTTTGACCTGTGGCCTGGGTTGGATCATACTTGAATCCAACTGGGCCCTTTTTAAAAAAGTGCCCATATCTCACAGACCGAGCATCGGATCGACGCGTCATCTATCACATTGGGACCCCTATGATGGGTCAGTCCCTTGGGTATACTTTTTGTGGGACTATGTACTGGTTGAAATACGACTGCTGGCTTGAGGAGTGGTTCTCCCAGAATCAAGCGTGCTATGAGCGGGAATCTAGTGACTGTCTGTGACATGAAGAAGAGTAACCAATATAGGTCAGCATTAGAAACTCTAGAGTGGGATGATCTAGTTGTATAACTAATCACCCCTACCTCTTTACCAGTGACCAATATGGTTCAGCACCAGCGACCAATACAGGTCGGCACCAACGACCAATACGAGTCGGCACCATTGACCAATACGGGTTAGTACCAACGACCTATACAGGTCATAACCAATGACCAATACAGTTCATCATACAGTGACCTATACAGGTCAACAGTAGAGTTACTATGGATTGAATGATCTGGCTTTAATACTAGTCATCCATATCCCAGTAACCATGAAGTTATACCATTAGAGTGAGCTTTCTCTTTTTCTTTGTTCTTCCTGATTTAGATCATGCTTGGGATATTAACTTTGTGGTATTTCTTATGATTTTTTCCTTTATGGATTACTGAGAGACCTTTTGGGGTCTCGGGGTCCCCTACTGAGTTGTTATAATCACCCTTGCACGGGCTCCACTTACACGTGTGTGTCTGGTGCAGTCTACTAACACTCTGAGGCAGACTTTGGAGGTTCGGGACTTGGTGGAGCTTGGTGCAATGAGATCAGTTAAGATCATCTTCTTCAACTTTATAATTATAGCTACTAACCTCCAGGTAGATCTCTAGGGAATATGTGGAAGCTATTTACTTTGTTTTTAGTTTCTAGGGCTTGTATTGTGGCCCATTGTTTTCAGTTTATAGTTGTACTTGTGGTTGTATTTTACTCTCATGGTTATACCTTACTTTTTTTGGTTGTTTACTTCAGTTTTCCCTTTTGAGTTTGTACAGGTATTTAAGGAAATATCTTCCCTCTTTGGGAAAATCCTTCAGGTGCTAGTCACCAACCCCTGGCCTATGGAAGGCGGGCTTAGGGTATTCACGTTCGGGCCATGTGGGACTGGTCGTCACAAATATATTTGAAAAAAGATTAATCCATCCAGAAAATAATGAGTATGGTTTCAATATAATATATCCCTAGTGGAGGATAAGTAACAATATTGTTTGTTTAATTTTATGAATGTAAATACCATTAAAATGTCAATAAAAATATTCTTGAGGAAAATAATATTTAAATATTCAAAAGTGTCCCATACCACTTTGAAACATTTGATTCATAATCCCCATGAAGGAATAAAATTAAATGAAACTTAGAATATAATTAAAAATAAGGAGCTTCATGATATAAAATTTCAAGCTATCAGTATATACACCTCATAAAATAAGTTAGGTGTATAACATAACAAATGTATCAAAGAATGCAATTTGGGACAAAAAACATTTCTGATTTGGTAACTTTGAAACCATAAACCCCATGAAAGAGATATAATAAGTTGAATATGTAAATACACATAAATTAAAGTAAAATAATAATAGAATAAATTTATGGTCCATGGATACACTACACAATAAAAATAAGTGGTGAATATGGAATAATTCATGCAGAAATAAAAATGAGACAATAAATCCCCTTACTGCTTGAGTAACATTTGAATCATGTGATCCGTGAAAAAATAAAATCAATTTAAACTTTTAATATCATAAAATAAATGAAATTAATTATATAAAATTTAATAGGTAAGTATTTACAACATATAAAACTAATTAGTTTAATAATAATAAATAAGTCTCAATGGAATGTAAATTGAGACGAAACCCCTTATAAAGATCGTATCATTGGAGTTAGAATAATTCAATGAAATAATTATGTGTGATAAATGTAAATACCAAAAATAAAAGTTTAAATATATTATCAAAAAATCATATGTTATTTCACACATATTCTTGGCATAACATAACCAGTGACATAGAAGTTTAACCCAATTAATTAAAATTGAGTTAAGAAATCTCTTACCTTGAGTCTGGTTTGTCATGATTGTCCTCTATATTTCTAAATAATAAAATTCTGTTAATTATTTAATTTATTAACAAAATTTTCCAAGTTTATTATTATTTTTATTTTACTTATAAACAATTTATATATAATTACTTAATCAATAATGTTTAAGTCAGATGTTTTTTCCATATTTGGCTTATGTGTCAAAACTAACTTTGATAAGTTGATTATGGACAATGAGGTCATTATTTAAATATCTAAAAAAATAATAAACATGAAATAATTATCATATTTTTACATAAATTATACTAAATCATACATGAAATATTAAAATGAACCAACGTTATGATCATGGAGACGGTAGGTCGTACATATGCATGAGTAACGTTCCTATTATTCAATGATCATTGTGAAAAGAAGGTAAGTAACATTTATTTGTAAAAAATGGCCATTATATCATAAATACCATATTATTTAATTATATATATTTATATATATATATATATATCATTCTTGTTATGTCGTGATAAAAAATGAATAATCACATCGCTTCGAGGAGGAGGTAGTCCACACGTCCACAAATGACATTATCACATTTTTAGTGTGTGAAATGGAAAGAAGAAAATGATATTTTATATTTAAATATAGATAATTATGTAATTAATATCATAAATATATTATTTATATCATATTTTTTTATTAAAACCATCCTTAATACATTCCATTTAAAGGGTTAACATATCAAATCGCTTTGAGGAGGTGGTGGTCCACACGTCCACAAACGATGTTATTGTATTCCAAAAAAAAGGAAATCATAAAGGATTGTGTTATATAATAATTAAAGAAGTATTAATACATTATAAATATCAAATATATCATATAAAAATATTATTCTCCTAATAATTACCAACTATAAGTGGTGGTAAAGGAAAAACAAATGACATCGTTTCGTGAGGTGGCAATTCGCCATACACATGAATGGTGATTTTATTACCAATTTTATGGAAGAGTGTGTAGTTACAGGTCTAAACCTTAACATAAAAACATATTAGTATATTTAGGATAATAATTTTATTATATAATCATGGAATAATAATAATTTAAGTGGTGTATAAAGAAAATAAAATAAAAGTGATGGTTGAAGAATGTTACCTCTTTTCGGGTTTATCCTTTTGGTTTACACAAAAGGACTTCCTTTTGTTTATTTATTCCCAAATTTAGGCCTCTAGGATTATATTATGAATGTTTTTAGATTATTTATGAAGGTTTTTTATGATCCAAAAGTGATTTATATGTGTGAATAGAGGGGGAGGGGGAGTGCCTTTTTAAAGTGGAGGAGGAGTGGCATTCTTGTAAATATAAAAAGGTAAACACTGTTGGGAGGTCTCCCTTACATCATGTGACTCAAATAATAATAAAAATTATATAAAAGTGGTTATATGTTTGAATAATTTCCATAAAATGGGTTTTCGACAAGTGTATAGGTCATTTGGCTACATAAGATTAAAGTTTAACCATTGAGTAAACACAGTTTTACCATAATCATTGTAATTAATTTTAATTTTTTTCACTAGTATTTTGGATAAAAAAGACTAATTTGAAATTAATATAAATTATAAATTATTCTTATTACAAATATTTAATCCATTCTAATAAATTAAAATAACATAAGTGGCAGAAATTAATTTAAAATTAATCCTGCTGACGGGACGAGACATCGTGTTTTTCAAGATAAAAGTTAAAAAAATTTAAATGATTATATATAAAATTTCAATGTGAAATTAATTCCAATGACCTAAATTGGTTTAAATTATAAAAAATTTATCTAATTATACTTTAAAACTAATTTAAAATATAATTTAATACTATAAATTATTTAGATGAAAAATTAGTTTTCAGTTAAAATTTGGTGTCATTTATTATTCATCAAAATATGAAAGTTCTCAGAAAAATAATAAAACTTAACCCAAAATAAATTTTGATATTAAAATTTCAAAAAATAATTTTATTTTTTCAAATAAAATTTATAAAGTTTTCAAAAAAAAATTAAAGTATTCCATTAAAAGGCAGGAAAACTGCCTTTTAAAAAATACACCCTTTTAATGCTTAAAATTGGATTTGTTCTTACTTTAAGATTGTAGAATTTATAGAATTAATTAAAAAAATGAATAAATATATAATATATAAATTTAATTAATATCATTCTCTAATATTTATTAATTTAATTTATTAAGATAAAATGCATTTATGGGCATAAAAATATTTTTTTCAAAGAAACAAATTCTTTATATTCAATTGATTTTTATTTTCATTTATAATTAATTTGACACCAAAGGAATAATTATAGAAACATGTGTAAAACATATACATATAATATATTTAATAATATTCATTTAGTCCATTCCAATATCTAGGTGATAACTATTATGTTAAATAAATAGTATTAATAGTATATTGTTGTCTGGTAAGACTCGGCATTGTGTGTAACACAAGTTATCGAAGAAACTAAATGTTAAGTTCAACACAAGATAAACTTTGTGTTGTGTAAAATTCAAGATAAATTTTTCATTGTGTGAAACATAATCTATCAAATAATTTAAATTAATTTTAGAGAAGATATTTCTTAAAATATCAAGATGTTACATCCAACCCCCTTGAAATTAATTTCTCACTTGAAATTCGTATTGGTTATCAAAGGATTAGCATTTTTAGAATTAATTTATTGAAACCCACATCAAAAAAAGGGTTAAAAAACATCCTCTTAAGAAAGGGAAATTGGTAAATCTAAAGGTCACCAGAATTTACTCATAACTGGGAGTCCACGTAGGGGGAACATAGGTGAGAATTGAGGAAAAGCATAAATAATTATAGAGAGTGATTGAGGTAATTTATCATAAACAAGTTAATCATCAATGTAAAGTTAAGGTCCTCAAAAACATAAATTTTTTATGATCAAAAATATCATCGGTTCATCAGAATCTAAGGTACTAGGATAATACTTTTGTTATAAGATCATTTTCCTATAGTTAAATAATTATCTTACCATATAGACCAATAGAAAAAAATGAAATATACTTACTTGATTAGTATAATTTCATAATTTAATCAATTGAAACAAAATATCATCCTTTTCTCCAAAAAATAGGTATTCAAGATGAATTTTAAATTCTTTAAGCACTAAAATCAACTTTTAAAGGCCATGGAACCATAAAAGGGATAGTCAAGTTATTCTACCTATCTTTAGACATTAAAAAACCAAAATGGTTAGAACATGGTAAGATAATTCCCAAAATGAGTAAAACATCAAATGATACACTAATATTAAAAATTCAATTGTAATACCCTAAGTTCAAACTAAATTATTCCATAAATAACTACCCTTAAAGTTATTCAAACATTTCTTGACTAAGTTTGAATCCCAAAGATTAGAAGTATTTGATTGTATATTATTCCAATATAATTCAATTGTTATTCTTAAAATAAAATATAATATGTTTCTGAAATAAACTTAATCTTAACTTTTAAAAATTTGCATACTAACCAGGACATCACGTAGGATAGTGGTAGGTGTTACACCATTGTCGCCCTTTGGTTGTGGGTTCAATCACCACGACCTTTCTAGATACGACGGGTTATCACCCAGCCTTAAATTTTTCCCTTTATTATTTAATCCTAGAAAATAAATCCTCCCTAAAAAAACTTCATGTTGATACTAGGGGTTAAAAATACCTCAACCCAAAACAAAGACTCCAAAAACGTCATTGATAACCTCAAATTTTGTACAACTTAAAAACCTCAAATGGGGTGTCCAAGACTTTGAACTTATGATCAACATTAACCTTATAAACCTATGATAGTATACATAACTCTTAAGATAAAATCATATGAAAACATTCTAATATCTAAATTTATCTAAATCTAACTTTGATACCAATAATAACAACCTAGGATCCACACACCCGAATCATGTGTTGAAATCCATAACTTTACATTTCTGGCTATGACACTAATAATTGTGACCCAATTTTTCCAATAAAAATCTTAAAAAATAAAAAAAAACTTGGATCACTTACATTCTAGAGGAATTTTAGGTTTAGAGTTTTATATAATAAGTAGGAGCTCTTATATAAACAATTCACATTAACTTGGACACATAAACAACTAGTTTATAAATTTGAACATCATCTCCTGTTATACCCATATTTTCTTATTTCACAATAAGTCATCAACATCATCCTTGTGAAATAATTTATAGACATAAATAATTCAACATAATTTTTTAAAACCTAGGGGGAAATCATAATAAGGGTGAGCTCATATGCTCGGTTTGGATAAACATAAGCATTAAAAATTAAATGTCATCAATGAGCATAATAGTATATAAGGGTATGAATACATAATAAAATTTCATGAGTAACTCATAAAATAACTCATACCCATCAATACCTAGACCATAAAATGTGAAAACATGGAAATGGAAAGAGTTATCAGAATTAATAATCATGATCCATGTGATATCAATATCGATCATTAGAAACATTATAAACCTATTAAAAGAATAAAGAAACAAATTGAGGTTTATTGGGAAATCATAATACTTTTCATTATTATAAATGGAATAATCATGCGATTGACTTCCATACATGTAACTCTTATGAATGGAATAGCCATACATATGACTTACATACACAATGTATTCGAGGTCTATCATAGACCCACCCAAAATTAGTTTATCACATAACCACCCATCATTGGTTTATCACAGAACCACCCATCATTGGTTTATCGTGGAACCACCCATAAAATTTCCAAGTATCTTTTTAAAATAATCACACATAAAATTTTTCATTTCATCATAAAATCGTTTGAACAACTAATAACCCATTTCATAAATTGATTAACCCATGGAAAAATAGTTTCTAGAACAGTCTCTCTGAAACATGATTAACCCATGGAAGAGAAACAGGTTCCATAATAATCTTTTTGTAACATTATTAACCCAATAAAAATAAATTGGTTTAATAAAAATCACCTTGAAACATGATTAACCCATGGAAAAGAAATGGGTTCAATTACAATCTATTTAAAACATGATTAAACCATTGAAAATAAATGGGTTCCATAAAAATAAATTCGGAACATGACTAACCCAAGGAAAATAAATGAGTTCAATATAAATATATTTGAAACATGATTAACCCATGTAAAATAAATGGGTTCAACAACAATCTCATTGAAACATGATTAACCCATGAAAAATAAATGGGTTTTATAACAATCACTTTGGAACATGATTAACCCATGAAAAAGAAGTGGGTTCCATAACAATCTATTTGGAACATGATTAACCCATGAAAAATAAATTGGTTCAATAAAAATATATTTTAAACATGATTAACCCATGGAAAATAAATTTTTTCCATAAAAATATATTTGGAACATGATTAACCCATTAAAAAGAAATGGGTTCAACAAAAACCTCATTGAAACTTGATTACCTTGTGGAAAAGAAACGGGTTCCATAACAATATCTTTGAAAAAAATTTAATCCATCCATAAAATAATGAGTATGGTATCAATACAAGATATACCCAGTGGAGGATAAATAAAAAAATGTTTTTTTTATATTGATTAATGGAAATACCATTAAAAGTTCATTAAAAAAATTCTTGAGGAAAATAATCTTTAAACATTCCAAAGTGTCTCATAACACTTTGAAACATTTGAATCATAATCCCCATGAAGTAATAACATTAAATTAAACTTATAATATCATTAAAAATAAGGATTTTTGTGATATAACATGTCAAAGTATCATTATATACACTTCATAAAAGAAGGTAGGTGTATAACCTAACAAAAGTATCAACAAGAATGGCCCAAAGGCCTTATTTTTTATTTATTTTTGGATAATCCCACTTTTAAGGGTTTATGGGGAACCCTTACATGACCCGTAGTCCCAAGGCACAAGCCCCATACACAACCTAATACATGACCTTAAAGGCCTAAGACCTAACACACTTGAAACAACCCATCCCCAGCATCTGCATCTTGAAGGTTCCTAGCTCCCCACCTTGAATGATTGATTGGTTATCATTGTCCTATGTAGAGATTCATGGTTACTGGTATCAATGGTAGCTGTCATACCCTCTCATAACAAAATTATCAAATAAGGTAACTTATGACAAAAATCCATTACCGATTTGGTAAATTTAAAACTATAAACCCCATGAAAGATTTATCATAAATCATATATGTAAATCCACATAAATTTAATTATAATAATAATACAATACATTCATGTGAATTAGATACACCACACAATAAAAATAAGTAGTGAATATGGAATAAGTCTCTCAAAAATAAAAGTGAGACTAGAAATCCCTTTACTAATTGAGTAACATTTAAATCATGATATCCATGAAATAATAACATAAATTGAAACATTTAATATCATGAAATAAATTAAATTCATGATATAACATGTCATATGTTAGTATATACACCATATAAAAGTAATTAGGTTCATAATAACAAATAATTCTCAACAGAATGTAAATTGTGATTAAACCCGTTACAAATATCGTATCATTAGACTGAGAATAAATCAATGAAATAATTTTGTATGAAATTTTTAAATCCAAAAAATAAAATTTTAAATTCATTAGAAAAAAATCATAGTTAATTTCACACATATTATTGTAATAACATATCCAATGACATAAAAGTTTAACCTATTCAATGGAAATTGAGTTAAGAAATCTCTTACCTTGAGTCTAATTTGTCATTATTTTCATCTATCTTTCTGAATAATAAACTTATGTTAATTATTTACTTGATTCATAAACTTTTCAATGTTTATTATTACTTTTATTTCACTTATAAACAAGTTATATACAATTAATTAATCAATAATTTTTAAGTCGTATGTTTTGACCATATTCGGCTTATGTGTCAAAACTGACTTTAATAGGTCGTCTATGGCCATTAAAGTCATTATTTAAATATCTATAGAACAATAAACATGAAATAATTAACACATTTTACATAAATTATACTTTTCAAATCATATATAAAATATGGTTATGAAAAATGAACCAACATTACGATCATGGAGACGGTAGGTCATACGTACGCATGAGTAATGTTCCCATTTTTCAATGATCATTATCGGAAGAAGTTAAGTAAAATTTATCTTTATATAATTACCATTATATAATAAATAATATATTATTTAATTATATATACTTATATATATCATTCTTGTGATGTGGTTATGAAAAAATAAGAATCGCATCGCTTTAATGAGACGGTAGTCCACACATCCACGAACGGCGTTATCACTTTTTTAGTGTGTGAAATGGAAAGAATAAAATGATATGTTAAATTTAAATATATATAATTATGTCATGAATATCATAAATATTTTATTTATATGATATATTTTTATTAAAACCATCTTTAATACATTCCATGTAAAGGGGGAACGTATCACATCACTTTGAGGAGGCGGTAGTCCACACATCCACAAACGATGTTATCGTATTCCTAGAAAATGGAAAGCATAAAAATATGTGTTATATAATAATTATATAAGTATTAAGAAAATATAAATTTCATATATATCATATAAAAATATTATTTCCATCATAATTACCAACCATAATAGGTGGTAAATTAAATATGAACCACATCGTTTCGTGAGGCTGTAGTTCACCGTACACACGAATGGTGATTTTGTTGCACACTTTATGGAAGTGTGTGTAGAAGTAGGTATAAACCTTAACATAACAAAATATTATAATATTTAGGATTATAATTTTATTATATAATCATTTAATGATAATAATTTAAGGGGTGTAGAAAAAAATAAAACAAAATTGATCATTGAAGAATGTTGCCTCTTTTTCAGGTAAATCATTTTGGTTTACACAAAAGGACTTCCTTGTTTTAATTTTTTCTAAAATTTAGTTTTATAGTACTATAGGATGGATTTTTTTAGCTTATTTTTTTAATTTTTTATGATCCAAATGTCTTGAGAGGTGTGAAGAGAGGGGGAGGGTGTGTGTCTTTTCATAGTGGAGGAGGGGTGACATTCTTCTAAATATAAAAAGGTAAACACGATTGGAATGTATCACTTACATAATTTGACTCTAATAATGAAAAAAAATTGATAAAATTTTTTATATGTTCTAATTATATCCATCCAATTGGTTTTGGAGAAGTTTATATTTAATTTGGACACTTAAGATTAATGCTTGACCACTAAGTAAACACATTTTTTACCTTAATCGTTGTAATTGATTTTAATTGATTTCACTAATATTTTTGGTAAAAAAATAAGTTTAACTTACAATATATTATAAATTATTTTTATTAAAAATATGGATTTCATTTTTCAAAATTCCAATCTCATAATTTGCAGAAATTAATTTAAAATTAATCTCGTAGACGACACGAGACAGTGGGTTTTTTAAGAGAAAAGTTCAAAAGTTTGAAATGTTTTTATATTCAATTTAAGTGTGAAATTAATTCCAATAAACTAAATTGGTTTAAATTATATAAAATTGATCTAATTATACTTTAAAACCAATTAAAACATAATTTAACACAGTAAATTATTTATATGAAAAGGAATTTTTCAATTAAAATTCAGTGACATTTACTATTCATCAAAGTATGAAAGTTCTCAAAAAAATATCAAAATTTTACCCAAAGTAAATTTCGATATTAATATTTCAAAAAAAGAATTTTATTTTGTCAAATAAAATTTATAAAAGTTTCAAAATTTAGTTTTTAATAAATTCTTAAATTAAAAGGTGTAAAAACTGGCTTTTAGAAAAATATACGCTTTTAATGCTTAAAATTGAATTTATTCTTAATTTAAGACTATAAAACTTAACAAATTAATTTAAAAACATTTTATTAAATATATAACATATAAATTTCATTAATATCATTCACTAATTGTTATTAATTTAATTTATTAACATAAAATTCATTTGGGGTATAAAAATATTTTTCATAGAAGTGAATCCTTTATATTCAATTGATTTTTATTTTCATTTATAATTAATTGGTCACAAAAGGATTCATTATATAAACATGTGTAAACCATATACTCATAATCTATTTAATAATATTCATTCATATCATTCTAATGGATATTTGATAACTATTATGCTAAATAAATAATATTAATAGTGTATTATTGTCGGTTAAGACTCGACATTGCATGTAACATGAGTTATCAAAGAAACTAAATGTTATGTTTAATGAAATATAAACTTAGTGTTGTGTAAAATACAAGATAAACTATTCATTGTGTGTAACACAATCTATCAAAAAATTTAAATAAATTTGAGAGAAGATATTTCTTAAAATATCAGGATGTTACATTATATATTGGAAGAGTGTCTCACCTTTTGTTATAGGTATTTAGACAATATTGAGAAATGATTTAATCTAGTTTGATGTGTTGATGATGACACAAATCAAATTCAGTCCTATATTAGATCAGAAAATTTTCCAATATTGGGTTTTCATGTAGGGAAAATATTATTAGTTTTATTAACACAAAAATAGTTTAGACAAGCGCATATATTTGTGTTACTCAATAGTAATATCATGGATCCTTTAAATGAATAATTGAAGACAAAAAAAAGAGGTGACTTTGAATTCAAGAAAGAAATGATAAAGAGATAAAAAAAATAACAAATACATTGTTGGTTGGTTTCCACATTGTGTAAGATCATAATCAATTTCATATTCAGAAAATAATGATATAATTAACTTTTATAACTAATAATATTTTATATTTATACATGTATTTCACGATTATTGACAAATGAGATGGAGTGATAGAAGATTTAAAATATTTATCTAAAGGAACCTTGAATAACCGTAAGAGATTTTATGCTTATAATATTAATAGATTTAATTTTGATACATTTTTTTATGAATAGAGTATAAAAACATAGAATAATGTCATACTCATAAAATTAATAGACATAGGATACTGTGGGAAGTTTATTAAAATTATAAAATTAAATTATCCTGTATAATTTTCAGTTGTGTTATTAAAATGAAATTGGTTCGATATTTATAAGCACATAAGGAAAGATTTGTTGTAATTTACTTATATTAACTTATCTTGGTTGATTTATATTGTTTATCATGAAGAAAATGATCCATATATTTTGTTCTCACAAGTTAAAATGGTATATTATATGGATGATTGAGTCAGAGAATGATGGTGTGTCGTAGTCTATGTCAAACCAAGTGACTTGTATTATATGGGTGATGAAGTTGAAGAATGTTTTTGTGACATCAATCCTTATCAGCAATAATATATTGATCTATTTTTCCATGATGATATTGAAACATTTGGTCTTACAAGGTAGGGTTAATATGATTAAATCATGTTAACAATGGATTATGACACTGATATAGTTAATGATGAATTAATTGATTGTGTGTTAAATCCATTAACTTGTATTTTATTTTATTTATTTAGAATATATTAATTTAATTAATCTATGTAAAAAAATTCAAATAATTTAATTATTTTATATTGGATATCATGTTATAACCTATTTTATATTATTTTTTGATATATAAATGTTAAGAAAAGATGATTTAAAGATATGAGTCAATCATCCATAACCCCTACAATTTTGGGTGACTCATCTGATATGCTCATTCATGTATCAGGTCTAATCCTTATTTTTTTGTTTAATCACCTTTACATCATTTGATTTCATCTGTCATGATCTTGTATTCATCAGGAATGATCCTCACTTCCAGTGAATCTCCTTCTACTCCAGGGATATTAGAAGGATTAGATGGAGCAGCTGAGGAGCAGCCATCTAATGAGCATATAGTGCCATGGTTTCCATCACAAGTGTACTATAAAGTCTCCATTATTGGTATGTAATTTTTAATGTGAAAAAATAATTAATTACATATATAAAATAATTATTTAATATATTTATTAAACAAATTTATATAATAACATGACAGAAATTAACATGAATACATCAGATGTTTGGAGGTTAATAAATTCTAGTAGTTTTTATATTTGACATGTTTGGGGTGAGTAAAGGTAATGTTGAAGGGTCATATGGGTAGATCTTGGGATAGTTATCATGTGAGATAATGTCCCTTCCCATCACTTATCATGACTGGAGGAAAATTATCATCAATTAGAAGAATGATATTTTTTATAAACAATTGAAAGTAAGTCAAAATTAATATTTACAGTTTTTAATATAATATTCCTATCAAATGCCAGTATAATTATTTTTACATATCTAATATGTAGATAATTATCCATTTTTATTTACATGACATGGTTTTTCATCGATGTATGTTGAAAATTTTGGTTAAAAAGTGTAAGGACTTATATAAGTTGTGGTGTGAGTTTAATGACACCTCCTTGAGTGTCTATCAAATGTATTAAAAGGTACCCAAAGAGATACATCGATCTCAGTGTAATACCTTTATGGATATGAATCATTCCAATTCACATAATTTAACTGATATTTACTTACTTCATTAATCTTAATTTATTAAAAATAATTCAATTTTTATTAATATTAACATTTTTTGGGAATATTCCCAAAAAACTCATCAAATATGGAGAAAAAAGTCATCCTACACACTGCTGGTACCAAAAAAAATTAAGTAGATGGTCAAATAAAGTAATATTCTGGTTATTTATTGAATATAATTTTTTTCATTTTAAGTAATTTAATTTTAATAATTTTCATTTTTTTCTTTTATGATATAGGTAAAATAAGTTGTTCATGAGGTTTTTTGAACTGAGTTGTGGTTCGATGTGAACAAGAAATATGAAGAAAATTACATAAATGATCCTGCTTCAAACATTGGGGTAAAAAATCTAAATTAAAATTTATCTTTATTAAAGAAATATATTTTGTTAAAATTTATTATATTTTTAAGAAAAAATTAAATCGGCATGGGATAAAAATTCCTCACATCCATCACTAATCTCTCATGATGATGTTATTTCCCATGTTTTGTTCAAGGAGCAAGCTAGTCATGTTTGGGGGTTGGAATCTGGACTATCCCCAACATGAGTCCTTGGTATGAGATCTTATTCATTCACTACGATACCTCCTCCAGTAGGTTCATGTAATGTTACTGTTTTCGATCCCTTAGAATCAAAAAAAAATTCTTGATTCTCGATAACAGAATATAGGATCAGAAGACACGATGGATAGCTTGAGATGATTAATTTATTGTTATGGGGAGTGCATTAGGTGTATTATTTTAGGTAATGACTGGGGACATACTTGCAGACATTGAATCCCTGATACGATAAACTACAGTGGTACTAAATCTATTACATTTATTTTAATACGTTTATATTATTATAATAAGGTTTGTAAATATTTTTGTATGTACTATATAATTAAAACTAATTTTAATTGAATATTTTATTTAATGAAGGCACAAGATATAGCAGAATCTACTAGCTGATAGGAAAATTAGGATCATGTATCATCTAGATACATCCATCCTGACATAGGAGAGAAGTGTTGATGTCAGATCCATCTTTTTATTGGTTGTATTTTTTATAGAAACTTATATATGCTGCTTTTATAGAATTTCACTGATATATTGTATGTTTATATGATCTATTAATATATATAGACATTGTATTTTGTATGTTTCATTTGAATATTGAAATTATTTAATCCTATATATTGAATATATAAATATATTTTTATATTGGAGGTGGTATCCTATTTAAGGGCATTAATATCTATTTTGTTTTTTTACTTAGCGGTGGTTTAAACCACTACTAATTTTAAAAACTACTGCTTAGGTTTCATCAGTGGTTAAAATTACTACAAGTAACTAAAGAACTATAAATAAAGGATATTAAAATTCCATGAAGTTTTTATCATTATTTATAACTTCCACTATATAAGTAAAAAATTTTCAAAAAAAACATCTCATCTAATATTTGGGGTGGTTTTAATCGCCGCAATGTTGACCAGAAATTTTTGAAAAAAAATATCACGTTCATTTAGCAGGAGTTCCCACCAAGTGTGGATAGGCAACAGTTTCACCAAACCACCTCAAATATCAAAAAAAAACTTCATTAATTAATTGGGAACTTAGGAAAATACAATGGTTAAAACTTCCATATTTTTTAAAAAAATCATAGATAATTAGTGTTTTTCTTATAGTGCCATGAGATAGAAGCTAACACTCAACTCCATTTATTGAAGTAATAGAGCCTATATAAAGGTATGGAATCCCATTGTTAGATACAGATGATATTTTCTAAGAATTAAACTTTCCAGTGAGGGTGTTAGCACACCATTGGTATTCACAGGTCCTCTCATAATGTACAAGTATCATAGTGGTTGGTGTCATCCCTATGGAGGTGATAGTATATTGATTATATCTAACTAGTTATGGTCAAGAAAACTTATTCAGGTTTGATAGGAATAAATATTTTTGTAATATAGGTATGTCTGTATTATTTAGTTTCTTCATACTACAGGTTTCTTTATTGGTGATAGATCGGTCACTTTAATGGGTTTCTTCCACTATCATGATCATATAATGATCCTCTAAAATCTATCACGTTTTCATGTTTGTTTATTCTTCACCCATTTATTAATCTCATTATAATTATTTTTAAGTTTATAGGGATGATTAAAGTGTTTTTAAATATTTTTCCTTCCATGACCCCTTTGTCCACCACATCCTCAACCTTAATTTTAGGAAAATGTCGCATTCACTTTTAGGAGTGATAATGACCCAGTTGGTTGAGATATACAGTTATTTATTAGAAATCCACTATTTTGTTCAACTGTAAGTAAATAATAGATAAAACCATAATATTTTTTAAATATAAATTCATGGTACTACAACTGTATAAGCATATTCAGAGCATGAAAATTAAATTATATTTTTTCCAATATATCATCATCAAGAATATTATTTACATATGGTTTCAATTGTAAGATACTTCTAAAAATAATTGAATTCAAATCACTTTAAAATATTAAATTTTACAATTGTAAGTGTATATATTCATATCAAGTTTTTAGAAGAATCTCCATCTTTTGGCCTTCATATTTTTCTTTCAAATTATTTCAAAACATTAACCGGTTTTTGATAGTGAGATACTTAATTTTTAATTATTCATTAATATGAAATTAAAGGAAAACAATCAATTTCTTATTTTTTTTGTGGAGACATGTGATTTCCTTCCTCAATCGTACCCCTTTATATTTAGTACATTTAAGTAAATTTCAACATCAAGTAATCAAGATATATAATTATTTCCAAAAAAAATAAGGTGATAAACTTGAGTTTTGTAAGATTTTCTATCATAAAAACATTTTTTAAAAATAAGAAAAACTATATAATAAATATTGTAAGATAATTTTTCTACTAGAATATTAAAATATAATATATTTAATAAAAAAATTATACCATTTAATTTTGGGAAAATTCTACAGATTCTCATGGTGATAAAGTATTGTAAATTTAAAGATAATCCAATAAAATTTCATAGTAGAAGCATCGCAATGTTCACACCATGAAAAAAAGAAAAATAAATTTAATCATTGTATCCTTATATAAAACATGAATATAATACAAGATAATATCATTTTGGAGTAGATTGCGAAACATTAAAAGTTTTATAAAAACTTTTTGAAGCACAATATTACAATTATCAAATTTACAACATCTGATACTACCATGAAAGACACTTTATTAGAACAATATAATTATTGTTTGGGAATGAAATGATAGCTTTTGTTACTTACTTTTTTTATGTTGAGGGAAGAAAAATCCAACCCAAGAACAAATTAACAGGGTCCAATCATTTTTCCCTTGATAAAAATGGATAATAAATGTGAATATGTCAATCTATTCTTATAGTTTTATTTATTTGGATTAAATGAGGTGATATTATTAAGAGATAAGGGTATTTAGTGAGAGATGCCCTAAGAGGGGGATGAATCAAGGTAGTGGTTTCCAGACTCGACTTGATCGGTTCGGGTCGGGTTGGGTCGAGTTATGTGAAAAAACGTTCAGGTTGGGTTTGTATTAGGTTGACCCATGCATGGGTTGGGTCGGATCTTGAGTTGGCTACATATCAACCCAATCCAACCTGATGACCCAAGGGTGTATGAAAAAAACCTCCCTTACATCGCAACCCAACTGGTTGGCTTCCCTAATTCTCTCCCTCCCTCGTGCTTGCCTCCTCCTCCTCTCCTCCTCCTCCTCCCCCTCCCTGAACTTCCCTCAAGCATGAATGGGCTCCCTCATCCTACTCTTATAATTCTTTCCACCTCCTTCTCTCCTCGCTCACCTCTTTATCCCCCTTACCTTGACCTTCCCTTGCGTGTGTCCAAACCCTACTCCCCTTCCTTCATTCTTCCCTCACCAGAGACTGGACTCCTTTTGCCTACTCTAATCCCTTCCTCCTCCTCTCCTCACTTTCCTCCTCCCCGAACAAACAGATTCCCTTGTGAGTGATCGAGAGAAATCCCTCCTACTAGCCCGCTTCTCCTTGTCATGCATTTTTTCTGGTGGAATTAGTGGTAAGTAGTTATTTTATTTTATTTTTTATCATATTATTCGAATTATGTTCCTCATTATGGTGTGATATTGATGTCTTCTTCTTCTTCCAAGGGTGTTCCATAGAATACTGGTTACCAGTTGGAGATTTTTGAGAAATCATAACACCTATCCATTCACATTTAAGGTGTTTCTAATCCTCTGGTTTCCCTAAGAACCCAAATTCAGATGGGGTCTACTCCAACTACACATTAAATTATAGAAATATGAGGAAGGATTAGTAGCATACTAGTTGAATAAAGTGAGGGTAAGAGGTCTCCTAAAAAGGTAAAAATTCCTAAAGCTTCTGCTGGATTTAGAGTTTCTTAAGCTTAGGATCATTTTCATAAGAAATATAGAAGGTATATTTGTAATTATTGTCACAATGATTATTATTTCACATCTATCAAATATGGAACTAGTAATTTGAATAATAATTTTACAAGGTTCAACAAAAATCCTCAAAAAAACTTTACAAAGGTAAAACCACTATTGGTCTTAGAAAGAAGTTTGAATATGAGGATGATGGGACAGTTAAAATTTAAATACTTCATTTTAACCAAGAAGAGTGCAAAATAGATTTGGCTAAAATGATAATAATTGATGAGTTATCATTTAAATATGTTGACAATCAAGGTTTTAGAGAATTTATTGAAGTTGTTCAACCTCAATTCCAAGTTCCATCTAGACAAACAGTTTCTAGGGATTTCTTGCAGTTATATTTGACTGATAAAGAAAAATTTAAGTCTATGTTTGATATGTTCCCTCATATGGTTTTTCTTACCACTGATACATGGACTTCAATTCATAATCTTAATTATATATCTATGACTTCACATTTTATTGATGATAATTGGATCTTAAATAAAAAAATAATCTTGTTTTGTCTTGTTTTGGATCATAAAGTGGAAACAATTTTCCGAGTATTAGAACAGACATTGAAACAATGGAGTATTCAAAGGATTAATATTGTTACTATGGACAATGATAAATATAATAATATAGTGATCATTTATTTGGTGAGGAGGGTTAATAATTGGAATGGGCCTATTATTAATGGAGATTATATGCATATGAGATGTTGTTCACATATTTTAAACCTTATTTTTATTGACGGGATAAATGAAATATCAACATCAATTTATAGAATAAGAGTTTTCTATAATTTTGTGAGTATTTCACCTTCTAGATTATCTCTTTTCAAGAGAATCACATAGGAGTTAAAAATTCCTAGTAACTAGGCCATAATTCTTGATGTTCCTACTAGGTGGAATTATTGTTACTTTATGTTAGATGTTTCAAGTATGAGAAATTATTTATTCACCTTGAGGGGGATTCAAGATTTAGGATTTCTCTTGTGTATGAAGGTGGAGCTCCAACAGCATATGATTGGGAGCTTGATCGTGTATTTGTCAAGTTTTAAAAAAATATGGCAACACTGTTGAGTTTTATGGTTCTATGCATGTGACATGTCACACTTTATTTCATACTCTTTGTGACATATATAGAAAAATAAATAAATGGATGAAGATTCATGCTATTACTATGAGTGAAATGGCTATTGAAATTAAGATTAAGTTGGACAAGTATTGGGGTATTGGTTATAGTTTTAATTCTCTTCTAATTGTGGAAGTTTTTCTTGATCCCTAATATAAATTGGAATATGTTCAGGATAGTTTTGAAATGATGTTTGATGATTAAAACAAGAATAAGTTTATCATTAAATTAACAGAGGTTCTGAATAATCTCTACGAGTTTTAAAAATTTAAAGATCACATTCTAGATGTTTATAAATGTGATTCAAGTTCTCATCAACAGTCACATATTCATGATGCTAGTACCAATAGTGAGGATGATGAGAAATGGAAAGATGCATATAGATTAAAGAAAAGGAAATTAACACAAAAAAGGGATGAACTAGAAATATATTGAGATATTTATGATTGTGATGATGATTTTTATGGATTTTATATTTTAAGTTGGTGGAAAGGAAATGAAAGCAAGTATAATGTTCTCTAATGCATTGTTAGAGATATTATATCAATTCCTTTAACTATAGTATCTTTATATTCGTATTTTAGTATAATAGGACGAGTCCTTGATCTGTTTCTTAGTTGTTTGAATCCCAACACCATTGAGGAATTAATTTTCTCACAAAATTGGTTTAGAAATTCTAAACCAATT
Organism: Viscum album; assembly: GCA_963277665.1. Lineage (NCBI taxonomy): Eukaryota > Viridiplantae > Streptophyta > Magnoliopsida > Santalales > Viscaceae > Viscum > Viscum album. Next base: position 385,914,575 of record OY728120.1, on the reverse strand, counting down.
GATATTTGAAAGAAACTAGAAGAAGTGGAATCGATTGAATCAGGTACTATTAAAAATATTATGATTTTTTATCATTTTTCATTTTTCAATTATAAACCATTGTTTGAAAAAGTAAAATACTAACTTGTTATTTATTCTGTTATGTTTTTTAATATATTCCATTATCCACCACAATTCATGATCATAGTTTCACTATCTAAAATATAATAAGCAAGGATGATGGAGCACTCTTCATTAAGGTATAAATTTGTGATTGTTTTAAAAATTATTTTCATAATACTATGATTGATGGTATTCCAATTTATCATAAATTTATGATTTTTTTAGGGAATATCATTCTTATATCATGGGGATATTCATTATTGTTATTATACTATATTATTATGAAGTATTGTAATGTTATCTAGAATTAAATTCCATCATGGTAGTTGTAAATTGGTTTAAAATATACTTTCATCACATACATATATCACCCCCAAAGAATATATAGTTTATTTTATTAGAGTTAAGGTCCCTTGGTGAAACTTAAAGATCATTTTATAGTTAATTTCTATCCAAGAATGTTTTGATGCATTCATTGAGGATTTAAAGGTACACTTGGATTTCATAAGTTATTATTTTACCATTGTTATGGAAAATACATTAAATGAGGTTGATCGACATATATATAGAAAGTATTATCTAGTGCAGCATCACTACTATTAACATTTTGAATTTAGTTTTTCATATTATCCTTTGTAGGATCATTGGTTTCTTTAAAATATTTCAGGACTTTGATGGCTATTCTAGATGAATATTTATATGGATACTATTTAGACAAAATTATAGAGTCTCAGGTAATTTCTTTATTCACCTATTTGAGTCGGATCGGATTGAATATGTGTACATTTCAAGAAGGAAGTGACAGTTTCTCATTTCATTTGTATGAACAGTATGTATACTTGGTTGACTTTTTTTTATTTCCATTTCCCATACATGTGATTTATCACTCTATTAAAGGTAAGCCTCCTAATTATCAACTCTAGGATATGTTCTTTTCTTATAGATTGTCCAACTATATTCCATTTTCACTGCCATTTTTGTATACCGATTTTGTTAAACATTCAACTAAGAATACTAGTAATCTAAACTTATACCTGTGTTTTGACCTGGTTACTCACCAAATTATTTTCTCCAGTGACTTTGTACACTTTTAGGGGAATGTTCTTTTTACTACAACACATTTACACAATGAAATTTATTGTCATTTCCAAGGACATTTTTAGGATAGTGGGCTATCTGGGGCTGTGTAAGGGGGTATTTACTTCTACGGGTAGAATAGTAATTCTATAGTTGGTCTATTTTGGCCATCTATAGTAGATAGTGGTTGTTTTCTAGTAAAGTAGGGTAATAAATGGGGGGAAGTAGTTTGGTATAGAGTTATAGATGCATTGATTTGGATTTCAGTCATTGTAGCTGATTAGAAGACTCAAGGATTGGGTGACTTAGGTCTTGGGTGACTCTGGACTCAGGTGACTTAGGTCTTGGAATTGGGTATCATCTTTAGGGAGTTCCTCCTCCTCCTACTCCTATTATTCTACTTCCACTTCCTTCTTCTACTACTTTTCTGTTGTGACCTTATTCTATTCTATAATAGAATACTTAGTTTCTCTCTCTCTCTCTCTGTATCCCTATCAAATTAGTGCTTTGGTGCAGGGGGGGAGGGGCTGGTGTGGAGGGGAGGTGGAGGCTGGTGTAAGGGGAAGGGGTTCATTACTATAGGGGGAGGGGATGGTGGGGGTGGGGGATAGTCTAGGAGGGAGGTTGGTGCAGTAGGGGGGAGGTGGGAAAGGCTGGTGCAGGGGTACAGGGGGAGGTTGGTGCAGGGGTGCAGGGGGAGGCTGGTGCAGGGGTGAAATCTAGTGTAGGTTTTAGGGGGGAGGGGGAGAGGCTAGTGCATGGGGAGGGGGAGGGTCTAGTGTGGGGGGAAGGGGGAAGGTTGGTGCAGGGGGAGGGGGCTGGTGTAGGGGGAAAGGGTTGGTGGGGGCTAGTGTAAGGGGGAGGCTGGTGCAGCAGGGGGGGAGGTTGGTGTAGGGGGGGGGGAGGGCGTAGGGGGTAGGGGTGGTGGGGAGTCTATTCTAGGGTGGAGTCTGGTGTAGTAGGGGGAGGTGAGGGTGCCCAGTGTAAGGGGAGGCTGGTGTAGGGGTGCAGGGGGAGGCTGGTGAAGGGTTGAAAACTAGTGCGGGGGGGGGGGGGGGGGGTTGGGTCTTGGGTGTTGGGTTCGGGCCCATCGGGTTGGGTTGGTTTGGGTTGGGGCGGGTTTACACATAGAACTAGACTTGAACTGACCCGACCCATAGCGGGTTGGGTTTGGTAGGTTCCTCCATCCATGCATCGGGTAACCCGGCCCCAACGGGTTGGTTTAGGTCAAGTCAGCTACTCATGAAGCATGTGACCCGACCTGGTCTGACCATATCTTTTTTGGTTGGTTCGGGTCATGAAACATCCTCAACCTGACCTGACCCGACCCATATACACCCCTAAATCAAGGTATGAAATTATTTCCAACTTAATAATTTTATCATCAAACTCTAACGACCCTAATTTATCTAAACCCCATAGTTAGTAGGTTCACACTTTAGTTTTTCTCTTAATGGTGATATGATTATTATCTCTCTTTTTTCTATTCTTCAAATAGATTGGATCACTGGTTTTTTAACCCTTACTCACCAATTATGTATTAAAAATATAATTAAATCATGAACATGTGACACAAGTATTTTACTTGTTTTACTCACAATAGGGTATCTCCCCTTACAAGGTTTAGGGAGAGCCCGATTCCTCCCAAAGAACTCTCCCTTCACTCCTCTCTCTTGCTCACTACTTTAAGAAAGTATTAGAAATTTTTCATGCAAGACAAAAAACCAAAATCACTATTTCTAATTCACCAAGTTTAGATAGGTTCCTTTTATCTCCATATTTTTTCTTCATAGATTGGATATGAATATCACCATGAATAACAGCTATACATTTCCATGAGTTTTCATGGAAATTCCACATTTTTATTTTTTAGCTAGTTCTCCAAGTAGTTTCAATCTTCATTATTCTTCTAATATTTGTTCTAGAATACATATAACTATATTTAATATCAAATATATCAATATTCAAACCATTATTTCATGGAAGTAATCACCACTATTTTTAAAGATATATATTTCTATATTAATCGACTTCCATAAATCCCTTCTCTCTATTCAAATAGAGATTCTCCATGTTTCCCTCATTAATGATATTAAATTTATCATGAGTATGATGGGTAAATACACCCAATACTCTTATTTATAAGTAAGTCAAATTCACTTATTGAATTATTATATTTACCACCTAAAAGTTATAATATTTGAAATATAGAAACATAATGACTCATATTCTTCATGGTGTGAGAACTATTATCATAGTATGATCTTATCCTTTATTAGACAAACCAAGGTTTTTTATCATTATCCACAACATGGTGATTAAATAAATTATAGATCTAAAAAATCACATAAATATATTCTATTTAACTCATTAAATATCATGGAATGAAACACTAAATTCTTCACAATTACTCAAATTGTTGGGACATGATAATCCATCCACAATGTGGTGTTTCTCTAGGAACCTATTTCAATACTTCCCACATAAAGTTCATATCTAACTTTAATGCATCCATTTTGGGTCTCCCGGTTTTTTACAAGGATTTTAAAATCCCCATACAACTTATGTTATGGAATAGTTTACATCATATCCATGTTTCATAGCCACCACATCTTCTACTGCAATGTGGCCTCCATCATCTTCCTATTTTACATTCACTATGGTCTTCATAACAACTGGTGAAATGGATTTCATGTTGACTTAACAACTTTAGGCCTTCCATGATCTTTTGGATAAAATGTCAATTTTATTTTATAATTGAAAATCCTTTACATCTATATAGAGTTTTTCTTTTTCCAAATTTCAGCACCCTAAAAAATATTATACATCATCCAAAAATATTACATATGTAGGGAAACCTCTAGGAATTTTTAAATTATATTTCTTTTGAATATCTTATGCATTCAAATAAGGTCCTTACCTTTTCTATATTTCTATTATGGATCAATAATACACTTATGTATAAAATTATACATTAAAATTCCTTCCACCAAGGCATGGGTAGCCAGGAATTTTCTAACTAAAGTGATTATGGGATAAAATGGATTAAAAAATGCATATAGATTCACTATTTCATCCATTTAATGATATACTATATTGTAACTAATTTAACCATGGTGTGGTGAGTGATTCCTTTACCAAACTTCTCCAAAACCTCAAACTTATTACAATTACTTCAACTAAAACTTCCAAAATTCATGTTTATTCAAAAAATTATGAAACATATTTACAACCAAATAAACTTATGGACCCTTAATTCTAATGGACTAGAGAAACTCATAATTCTATTTCTTTTAATTTACATACAATACTTCTCACATCTTCTAGGTTGAAAACTTATAGTTATTTTACATTACAAATTTTTGAATATCTACTCCTAGAATAACTTTATAAACTCCAATTTCAGAATAAATTCTATAATAACCTCATCTATTCTTCCACATGATTTATTGAAAATATATTCCTAACCACATATGTTAAAATAAAATCCAATATAAATATCCATCATCAATTCAATGTTATCAATATCCTCCTTTGGATTTTCTAGAAACACTATCATAAATCCAAAACTCCTTAATTTCATGCTTCCTACTCCTCCTTAGATAGATAGAAAAATTTGTGGATTCATGATGAATCTTACTCCTCTTTTAACGTCAAATCCAAAGAAAACCCTCTACATCAATGAAAAATATAAAATACTTAGAAGTAAATCCTTTACTTGGGGTGTAAGATACAAGTTTTCTAATGAGGTACAAACCATTTTAATTTTAGTTTATTTATTTAGTTTTATCTTAATGGAAGTACCTAATGATTTTTGCATAGTTTTTAGGGTGTTTGGGGCTTGTTTAGAGCTCAGATCCTTAGTTGTTGGGAGAAATAGATGTGGTGTGTGGTTAGCACACAGTTAGTGCTAACCATCCACCTCAAACCATGCAGCTCTGGTGGGCGTTGCACAGTTTATCCAACCGTGCATCGTAGACTTCACGACCATGAAAAATGTTTCAAATATGTTGTATAGGTCTTTTCACTAGATACTATTCTAACTATGTGCCTAGCCCATCTGAGGGGGAGCTACTACAAATCTAGATTTATCCAGAACTTGGATTTATCATCACTAGATAAAAGCGCTGATAAAGGGGGTTGTTATAAAAACTAGCTTAAAGTGATGATAAAGGCCCCCTTTATCAGTGATAAAAAAATATTGATAAAAGGGTCCCTTTATCAATGATAATAAAAAAGCATTGATAAAGGGGTCCCTTTATTAGTGATACTAAAAATTAATTGATAAAGGGGTCCCTTTATCAGCGCTACTAAAAAATTACTGATAAAGGGTACTATTTATCAGTGCTAATAAAAAGTACTAATAAAGTGTGATCTTTATAAGTGCTTGTAAAAAAACATTAATAACGAGTGGGACCTTTATCAATGATTTTTTACTATTGCCGATAAAGGCCCCCTTTATCAGTGTTTTTTTCTATCATTGATAAAGGGTATATTTCATAAAATAAATTATATTTCATTAAAAATAATATATAAATATATAAATATATTTATATTTATATAAATATAATATATTTATATTGATATAAATATAATATATTTTTTTAAATTTGATTTATATAAGGATAAATATGCTTTTACACTTAATATATAAGATATTTAGTGAAAACGGATTATAAAATAATTAAAAAATATTATTAATTAATAATTTTCTAATTATTATAAAGTAATAGTCATTTAATAACAATTATATGATATAAAAATTAAATGAATTAATGAATGGTCAAAGATAACTTAAAAATGTGACATGAACTTAAAACAGTAATAAATTTTGATCCATGTGTACGTTTGGGATTTACCACATATCAAATAGAATCCTATGAAGAGATATATGCCTTGATGATCTAGGGGAACCCCATTAACTTTTTATCGAGGCCAAAAAAGGCTCATAAGGCCTCCAAAACTGAGTTTTTGGTTGGGATATCCTATTTTTTAATATTCGATAGTATTCCATCTTCATTTAAGAGAGCATTCTTCCCCATTTTTAGTAGGGGATGTATTTATTCCTAGGGATTGCATTCATATAGATATCATGGTCATGAAATTTTATTGTTTTCATAATATATATTTTATTATAATTAAATATTTTCTTAATATCTTATATTTACTTATAAAAAATCAATTTTATAATTAAAAATTTAAACAAACATAAATAAATATATGAATAAAAAAATTATGTAAATATATATATTTATTGATAAAGAAATATATATTTATAAATAAATATATGAAATAAAAAATGTATGTAAATATATATAAATAAATATAAATCACTTAAAATAGGGAAGAAATCAACTTAGGTCAGTGGTAAAGTGCTTCCCTTATAGGTAGGATATCTAGGGATCGAATCTGGGTGAGTGTGGCTTTCTGAGGCACCAACTAGTGTTGATGAATGGGTAAGGTTCTAGCACTATTTAAGGGGGTATAAAGCACTGAGAAAGGGGGTTCAGCACTGATTAAGGGTACGTGGTTCTGAGAAAGGTGGGAAAAAATAATTTTTTAAATACTCCTTTATCAACACTAAAAAATCATTGATAAAGGAAACCTTTATCATTTCTAATAAAAATCATTGATAAAGGGTTCCTTTATCAGTGCTTTTTCCAAACATTGATAAAGGTCGGCCTTTAATAGTTCCTAAGTTTTCAACACTTTACAAGCACTGATAAATCCTATTTTTATCATTGTTAAAGGTTAGTTCTATGGTAGTGGGGCCCTTTGGACAGTGATTTTCTCATGGTTGGAACATGGTTTTTCTAACCATGTGGCCAAACCTTGTGTCCCCTTTTTAAAGGGTGACTTTTAGATTTTTTCTGCCATCCTTTTAAAATTAAAATCCCTTATTATTATTCTTTCTCTAGAAGCTCCCCCTATGTGAAGAGCACCTCCCATGCCACACCTAGGATTTGATATCTCTTCTTCATTCTATTTCAAAATCAAGTGTAATTTTTCACATTAGATCTCCACTGGTAAGAGCTTTGATCTATTACCTTAATTTCATGGTTTCTCTCTTTGTCTTTGTATGATCTTCATGTAGCCTCTTTTTTCCTATTTTTAGGCTGCTTGTTTATTTCTTCATCTTCACTTTTTCTCCTCTGAATCGAAATTCAATATTGGATGAGTGTTCCTCTACCATCATAAGGTATATGTTCTATACTATTTCCCTAAGTCTTTCCTCTTATTTAATTATCATTAGTGTGTTGCATATAGGACCTTCCAAACATTGCTCCTAAAATTAATCAATGGCATAAATTAGTTGTTTGAACCTTAAATGTTATTCCCATATAGCACCTTGACTTGGTTGGAGGTTTTCAACCTCAACCCAAACCACCTATGAGGTGGGTTCATGAAATTTCCATAAGATAAAACCACCCCTTTGGGTGTGTGAGATTTCCACCCATTTTGTATGCCTTAATTAAATTAAATGAGTTAATAAATGCATTAAATATGGATTTTTTAATGATTTGGATGATTGTACTTGGGGATGGACACTAACATAGCCCTTAAATTTTATATTACCTTATGATTAACGGTATGACACAAGTATTGAATATGGCATGGAACCAATGAGGTTTTGAGGTATGAAACATATTCCTTCGATATATATTTATATCTTCAGATATTAGGATGCCTAATATATGGGCCCTAGATTCTTGGTCCATATAATTCTATAGTATTCTGAGTTTCCTTGGATGAGTTCCTTGGTCTCATGGAGGTAACCTCAGTCTTTCACCTTGGGACCTATCCCATGTAGGTCTGATACTTTATATGTATGTGGAATATTCCAAATCTAGTAGTTACTTGAATACTTTAATTTTATGCACTAATATTCATCATTTATTTCCTGCTCACAATTATAGCCTCTACTCATGGACTTATTTATATATGTCCTTCATATTATAGATTTACCTATTTTACCTACACACGGTTATAGTTTTTATACATGGGTTGGATTTGTTACAAACACCGTTGGTGGTGTCCTACTGAGTATATCTCACACCCTTTTTGGGCCATCGATTGGTACTGAGATAGAATTCATGGATGTGGGTAGGTATAAGGGAAAGCACCTGGTCATGGATGCTTGAGTGATTCATAGTATGGGATCTTAGAAGCATAAGACCGATCCTGGACTCATGATTCTTGGATATATCCTTTTTTCTTCCATTATTTTGTTATACATTTACTATACTAGATTCTTGATACCATGTATGTCTGTTTCTTTTTGTAGAATCATGAAATAATCATAAATTTGTATATGACTCTAATTGTGGGATTGATTATTTACTCATGTTTAGATATAAAATTATTCTACTACTCTATTATTATTATTCTTCCTCTATTTATACATTTTTTATCATTTTTGCGCTACTCTGATCATGATGGTATAGTCTCCCCACTATGACACCTTAGTCCCTCACTACTAGTCGATAGCCTCTGGCATATGGGGAGGCACACTTTAGGATATGTGACCAACTGGGTTTGGGATGTTACAAAATGGTATCAGAGGATCTTTTACTTTTTCTTACTATTTTGGGTTGGTAGATAAAAGACTATGATATGTTGTAATTTGGTAATGATCTTGTTCCAAGGACTAGTTAACCCACATATAGGGAAAAATACAAATTTCCTAGGATGTGACATGTTATTATAGGTTATTCCTATTATAGTTTCACTAAATTCATCATTGGGTGATTCACATGGTGTGTGATGTTCATTATTGTGGAATCTATTTTATCCTTAGCCTGGTATGGTAAGAAAGAATTGATCATGCATCATTTTAGGCACCTTAGAGGATTAATATGTCATGCATTATGTCATTCCATGTAGGTTGTATTGTCTGACTACATGGTATTTTTTGTATTCCTTGAGTGATATATATTTTTAATGAAACAAACGTTTCTATTGGAAAAATAGGATTAAATAATTGTTTATTAAAGTGTCTTCATCAACCTAGATGGTGTTTTCTCATATAGTTTTATGATTCCACCTTAACTAACCAATTTTAACACGTTTGAGTTATGTAACTAAGGTTACATAGATTGAAACGTCGATTGATTTGAATACATGAATGAAAAATGTAATTTAAAGAGTGCATGTTCCTCTATAAATTAGGAATGGAAATTCATCTAGTAAAATCATTACATATGACTGGTTACATTCTTCTATAGAATGTAAAGGTTTGGATAAATTTTATGAACTACCAATTTTAATTTATAAAGCATGTACTTCTATAAATTAGAAGTTGCACTTTATATAACTATTCTATGATATAAATGCGAGAATTGATAAATCTTAATTCAAACACAGCCTTCATTAAATGGGGATTCCAATTATAACTTAAAGGGTTTTTCCTCTATAACTTGCAATTTATATTCCATATATCAGGACCCTGGCCAAAATAGAGAACTTGGCCCTAACTCAACCTTAGTAATGGGTAGTAGGTAGTGGATCTTATGATTCCTTATTGTATAATATGTCACCCAAACCTAGCTTTAGGAGTGGGATGAGGGGTGTGACTTATGTATAGAAATCCATGTACATATCTTACTTTTATATTTGTGGTCTTTTGTTATCAAATCCTATTAGAGGAGTGCGATTTAAATTTATAGAGATATTCCACCATGATATCCTTTATTTGTGCTCTAGGAGGGTGGTGATGACCTTGCTTTAGAGGTGGTGGGCCATGGGATACCAGTGTTAGCTTCATCATTTCCACCTGTGGAACCTCCTACTATTCCCAATGCGGGTGATGATGCCCAGTTTTGAGAGGGATTCTTATGATTTATGTAGATGGTGTAGGTATCTCTAAGACCAACCACTTATCTGGAAGAGTTGAAGAAAAAGTTTTAGTAGCATCATCCACCAACTTTCTCAGGGGATAGTAGAGCCCCAAGGCTACTAAGTTATAGATTGATACCATCTTGTCTATCTTTGAGAATATATATATGCCTCCATAAAGGAGGGTAAAGCTCACGATGTATATGCTTTCTAGATCTAAAGAACTTTGGTTGTATATAAAGAACCATGCAGATTAGAATCAAGAAATGATTTGTAGGGATTACCAACCTAGCTTCTATGACTACCTTTTCCCTAATACTTTGAGGTATGATCGAGCTAGTTACTTTATGAACATGGAGTATGGAATTATGTCTGTTATGGATTATTCATCTTTATTCATAGATCTTTGGTGATTTTCACCTATCTGTATCGATGATGAGTTGTCTAGAGCGAGATGCTTTGAGTATGGGATCAGGCTTCCAATACGATCTCTAGTGAATTTCTTTCAGTTTATTACCATGTCTGAAATAGTAAACCAAGATCTTATTACCAAACATAACCTGGGGGAATTTGTAGTTATAAATCATAGTGGACAATCTCCTCAACCCATTAGCATGGTATATCGTGGTAGGAAGTATCACTTTAAGAGCTCTTTCAAAGGAAGTACCAGTAAGAGTACGTGTGTTAATGGTTTTGTATCCTACCACCAATATGGAAAGAAGGGGCACATGAAGCCTCAATGTGATAAATCCCTAGTATAGTGTTAATCATGCCATAGGATGGGACATTTACAATGGTTTTATATAATCTTTTATCTATAGACCAATGAGAGAGGATCTTCACCGACTTTGGGTCCTAGAGTAGGATCAACAGCTCCACATCAAGCGGGTATATGGATCATGGTTGGTCAATCACTCCGAGGGGATAGTCATAGAAGAGGGATTCAGATGCTAGTTGGAAAACGCCAGTAGATTGGGCCTACTTGGGGTAGTCAGGTTGTATCTAAGGGTTGTGGGTTGGTCCAAATTTATGCATTGTTTTCTGTACTGGGGGAGTAGAGTCTCGGTCCTTCTATGGTTTGTGGTATGATTTTAGTAGCATCTACATTGGAATCTATTTTATTTGATATAGGAATATCACACTCTTTTATATTTTTTGTAGTTATGGAAATTATAGTCCTTGATATTGATTACTTATGTGGAATAATGACCCTTGACACCCCATTTGGTATCTGATCAGAGAGTGTTCACCAATTCTGGGAATTCCCCTTAGAAATAGGTAGTTATCATTTCTTATATAACTTTTTCATCCTTAAGATGATAGTTTTTTATGAAATTATCTTAATGGAATGGTTAGTTCCTTACCTTGGTTATGTTGATTGTTATCACTGGAGAGTGTCCTTCACATCACCATAGGGAAGTATTTATATTTATAAGGTTGAATGGAATTTCTAGGTTAGTTGAGATAGACCTAAGAATCATGGGTTGGGTACAATAACATCCCAAATTTCTAGTCTCTATATGGATTATTAGGGAATGTGTCATGCTTATTTCCCTTTTATAGTAGATTGTTTTAGGGACAATTTTTACAAAGACATCTCTAGACTACCTCTTAATAGATTGGTAGAGTTTACTATTGATCTTGTTCTAGAAGTATCACTAGTATTTATTCCTACATATAGGATAGCAACTTCTAAGTTATAAGAGCTCATGAGGCAACTAGAGGAGTTGGAAACTATGGGGTTTATATGACCCGGTACTTATCCCTAGGGTTCACCCATAATTTTCATCAATAAAGAAGATGATAACCTCAAGATTTTCATGGATTACCATAAGTTAAACTAGATTACAGTGAATTATTGATATCCTTTACCTTGAATAGATATCCTCTTTGACTAGATCTAAGGAGCGAGGGTTTTCTTAAAAATTGATTTGAGTTCATGCTATCATCATGTACGTTTCAAACCTTAATACATATCATATACAGTGTTTCTAAGTACATATGGCTTGTATGAGTATTTGGTAATGTCGTTTGGTCTCATGAATGTACTGTGTATTTTCATGGATTTGATGAATCAGTTTTTTCACATGTATTTTGATTCATTTTTGGTGGTCTTTGTGGATGACATCTTAGTGTATTCTCATACTCTACACAACCATGTAAAACACCTTGAGATTATACTGAATACTCTAAGAGATCACCAGATTTATTCTAAGCTCAACAAAGTCCATTTTTGGATGGACAAGTTTCACTTACTAGGTCACATTATTTTAGAGGAAAGTGTGTCTATCAGCCTAAAGAATGTGAGTTTCATAGTTTCCTATGAGAATACCAAGAATGTATTTAACATCCAGAGTTTCTTGGGGTTGGTTGGATATTACAGGCACTTCATTCATGACTTTTCATGTTTAGAAGCACCTATCAGAGGATTGATGGATAAGAGGATTGTATTTTTATGGTTTGAAGTATGTGAGATAGCCTTTCATAAGATGAAAGGGATACTAAATTTAAAAATGATCATAATTCTTCTAGAGTTGGAAAGAAGTTATACAAATTATTATGATGCATCGGGCATCAGGATAGGATCAGTTCTGATGTAGGAAGATCAATTTGTGTAATATAGGTCTCATCATTTGATACCACGTGATAGGAATTACCTAACACACAATATAAATCTAGTATTTATAGTTCATTCCTTTAGTTGTTAGAGGTATTATTTTCTTAGAGAGTGGTTTTTGGTTTTTACAGACCACGAGAGTCTCAAGTACATATTTATACAATGTGACCTAAATATTAAACATAGGATGTGGGTTGAATACCTAAAGACCTATAATTTAGAGCTTGTATATATTCTCGAGAAGGGTAATGTTGTGGTTGATTACTTGATTCAAGGACTCGGATGCAATAAGTTCAGGTGGCTGGTAGTGAGTGATAGTTAATGGACCTATTTTCTGAGATGCACTTAGAGGTCTAATAACATCACGGTTAGCCTAATCTTGTATCTTTAGTAGTTATATATTCACTTCTGGAGAGAGTAAAGATGAGATAACTTTCAAACCCTGAAGTCTTAGTACTAAGGGAGAGTGTTTCAGGTGAAGACCCACCACCAGGATGGATTGTTAACGAGGATGATATATTGTGCATTCAAAAACACATCTAGGTTCCCATAGAAAAAAGGAGGAGTTGATGAATGAGTAACATGCCTCCATTTAGATAATAAATCATGGTGTTACCAATATGTATCATGACATACGCCACCATTATTGGTGGCTAGCAATGAAAAGGAAGATAATGGGTTTTATTTCTTGGTGTTCCACCTACCAGTAAGTGAATTCAGAACACCAGTGATCAAAAGGGATTTTATAATCATTTCTCATACCATAGAGGAAATGGAATAACATCACCATGTATTTTGTGACTAGATTACCAAGATCCCCTTGAGGTAATTATACAGTATGGGTGATTGTCAACAAGCTCACAAAGGTTGCTCACTTTTTACCTATCAAGGAGACCTTTTAGGTGGATGAGATTGGAAGGATCTATGTTTGAGATATTATATGTCTTCATGGTGTTCCCCATTCTATAGGATAGGATAGAGATTCTTAGTTTATGTCATGGTTCTAGAAAGGGTTTTAGAAAGATCTCAATACACAGGTACTTCTAAGAATAGTTTTTTACCCATAAACTGATGGGAAATTCAAATTTATGATACAAAGTTTAGAGGAAATGGTTAGATCATGAATCATAGATTTCATAGGTTATTGGTAAAGAAACATACCTTTAGCTGAGTTCACATACAAAAACAGATTCCAAGATATGATATAGATGGACCCTTATGAGGCCCTTTATGGTTGTTCATTCTGTTCACCACTATTTTGGTTAGAGGTGGGGGAGGTAGTGATACTTGGACTATATCTCATTCAAGAGACTTCAGAGCAGGTTCAGCTAATCAAGAATTGAATGGATATAACTTATTCTAGAAAAAATTCCTATATCGATCTATGTTGATTGTAACACCCCAAGCTTCCACGGTACGCTTCTCTTTGAATAATACAGTAGCGTGTGTTGTACGCAATTTCGAGTTCTAACACACACCACAACCAATCAAACTAGCCGTTATGAATTGTAATACCCGCTTTTTGAAATTTTATACAATTTATCTTTCAAAATTGACTTCATTTTTGGATTCGGAATATCGAAATTAGCTTAGGGTGAATTTTTTGTACTTTTCTGATAATTTCATATTTTGATGAATAGTGAAAATTACTAAATTTTAACTAAAAAAATTTTTTTTAATCGAAATAATTAATAGTGATAAATTATGAATTTGAGTGGTTTTAAATTATATTTAGAATATATTTTTATAGTTTAATCCAATGTTGGTCATTGGACATAATTTCACATTTAAACTGGACATAAATAAGTGTCAATCTTTTGATAGTTATTGTTTCTTAAAAACACGCTTTTTGTTTTGACAGCGGGAATTAATTTTAAATTAATAAATGAAACTTATATATTTTGAATTTGGTAAAATATACTTCATTATTGAATTCAAAATATCAAAATTAGTTTAGGGTAAATTTTTGGTATTTTTCTAAAAACTTTTAATTTTTAATGAATAGTGAAAAACACTGAGTTATAGTTTAAAGTTGAATTTTTATTTAAATAATTATTTATTTTATTTAAATTATTTAATGTCAAAATAGATACATAATACCGATATAATTTTAATTTAATTAATTGGAGTCAGTTTACAATAATTTTATATATAAAAAAAATTTATTGAACTTTTCACCGTCTTTTACCCACCTCCTAGGAGCTTTTGCAAATTCACATAAAACTTAATTTTACCGCTTCTGTGAGCTGAATTTAGAAAATCCGAGAGACACGGTTAATATCAAGGAGTAAAATTTGGTTCAATGAGATTAAAATAATTTTTGGTGAATAGTAGCTTTTTACTTTTATTTACCACGGTTAAAAGTAAATAGGGTAATTAAGGGTAAAAATGATATTAATATTACCCTCACACATGTCCTAATTCTATTGTACAAGTTTATCTCGACCAAAAACAACATTAGGAATAAAATATTATCATTTAGGTCCACTTGGATTAGATTAGGACATTTATTATTATTTAATTCGAAGAAGAGTTAAAAGAGTTAAAATCAAAGTTTAATAACTAAAACATTTTTAATATGGGTTTTTACATAAGATAAATTCGATTGTAAATATTCATTAGAAATCTAAAAATATTTTCTACATAATTGTATTTTATTTATAATTTTTATAACTTAAATAAATAAATCTATTTATGACACAATGATGATGCAGTAATTACCTTATTCATGAAAGAATCAAATAAATGGTATTATAAATATTAAAATAAATATAATTTCCAAGTTTTTATGACATCCACGAATTTTCTAGGTGAATATGACATGTTAGGATTTATTAAATGTATTTTTTTTGAAGTAATAATGTTGTTATTATTTTAACAAAAAAAAATACCAAATAGTGTCAAAAATTGACATAAAATAGTTTTTAAAACAAATATTATATTATTAATTGATATAATGGTCCTAAAAATCTAAGGTTCGTCCAAAAGACTTATATAATAATATATATGACATTAATGAACCAATTGGTGTTCGATTGGTAGTATATAGTAAGTTTATTAACCATTTCGTGTAAGAATACAAGAAGACATGGTAAAAGTTAAATTATTTAACTTAGAGTTAAATCTAAATGATGAGGTTAAAATGGTAACCTAAACTTGTCTAAAACCTTTTGGTTGAGTTTTTTTAGACCTATACCCACCTTAGACTTTAAATAATCAAATTTGGATCCATTATAAACTGAATATGAATTTATTATAAAATAATATTTTAAGTTTTTCCTAAGGTGCCCCTCACCCCTCTTATAAAAGGGCACTCCCCCTTATCTCTAATTCACACCTTCTAATCCATTTGTCTCGTCCAAAACCTTCCCAAATACACTCTAAAATATCCTCCCTCCATCCTAGAGGCCTTAGTTTATCAGAAATCCAACCTAATGAGCCCTTTTGATCAAATCAAAAGGAAGAACCCGAAGAAGAGGTAATGATTTCACCACCCTCTTTCAAGTTCCTTTCTTCTTCCACTTCCTTTTTGTTTGTTGTTTCCATTATAAAATAATAACTCCAGTATATTATATATACTTTGATGTTATTATAATTATGGTACAACCAAATTCATTATTCTATCCAACCTTTGAATGACATGTCACCATACGTGCGTACGTACGGCTTACCGTCTCCACGTCGTGGTGTAATTGTTATTCAATACATTATTATTTGGATGGGTATAATAATGATGTGTATTTGATGTAAATAATAAATATAACATGATAAGGATTATGTATATATTATATATCATCCAATTATATATTATATTAATATCAAAATAATTATATTTTCGCTCGTGGGTACGTACGGATTACCGTCTCCACGACGAGATGAGATTCATTTCCAAGTTCTCCATTCATCGACGATTATAAAAATATATATTACTAATAAGTATGTAATATATGACATAATAATTCTACTGGTGATATATATATTATATATATATAATTATTTATGTACTTACATATATCTTATTCACTTACTTCCGTTCAATACTATTTAAAAACAGAAATAGCATTTATGCGTATGTACGGACTACTGTCTCCATAAGCAGTGTTTTCCATTTCATATATACGTCTATTATAAATTTTTTATATTCTAAATATATATGATAAATAAATCATATTTTATATTCTGGAATTATTTAAATCATGATCTATGTGATATAATCAAGAGTAACAAGTTAAAACAGGTACGATAAAGAAAACGATTATTACCCGAAATATTAATATAACATGGAAATTATTATTAAATGGGTAGTATAAAGTCATAAATGAATAATGTATTATATCATAAATATTAATATGGTTCTGGTATAATTTAATAACTTACAATATTCTTCATACATTAGGCTAAACGTACCCTCGACTAAAGGAAAGTGCAAGGTAATGGGTTTTCATCTCACTCCTTATTCCCGTGAGATTCTTGCCATATTGCCACTATTACCTTTTGTGTGGTGTATGTACTGCCCATAATTGTATTATTTATGTAATAAACTTTAATTTATGTTTATTTACATATTCATTGTATGATACCTCTTTCATGGGGAGTATGTTTTGTAAGTTACCAAATTTGTAAGGGTTAATTTCACAATCTCTTTATTATCCGAGGTTGTTTTTACGTTAGTATCTACTGGGACATATTTATTATCCATGTCCATGTTTTATGAAAGAGTTTTCAAAGGGATCCTTTTAAGGTACTTTTTACTAAAACATTATTTCAAATGTTTTAAATATTTATTCTTCTAAATTTTTCTCATTAATGTCCATGTCTTCAAAATGGTTTTTAAGGATTTATTTATATGGACATGAATGTTTTTAAAATGTTAATTCCTTTCAAAAGTTTCAAAGTGGTATGGGACACTTTTATTCAAAAATGTCTTTAAATTACTTCTTTTCCAAATTGTGTGACTTTTAAATGTTTTCAGGAAAAAAGAGATATTTCTCTCAAATAGTTTTGATTTCATCTATGTCAACATCCTTTGATAAATTTTACACTTGTTTGAAGTTGATTTATTATGATAAAAGTATTACATATTGTATTTAAGGTTTTGTGATATGTTTGACTATGGATGAGTCATTTTTATGCCATTAATGGATAATGATTAATGTTTTGGAATTTCGTATGCTAGTTTTAATACGAATGTTTATGTTATATTTCATCCTCTTCTTAAGATGAATGTGTTGGACTAGTATGTTCTGGGTTGGGGACTAGTAAAATTAAGCCCTCCAGGTTGGTGTCCGGTTATTAGAGGCACTCTGGGTTGGTGTCCAGTTATTAGAGGCACTCCGGGTTGGTGTCCGGTAATTAGAGGCACTCTAGGTTGGTGTCCGGTTATTAGAGGCACTCCGAGTTGGAGTCCAGTTACAGAGGCTCTCTGGGTTGGGTTCCGGTTATAGTTATCCCTTAGGTCTTGTCACGAGGCCTTGACATAGAAATTAAAGTTCAGAATTATGCATTCCATCATTATGAAAGTGGTTAGTGATATTTCATGTGATTATTCTACTAGTATAATATCCATGTGAATAAGTAAATGGCATTACTTCATTTTATTTTTTCCATATTATACTGAAGTTCAAGTTTAAAAGAATTTTTTTTAGTTATACATTGCCTTAAATGTTTATGCATATTAATGAAAGTTTTCACTGTATTGTTATCCTTACTGAGCATCTGAGTTCACCCCTTTCTATGTTTTATTTTTCCCAGGATTCCAAGAAGTGTATTGTGATTGATATGTAGGGTTAAGCCAAGGTAATAATGGCGTTCGTGAAGGATTATTTATGTTGTTTTGTATGTTATGAAGTGTAATGTAATATTCATGTATATAATATATTTTCCAAGACTGCTAAACTGATCGGTCCTTCGGGACTTGATTCCTTGTAATCATGCCAATGTATTAAAATAATGCACCGACTTTGGGTAACTGGGGTCGGGGCGTTACATTGATAACCTCTAGAGTTCAAGGTCGGAGATCGGGTCTTCCTGTAAGTATCGACTAGACTAGGGCGCCAATGGTTTAGTAAGTAAGGTAAGTTGTCACCTTATTTTGTTATAAATTTTGAGGTTTTGGATAGGGTTGGGTCAGTGTCTTATCAGATATCACTTCCTCAGAGATATAGAACTATGCACAACGTGGTTCAAATTTCTCAGTAACATTGCTACTACTCAGACTCGTCTCATGTTTTCCAACCAGAGGTTGTGGAACTAGATGTTGATGATTTTTTTGAGGAGAACCATATTCATATAATGGACTGGAGTATGAAGGCTCCCCAATTAAGTATATTTTCTTTAGTTTAGGTGATATGGTGGCATGGTCACATACAGGATGAGACCTAGGATAGAGAGGCTAATGTACATGCCCAGTGGCTAGAAATTTTCTCAAATGATGTTTACCACCCCCAGAAGGGAAACTCGGGGGGAAGATTTGTTTTTAATAAGGGATAATATAACATCCAAGTTTTTCCCTTGAGGTAAAAACCCTTTTAATTTCAATTTAGTTCTTTAGTTTTATCCAAATGGACGTTCCTAATGAGGTTGCGAAGATTTATAGGGTGTTCAGGGATTGTTTGGAGCCAGGATCTCCAATTGTTGGGAAAAATAGATATGGTCTACAGTTAGAACTAACCATTCACCTCAAACTGAGTAGCCCTAGTGGGTGTCATTCAGTTTTTCAAACCATGTTCCCTGGACTACATGGTTGTACAAAATGTTTCAGATGTGTTTTAGAGGTATTTTACATGAGCTTCATGTGGTTAGTCTAACTATGCACCTAGCCTTGTGAGGGGTTGACTTGTACTGTGAATATCACATGGTTGCTCAATAATTTGGTAAAATTTTTGGCCGAACCATTAGAAACCTTTTTAAAGGGTGAATTTATGATTTTTACCTTCATACTTTTAAAATTAAAACCCCTTATTTTTCCTCTTTCTCCATCACCCCCCCCCCCCCCATGTGAAGAGATCTTCCCACACCTCACCTAGACTTTGATCATTATTCTTTATCCAACATCTGGATCAAGTGTTTTCTATCATATTGGATATCCACTAGAAAGAGCTTTAATCATTTACCTTATTTTAATGGTTTCTCTTACTATCCATTGTGTGGTCATCATGCAAGCTATTTTACCCTATTTTCAATGTGTTTGTCTATTTCTCTATTTTCTATCATTCTGCTCTAAATCGGAAGCTGATACTATATGACTTTTCCTCTTCCACCATAATTTAGGTGGTATATATCTTTTCCCTAAGTCTTTTCACTTATTTAATTATCATCATTTCACTACACACCAGAACTTCCATATATTTCTCCTAAAATTAATAAATGATTTAAATTAGCTTTTTGAACCTTAAATGTTATTCCCATATAGCACCTTGACTTGGTTGGTAGTTTTCAACCTCAAACTGAACCACCTCTGAGGTGGGTTCATGCAATTTTTCTAAGATAAACCCACCCCTTAGGGTGTGTGATCTTACCACTAGTTATGGAAGCCTTATGTAAATTAAATAAGTTAATGAATGGATTAAATATGGATTTTGTAATGATATGGATGATTGTACCTGGGCATGGACACTAACATATCCCTTGACTTTTATATTACCAATTGATTAATGGTATGACACCGATCATGATTATAGTATGGCACTAGCGAGGGGTTCAGGGTATGGAACCTATTCCCATGGTATATATTTATATCTTCTGATATTATAAAGCCTCATCCATGGTCCCTAAGTTCATATCCCATGTAGGTCTACACTATTCTGAGTTCCCTTGGATGAGTTCATTGGTCTCGAGGAGTTCTATTTGATCCTTTATCTTGGGACCTAGCCCATGTAGGTCTAATACTTTATATGTATGTGATATGTTCCAAATCTAGTAGTTATTTTCATAGTTTACTTTTATGAACTAATATTCATCATCGATTTCCTTATTATAGTTACATACTCTTCTCATGGACTTATTTATATATTTTTTCATGTTATAACTTTACCTTTTTACACCTGAACACTATTATAGTTTTTGTATATAGGCTGGATTTTTTATATACACTATTGGTGGTGGCATACTAAGTATATCTAACACCATATTCATGCCACTAATTGGTACCCATACAGAATTCATGGATATGGGTAGGGATAAGGGAAAGTGCTCGGTCATGGATTCTTAAGCGATTCATAGTATAAGAGCTTAGAAGCATTATACCAAGCCTTAACATGTAATTCTTAGAGATAACCTTTTTGTTCTTTCATTATTTTTTATACATGTACTATAATGTATGCCTACTTCCATGTATGTCTATTTCTTTTTGTTGCATCATGACATACTCAACATTTTTCATATGATTATACTTGTGGAATTGATTATTTACTCATGTATGGATGAAAAATTATTCCACTAATCTCCTATTATTATTCTCTCATTATTTATTCAATTATTATCACCATTTCCATACTCTGATCATGAGTTTATTCTTCCTACTATAACACCTTAGACCCTCACTGATAGTCAAAGGACTCTAGCATACAGGGAGGTGTACTTGAGGCCATGTGACCAACCGGGTTCAGTTACTCATGAGTGAACCAAGTCTAGGATGTTGTATTACTATAAAATGGTGTCACATTAAACTTTATTATCACTCTCCCCTTATCTTATTGATTTCACTAACCACAATCTTTACTTCCTTTTACATCAGTTGTAAAGTTCTTAGGGATAATACATGTTCCACTTGCTAGGATTCTAAAACCACTACCACTTTTTAACTTTAATACCACTATATAAATGGAACTCTTCTCCTTTATTTTTCATGAGAATAGGTAAATCATAAATAAATATTATCTAGATTTTTCAAAATATTCCTTTCATGAGATTAAGAGAGACTAGGATCCCCCTTTTAAAATACACTCTAATACTCCGATAATTTCTAGAACTTTCTCCACTTGTTCAACACAATTTCATAAATGAATTTCTATCTCAATAAATTACTTCAACTATGGATGAATTCTAAAATACTTTTAGTGAGTGATCTTACCACTTATAAATGATCCATAAGAAAAAAACACTAAGACCAATGAATCTGACCTTGATGTTGGAAACAAGAGATTAATCTAAAAACATCCTTGTTTTCTATTACACTCATATACTTCCTTAAGTTTCAAGCACTCAAAAAATTAAACTTATACCAAGGAACTCATCCTATGATCTTAACCATAATTCAAAAAACCATTTGTGAATAAAAAAATTAATTACAAAGTGTGTGATATATATTTTATTTTTAAGATCATCTCTAGACACTAATCTATCACCAATTTGTTATAATAGATTTCTTATTTCATCCATTGGGTGTCTTTCCTTAGTTGATAGAAAAAACCACCTTCTATATATCCAAACTCCCCCTAACTTTTTTATATTTATCATTGAATATATAATTGATAATCATAATGAGAATCATCTACCCATAGCATCCTTTCATATCCTAAAAAAATATTGATATCACATGTTAGTATAAAAAAATAAATCATTTAAAAACCTTTTGTTGTTACTTCTTCATCAAGGTATCATCTTAACTCTTAATCGTCTGATTCCAATGGATAATATGTGATCTTTACAGCAACACTTTAATTGTAACTTGTTACCAATTATGATGCCACTTTTTATTACTCTAACACTTCTTATTTCACCAATGTTCCTACAATATCATATTCAATAAGATATCATTTTCACTTCTCTAATAATTAATTAGAACATTGGATCACGTTAAAATATCATTTTCGTCTTTTGATGAATCCTCCCAAGGTACCGTATCTCTTCCAAAACCTCTAATGCATTAACAATAGTTATATCATTTTAATGCATGGAGATATAGGAATTTCCACTTTCCTCAAGTTGGGGAGGATGGTGAGTCATTATGGATCACTAATTTTCCTTTATCCTTTAATTTAAAATCCATATTTTGATATGAAATGGTTTTGATAGAATCCAAATTCTCTTCATCTTCCTTGGGCATGTAATTTTCTTTGTGGCACAATTCACAATCTCTTCTTCCTTGGATACTCTTATAAATAAAGATTTCTTGACATATCACTATTTAGACTCTCTTTTTCCAAACCTTCTTACTACCTTGTTTTATCCCTACAAGAATCATTATTTTTATTAACACATACCTTTCCCTAGGATATTTTTTTCACATGAGGTTTGTTAGCTTCAATATTATGTGAAATGTTTTCTATTTTCTAAAATTTTATCTTTACAACACATTTTTTGTTCAACAAAAGATTTGGAACTCCCCTTTAAACCACTTCCAGCATAGTGATTTTCTTCAACCAGCCTCTGAAATCTATTTCTCAAAAGAATATATATTCCATTGAATGAACACTGGTTTTAATATTTCATTCTAGGTGAACTTCTCATGTGATCTATATTATATAAGTGATTAGTAATATATGACTTATTGGAATAAAATTTGTACCTTTGTTTCTACGGTTGGTAATTAATTTTTTTAAACCTTCCATAAACATCACAAAAATTTATATATTCTAATGATTCATAGAAAAAATATAAATATGTCCATACATTACATAATAAAATAAAATGTATATATCCATTATTTTTTAACTCATCATATTATCCTTAATTTTTATAGGGACCTTTTTAGTGTATTTACAGTACCTACATTGTTTTCCCTTTTCTTGGGAACTCCCATAGTTCTCTTTATCTCATGCCTCATACAGGTTACATCAAGGAAAAGGATATATTTTTCCATGGAATGTGGACTTTTTGGGATAATAATTCATTCATAATTCTCCTTTGATATAGAATACTTTCTCTTAATCTCACTTTATTATACCTAAGGATAATCAAATAAAAAATGTAAATTATCTTTTAAAACAGTCTTATCCTTGGAAGTTGACTATTCCACTTTCTTCTTAACCAAGATCAATTTCTTCAAGTTGTAAATTTTTATTTTTTGTCTCAAGTTGATAATTCATGTCTTCCTTGAGAGTCTTCCCCTTATACACTTCATCCTCAAATGAATTGTAAAGTTATCCAACATGTTACTTTTCTCTTTCTTATTTGAATTTATCTAAGCAATGTAATATCCAAGGATTACCTTTTTTTACTTCAACCTTTGAGTCACCTTGACCAATTATTCCATTTGTGGAGAAATCTCATTCTTCTTGGCATTTAATTTTTTAACTTATTTTGAGTCAAGGACATTATCCTTGGAACCAACTTTGAGATTTGGTACTCTTGAATACATCTCCACCAATTCCTTGTCCTGTTAATCATTCCCTTTTGTTAAATCAATAGTCACTTCAACTAGTCTCTTATTTAAAATTTTCAACTTTTCAACCTCAATTTTTTTACATTGACTTGGATCCCTTGAGACTTATTTTCCTCTTTTAACTTCACATTTTTTTTCTTGTATATTATTATCTCTCTATTTTTATAAGTGGAAAGCTTATACCTTTGGACTTATTAATATCTTATAATCATTAGTAAATCCAATATCATTTGGAACATTGAAATCCTCAACTAATCTTGCATCATAATTGACTGAATTAATAGATTCATAATTAGGATCATTTATACCTTTCTTTCTAAATATTCTAAATTAATTCATATGAATTACATTTTTTCCAAAAAAAATTCTATTATATAGAATTAACCTGTAATTTTACTTCTTATTCAGATTCATTCCCTTTTCCATGTAACCAAAAGAATGTAATGGTAAAATAAAACATTAAATCTAATAAATAATCAGATCAATTCATAACAAAAAATACAATTGAAAGTACTTGTCTTTGATACCCATAAGGGTCTTTAGTGAGAGATAACTTGAAAGGGGTGAATTATGGTATGAAATTCATTTCAATTAATCACTTATTACTAAAACTCTAACCACCCTAAATGATCTTTAGCACATAGTTAGTAGGTTCACACTTTAGTTGTTCTCTTAACCATGATCTAATTATTATCTTGCTTATTTTTATCCCTCAAATAGATTGGATCAATTATTTATTAATCCTTACTCACCAATCATGACTTTTATAATATAAGTAAAGTATAAACACAAGACACAAGTATTTTACTTAGTTTTCCCAAATTGGGATAATTCAAGGAGCATACACATGGTGATGTTTTGGCATACCATAATCCACTAAATTCACTACTTAGTTGTGTGTTTAGGATAAGGTAATCTTGAACCTAGGTTCACTCCCCTTACAAGGTTTATAGATGGATAAATACCTCCCAAATAACTATACCTTAAATCTTATATCTTTCTAGTGACTTCAAGAAAGTATTACTGATTTGACATGTAAGACAACACAAAAAAAATCAATATTATTGATGCACTGAGTATAGATAAGTTCCTTTGATCTCCAAGATACCCTTTCAAAAAATAGATGTGAATATCACCATGAACAGTAGATACAAATTTCCATGAGTCATTAAGGAAACTCCAACTTCTTATTATTTGGAAATATCTTCATGAAGTGATAATTTTTATTCTTTTTTCTCTATTCTTTTTGGAATGACTCTCTATTTATAATATTGAATATATCAATATTTAACCCATTACTTCATAGTAGGAATCTATAATATTTATGGAGATAGATATCAATCTAATTCTTGACTTATATAAATCCCTTATCTCTATTCAAATAAATATTCTACATGTTTCCTTTGTTAAATATCTTTAATTCACCATGAGTATGATGGGAAAATCCGTCCAACAAACTTATTCAAAACTGATCCAAATTCACTTATTGAATTTCCAAATTCCCCACCAGAAATATAGGATATTTGAAATATAGAAACCTTATAACTCATCTTCTCCATGGTATGATAACTATGATCATTTTGTGATCTTATACTTTCTCAGTTAGACCTATTAGAGTTGGTTCCCTATAAACAACTTCTGTGTACTTTATGATTACCTATATTCATAGTTTTGAATATTAATGAACTTATAATCACATCATGATTTTTTTATGTGTGACATAGTATGTGATAATGTCCTAAGATTATTTTTCTCACTGAAATTTTATAGTAGTTACTTGTTATAATGAGAACCCAGAAGAGCCATGATAGTATTCTTGAATATATGTTCTATAGAAAGATGAGATAATTTGAGTGACACAAATGATATAGACTATCTAGGTTTGATACTCATAGGTATTTGAGGCATTATCTTATAGTGTATTCCCTTGGTAATTTCCAATATATAAGATTATGATAATGATAATTTCTAGTAGGAAATCCACATTTATATGTGTCATTGGATGT
This sequence comes from Viscum album, assembly GCA_963277665.1. Taxonomy (NCBI): domain Eukaryota; kingdom Viridiplantae; phylum Streptophyta; class Magnoliopsida; order Santalales; family Viscaceae; genus Viscum; species Viscum album. The sequence continues at coordinate 385,888,615 of OY728120.1, read as the reverse complement.
TCCAATCTGTGGATGTTTGTATTAATCATTATGCTTTAATATAATTATTAATGGATATTATTAGTCATGTACTTTGATGTATTAGTGAAAACTGTGATGACATATATTCATGGTGAAGTAAGATACATTGGGTGTGTGATAAGTAATATTTCATTAATAAATAATGTGAGAAATTAATTGTCCCTTATGTTCTTTAACAAAAGTTAATATCTTGGGACCTTTTATGGAAATTATATAGCCTAAATAAATCTATATGAGTTTTTATGTCATTTTTTCACTAAATTCTTTCTATTTGGGTTTATTTTCATATTACTAAGTGTTAACCATGAAATTTGGGCAGCTTCACCTAATTCCACTGAGAAAGAGGCTAAGATAGACACACACTAAGTGTATCGAGTACCTAAGTTAAACAATATTATTATTTATTATTTAACATGTTGAATGAATATTATTACCACATGTGGTTTAATAATTATTCATTTTTACTTGATCGTATATATTCTATCATTGGTTATTTGAGAAAATATTTTGTGATAATAATATTTTAAAAAAATTATTTGATATTTAATGAATATAATATTTATTTATTTGTTATAAAATAATGAAGTGATATTTATTTATTAAATAAATAGTCATTATTAAATTTATAATAAATATTTTAGAGGAATGGAAGACCAAGTTTAATGGATTGGTGATAAATAATATATATTGAATATTAATTGAATAAATAATATTTAATTTAATTTTCTAGCTTTATGCGTGTCAAGAAATAATATTATTATTATTATTATTATGGACATGGGGTTCCACATGGATTAAATAAAGAATAATGGGAACTTGTTCAATTATTACTTTCTAATCATAGCTACATATAAACAAAATTATATTATTTATTAATGAGGTTTCCATTTGTTTTGTTGTGCACAACAACATTCGGAGAATCCTCTCAAATCCCTATAAAGATACCTTATCTAAGAATTATCTTAAGAATAGAGAGTGATCCTCCTCCACCTTATATTATATATTCTAGAGAGATCCAATAGAATCCTTCTTGAATATATTCTTGAGGCGATCAAAGCAAGTGATGTAAGCATTAGGATTAGCTGCGCTAGCACCTTGAGATTCCTATAGTGATGTTTGGAGGTTCATGGAACATGTGAGGATCACTACTAAAGGGAATATGCACTTTATTCTTGAAAAAAATGATATTAAGATGTTGATACATTGTCCAATTCATCAATGAAGAAATAATTCATCATAGGTTAATTCTTTGACTATTTAAATTAATTACAAATAATATGTGATGATCTTGTGTTTTGGTTCTAGTGTTCAATCATCAATTAATATAATATTTAATTTTGTTGGTCACGGTGTTCATTGTCAGTGTACATAAATTATTAATCATTGATTATGAAAAGAAGTTGAGTTGGGCATATCTCATCTGGCACTTCTGGTGCACTTGGAACCATCAAGTGATATTAAAGCCAGGTTTTAAAATTATTTATAATTATTTAAATATCATTGATTGATTTATGTATTTATCATTAGTTTTCAATTCAAGTTTAATAGTTCTTTAATCTAAATCAAAATATGTTCTTTTTTTCCCTTAGTTATCATAAATATAATATATTTCAATTAATTTTATAAATGATTATCATTTAAAGAACTCATCTAGAGGTTTTGAGGATTCTGGCCAGATAACACATGATTACATGTTTTTTATCCCATAGGTACATGTTGTGTACCTGTGTTCAATGCATCTAGGAGATTCGTGAATTAATTGATAATAAATGAAAATCCATGTGCATTTATTACATATGGTGTGTATTTAAATACACTGTTATTTCTAGTCCAGGTTGGTGCATGGTCAACTAAACTACATGGCATGTAAGATTATTACATGAAGTGTGGTCCATTAGTCAAATACGGGTTGTGTATTTTCTTACATGGCCTACATGATTGGTGAGCATGTAACTCGAATACCTAATTCCATGTTTCATATGTACATGTTGTGTACCTAATTATTTTTTGTGGCGGGATTACATGATGGGTCCCTAGGAATGTGTCATGGATATATGGTGAAAAATATACATGTTGTGTAGCTATATTGTACACATTGTGTATATTAATAAATTTCATAGAATTACAAATTAATTTATTATACTGTTAAACCTTATCAACATGTGTCTCATGTGTAATTTATTTGACTATGTACATTCCATGTTATGGGTTATATATATATTAAATTACTAATTAATTTTTATGTAATGTTCAAAACTAAATATCATATATAAGTCACAATATAGTCATTACTCTACATGCATTAAAACATAACATGCTATATAAATACCATGTGTTCTATGTGTCATTTATTTGACTATGTTCACATAATTAAATCATTTGATAAGTCGTGTATTCCGTATATTGCATGAGTAAACAATATTTGAATACAATACATGTTTGGTAGTTTGAATGGGTACTAATCATGTTGCCTATGAGGTACAAGTTTTGAACATAGTTAATTTTAAATAAATTTCTTTAATTTGTTTAAAATTATGTTGTATGATAATCTCAAAAAAAACATATGATAATTATGATAAAATAAATGATTAATTAAAGAGGATGATTAATTGATTCGAGCACAATTTATCTTAAATTAAAATGATTAGAATTGAATGATATTTTTTATTAAATGTGTAATTCATTGAATATATGTGGATGATCATGAGAATATATCAAAAATTTATATGTGATTGGTTTCCTTTTAATTTATTATTAAATTCAATTGATGGCCCACATGTCTTCCCTCCACTCATTATGTAAGGTCCTATGAGTCTATGGTTTCTTTAATTTAAACCACTTTATCAATCCTTTGGTTCCCATATCCAATGAGTGAATAAAATAATATGTAATAGATGGAGATACCAATCTAGTAGAGGTGGTTCAAGTTTGGAGCTGAGGTGAAACCAATTGAAGAGGTACATGGGTAGATGGGTGGAAGGATGCAACATGAATAAATTAATGATTCAAAGTGTTTTCCCCCTATGTTGATGGTTAGTTTATCATACACTAGATAAACTAAAAATTAGTAAAATATCATTATCATGGAACTTTATTATTTTAATTTTATTAAGTGCATGGTTAATTTCATATGATGATTAGTCATGATCACATGAATTAATGAATTAACCAGCATGCAATATAGAACTAAAATAAATTTGATTATGCAAGAACTTTATCTAAGACATAGTCAATCATTTAAGTAAATATACTTAATATTAACAAGAATGTAATAAATATAAAAAAGGTAAATTTACACATAAAGATTAAAAATCCCTCAACTATGTATATTAATTCAGTATATCCTTCCACTAGTTAACTTAAAATTTAACCATAGTTCAAAGTACTTGATAGACCTAAGTCAGGGTACTTTCAATTATCATGGATTTCTAAATTAAAGTTTTAGGTTGTATTGACTTAGTTCACATCAAGGGTTGACTACACAAGTAGGACTCAGTGTAACTAATATTCAAAGGTTTAGGAAATACAATTTAGGGATTTTAGGATTGGGAAGTCCACTCAACATATCAAGTAACTATGAGTTAATGCAGTTGGAATTTTTAATTCCTACCAAAAACCCTTCAAATGAATTTTTAGGCACAAGTTTGGGTTATGATAAGGGGATATGGATCTTTTTTTAGGATCAAATATGTATAATGAGATTCTCAAATACAATATGGGGTGAATTGTATACTTTAAAAATTCCTTTGGAACCTTTAAAGTTGGTATAGGACTTTCTTAAATAAATTTTCTTAACCTTAAGGAAATATGTTTCTTAAAGATATATTTTAACTTTAAGAAAACTTAGTTTAAAAATGTTACACAAAATTCACAAACCCTCTTAAAGAAACCTTTTCTAAGACATTATAACCTTCAGATAAAAACTTAAGAAAGATTGTATTAAAGTAAAAAATTCTACCTTAAAGTGTATAGAATCTTTAATATAATCAGATTAAAAGAATTAGAAAATATAAGAAAGTTATACTTTCTAAATTTAACAAAGTTAAAATAGCAGCGGAATAAAAACAACTTGAAATAGAAAACAAGTAACAATAATATTCTTTTAACCCAAAGAGAAGGGTATCCAAAATCCTTGGATAAAGGTTCCTTGATTTATACTTTCAAGAAAGTCTATCTTACTCAAACCCAAGTAAGTCCTCAACCTGAAGATCAGTATCTGTATTGCTATCCCTGAAAGCCCTTGATTTAGAAGGAAATCAGAACCTCTATCTTCCAAACCCAGAATCCCATGATCAGCATGATCGGATTCTACATAAAGAAATTCTGAACTGGATGTTCACGCCTGAAAAATTTGTTCACGATATCCGCACGAAGCACTGAGAGTTGTAAGAGCCTCTCTCTCTAGAAATCACTTCACAATATTTGATCACTTTTCTATTAACTATTCATCATTTAAGTAGTTACACATTTTTCATAACACCTAGATCATTCAAATGAACTCGTATTTATAGGAAAAACTTCTCAACAGTCAGCTCCACTCCAACGATCATGATTTCTTTAAATTTCGAAGGGACCTAGACACGTGTCAAATAGACAACGGTTAGTTTGTAATGGATTGTACAACATAATTTAATGTATAAGAAATTATGTTAAGTTTAAGGTAAATGTTAAGTATAAGAAAACTTAGATTCCTATAATATTTGAATGATACATTAAGCAATTCTAACAATATCAAGAAAACAGATTATTAAGAAAATGAAAATCGGATTGAGAAAACGGTATCACTATCTTTGGGTATCGGTACCATAAAATCAGTATGAAATTTGTACTGGAATTGGTATTATGAAGATGGTATGAAATTTTTACCAGAATCGGTATCATAAAAATGGTATGTCATTTGTATTGGTGTTGGTATCATAAAAATAGCATGACATTTGTATCGGTATCAGTATCATAAAAACAGCATGACATTTGTACCAATATCGGCATTATAAAAAAATGGTATAACATTTGTAACATAATGAAAAATATATAAGTAAACATAATGATAGATATATAAGTAAATGTAATGACAGATATATAAGTAAAATTAGTGAGAATTATGTAAGTAAACATAGTGATAATTCTGTAAGTATAACAGAATGAGAATTTTTTAAATATAACGGAATGAAAAATTCGGAACTTAAGAAAAAGTGTTTTTGATTTTCAAAACATAAAACCATAAGGAATGGAGAAGTCATAAGATAACCTTATTGACTAAACAATATCCCCCTTTTTGGAAATCACAAACAACTTTTTTAATGAAAAATATATTGACTTTGATAAATAAGTACGAAAAACTTATCTCCCACTTTTGAATGAGATTTAGGATGAATACGCTAACTCCCCCTTAGGTTATGTTTCCCAAGGATCGTATTCTTGAACATTAGCCTCCAATTTTCTTTCTTAAGGAAATATCTCCCCCTTAGATAAACATTTATTATTAAAAGAAACTCACCCTTACTTAGGCATTATTCTTTCTTACTATACTCCCCCTTAATAGATTCTCCCTCTTTGGAGTCTTCATTAAATTCCTCCTTCAAAATAAATTCTCCCCATTTGTGATTTTCAAAAAGGAATGGAGAAGTATAATATGTACCTGTGAGGTTAAGGAAACATACATTAGAAAACAAAATAAATATATGAAATAAATTTCTTAAGGAAATTTTAGAAATAAAGTTTATATTACAATAAAACATCGTAAAAAATCATTCATCCTTCTTCTTCTCAGACAATATTTTCTTTATCAAAGCTTTAAGTTTCTTTACTTCCATATGATCTTATTGAAGATTCTTTAGAAAGATCTCCTGATCCTAATTCTTCTTTTCTAAGTACAAGATCGTTTCTTCTTGATCTTTGATTATATCTTCTTGATTCTTAATTAACACTTCTTGAGAAGTCACCTTTTTCACTAATTCGGCCCTGACTTCCTTCTCACTGGTTACAGACCGGGAAATGAAATTGAGTTGGCTAACATTCTCAGAAATGGATTCCTTGACTTTTTTAAACTCAAATTCACAAGTATTGAGAGCTCTATTTGTTGAATCCATGAAGTCATTGAACTGTCTAATCTCTTCATTGATGGTTTTGGTACGGTTAAATACTTTCTTACAAGTCACCTTCTGAGCTTTATAATCAATTAAAAGATTATTGAAGTCCACTTCTTGCTTGACCACCATGTCCATAAGCATATTGGTAGATTCTGTATTTTTATTCAAGGTCTCTTGTATCATTTGACTATGGGCATCTATATTTGAAAGAACCAAAATAGTATTGACCAACTTTATTAGAGACATCTTGACAAATTCATGCTCAATAGAGGAAGAGGATTCAGAATCTGAATCATATTTTCCTTTCTCAACTCTTCTTGGATTTAACGAATCCAGTTTCTCTATCCTTTTGGAAGACTTCTGAGGCATTTCTTTTTCAGATGAGTCAATAAAAACACTCATTCCTTTGATAGGATTTCGAACTGGGGTTTTTCATCTGATACTTTAATAACATTAAGATCTCCATGTTCATCTTGTTCCCCTTGGGACTCTTGTTCTTGAGATCCTTATTTTCTTTCTTCTTCCTGTATCTATTCCCCTTCATCACTTTTTTGTTCTACCTCTTCTTTCTCTTATTCTTATACTTCAATCTCAACTTGTTCTTCAGCTTCAACTTCAACTTTTTCTTCAATATCTTTATTTTTAGAAACGGATTTAGAAGTTGAACTCTGAGGAGTTCCAATGTAATATTCCACTTCCCTTAAAACATCATCATTTACTTCTTGAAAAATATGATCTTCCATTTCTTGAACAAATTATGATATTGCTAAGACTTTCTTGTATTTTTGAATTTCCAGAGTGGAAATCTTTTTCTTAAGAAAAACTTTAGATTTCAGTACTTCTTGAGATTTCTTCTCTACAGCTTTCAGTAAATACTTATACACTTGAGCTTTCGAGTATTTCTTCTTCAATATCTTCTCCTTCTTTTCTTTCTCTATATTCTCAACTTGATTAATTTTTAAGGCCTTAGCCTCTATGATATTTAAGCCAAAGGAAGGATCCCATTCCTTTCTGGTAGCTTCCATATCTCTCCATTTTGTAACTGTTTCATCAGAATAGTCTTTTGGATTCTTTGTAGGAGGAGTTGTTGATACCTGAACATCAGTAACTAGTGTTGGTAATCTTGGTTCTTCGTGTTTCCTTTTTTTAGGTACTGATTTTGAAGATTCTGAAATATCATCCTTGTTTTGGAAAACCATTTCTTCAAAAGATTTGGATTTCAGTAAAAACTCTACTTTAATTCTCTTAAGAGTATCATCGCTGAGCAACAAAATCTTAAATGTCTTAGAGACTAATTGGAAAGGGAAATTCAACTCTTGAAGGCACATAATAATTATTCTGGAGATAGTTTCCAGATACATAAGAATTTGAGATCTGATGGTTCTGCCTTTTACTGCTTGGATAGTAAGAAAGATGTACTTAATCAAGTTTATCTTCCTTACATTGACAAGAAAGTATAATAGAAAGATATCACATATATTTAGAGAGTCTTTATCCCCTTTCCTTGGAATAATAAAACCTTGCATCCATAGGGCTACCAGTTTGTGATTTGTTGTGAGATTTGTAATCATTGGATTATTAACATACTTAAGGCCAAGGTAATCTAGAGGCTTGTCTTTTTCAAAAAAAACTTCCTTTGAGGGAAGTCTGTGAGAGCACAAAATAGCCTCTCCTTTATATGATATGTTGAAAACATTTCATTCCTTTTTATAAGGAACTATATAAGCCTTGTCATAACATTTTAACATGAACATATCATTTCCATCCTTTTTAAAGAAAGAAACGGATTCATAGAATTGTATGACTAAATCAGGGTAAATCGGATCCTAAGATTTATCCTTATCCACACATACACTTTCCCATCTGTTAGTTCTTATGACCTTAGATATAAGGGAGTCATAATTTGAAAAGAAGTTAGGGCATACCATTCTTTCCCTAAAGATCGACCAATCCTTTATTTCTTTGCTAATCAGCATCTGATCTGATGATCTAATCTGAAAGTTGAGGATGATTTTAAAAAATATGAATTCTAATCTTTTGAGGTAAGATAAACAATGAAATGTAAATCTTGAAATACCAACAATTTAAACTTAAAATTAGAAAGAGAAGAGTAAAAAAATGTACCTTTTGGAATAATCTGAATAATTTATTGGTATTATAAGAATTATCTTAGAAGTTTTAGAAACCGTGAATTTTTATTCCGAGAATTTAAATTATGAGAATTTAAATTCCGAGAATTTCAATTCTGATAATTTCAATTCTAAGAATTTCAATTTTGAGAATTTAAATTCTGAACAGAAATATAATATGGATTTTCTTAGAGAAGGATAAAAAAAATTCTTAAAGAAAGAATAAGAAGGAAAAACAAAAAATCATATGTACTCCCCCTGAAATAAGGGGTGACTTAATATTAGGAGATGATTTAAATAAGAAGTAGATATGAATTATTACCTTAAAGTGATAATTCCTAGCTTCTGTTTAATGTATTAAAATCTATCAGAAGGTAATGGTTTTGTAAAAATATTAGCAAGTTGTCCTTGCGTTCCGATGAATTGAAGAATAATATCTCCTTTAAGTGTATGATCCCAAAGAAAGTGATGTCTAATATCTATGTGCTTTGAAAGGGAGTGATGTGCAGGGTTTTTACTTAGGTAAATGGCACTTGTGTTATCACACATTATTTGAGTTTTAGTAAAAATCATACCATAGTTTGTGAGTGTGTGTTACATCCACAACACTTGAGCACAATAATTTCTAGTTGTTATATATTCAACTTCAGCAATGGAAAGTGCTACAGAATGTTGTTTCTTGAAAGACCAAGAAACTAAGGAATCTCCTAATAAATGAAAAGTTCTGGATGTAATTTTTCTATCCATTTTACAACCACAAAATTCAGCATTCGAAAAACTTTTAAGTTCAAAAGAATTTCTAGAAGAATAAAATAGTCCCAAATCTAAAGTTACTTTTAAATACCAAAAAATTATTTTTACAGCCTTTAAATGGAATTCTTTATAATTTTATTGGTATCTTAGACATAATCATACTGAAAACATTAAGTCAGGTCAGCTATCTATTAAGTAAAGTAAATTTCCTATCATTCCTCTATAAGAATTTTGATCCATAGGTTTTCCTACTTCATCAATATCAAGAGTATTAGAGGTTCTGATATAAGTACTTATACTTTTAGTGTTTTCATACCCAAAATTATTAATAAGATCTTTGATATGCTTATATTGGGATATGTAAGTTCCTTATGGTTTTTGAGAAATTTGAAAACCAATAAAAAAAGTTAACTCACCCATCATACTCATCTCAAACTCAGATTTCATAAGATTTGTAAAATAATCAGTTAAGGATTGCTGAGTTGATCCGAAGATGATTTCATCAACATAAATTTGAACAATAAAAACATCTTTATTATCTTTATTAATGAAAAGGGTTGGATCATTGGTTCCCTAAACTTAATTATTTTGAATCAAAAATCTTGAAAGTCTATCATACCAAGCTCTAGGGGATTTTTTAAGTCCATATAAAGCTTTGGTAAATTTGTAAACATGATTAGGATATTTTTTATCTTAAAAACCAAGGGGTTTATCTAAATAGAACTCCTCCTATACATAACCATTGAGGAAATCACACTTCACATCCATTTGATAAAGTTTTAAATTAAATAATACTTCAAAGGATAAAAGAATACAGATAGATTCAAGTCTTGATATAGGAGAATAGGTTTATTCATAGTCTATGCCTTCATGTTGATTGTATCCTTTAGCAACTAATATTTCCTTATTTCTAACAATAATTCCATTTTCATTACATTTATTTCTAAAACCCCATTTTACTCTAATAACAGAAGTTTCATTAGGTTTTTCAACCAAGGTCCAAACTTGATTCCTTACGAATTCGTTGAGTTCATCTTGCATGTCCTTTATCCAATATTCATCACCCAAGGCTTCTTCAGAAGTATTTGGTTCAAATTGGGAAAGAAAATAAACATGTTCAACTTAATTCCTTAAAAAACTTCTAGTTCTTAATTTTTGATTAACATTACCAATGATATTATCACTAGGATGATTCCTGAGTAACAACTGACTTGGGTTTTGAAAAACTTGTTCATCAACATAGGGTAGAAAATCTTCAGGAGTAAATGTTTCAGAAATATATTCTTGAACATTTTCCTTAACTACATAATCTTCTATAAAAGTTTAGTGATCGTTTTTAGAAAATATATCAGAAATAAGTTCAGGTTGTTTGAAAACAAAAGGATTAGTTTCATTGAATTCGACATGTACTATTTCTTCCACAGTGCAAGTGTTTTTATTAAAAACTCTATATGCCTTATAGTTGGTGGAGTACCCTAAGAAAATTCCTTCATCGGATTTGGGTTCAAATTTATGTAAGTTATCTTTAGTATTCAAGATGAATACTTTGCAACCAAAAACTTTTAATTAAAAAACTTTTGGTTTTAGGCCAGTCCATAACTCGTAAGGTGTTTTATTAAGAAATGGTCTTATTAAAATTCAATTTATAGTATAACAAGCAGTACTTACAAATTCATTCCAAAAATGTTTATCTATATAATATTCACTCAACATGGTTATATTAATCTCTTGAAGAATACAGTTTATTCTTTCAACAACACCATCTTGTTGAGGAGTTCTTGGAGATGAAAAGTTGTGAGTAACACCTTTCTTACTACAAAAAGTTTCAAAGTCCAGATTTTCAAATTCTCCACCATGATCACAATGAATAGTTATCAACGATATATTTTTATCATTTTTAACTTGAGATCTAAAGTTTTTGAAATAAAAAAATGCTTCATATTTCTTTGCAATAAAATAGACCCAAGTAAATCTAGTGTAGTCATCAACTAAGACAAACACATAGTATTTTCCTCCAATACTTCCAGTTTGTGTTGGACCAAATAAGTCCATGTGCACTAACTATAAGGCATTATAATTTATAACTTTAGCTATATATTTAAAGCTATATTTATGTTTCTTTCCATATTGACAAGTATCGCATACTTTTGAAGAATCAAACCTAAGTTCTGATATATCTTTAACAAGTTATTTCTTGAAAAGATTACTAATATTCCTTAAGTTACAGTGTCCTAGTCTTCTATTCCAAATCCATGATTGATCTTCAAATGGTAGATCTTGACTTCTAAGGTATTCTAGGATTAAGGTGTACACATTCTCATACTGAAGGGCATAGAGAATAAACTCATCCTTGGAATTGTGAACTAAACATTTATCATTTCTAAAATTCATAAGGTAACATTCATCACATAATTGTCTTATACTAATGAGGTTGTGCTTAAGGACTTTTACAAAAAGAACATTTGAAATAATATATTTACCAAGAAGAATAATTTTAATTATACCAACAATTTCTCCTTGAGAGTTATCCCCAAAAGTTACTTTTCCACCTTTGATCGTTAAAATATTTTTGAAATAGTCTTTGTTACCAATCATGTACAGGGAAAATACATTATCCATGTATTATATGTTGTTGTTAATTCCTTTATTATCCCAAAAAAGAAAGAGTTAGTTTTTCAGAATCCAAACTTGCTTGGATCCGGAATTGTTAGATAATAAAATCTTGGGTATCCACATTTGTTTAGAAAAGTAAGCTTTATGAAACCCAAGGGATTGAACTTTATTTAATGAATAGTTCTTCTTCCAATTCCCACCACTTTGACATTTAGTGAAAATGGGAGCTCTTTAAGGAACAAAATAATTTTTTCTAAAGATTGGTTTTTATGAGAATAACCTAATCCTTGATTATTATCATGAGGTAGGATCTAAGAATACATCTTATCAAAATTTTCCTTACCAGAAGTAAAATTTGAAATAAGTTTCTTTACGGAAAATATTTCAGATTTTAGTCTCAAGACCAAATTATTATCCTCTAGAATAACAGATTTAGAGTTAAGTTTATCCTCTAAAGCATCTTTTTCTAAAAATATATTTTTAAGATCCTTAGAAAGTTTATTCTTCTCATAATTAACTTCCACAAGTTTCTTAGAAAGATTTTCTAAAACATCATTTTTCTTATCAAGATCTTTGGTAAGATCCGACATTTTTTTTGTTAAAATAAATTATCTAGAATTTTATTTTCAAGTTTCTTAGAAACTTTACAATTTCTTATCTCAAGCAACTTATAAAATCTAGAAACTTCCTCATAGGAAGTCAAATCATTATTACTGTCTGATGAAGTGGATTCTTCATCTGAAGAAAAACCTTTATCATGAAAATTTTTACTTAAAGACATATTTTTTAAGGATTTAGAAGTTCGTACCTTATCCATATGACAACGATTTTGAAATGGATCTCGGGATATTAAACAAATATTCTTTTTCTCAGAAGATTCATATTCTGAAGAATCATCAGAAGAATCTCCACCACTTGCACTCCAAGATTCATTGGATTTCAAGAATTTATTATGCTTTGATCTGTAGAACTTCTTCTTGTTCCCTTTAGAATTCATGCCCTTCTTCTCTCCCTTCTTAAGCAAGCGACAATCAGGTATAATCTAACCAGTTCTTCTACATTCATAGCATTTCACTTCTCCATATTTCTTATCTTTTCCATATTTCTTCTTGTATATATATTGAAAGATATTTTGTCCAATAATCTTGTTCATTCTTCGAGAAATATTTGCTAACTCATTTTCTAAAGCTTCACTTTCACTAGATTCATATTGAATAACTACCTTCTTAGATCTATATCTTGTAACTCTCTCAAGAGTCTTGGATTTCATATGATTCAAAGTAGTTGTAAAAGAAAAACCTCCATTTCCATTCTTCTTCTTAATATTATTATAATCTCTCTTCATTCTGGTTTTATGTTGAAGAAGAGTTCCAAATAGCTCATCAAGAGAAATCTGAGTAACTTTTCTATTCTCATCTATAGTTTTCCTCTTGGATTCTCATTCGTTAGGCATGATGTCTATAATCTTGTCTACAAGAATATCATCATCTAAACCTTTCTCACCCATTTATTGTAAGTTGTTGAAAATAGTCATAAATCTTTGTTGAACCTTACATATGGGTTCTCCATAAGGAAAACAGAAACCATGATATTCAACTATGAGCATGGCTCTTCTAGTTTCAATGACTTTAGAAGTTCCAAAGTGGGTTACTTCAAGATTATTCCAAATGCTATTTGCAACTTCACAAGATGAAATTTGGCTATATATATTTCTAGTCATGAAATAAATCAAAGTATTATGTACCTTAAAGTTCAGCTGGTATTCCACCTTTTCTGGATTAGTGAAGGTTCTAAGTTCCTTATCAAAAATCTTATAATATCCAATTAACATAATATAGTTGTCTACACCTGTGTTTATCATGAAGTTCTTCATTCTATATCTCCAGTTTTCATAGTCATTTCCATCAAAAATCGGTGGTCTAGTAGGATTGAGATTTTCTAGAGATCCAATATGAATGTCTGTCAAACTTAAAAGAAGATTTCTTTCCACAAAAAAATGTTAGAAGTAAAAGTTTGTAAACAAGGATTAAAAAATATGAAGGATTTAAGAACAATGAAATCTTGAGCAAGAAAAATTGTATGTGAATATAATTATTTCAGAGACCTCCTCTGATACCAATTGTAGGATCGAATATGTATAATGAGATGCTCAAATACCAGAGGGGGTAAATTTTATACTTTAAAAAATCCTTTGGAACCTTTAAAGTTGGTATAGGACTTTCTTAAAGAAATTTTTTTAACCTTAAGGAAATATGTTTCTTAAAGTTAGCTTTTAACTTTAAGAAAACTTAGTTTAACAAAGTTAAACAAAATCCACAAATCCTCTTAAAGAAACCTTTTCTTAGACTTTATAACATTAAGATAAACATTTAAGAAATATTTTCTTAAAGGAAATATTCTACCTTAAATCGTATAGAATATTTAATATAATCAGAGTAACATAATTAGAAAGTATAAGAAATTTATAATTTCTAACTTTAAAAAAGTTAAAATAGAAGTGGAATAAAAATAACTTGAAATAGAAAACAAGTAACAATAATATTCTTTTAACCCAAAGAGAAGGGTATCCAATAACCTTGGATAAAGGTTCCTTGATTTATACTTTCAAGAAAGTATGTCTTACTCAAACCCAAGTAAGCCCTCAATCTGAAGATCGGTATCTATCTTATTGTCCCTGTAAGCCCTCAATTTAGAATGAAATCGAAACCTCTATCTTTCAAACCCAGAAGCCCACAATCAGCACGATTGGAGTCTGTACAAAGAAAGTTTGAACAAGTTTTTCACGCCTGAGAAATTTGTTCATGACATCCGCACGAAGCACTAAGAGTTGTAAGAGCCTCTCTCTCTCTAGAAATCACTTCACAATATTTGATCTCTTTTATATTCATTGTTCATAATGAAGTATTTCCACATTTTTTATCACACCTAGATCATTCAAATAAACTTGTATTTATAGGTAAAACTTCTCAACAGCCGACTTCACTCCAACGGTCATATTTTCCTTAAATTTCAGAGGGACCTGGACACATGTCAAACAGACAACGGTTAGTGTGATATAGATTGTATGAAATCTTTTCATGTATAATAAATGATGTTAAGTTTAAGGTAAATGTTAAGTATAAAGAAACTTAGAATCTGATAATATTGGAATGATACATTAAGCAATTATAACAATATCAAGAAAACATATTCTTAAGAAAATCCAAATAGGATTGAGAAAATGGTATCACTATCTTTGGGTACCGGTACCATAAAATCGGTATGAAATTTGTACCGGAATCGGTATCATGAAAAAGGTATGATATTTGTACTAGAATAAGTATCATAAAAATGGTATAACATTTGTATCAATATCGGTATCATAAAAACGGTATAAAATTTGTATCGGTATCGGTATCATAAAAACAACATGACATTTGTACCAATATCGGTATCATAAAAAAATGGTATGACAGTTGTAATGTAATGAAAAATTTGTAAGTAAACGTAATGACAGATATATAAGTAAATGTAGTGAGAGTTCTGTAAGTATAATGGAATGCGAATTTTGTAAATATAACGGAATGATGAATTTGGAACTTAAGAAAAAGTGTTTGTGATTTTCAAAACATAAAACCATAAGGAATGGAGAATTCATAAGATAACCTTATTGACTCAACACTTTTACACTAGAATATTCAATAAATATGATATTTTGAATCCAATTGTGAGAGATATTGGGTTTTGATAAAATAGTGGGAGATTAATAAATATAGTATAATATTTATGTATATACTTTTATTAGATAATGTACTAAATTTTTTCTCATCTTATTTATAGAAATGGAAATAAATATAACTTTAAACATATCATTGTGACCTATACTTGAGAAGTATAACCTTCTCATAATCATTAATTTCCAAGAATTAAAAACAAGACTATGTGTTATCCTATTCTATGAGAGGAAATTATACATGCTAGAAAGCCCTATTACTGAAGCACCTAGCCAAGAGGCTAGTGAGGAAGAGTTTCCTATATTTGAGAAACATTTGAATGATGCCACAAAATTTCAATGGTTCATGATACCATCCATGACCAGTGATATTCTAATAGATGTTTATAGAATGATGTCTCACCTTTGGGATCATTATCAAGAGAAGGTAATACAAGAGAGATACTAGATCTCCAATGCATTATTTACATGCAGGCTTGGAGAGTCAGTGCCAAATGGGCCTCATGTAGTAAAGATTATTGGATACATTGAATGATTAGACATCTTAGGGATTTAATTTACAGATGATTTGTGCATATATCTCATACTTTCCTCACTACCCAAGTCATTATATGGTTTTAATATTAATTATAATATGAGTAATAAAAAGAATAGTATTTTAAAACTTCTTATGCTAATTCACCAAGTGGAAAAGGACATGGTGTGTGATAAACCCATAGTCCTTATGGTGAGTAAGAAAAGGAAGAACAAGGAAATGGGGCCCAAGAATATGGATAATTATAAATCTCCTCAGCACCATACTTCCAAGAAAAGGAATATCCAAAGGTAGGGAAAGGAAAAGGAAGCAGTATATTTTATGTGGTAAGAAATTCCATTAGAAGAGGAACTACACCTAAAAGCTAGGGAAAGCTAAAGGTGTGTTCGTTGTTGAGTGTGATCATTAAATATCCAAACATTGTGTATTAGATACAGCTTTTAGTGCTCACATATATATATATATCCAAATTTAGGAACCAAGTAGATTTCAAAAGATTGCTAGAAGAGAGGTGGATTTGCGGACTTCCAATAGTGTGAGGATAGCTACTATAGCCATTGGAGACT
Source organism: Viscum album (assembly GCA_963277665.1). Lineage (NCBI taxonomy): Eukaryota > Viridiplantae > Streptophyta > Magnoliopsida > Santalales > Viscaceae > Viscum > Viscum album. Next base: position 385,872,197 of record OY728120.1, on the reverse strand, counting down.
ACCAAATTTCATTGCCAATAAGCATAATATTAGTTTTAAAATATTGTTATTATGTACCAACTATTACCAAAAACATAATTTCTATATCCATCCAAGATATATATGGTTTTTTTCAATTTTTGGAAATAAAATATTTTTCTTTTAAAAAGAAAACATATGTTATGGTATGGAACATTTAAATAATGATATGTATATATTAAATTATAAAGACCAAGTTTTTTCAGTTGATAATGAATCATGTTCATATGACTCATATAACACTCAGATATGTCATCACCGTATTGGTTATGTAAATGAGAAGTGGTTGATAAATCTCTATCAAGATGGCAATTTATACTATTTTGAGCTAAAACCACCTAAAATATTCCATGATTATTTACAAGGAAAAATAAACAAACCACCATATGGTGGATAGGGTGAAATGGTCACAAATATTCTTGGATTAGTACACATTGGTGTGTGTGGACCATTTCTAATATAAGTTAGAGGTGGGTATTCTTACTTCATAACTTTTAGTAATGACTTGAGTAGGTGTGGTTATCTCTACTTGATGTGGTATAAGTTCAAATCCTTTGATAAGATAAAATAATTCAATAATGAAGTATATAATTAACTTGGAAAGAAGATAGAAAATGTTTGATTTGATCGAGTTGGTGAATATCTTAACCAAGAGTTTATTGAATGTTTACAAGAGTTTGGGATTCTTTCTCAACTCACTCTACCTTACACACCACAGTGAAATGGTGTTAGTGAATGGAGTAATTGGAAATTTCTATACATGGTAAGGTTGATGATGAGTCATTTAGATCTTCAATTATCTATTTAGGGATATGCATTACAAATTGTAGTATACACACTAAACCGAGTACCATCTAAAGAGGAAAACAAAACTCCCTTCAAGTTATGGAGTGTAAAGAATCCTTTTTGTCACATACACATATATGGGGTTGTGATGAATATGCTAAGGCCATTTTAGGTAATAAACTATCACCCTAGGGAATAAAGTGTATCTTTATATAGTATCCTAAGGAAACAAGGGGATACTACCTATACAACCCCTCAGAAAAGAAAGTGAATTTTTATAGAAAAGTCAACTTTATTGAGAGGGAGAATATACTAAAGAAGGATAGTGGTATCAAGATTGACTCTGATTAATTTTATGATCAATATATACAAGAGTTTTTATAGGAATACATTCCACAGTCCACGTGGAAGAAGTATTCCCTGAAACACAAGTACTGTATTGGAGAACCATAGGGGAAAGTGAGCTAGAGAGATGTTTTTCTAGTAATTGAAGATAGCGACTTGTTATTAGTTGAAAATAATGAAACTATATCCTATAAGGATTAAATAAAGAACTCAGAATCTAAAAATGGAAAAAAAATACATGATTTTTGAAATGGATTCCATGCATCAGAACCAATTTTGGGTTCTAGTCGATACACCAGTTGATTTAAAGCATGTTGGGTGAAAATGGGTATTCAAGAGAAAACTAGACATAAAAGATAAATTAAGTTCCTATAAAGAAATTCTAGTGGATAAAGGGTATAAACAACATAAATTAATTGACTATGATGAAACCTTTTCTCCAGTCTCCATGTTTAAATCCACTATAATTCTACTTACTATAGCAGCTTACCATGACTATGAAATTTGGTAGATGGATTTCAAAATATATTTCCTTAATGGGAACCTTTAGTAAGATATCTATATGACACAACCAAAATGCTTTGTGACTCAAATTTATTCTAAGAATATATGAAAGTTATAGAGATCCATTTATGGATTAAATCAAGCATCCAAGTCATAGAACATTTGATTCAATAAAACTATAAAAAATTGGTTTCATTAAGAATGAATGTGAGTAATGTGTTTACAAGAATTTTAGTGGGAATGTAGTAAGTATACTAGTATTATATATTGATAACATATTACTTGTTGGAAACAACATATGAGTATTATAGATTTTTAAGTACTAGTAAACAAGTGTTTATCCCTGATGAACTTAGGTGAAGCAACCTACATTCTAGGGATCAAGATTATTCATGATAGATTTAAGAGGCTTCTTGGACTAAGTCAAGGTACATAAATTGACCAGATACTGAAGATATTTATTATGGAACAACCTAATATGGGATTGGTTCTAGTGTCACATGGTATACATATTTCCAAGAAAATGTGTCCTCAAACACAACAGGAGAAAGAGAGAATGAGTAATATCTGATAAGCTTTGATGATAGGATCAATCATGTATTGCATTTTATGTACAAGACTTGATATTTCCTACACATTGATCATAGTAAGAGTATATAAAGATAATTCAAGGGAACAAAATCAGCCTACTGTTTAGGTTATACTTAAGTATTTGAGAAGAACTAAGGATATATTGTTGTTATATAGAGGATATGAGAAGCTAGTCATCAAGGGTTACACAGATACTAGTTTTAAAATAGAAAATAATGATCTAAAGTCATAGTTAGGATATTTTTTCAATCTTAATGGAAGAGTATTGAGCTGGAAGAGTTCAAAATAGTCAGTTTATGCCATTTCTACAATAGAAACTGAGTATATAGAAACTTATGATGTAGCTAAAGAATCCATTTGGATATGAAACTTTTTCTAGGAGAGATTTATGTGGTACCTTTTATTAAAGACCCTATAACGTTATATTATAACAATACTGCATTGATGGCTCTTATAAAAGAGTCATGGTCATGCCAACGAACAAAGTACATACTATAGAAGTATCACATCTTGAGGTATTTCTCTTAGATGGATGAAGTTGTAGTAAGTATATTTCCCATGGAAGAAAACATGGTAGAACCCTTGAATAAATAATTATCTTAGTAGAATCATGAGTATCATGTGAGAGCTAGAAGACCAAAGATTGTAAGTAGTTGGATCTAGTGGAAGTAGGGGTATATTAGAGTTGGTTACCTATAACAAACTTATTTTCACTTATGATTACATGTATTAATAGTTTTAAATATTGATAAAATTATTATTTCATAATTATTATTATTTTGCATGACATAGTATGTGATAATTTCCAAAGATTAGTTGTCACACTAAAAGGTCATAGTAGTTCCCAGTTATGATGAGAATCCATAAATGACACAATAGTGTTTTTAAATATATGTTCTATAGATAAATGAAATAATTTGAGGGACATGAACTATATAGACTATCACAGGTGGGGACTCGTAAGGATTTGAGGCACCTTCTCATGGTGTACGCCCTTGGTAATTTCTAGTGTAAGAGATTATGAGAATGAGACCCACCAGTAGGAAATCCAAATTTATATGTTATTGGATATTTCTATATAAAAAATGTGTGTATTTATCCTTATATTTTAAGAATATTATTAATGTATATTATGAATCACATAATTTTATTTATTGATGAAAACTATGAAGACATACGTTCACGATGAAGTGGGATATGTTGGGCGCATCATGAGTAATATTTCATTAATGAATAATGCAAGAAAGGAATTTTTTATTATGTTATTTAATAGAATTTAATATCTCAATCCCTATTATGGAAATGATATATCCTAAATAAATAATTGGTCATGGTGTTCTGTAGGTAAGTTCAAATTCTGGAAATTCAAATAAAGAGACATCAAACACATAGGTTGATGGCACTAATATGAAACCTGCTTGATTAGAGATGTCATGATAAAGGGATTATATTTCCCAATAATAATTTGTATGAGGTTTTATGACATTGAAACATTAACTTATTTATCTATGGGTACCTTGGAATGTTTCTAGATGATAACCCTATACTTTGGGCTATTTCACCTAATGCCACTGGGAAAGAGGCCTAGAGGGTCACACACTAAGTGTATCCAGAACCTCAGCTAAATAGTATTATTATTATTTATTTAACATGTTTAATAAATATTATTCCCACATTAAGTTGAATAATTATTTATATTTTCTTGATCACATATATCTCATTACTGGTTATTCGAGAGAATATTTTGTGAGTAGAATATTTAATAAATATTTATTTACTATTTAGTGAATATATTATTTATTTATTTTTAGTGAATAATGCAGTGATATTTATTTATTAAATAAATATTCATTATTAAAGGTCTGATAAATATTTTGGAGGAATATAGAACTGAGTTTAAAGGTCTGGTGAGAAATAATATATATTGAATATTATTTTATTAAATAATTTTTTATTTAATTCACTATCTTTTCACAAGTTAAGAAGTAATATTATTATTATTATTATAGACATGGGGTTTTATAGAGATTAAATAAATAATAAACATCATTTTTGAAATTATTATTTTCTAACCCTAATGGTATATAAACCCAATTATATTATTTCTTAATGTGGTTTCTATTTGTTTTGTTATGCACAACAACATCTAGAGAATACTCTCAAATTCTTAGAGAGTTTCCTTCTCCAAGAATGACCTCAATAATAGAGATAGATCCTCCTCCACATTCTACTCTTGATTCTAGAGAGATACAAGAGAATCCGTCTTGAAGTTATTCTCAAGGTGATCAAAGGCAAACAACACAAGCGTTAGGATCTTCTATGCTAGAACCTGAAGATTCCTACAGATATATTTATAGGTTCATAGATCATGTGTGGGTCACTACTTGAGGGAATCTACACTTTATTCCTACAACATAATGTTGGTATGACATAGAAAAGTTTTCATATTCATCAGTGAATAAATAATTCATCACAAGGTAATTCTTTAATTGTTTAAATTAATTATAAATAATATGTGATGATCTTGTATTTTGGTTCTGGTGTTCAATCATCAATTAATCTCTGATTAAATTTCATTGGTCAGGACATTTATCTTCAATGTACATCATGTATTAATTATCGATTATGACAAAAAGTTGAGTTAGGCATATCCCATCTGACTCCTTCACTGTGCCTAGAACCATCATGACTATAGTGTGTTATCATTCTCCACGGCATGGTTCTTAACAAAATTTCATGTATGTAAAATACACTAAATATATTCTATTTAAATCACCAAATATCATGGTGTAAAACTCCAAATTATTCATATTTCCTCAACATATTGTGGAGTGAAAATTTCTCAATTTCATGGTGCTTATCCAAGAACCCATTTTAATAATTCTTGTATACAATTCATAACCACCTTCGACATACCTATTTTTGGGTCTCCTTATTTTTCATAGGGATTTTATAATCCTCATACAACTTTTTCTATAATTTTTTCTACATCATCTCCATGTTTCATAGCCACCACATATTTTGCAATGGTGTAACCTTCATCATCATCCTATTTCACAGTCACCATGGTATTCACAGTGCCTAAAAAATAACTTGCATTCCATTTCAATATATTTAATTCCTTTATGATCTAATATATAAAATCTTAGTCATATTTTATGATTGATAAACCTTTAAGTTTATAAGTATTTTTTTGTTTTTTGTAATTCGGCACCCTAGAAAATGTTACACATCATCCAAGAATATTATGTATATATAAAAACCTCCAAGACTTTTCCAATTATGTGTCTTCTGGATATCTTATGCATTCAAGTAAGGTTATTCCCTTTAACATATTTCTAGTTTGAATCAATAATACTCTTAAATACCAAATTTTCCATTGAAACACCTTTAACCATGGTGTGGGTTTCATGCCCTAGCTCAAATTAACCAAATGGAACCTGAGTGGGGGATTCGTATAACCTCAAGAATGAATCCCTATATAATAGTATCTATTGACTAGAAGTGTGGTACAAAAACATTCATGGGAGGAATTTGACCTCAAGAATAAGGCCCAAGGGTCATTGAAAATTTAGCATGGCTTGTCTATATAATGAAAATCCAAAAATACCTATCGACATAAAAGGGATACAATATTGCCCCTGTATTCAAAAATATAAAGTATAAAATATTCTATGTGATTCATTGAAACATAATAGAGGAGAAACAGTAGATAAATATATAACAAAAATTATATATAAGAACAACAACACACTGGTCAATATAAGTGCCGAATAATAACCAAAAGATAAACTGGCCACTATCCCAACTCAAAAAATACAACCTATTGAATCCTTATCATCAAAAACTTCTATACCTAAACCACATATCTATATCCAAGCAGTACCCATTCCCTAGAATAAAACATTAAGTTCTATCCAAGTTCATCGAAACCATGCCTTATACATGGGTAGGGGTGAGTCCAATAACCCATTAGAAATCCCCAATTCCTCAACAATACTAATCCTTATCGTAGTCAAGTGTATGTTCATGAAATATATATAAGGTTTATAAGTTGTTTTCATAAAACACACCTAATTATAAACATAATAAAAAATTCATATACAATAATACACGTTAGGTTATCATGTGCTAACCAAGACACCACAACACCCAGCCTCACCTGCTTTGTCCAATTCCAGTAAGTGAGGAACCAAGTTACATAAATACCAGAACATACCCAAATATGTAGGGTTGGGGGTCGTATCATGTCTCTACCCATACCCAAAGAGGTTGGTTAAGTGGTCTTACCAAGTTTAGACCACTGCTAGAGTACTCTAAGTAAGTTTCACATCAAGTCAAGGACTATCCCTTCTCACTCTCATGAGGTTTCACATAAAGTACCCATATCATGCCTTATCACTCAATTTATTCTACATAAAATATCCTAAACCATCCCTTATCACTTAAGGGAGGTTCTACTAGCACCTTATCATTCATGGTGAGTCCATTATCCTGACCACTACCTTATCACTCAAGGTAGGGCATGAAGTCACATCACAACCTAGGCCAACCTTCTCACTCAAGGTGAGGATATATCATGTCCTATAATCTAAAATACACAAAATTGAGCATAAAAAATAGAAAATAGGTCATATGACCTATACTAGAATCTCTCTAACACATTATTGTGGTTCTAGTCACTCAAGACTTAGTTTCATGTCTTGAACACATATCAGTGCCCATATAGCCTCACTGGATGGTATTGTTGAGACCATCCAAGTCACTTAATCCTTAACTGGTCCTGAACATCTCACTCTAGGGTGAAATTATCCAATAGGGTATCCCCTCCTCACTCCATTTAATTAGTAATGGGTCCATTTAACCTATCCAATTTACCCATATCTACCTCTTAAGGGTTAAACTACCACATCACAACATAACATGGGATTTAATACCAAAATAGGGAATCATTAATCTTACTAAAATAATCATTCATAGTTGTGAAACAAAATACAATCCAAGAAACCACAACTAGTTGGAATATACAAAATATTTAATGCTTTAAAAAAATAGGGAATCTCCCACATGAGGTCAAACAGATCAAAACAAATCATCCAAGACCTTCCATATTTACTTTAAAAACCAAGTCAAATACTCCTTTTTAAACTATTTATAAAATTTATTTCATGTAATATTAATCATGATAGGCCCTTGGAAAAAATCCCATTATATTGTTATTTAGAAAAAATCCCACTTTTATTTTAAAATATCATTTCAAAACCCATTATTTTAATCATCCATTTTTAAATCAACCCATTTAAGATTCCTAGGAATTAATAAACCATTGAGAAGGTAGGGTTGAATTCGTGGTCACTTTTTATAATTTTTGATAACCTATAATTAACCTTTTAAACTTGTTAGATTTATAATCTTATCAAATAATAAACTCACCCTCATCCATATGTAAGAAATAAAAGAGAGTAATCTATACAGGATTTTTACAAGGTTCAGCCTCAATATGGGAAACCTACTCCTTGATATGTTTGATTATTGTCATGAGATATAGATTATACACTAATAATTTTATCATAGATTATAAGTGGCATGGGATTATTATCATTTTATACCCACAGTTCATCCCATATAAAATATCTTTTGAGAGAATTATATTGGTTCCCATTAGTTACAAGGATACCACCACCAGTATGATAAATACCTTTATATCTTCTAGTAAATTTAAAAACAAATATATATATATATATATATATATATATATCTTCCTTCAATACTTATGATAAAATATAGTTATACTCCTTCTCACAACTAAAATATCTAGCAATTAGATTCTTGTAACTTCAATCACCTACACTTTGGATTTGGGTACCTAAGTGTGTAGACCTTGGGAATTTAGGTTCTTCCCCAACTCTAAATTCTATATCAATTCTAAACTTTTTTAAGACAATGGGTTCTTAAAAATTTACTGGTTAATATTCTCACTATAATATCAACTCACACATTTTTTCAATATTAACTTCCACCTATTATGAATGAACTCACACCTTTATATAACCAATATTCCTTCGATAAAATAGTGTAATGTGGCCTTCAACATCAAGTTTTTAGATTCACTTAATATTTGGTTGACTAGATTTAAATAACCCCAAGATAATACAGACAATGGTATTTGTCAAGTCTCCCACAAATCTTGGACTGCATTACAAAATTTCCTTCATGAATTCTATATCTTTGAATTTATATCACACCATTATCAAAATATTTTTAATGTCACATAATGTAAAGTACCTCAGAATATTTAGGTATTCTATCCTCTAAATACTTCACTCTGTGACTTTCACTAACTGGTCGTTTACCTTTTTATAAATATCACTCACTCTTTAACATTGAAAAAACATTGTAATTTCTTTAAAGCTTCCTATGTACCAATTACCATTACTCTAACACTTTGTTTGAACAATATATTTTAATGAATCAAAAAATTGGATTTCAATGAGCTCATCTCCTCATACTATAGACTTATTTTATCTCTCATTTTTTCTAACATCTAATGGATCTATCTTTTATTCAAGTGAGACTCAATATAATTATCTATTCTTTTAATTCCTTCACTTCTACCTTATCTTTTGTTTCCATGACTTTATTGAATCTCGTATTGAATCCTAGTTGATTCTTAACTCATTATAATGTATTTTTCATTGAAATGACAGTATATCACCATTTAATTTAACATCCAAATCATCCTAAGAATATTCACCAATTCTTCATTTCTCTTGAAAACTATTAAAGTATGATGTAGGGATCTTTTGATCTTATGTTACTCAGTGCATGTATTTACTAAAATCACATTCCATGCATTAGATTTATTTCTACATTCCTTGGGGATAACTTTCAGGGAATTTTCCAAAATTTTAATAAAGCTCATACCCTTTTATCTTCAGGTCATCCAAACTTCAATATTTTAGTGAGTGACTTCCAGTTACCTCAACATCCCAACAAGAAAACTTATGTGGTATAAACTACTGGTAAAACTGAATTTACTACACTAGGAGAAAACATATCATCTGATGATAAATAGTAAACCATCAAAACATTTTCATCCTCCATTCAATTGATCTAGCCAACTCAACATAATTCCATATGGTCATATCACAAAAAAATCCTTTGTATCCTGAACTCCAAAAATTACACCATCATATTTAACTTAATATCAAAAACATTATTTTATCCAAAGTAAACAATTATTCCTCATAAAAACATTGGAAACAAAAACAAAACCTTCATAACCCTAGGGGAACTTCAATCTCTCCCTTTGGATTTTTTTTCAATAGAACTCAACTTTTTCAAAACTCACTTTACATCAAACCATAGTATTTATCATAGAGAAAAGTATTGACCCTACATTTCTTGATAAATGAATGTTTTTTAGGAAATTTCATCTCTCAGTGATAAGAATATTATGTCTGATTAATTTTGATGCACTCTCCCCCTGTCAACAACTTCCGGAGCATTCATCATCTGGAGCTTTAACCCCTAGAACTTCTTCTCCCCCTTTTTATGATAATACTAACTTTATATTATAAAAATATAATGTATCAAGTTGTGTACTTACTCTCCCCCATTGGAAATAGAATAAAAATAATAGTGGGGGACTCACAATATCATTATTTAAGTGAGAGGGTTAATATAAACATGAAATTTCATCTTTAATTCCTTAAATATTTCCATTGATAAATATTTGGTGAAAACATCAAAAAAATTATCCTTCGTTTATATGTACTCCAAATTCACTTAACCATTAGAAACTTTCTATTTTATAATATAATATTTGATATCAATGTGTTTTGATTGAGAATATTTCACTAATTTTTTTTAAAGATCAATTTCACTTTGATTATCACAATAAATTTTTAAAGTATTTTCAATATACACCTTCAAATATTCCAATGAAACTTTCATCCATGTCATTTGAGTGAACGTGTGTGTGGAAGAAATATATTCTAATTCAATTGTGCTCAAAGTCACCAAACTTTGTTCCTTATATGCCAAATTACAAAAATTTATACTAAAAATAATGTTTTAAATGTTTAATTCCAATCATCATAATATCTAGACCAATTAGATTTCATGAAACCATAAAATTAAACTCATTACCCTTTTTGTACAGTAATCCAAAATTTGAAGTTCATTTAATATACCTCAAGATTCTCTTAGCAGCCATCATCCATGATTCTTTCAGATCACTTTGATATCTTATAAAAAAATTAACTACATATTTAATGTCTAGACTTAGTGCTATAATATATATTAAACTTACAATAAACTTTTGTAAGTCCCTCTGATTCACGCTTCTTCTGATTTCATCTTTACTCATCCACACACCAATAGTAATAGGTGTGGAAACTACTTTTGAGTCCTCCATACCAAATTTCTTAAAAATTTACTTGGCATAATTTTCTTATGAAAAGAATATATAACTTTCATTTTTTTGATCTTGTAGCCTGAGAAATAAATTCGTCTATCCAAGCATAGACATTTCAAATTTCATCTTCATTTATACTAATAATTCTTAATAAAAATTGTCCCCATCTCTAAAAAATATTATTTGATCAATGTATATTATGATAATTAGTGTTTTTATTCCAATTTCTATTATATATAAGTTTATTTCTACCTTCCCTCTAGAAAATTTCACATTTCTTAGACATTTATTAATTTTGTAATACCAAGCCTAAGGGGATAATTTATTCCATATGATGATTTATTATGTTTACACACCTTTATTTTATCTTCTTCAATAATGAAACCATATGATTTGTTAATATAAACTTCTTACATAACTTCACCATTCAAGAATGTAGAATTTATGTCCATCTAAAATAATTTATAATTTTGGTGAGAAGAAACCACAAAAAACATTTTTATAATTTTGAATCTTGAAATAGGAGAAATTTTTTATTTAAAATCAACATCTTCCACCTATGATCACCTTTACAAACTATCCTCACTTTATTCCTCAAAACATCGCCTTTTTCATTGATCTTATGTCAAAAAACCATTTAGTTCTGAAAATATTCTTATATTCTAGTTTGGGAATGATTTCCTAGATTTTATTCTTCTCAGTTTGATCTAAATCCATATTTATCACATTTATCCATTATTTATTCTTAACTACTTCTAAAACTCACTAAAGTTTAATATGAGATATAAGTGTTGTTTGATTTTTAACTCTCATTTTCCTCCTAATCTAAAATGGGGATTCCTATCTTTTGATGATTTTTTCAAGTTTAACCTAATTTTGAAATTTCAAGAACTTAAATTTTTTGTTTTCACCAACAGTTTCTTCATCACTAAACTAATCATGATTATACTAAGTTCAAAATATTATTTCCTCTTTATCATTTCTTCTGGAAGTTACTGGAGTATCTTCCTTTATTGCATTAGAATTTCTATTTTCCTATTCCGCCATATTTGATTTACTTTTAATTAATTTAACATCACAGGACTCTAAAACCTTGTGAAGTATTTTATTCTATTATATATAGCTATTTTAATTGGATGAATATATAAGAAGATTCTATCCTCATATTTTTCATCAAATTTTCTTAATGAATAATTTTTATCTTTATTAAATAGGAGATCCCAAAAACTTTAAATTATTTCACTATAGATTTATTTTTATACCGAATCTCATAGGGAGTCACATTTAATTTTGGTCTTAGTATGGACCTATTTTGAACATGGGATTCTATACACATAGATTCCCTCTAGAATTATTTAGAGGGTTTATATTTTGTGAACATATTCCTCCCCATCTTAACCAAACTCTCATTTTTTCCATTCAGTAGCCTAATTTTTATTTATGGTATAGAGAACACTAATCTAATGTGTGATTCCATATTTTGATATACATCTCTCAAAATAGTCACATGTGTATTTTGTACAATTATCTTTCTTTATATTTTGGATGTATGAACTAAGTTCTTTCTTAGTTTCCCTTCTGAATAAATTAAATACATCCATAGCCCGATACTTATGTTTCATGAAAACAACATTGGTCATGTGAGTATAGTCATCAATAAAAGTAACGATGTATAGATCAACCATTGTGGATTGATGTATCACTATTCCGAAAACATTGTAATGTATGAGTTCAAGTGGTCAGTTGGTTTGAATTTCAATCTTATTATGAATTCCCTATGTCATATTCCCTTTCTAAAAATTTTCACAGGACTTTTTCTCTTTTTTATTTGAGGAATATCTCTCACTAAATCCCTATTTAAAATTTTTATCAAATTATTTTGGCCAATATTTTCATTTATTCTCTACCATAACTCATTTTCATCTTTGAAACTTGAGTAACATGAGTAACTCAGATTTTGAATTTGAAATAATATTATTTTAGTCATTACTCCTTCTATGATTATCTTCCCATTATTAAATGAATTTATGATACAACCATCCTTTTAGAAAATAACTTTATTTCTATTGTTGTAAATTAGGTTAACACTCATATAGATCCCAATTCTGATGATATCACTGAGAGGGATATGGATGAATCTGTGATCCCTTTTCATTTTATGAATATTCATTCCTAATTCAACCTTTGTAGATGGTTAAAACATTAATACAATCCTATTATTTTTACTCAGTCTTTATTGAATATACATAATTTAAAAGGAACAATACACAATGATTTATAAGGTTAGACCTTTTAAGCATATTCCTTGATAGGTTCGAGTTGTGTTCTGAGACACAGTTTCTCCATTTTGAATCACTTGAATACAATGTATAAGATATCTCTAAAAAATATTAATGATTAATATCCCAAAATATCCAATAGATAATATCTTGATATATCTTTTATTCACATTAACACAATATACACCTTCTAATGGGTTATTTATACTAGCATCCTTCTAGTTGAATTCATCTCCTAAAAATATTTTTTCTACCTCTCAATGTGATCTTTATAATACCTCCCAAAAATTATTTAAGGGTCCTCCAGAAATCCTCTTTAAATAGGTCTTCAATCACACTACCTCTTGGTGTAGTGTGTTTCAGCCTTATTCTACTTTAATTCCACATGTCTAGTACTCTAGTTGGGTCACTTGGCCTTTCTCACTTTCATTGTAACAATAAATCATAGTGTTTCCTCTTATCTTCTTACTAATTTCTTATTCTTTCGATATATAGGATCTCCTATATGTTTTGGATTCTCTCCTTTAGTATACAGATGATATTATTCTTTTATTCAACAATATTATGGTCTCTCTCTAATAATTCTCAATAATACTCTTTCATCATTCCTATATTTAATATATTCACACAATGATATATTGAATATCTTTTTGCTTATAGAAACTCCATAAATTACTATAGTAGGTGATCATATTTTTCAAATTGGAGATAGTTTCCATTTATAATATTATACTCAAAATCTTTACCCCGCTAATTATGGGGATATTATAAATCCAATAGATCTCCCATAATCTTCTATTTTGAGTTTACTCAACTTCCTTAGTCTCCACATTGCTTAAAAATAGGCCCTAAAATGTGTCATGTCTTCTCATCTCAAATTATGGATTAATACTTCTTGAGATCCCATTGATTTTATCCATTTAAATCTCATGAAACACTTCAAAAAATCTATGGTATATAAATCTATTTGAAAATAACTCCATGTATGCACATATTTATACACCATGATGTGGAAACTCTATTATCGGTGTGGAACACTCATCTCAGCACCATAAGATTCTCAAAACATTCATTGGGAGTGGATCATGATGTTTTATAACTCATTATTTCTCATAAGTAAACATTTTTCCTTAAATACTCACCATTAAGATGTGGTGTTCATTCTATCCCCATTTTGTTGTAGTATGGAACTTATCATAGTAACTCACATGAAATGCTTATTACCATCGTGAGGTGATAATATTATTTCTATTTTACATACACTATGACCTTCACTATGGCATGGTATAATTCTCAGTATCACTATCTCCTCCCTCTACTAGATCTTCATTAAAATTTTCTTGAATCATGATCCATATGTGATCATGGTGTTTGATCCATAAATATTGAATTGAAATCATTGTCTGATTTTTATCAACCATTTCTAAAATTTTATTTAAGTGTGAATATTATATGATACGAGAAATATAGTATGTGTAGTTAAAATATTTTATGATCCTATCATATGTTTATTCCCTTCTTAGATATCTTATGATAACCAAAAACATTTTATAAGCATCACAAAGTAATACAAGCTTGGCTTAATCCAAAATATGACAATCTCATATATAGTATGAGATGATCAAATTTATTATGCGTACATAAAATATCTTACAGGATATTGAAATGAAATACATCGTATGAATTTTACCTTTTTCAAATTTAATAAATCTCAAATTACTTCCATGTATATAAAATTCCTTATGGGTGGCCAAATATCCTCTATATAGATTAATTTTCCTATGCACTACTAAATTATCTTCCACATAGATGAATTTTCTTATGTGTTGTTAAAGTAAAATATGCATAGGATAATTTTCTTTGTAAATTTTCAGCCCTCATTTAGAACTACCATATTTAACTCAAATTTCTACAATTCCACTTCAAATTATTCTAAGTCCTTATTAAACATTCGAAAACACTTTCAAATTTTTGTAAGAAATGTTTTTTCATTCACCAACACATGCCCTTTATTTCCTTAAATATCGGTACATCAATCGATTCAATTTAATGCGTTTCTATTTGAATTTTTCTAGCCTAGTTATCCAAGCATCATTTGAAGTTCCTTTTTCATTTATAATTTCATTACTTCATCTCATCCTTACTATTATTCACCAAAATCATATTGGAATAATCATCCTTATAGAAGTAGCCTCACTTATTGATAATAAATACAATCTTATTCATGGGCACTTCAATCTCCCCCTTTGTATTTTTTGGAAATACCATTGATCCTCCATATCACTATGTTTACTTCAACTCTTTTTATTCTACCATTATTTATAGAAAATTAAAAGGGCGTGTAAGTGTTGTACCTCACTCATTTTCTCCATATTTTTATTCAGTAAAAAGGGTTTTCCATAATAGATTCTTCTCCACCTTTAAATATGAATTTTATCCAAAATATAATTATGAGAGAAGTATAGAACCACACAAAACTTATCCAAGAGCCTTTAGTTAGTACAATTTACATCTACATAGGTGAACCTAGTATAGAAAACAAAATATACTTCACCAATATATCAATACTATCTATTAATATTTCAACATGTGACACCTCTTCAAAACTTTTTATTTTTTAGGGATATAAAACAGATATAGTATGAAATACATATCATACACTGAAATTAGTGAATTAATCAGAAAAGTTCAATTGAAATACATATCACTCCCCATTTATCCTATAAAACACATCAAACAACACTCTCCATTTATATGAATATGTGACCTAATAAAAACAAGGGTAAAAAAGTGTGATTTGAATACCTTAATCTTAAACTTTAGAGACCTATCCAGAAATTCCATATTCATACCAAAATGATATTTTTGAAAACTTCACCTCTTTTTTACCCCTTTTAAGGTATGCACTCACTTTCTTCTTCATGGTAGTGAGAATATTATATAATGGAAAAATTATCTTGTTTTCTAGTAGTGATATCCATATCCAACTCCCCATTTGTTTTGACTTCCTTGAATTCATTATATGATAGAACATATAAACATGTGATAGGTAATAAGGAGGTGGTTTTTTCTTTATTCTAAGAAAAATCAACAAGGCTTAGAGTTTACTCTTGACCAAGGTTTCCTTTGTCTTCTAGTTTTAGCTTCATATGATCTTTTCATGCCTCCTCTTATTAATTTATTGTCATGACTCTCCATAGGTAGCATGGTGTTATCCTTCTAATCAAGAATGTCCTTGTGTAGATACTCATTTTTATTATGATAAGTAAATACACATTATTACTTAAATATTTGTCTTTTCTTTTTCATCATTTTAGGATAAGATGGAATCACCAATAAACCATATTCTAAACCTTGTCTAACTTGTTCATTATTCCCACACAACACCTCCTCTTGTGGTTTTTGTTTTTTGTTTTTAGAATATTAATTTCCTTATGCTTTCCTCAACTTAATATTTGGACAAGAAAATGCTTGAAAACACTATTTAGGACTTTTCCTTACACTTTAGTTTTTCTAAACTTTAGTAGACATTGAGATCAATCATGTAGCTTTTCTAATTTCAAACTTTTTCCTTATAATAGTATTTATTCTTCTAATATAACTACTTATTATATTATCAAGTCTATTACCCTATTATTAATGTCATAATATTAGAAATTACATATTATTCTAGAATTCATAGGATTTGTGTCCAAAACCTTCACAACGCCAATAATATCCTTTAAAACATGATCTTTCTATATATAGATGAGTATGTTTATAAAAAATGTTTCTTTTCTAGGAATATTACAATATTTATTTAACCATTTTTAAGGGGTTTATTTCATTCACAACTCATATTAACCCCACCTTACTATATGAGGAAATTTTTTACAACTTTTTTTATCACAAACATATCCAAATTGGATTTCAGAATATGTACAACTATAGAAAATAGATTTAGTATCACTTAATCATTTAGAAATAGTTTATACCTTTTTATTATGGATGTTTTCCTCAATAGACTTAGATGATTTAGTTTTAATATCCATTTATTTCTCATAGTCTTCTCTCATGTTATTTAAGGTGTTTTTATATTTAAAAATCCTAGATTGTGCCTCATGGGGTTATTCTTCCTTGGCAGTCATTTTTTCATTAATATATTCTAGAATATTTTATTTTTTAGTAATTTTCACCTTAAAAATATTGATATCCTCTATGAGATCACTTTATTTCTTATCCTCACTTATTTTATCTTTTTCTAGTAGTTTAACTCTCCTCTTGAGATTGGAATTTTTTCTCAAGGTAGGAAACCAATTTAACTCTCTTTTTTTATAAAATAAGATCCTTACCAAAAGGAAAATCCTATATTGAATAAAAATAAATATATATAAGTTTGAAATATGAATTTTTACAATATTCCCTTCTCAAGTGAGGGAGGAGTTCTTTAGGTATATCATTGAGCCAAATCAATTTCAATGCAATGATCCATTTATTAGAAATCCCATTCACCTAGTAATTTTTATCACAATATGTATGAATAATAATGAAGTTCATGGATGAAAGATTGTCCATAAAATCACTCCATCTAGTAGTCATATTCTATGAGAGATGAATAGTACCTTTCTCGATTACTTGAACCATAATAGTGGAATCACATTCAATCCACAAGTTGATGTATCCTCATTTCTTTGAAAATTCCACCACTTTAATCACCCCTAAGAATTTGAGCATCAAGGAATGTATTAACACTACAAGGACCATAGAAACATCCCAATGCTTCACCTCAATCATTTATAGAAATTTCACCATAACCGTAAGGGATAATATTTCCTCTTAACGCTCCAATTATGTTACACTTGACCCATCCTGGGAGTGGAGGGGTACACATGAATTCCAAGGTTCATAATGTGAATGATGTTTACCTATAATATTAAAGAACTTGAGCATAGTAAAAACACATATTGAGTTATCACAATACCCATTCTTGATGTCATTTTCATGTTACACAACATCAAGGATATTCACTAGGGATGAATGAGTGTGGAAATCATCATCACCATGAACTATACTATTTTTTTTGTCCAGATAATGTGAAAAACTTCCAAATAGGATGTAAGGAAGAGATGACTAAGCTACTATGAAAGAATATATTCAATGCAAGAAAGTAGGTGCACCCAAATTCTTGTTTTATAGGGGATTCAGGTTTCTAAAAAATATATATCAATAGTCCATAAAGTAGTGGTTGTGACATAGCTCAAAAAAAAGTGATCAATGTCCTCTCTATGTTGGTTTTAAATAGAACATATATAACATTGATTAATTGCAACACCCTATAAAAAATCATCAGTGGGAAGCTTAGAGTACATTATCCTCCAAGAAAGGTAGAATCTAGAAGGAGATATCCATCCTTTATTAAGATCTTTAGTCCATCTGGTAGGTTATCCTTGAACTTCCTCATGATAGAAATTATTTGTGGATAGCTTCACATTTGAGGTAGGTTCCCAAATAAGGGTGTAATCACCTTGAATAAAATCATATTCTAGAACTTGATCTTTAATTTTGTTAGGAATCATGTCCAGAGGATGCTCCATTTGTTCCTTGATTAATACATTTGTATCTATTAATAGATCATGAGAATTTATCATATCATTAAGAGGAATAACTTTCCAAATGTATAAATAGAAATTCAAGGATGAATTAATTTTTTCCATTCATTGATAATTTACTGAAATAATATAGAAAGAATTATTAAGAGTAGGCCAAATGGAAGAGTGCATATAATTTAAATTTCTAGATTTTAACCTTCTAAGGAACCTGGATCTCAGAAAAGAAAGATCCTCCAAATTCTCATTAATAGTCCTCCACATTAAATTGTCCTAAAAATAATCATTGAATTTACAAATATTCTTTATTTCAGGCCCACCATAATCAGTTGTCTAACACATTTATTCCATGATATATTCACAATTCACCTCTAAAGGATTCTTCCACTCCATAAAAAGTTTTTGATAGAGGTATCAATGCTCTTAATAAGATCAGTTTTCCATTTATTGACCATAAAATAATAAACAAATCTTGAAATAATAACAGCCTTGATAAGTCTAATTATACCCACCAAACCTATTTAACTCTTAACATATATTTAGTGTAGTTATCTATTTATTCTTCTTCCTTGTTACTTGAAATGTATTTTTATCTTTCAACATTATCAATAAAGGTTCGGTGATTTTGATATAGTCCTTCATCATTTGAATCATTTGATGTTAAAGATTCCTTAATATCTTCCCCACTCATCAAGTATCTTCTAATATTTCTTGAGAACTTCCTCTTTCCATAGTCAAATTTTCTTATTTTTTTAGGATCTTCTTTTTGAAAAATACTCTTGTTCATAATCACTCTCATATTCATAAAGTTTATTATTATGTGTAAAATCAATTGAAAATACCCAACACCACCAAAACCAAATCATTTAAGAGGAATCTTACATTTGTATTTTCCTTTCTCTCTTCTAATGTTCTTGGAGATAAAATGCATGACATTTTATGTCCATCAAATCTTTCTTTATCACTTTCTTCATCCTCATTTTAATTTTATAATGGTTCATCTCTCTTCTCCTTTAGCTTAAATTTTATAAGGGGTTTTAATGTCATTTATTCCTTTTATTTATTTTAAATATTGGTTCTTTACCCATATCATAATTGAGGAGTGTATTATATAACTCATCAAGTGATAATCCACAAATTTATTCCAAGGTAGATATCATATGGTTCGAATATATTGGGGAAATTCCTTATAAGATTTTTTAAAATAGTTGAATCTTACAAAGTGTTTCCAAATCCCATAATGTGACTTAAAATTTCATTCAACCTTGTAAAAATGTCATCAATACTCCTATCATCAACTTTTCTTATTTCCTAAAACTTGTCTCTCATATTATCTTGGTGTATAATTTTTCAAATAGTGATAAAAGGATTGAATTTAAATCTTTATCGTCTACTTAAAGATTTATTTTGTTAGTATAAGTCATGGGAGCATATCATCCAAGTGGATTAAATCTCATTTTTATAGCATCACTAACCTCAAGACCTTGTGATGGAAGATAAGGAATCATCTGGTTCTTCTATCCATGAAAATTTTTACCAGAAAAAATTGGTACTTCTAAATTTTTGATTGGATTGAGATCCTACAAGATACTTCTTAAATTGGAACTTTCATAGGGGACCTTCACTCTAATACCTTTTTTAGAGCCCAGTTTGGGTGAGATCACTTAGAAGGGGAGGGGTGAATCAATTATCCCTTTTATTTTTACAAATATGCCTTATTAATTCAACCTTTATAGTCAGTTAAATATTTGATCCACTCCTCTTATTATCTATCAGCCTTGCTTGAATATTCAGAATATAAAAGGAATAAGATGTAAGTATTTACCAGGTTTCACCTTGAAATCATACTCCTTTCTAGGTTTGAGTTCTGTTTCAAGACTTGGTTTCTATACTATGAATCACTTGAATACAATGTACAAGATATCTCCTGAAAATTTTGGTGATTAATCTCTAAAAATACCCATTAGATAATCTCCCAAAATATCTATTCTTAAAGTGAACACAACAATCACCTCTCAATGGTTTATTTATAATGATATCCTACCAGTTGAAGTCATATCCCAAAAATATTTCTCCATCTCCCTATGGTATATTTATACTACCTATTGATAGTTCTTTAAAGGGTCCTCCCGAAATCCTCCTTAAATAGTTCTTCGGTCACACTGTCTCTTGGTGTAGTGTGTGTTGGCCTTGTTTTTTCTTCAATTCCCCGCATCTAGTACTCCATTTGGATCACTCATCCTTACTCACTTTCAATATAATAATGAATCACAATGGTTTTTATTCTCTTCTTACTTATTTTCTCTTACTTCAGCATACAATCTCTCCTATATGCATCAGGTTCTCTCCTTTGATAAATAAATGATATTCCTCTCTAGTTCAGTAGTATAAGGATCACTTTCTCTCATAATTATCATTATCACTCTTTCATCACACTATCATATTATATATTCAAATAATGATATATTGGATATCTTTTTTTTATGTAACTCTATAAATTATAGTAGCATCAAATCTTTTTTTCTTCAAACAGGATAAATAATATAATTATAATATTATACTCAAAATCTTGAGACCACTAATTATAGGGATATTATAAATCCAACAGATATCCCATAATATTTTATTTTGAGTCGAATAAACTTCTTTGGCCTTAACACTACTTAAAAATAGGCACTAAAATGTGTCATATATTCTCACCTCAAATCACATATTAATACATCTTGAGATCCCTATGATTTTCTCCATTTAAATCCCATTTAATGATTCATGAAATCTATTGAATATAAATTTATTTGAAAAAAACTCCATGCATGAATAGATTTAGGAATTATGATGTGGAAACTCCCTTAGCAGTGTGGAACAATCATCTAGGCAATAATGGCTTCTCAAAACATTCACCAAGAGTGGACCATAATGTTTTATAACTCTTAATTTCTCATAAGTAAACATTTTCCTAAAATAATCACAAATATGACATGGTATTAATTATGTACCCATTTTGTTACAACATGGAACTCATCTTATAAACTCACATGAAACACCGATTACCACAGTGTGGTCAGAATCTTCTTTCTATTTTACATGCACCATGGTCATCATTATGGCACGGTAAAATTCCAAACAACACCATCTACTACCTTGTCTAATTATTCATTCATATTTGATTATATCATGATCCATATGTGATCATAGTTTTTGATCCATGAAGATCATCTAAAAATCATAGTCATATTTTTTCTGATGTTTTATCAAAATCTCTCTAAGGATGAATATCATACGAGCAGATAAATATCATCTGGGTAGTCAAAATATCTTACACCCTTATCAAATTTCTTATAGAATCCACAAACATCATACTAGCATCAAAAAGGCATATGGGCTCATCCTTTACTAAAATGTGGAAATATTGTATATTATATGGTGTTCTCAAATTTAGTAAATGTATGAAAAATATTTTACGATCTATTGAAATAAAATACACTATAAGACTTTTTCCTTTTTCAAATTTCAGAAAACTAAAATTACTTCCATGTATATAAAATTTCCTATAGGTGGCCAAATCACCTCTATGTGGATGAATTATTCTACAAATTTTTGAAATTTATTTCGTGTAGATAAAGTGTCTAATGTGATATTGAAATCTCCTACATGTAGGATAATTTTTTTTTTCAATTTTTAGCACTCATCCAGAACTTCCAAATTTAACTCAAGTATTATAGGACTTCCTCACTTATTCTAAGGCCTTCCCAAAGATTTAAAAATACTTCCAATTTTTTTAGATAGTTATCCTTCATTAACCAACACATTCCCTTGATTTCCTTGAAGTTCAATACATCAATCGACACATTTTAAGGGGTTGGTACTTGAATCTATCCAACCTGGTTCTCTAAACATCATCCAAATTTCCTTTTCCATTTAAAATGGTAGTGCCTTATCACAACCTTCCTTTTATAAACCACAAACATAATAGAAGATTAATCCTTATAGTATTAGCCTCATTTATTGAAAATAAATACAATATTATGCATGGGAACTTCAACTCAGTAAGTTATGATTAAGTCCATATAAAAATAGGACTTCATCGGATCTTAGATTATGATCATCAATAATAGTCACACTTACTCCTTTAATTTTTAGGTAACTATAATTACCAAAGGTTATAGCTTTTCCATTATGATCTTTAAAGTTTCTCAAAAAAATGTACATCGCCTGTAAAATGTAAAGAAAACTCACTATCAAGTATCTGAGGTTTTAAATTTTGGATATATTTTATGGAGACTTTGACTATCAATGAATTTTCATCTATCTTCAGTTTTACTTTTCCTTTTCAATTTTAGTATATGTAGTATGCTAGGAAGATTTATTATGAAATCTTCTTTATAGTGACCAGTTTGGTCTCATCTTCTATAATTTTCTCCCAAGTGTTCAAAGTGATTTTTTTAATATTTTTTAATTTTAAATACCTTTTTTTAAGATACATTATCTCATAAATTCTAATTATTTCATTTTATTTATGTTTTCTCCTCCTCAAATCTTATCTTCTCCTTATAAGTGACATGTTATCCCATCATTTGTAATCTTTGTTCCAAAAGACTCTACAAAACCATCAATATCTTTCAAATATCTACCTTAATAATTGGTATAAGTTTTTATTATAGAACAATCTAGGAGTTACATCAAGAGATATGTATTCCTTTTTCTTCTAGTATAAGAAAACTTGCTTCTAAAAGTTGTTTATAACATTTTATGGTTCAAAAAAATCACTCCCACTTTTCTTCTCAACCCAAAATTTCCCATATTTAGTTCAGGAACGTTCATAATTAATAATAATTGGTTTATTTTCCTTCTTAGTAGTACAATATTTCACTTGGTGTGTTGATTAAAATTATTCATCCAAGTGATATAACTCAACATTAACTTCTAATGACTTGTTAAAATATTCCTTCAAATTCTTCAAAATATTCTTAGATTCAATAAACCTTGAACAAATCTTATTAAACTCTTCTTCTTTAATATAACTTTTTTCTACTAAATCGTTACCATATTTTCTTGATCTACCACCTTCAACTTGGAAGTTTTAATTTACTCAAGTTGTGAATCACCACTTTTTAGAAACTCCAATTTATCATTCAATTTTCTTGTTTTCTTTACTTTATAATCAATCAAATTTCTTTCTTGATCTTAGTATTTTTATCAAAATAATCCTCATAATCTTATTTTAATAGATGTTCCATGTATGTTTACACACCTTCTTCTTCTTTATCACTTAAAGTTTCCTCATGCTTAAAATAATCCATGCAGTTCAAAAGTTTCTCCAAAATTTCTTCATCAGAATATGAACCTTCTAATGAGTCATCATATTCTTCATTAATCAGTAAACTACTATTCTTATTCATAGTGAATTTACTTTTTCCTTATATTAGTTTTTTATCGTAAATAGAACTCTTAATCCACTTATTATTCTAATTTCTTTCATTTTGATCATAATACTCATTTTTTCTCTTATTATTAGGGAATTTTATAGAAAAATTTCATTTTCCGCTACACTCAAAACACTTCTATGGAAGTTTGACCTTATATGTTATTTTACCTCTTATGATGTTCTTTGATATGAATAACATTATTATTTTTTATCCTTAATCTCTATCATCATCATATTTTGATTCATTGATAGAATCTTCTTCTTAATCTCTAATTTGAAGTGTCTTCATAGATTCAAATGTTATCTCTTCTTTATACTTCTTTTTAAAAATATAATCTTTCCTCATTTCAAATGCAATGAGGATATTTTAAAAATAATATCAATATTTTAATGCTGAAATTTTAGCATCAAACCAATCAAAAAAATTATCATTAGCTTATTCATAATATTTGAATCTTTCAAGGTATTACCAAATCCTCTGATGTTATTGAAAATTTCATTTATCCTTATAAAATAATCATTTTTAGTTTCTACATCAACTATCTTTAAGTGTTCAAAATTACTCCAACATATTTAAAGTTTTGATTCCTTTACCTTAACATTATCTTTATAAATGATCTCGAGTTTATCCCAAGTCGCTTTAGCAGTTTGGAGACCCATAACCATCATACAGGCTTTATCGAACAAGAACATGAGAATAAAATTTTGAGGTTTGTTGTCAACTTCTAAGTTCTGTTTTTTGACAAAATCCATGGGGTTGTATTTTTTATCTAGGTTGAAATCGTATGGTAGCTACATCGACCACTTCATGGCCAAGTTAAAGGAGATAGGGTGTCATCTTATTCTTCAATCTGTGAAAATGATTAACTTCAAAAGTAGTAATTATTATTATATTAATAGAATTTAAATTCTTCATATTCAATAATCAGATGTTATAGTGGTAGCATGATTTGATACCACTTGATATTCCTAGGAATGGTTGAAGAAATGAGAAAGTGTATTGACTCAGTAGTATCTTTTTACAATTTTGTATAGCCGCAGATTTTCCCCTTAAACTTGTTAGAGTTATGATACAGTCAAATAATAAACTCATCTTCACCTTTATATAATTAATAAAATAGAGATAAATTCATATAGTATTTTTAAAAGGTCCATCCCTAATGTTGGAAACATACTCCTTGATACATTCAGTTATTATCATGAGACATAGATTCTCTACTAATAATTTTGTTACACTCATTGTTGTGCATCCCCCCCCCCCACACACACATTCATGAAAATGACTAACCACCCTATTACAGGATGTGATTTTATAGAAAATCATGATTTCTACATGGGTCATGGGGATATTTCAAATGCAATTAATAATTCAAGTAAAATCCCCATGTCTCAAGGAATTTTCAAGATGGGTTGGGGGACCCAAAAATACATAGTAGTGTGTTTAATTACCCAAATTAGACAATATCATGTGTTTCATCATTGGTGGGAGGATATAACCTTTTATAATCTAGTATCAGAGACCATGGGCAACTTCAAATCCCTCATATAGTATTAAGAGGTAGTTTGTTTCACCCATGGTTGTGCAGCACTACCCTTAGATTCGTGAGAGGGACTAACCGCCCTGCTACTGGGTGTGATGTTCTAGAAAGTCACAAGTTATACATGGGGTGTGGGGGTGTTTTATATGTGATTAATAAGTTAAGTCACTCACCCCCTATTTTGAGTCATTTTCTATATGGGTTGGTGGATCTAAAAATGAAGAAAATTGTGGGTTATTTCCCAATGTGGATAATATCATGTGCAGAAATTCTGGTGGGTGGATCCATTCTTTCCTTATTGATCCCATTTTAGGTGATTTTTGCTTATTTTTAAGGAATTGTTATTAAGACATGCTAATATATTGATGAAGTGGAAGTATCTTGGATGTTAAATAAAGATTGTAGATAAAGAGTTTGTAAAGGGTGGTATCATGGTCTCCCAAGTAATCATATGAAGAACAAATACTCACTTCATGAAGTGGAGTCACAGTTAGTGTACTAACAACATGAATAACAATGTACCGACCACATGAAGGAGATGACTTATCATGAGATTCATATGGTAGGTGAAGCTACTGTGAGAAAGTGATTGTATAAAGAGAAAGTGACCTCATGAAGAAATATGGACCTACCACATAAAGTATTTATAATCTACTTCATGGTAAGTCAAGTGAATCACATGGTAGGTTGATTGATTTCATGAACAACCTGGTGGAAGATTGAGTATGGGAAGAACCGGTAAGTCTCAAAGTTCAGTATGAAGATAGTTCCATGAAATTGTCACTATATTACATGAATGAAGATAAAGATAAGGATACAGTCCATTAAATCAATTCAAATTAAGGTGTTCTTCTAAAAATAAAATATCATGATAAGAAATATCATGATTATTATGAATTTTTTCTTGGATAAAGTGTGAAATAAGGAAGAAGGCAGAAAAGAGAATAAGATGATGTGTGGGATTCTGTTTGAAGAATTGCACAACCATGTATATGAATATACATATGTTATATACATAAGTAAATATCAATGTATGGTATTTCCTATATAGATGAATCTGTGTACCCGAATAGGATGCTTTGTATGCATATATCCATGTATGATTTTTCCTTTGTAAGATAATATACATACCTAAATTTGTTGCTACATATCCAAATCCATGGAATCATATCACCACATACATGAATTCACCATGTAGGTGAATGATCAATGTATGTGAATTCATGCACATTCATGTATGTGAATTACTATGAAAGTGAATTGTCTATATAGTATAATCTTCTAAGAATGAGCATTTGGATCTATGATGGGTCACATAGAAAAATAAACTGGATGATTATCTTATTCTAATCTTCTTTGATTTAACATCCCAATAATATTTTGATTTAATCAAGGTTGTTTAAGAAAAGTTGATGTTGTGTGAATAGAATCAAATCAAAGATGATGTTGTAAAGAAGATTAAGTATTTTTTGTAGCTGATTAGGAGTATATGACTTAATGATCATAAGGCTTCAGGAGTTTATGACTTCACTGGGGTAGAAAAATGAAAAATTCATGATCATATGACTTTGGTTAAGAACCAAAAAATATGAATTATATTACTTGGAATGAATAATTTATGGGTATTATCTATGCCAGAAATAAAGAAGGATTCATAATTATATTTACTAGATAATCGAGCATAACGAAGGATTTTTTTTATGAATGATGAATCCATATAATTTACTATATATTGATATATAGTTATTATTTGTGGTTATTATAGTAGAAGTTATGCGATAATGTATATTATTGTGAGATAAATTAATATTGAGTCTTCAGAAATTTTAAAGGAGAAGAATATAAAGTTGAGTATTATGGATCTGGTGGAAGATAATAAAGTTTTAAATCCTAGGGTTTTTAATTATTGATAATATTTTTAATTCAAAATGTTTCATTCACATGGTATTTTGAATGCAGATAGAAGATAATAATATGGGAATAAGTAACCGATGTTACAACTGTTTATTATATCATATATATTATTGAATGTCAAAAAATATGGTTGTTAGATAAGTTCAGTACTTTAATTTAAGATATAATATTCTAATGTCAAGAAGATGAATATTTTACTCAATTTTAATCTTTATACATTCTATGAGTTGAATCTAATATAGAAGAACTAGTGCGGGTAGTATGTACAAAGGAAAAAGAGAGTAGAAGATGGAATAATAAAGAAGAAAATAAGAGAGTGTTGTGTATTTCTATTTTCACAAGAACAAGAATGATAATAATAAGTGAATAATAAGAGAAGGAATAATTTTATTTCATAATTTTATGCAAGGAATGGTGGAAAAAAATGAGGAGGAGAATGTAGTGGCACTTTAATATTCAATATGAATAACAACTAGTGGAGGGATCTCTTGGTGTTTCAAAGCAATTAAAGAAGTTTCACACTATCTACATAGGTATTATAAATACCCATCAAGGAACTTCAGTTGGACTGGGTTATCATTAGTACAGGGAATCATAATTATTTTCATCCCTCCACTCACTCGAGTGTAGGGAACCACACTTCAAGTTCAGTATTATTTTCCAGTTGACCTGTTGTAATAGTTATTTCATTATAGTGAATGTGTCATTGAGAATTATTTCCTAGTTTCACCAAGGAAAAGACTTTCATATTGAAAGGTGAACCTTTTAAACCTCATGTACACTTTTTTTTGCACTAAAAAACAAATGAGAGGTAAAATAATGAGAGAATAAAGATATTAACCAGTAAAAGAGGTAAAGGGATAAGAAGATTAAATTGGAACAAAATTGTACCAACACTGATTCACCCCCTCCCTTAATGTTGAGTATATCCCAAGTGGTCCTAACAATTTATATCAAATTTAAGGTTATCTTATATTATATTATCTTATTTGGAAGTTGTTCTCTTAGGAATATTTGAGTTATCTTTATTGATTTATAATTAAGTTCATATTTGAAGAAAACTATATGTTTCTAATTAGAGTTTAGTTTCTATAAAGACTATATTGAATAGGAAAATTAATAAAAAAAGTATATTAAAGAATACGACCCTATTTTCTAGGGAAGAGCAAGTTTTAGTTTTTCCAAGATGGTTTAGACAAGAATAAAGATCTTGTTTGGAAAGGGAGGAATAGGTAGCTCGGATTACCACTAGGGAGACAGACAAAACTTCTACCTCAAAAAATTCAGATAATCATGAGGTATGTGAAAATTCATGCACAAACTATCCTTAAGAAGAAGAACCAAGCATAAGTGGTGATGATGATATATCTAAATTTTATAAAGAAATATAAATTAGTGTATTAAAAAATATTCTTTTTTCTTTTCCAAAAGAAATTGTTTCCTTTATCTATGGGATTTTTGAAAGACAATTTAAAGAGATCACCAATCTTGTAGAGGAGTTAGATAATATGGATAAGGATTTATAAGAAATATTTTTAACTTGTATAAATCTCTCTAAAAAAGTCAAAGAAAAGGAATAAAATAATGTGGATATTTAAGAAAGTTTCTCCATGTTTAATGAGGAGCGGATCAATGCGGTCCAAGAGAGGGATGAGGCCACTAATGAATTTGATAAAAAGTTCCATACTCTTTAAGAAAATCTTATTATCAATAATTCTCAAATATATTTCGAGTCTATGAGAATAAAGGACCTCAAAATATTATTTTAATAAAGACTCAAATTTCATGATAAAAATATTAAAAACTAAAAAGGAAAGTAAAGGTAGTTTAAGATAAAAAATAAATTCATAATATGAAGTTCCTGGATATTAAATTGTAAAATTTGAAGATAATAAAAGATGATTCTTCAAAAGAATCTAATGGAATAAGTGTTATTTCCAAACAGTGTTCCTTGGAGGATTATATTGATATAATTACTCCATCATATTTTAAGGGGATTATTGCATCATTTTATGGTCTATATCTAACATCTGTGAACAAAGAGGTATCATCCATCCTTATCTCTAGTAATTTTTCTAAATCTTTTTTTATATATAGTGCATGATTAAGAACAAAATTTTCACAAATATGGATGGATAAAAGTGGTGAGGAGTTTTCCACCATGTTTAGGGAAGATATAAGTAGTAATTTGGAAGATGGTTCTCTTAGAAGATCCCAAAAATTGATGGATAAGACCCAAAAATTGCATTCTCAATGTGATGTAAATTCTAGAAAATATACAATAGATAAAAGAAGAACAATTTTTGTGGGGTATTATTAGTGCATTAATAGATTTAGAAATTATGAATTGGATTTTTGGAATAATCCTATAAAATATAAATCATAATGGAATCCCATGTTAAGGGTGGAAAGTTAGGGAAGAAAAAACATCAATATATGAGGAGGAATCTATTTACACCAAATAGATTTGATATACGTGAATATTTTCATGATGATTTCAATGAGGGTGGTCATAGAAATTTTTTATAATCATATGATCATGTATCAAAATCATATGAGAAAATAAGATCATGTAAGTTGGTGAATAAATAAGAAGAATCCTTGGGAAAAAAGTAGAAGAATGTTTTAAACTAGAATTATCTCAAGAAGATATCAAAAAGGTGAGGTGGGGGATACTTGGACAAAAAGTAGAATGCAAGTCAGATTTAAAACAAGTCCATGAATTCTAGGATTTGTGCATCATCTAAAGGGTCATTGGATATGAAATTATCCCATGATAATCCATGTTTATGACCCAAATTTAACTCCAATATATCCAATGATTTTTTAGTCATATGGCCAATAGATTTGGAAAGAGTAAAGAAGATGGATGAGGTACAAGAAAAATATAGTTCCAATGGAAAATAGAAGAGGATCCTAAATTTCATGAGTGGTTATAAACAAATTACAATCATTATATCATGTGTGACAGATGAAATAAGGTTAGGAACACTACAAGTGGTTTTTTAACAACATTACCATAACAAGAAGAAGTCGTCAAAATAATAAAGAATGAATAATGTGATGCATATGATTTGAAGAATAGAGAAATAAAAACCATCTCACATAATGAAATGGAAGATATGAGAAGATCCATTCTACTAAAAACAATATCATATTTAAATACCAGTTGTAGAAGCATAAATAGAGGATAAATTTTTTTGAGAAAATATTCTCAACCTTGTTGTTCACATTTAGGATTAAGAAGATCCACCTTATTCCCTTATCCTTTATGTATTGTATTTGTGATTTCAATATAGGGAATTCAAGGTGAATCATGATTGTAAGGGGAGAACCTGATTTATGATATCGACTATAAATTTTTTATAGTTAAGATGGATATGTCATCATCTAAGATTGATATCTCAATTGGTATTCTAGAAAATATAACGAGGATCATATTTGATGAAGTTGAAGAGTGGTTTTTGTCATAAATGGATAGCTAGATGAAGACATATCCATGTTGGTTTGATCTTACAATTGGTATATTCTATATATGAAACATCTTGTGATTCATCTTTTGAAGAGATCATCCATTATGAAGACGATGAAGAGTTTCTCTTGATGTGGAGATAAGTGAAGAATGTTGAAGAATCTTCCAAAATTTTTATTTCATGCGAGACTAATTATTATAAAATGTGTTTGTATGGGTATCCTTAAAAAGGTGTGTATTTCTAATTCTATTTACCCTAGTAACTTAAATAAATTCATGAAAAAGAAAGAGGTAATTGATTTAAATCAATGAAATTAAAGTGAAATTTTTAAATAATATTTAGAGATGTTTCCTAGAATTTCAATCATGGTTTGTAATTGAATATTTTTGACTTATCTGTTTAACTGGGTGTAAGAGATTTATGTTGATTTATTATATAACTAATTTTTCTTGCAATTGGTATCAGGTTGTAAAATAGTTATAAAAATTTTAATAAAGGTAAATAGTTCTCATTTAATTTGGTATAAAGTTCAATTAAAAATAGAATGGCTCACATAGACTTAGAGTGAGATAGTTTATAGAACATTACTTAATAATGAATTGATACCCATTTCCCAAGTGATTTTTATTTATTATCAATAAGGGGATAGAAATTTAAATGAATGATTGATGATGAATGGGAGGTGTAGGTATGGAGACAACATATATTGACACATCATTTAAAAGGTTTTTCCAACAAAAACAAAGGGGGGTTATTGATACCGCTTCATGTGAGTTTTATTTGTTTTCAAGTAATGTTTGTCAATTAATGTCAATATGTTGATAAAGAAGAAGTATCTTGAATGCTGAATGGAGATAGTTAATGAAGAGTCTGTGAAGGGTGGTCTCAAGGTCACTCAAGTGACCACAATAAGAACTAGTACTAACTGTATGAAGTGAAAATTCATGGTTGGTGTACTAAATACATGAAGAACCATGTACTGACTTCATGAAGGGTATAACATACTATAATATTCACATGGTAGGTGAATATACCATGAACAAGTGACCGTATAAAGAGAAAGTGGCCACATGAAGAAATTTAGACCTACCACATGAAGGATTTTTTATCTACTGTATGGTAGGTAAAGTGAAAATGGGCTTACATGGTAGGTTGATTTATTACATGATCAACCTGATCAAATATTGAACAGTAGAAAAATTGGTATGTCTTGAAGATTAGTAAGAAGACGGTAACATGTAATTGTCACCATATTACATGAATGAAGATAAGGAGAAAGAGACAGATAATTCAATCGATTAAAAATAATTTTTCTTCTAAATATCAAATATTATGATAATATTTATCATGATTCTTGTAAATAGTTTCTTAGATTAATGTAACACCCCATTATTTTTAAAGAGAAACATCATATTCAATAGCATATATGAAATGAAACACCAAGCTTAAAAGAGAATGTAACACCCCAAGATTTTAAGGTATGTTTTTTTAAAATAAATTTTATCTATTTGATATCTTTAAGTGCACACAACCCTGATATTTTAAAATAACAATATGTTCAATACCATATACAACACACGATACTGAGCTTCAACGAACTACAAAATATTATTTAAATATGACCATTATAACCTAGTCATTAAATTCAAAGATATGAATAGTATTAAATAAATTAAGAAATATATGTATATAAATTACCTAATTAGTAAAAATTTATTGATTAATGGTTATAAAATAACTAATCTATTTTCAGTAAAGTTATTGTATGCTTCAGAAATAAATTTTCTTCAAAAATGATTTTTATTTATAGAATGCTATAATTAAATTTTGGAATGTATATAAATTTTATTTTATAAAAATAATATCATTTTTAAAATCATCATATTAAAATTATCTTAGGGTGAAATTCTCATATTTTTCTGAAAAGATTTATTTTCCAGTGAATAGTTAAAAATATTGACTTTTATTAAAAATGGTATTTTTGTTTTAAATATTTGAACAGTTACATTTTATTTTAAAATGTTGTAAAAGTAAAATTGTTTATATTGTATTATTAATAATCCAATTAAGTTCAATAGAATCAATTTCATGGTAAAATTTGTTATAAAAACATTTTTATACTTAAAAATGGCATTTTCTGAAAAATTGTTTTTCATTGTGTTTTGTTGGTTTAATTATAAATTAAATTCTACCACTTAAGTTTGTTGAATTTTTAAAAATATATTACAAATTTTGATTTAGTTGGTATAATTTTATTAAATAGTTCCCTTTTATTTTTTTCATTGTGAATAATAACTTTACATGTTTTTTTTATCGCGCTAAAGGGTAAATCGGGTAATTAAAGTTAAAAATAAAATAATAAAGACTAGAAAATAACCTTCAAACTTACGTTAATATTATTTTATGATTAATTTTAGTCTATAATCATCTAATATTCGGTTATATGGAATTTTATGATCATTTGGATGAGATTATGACCTTTATAGTATTTTATTTTAAGAAAAGTCGAACATGTCACGCTCTTATTTGTAATAATTATAATATTTTTAATATTGGGTTATCAGGAGGATATATTTGACTATAAATATTATTTTGAAATATAAAATATTTATATTCATCATGATAATTTATTTTTATTTTTTAGTGAAGAAATAATTATCTTAAATGCTTACACAATGCTAACGTAGTAATTATTCTATTAATGGAAAAATCAAATAAATGATGTTTAAAATATTAAACATAATATTATTTGAGATAAATAATATGATATATAAACTTTATATTTGACCATTAAATTTTATTTGTATAACAAAAAAATTAATTATAAATTTTTAATTGATATTATTAAATTCAAAGTAATGAATAGTTCTATAAGTTGACAATATTGATATTTAATAATAAATAATATTTTATTAAATGATATAAAATTTATAAAAATCTTATATTCAGTATAATTAATGGGATATAGTTAATTAAATAGACCATTATCTATTTATTAGTCTTTCTTCATTTTATAGTGACATTATTGACCCTTAGAGAATAAAATTTCAATAGTACGGTAATTGTCAAAGGGTTAACGGGGATTTAAAACTAAAAGATAACAGTGAAAAAATATCAAAAATTTATCCAAATTTTATTTGATGAAAATATTTAGACTTATATTCAACTTATATTATAATTATAGCAATTTTGATCTATTTTTACATGATAAATGATTTATATTAATTTAATATTTTAAGAAATTCCAAGAATTCCCCTCCCCTCAATTATAAAAGGGTACCCCTTCCTTTACTTATTTACACCACTTTGAATCAAAATGATTGACCAAAACCTGAAAATTACTCTTAATAAAATCCTTATCCAATTTCTTTAGGTTCCACCCCATCCAAAATATCAACCCTAGGTCCCTTAAGAAGAGATATAAAGGGAGTCCACCGAAGAAGAGACAATCGTCTTTACCAACTCTGTCAAGTTTATTTCTTCTTATAATTAATCTTAATATGTTATAACCATACTAAAATAATAAATACAATATTTTAAATATACTTATATGTTATTATGATTATGGTACAACCGTATTACATCTCATTTCTATCCTACATAAAGTGAAAACATCGCTCGTGCATAAGTACGACTTACTGTCTCCATGTAACGGTGTAATTTATTTCTCATCACTACTTTACTTGGATAGTTATAAATATGGAAAAAATGATTACATATTATATTTATAACATAAATATTATTCTTAAAATATTAATTATTTTTCATCTTTATTTATTTCTATCTGTAAAAAAATGAAAACAACGTTCATACATATATATGGTCTACCGTCTCCATGAACGATGTAATTCATTTTTATATCTCTATATTTATGTATGACTATAAATATCTATATATATATAATATATATGATATTTATAAAATTAATAATATTTCTTATATTATTAAATCAGGATAAAATCATAAGGACTGGAACTTCTTAATCAAAACGAACATGAAAAATGAAGGAATTGCCCCCCAAAATAATGATTTTAACAATGAATTGATAATAAACGGGTGATAAAATATTATAAGTAAATAATATATGATATGATATATATTATTATGTTTTTTTAATAGATATATAATAAATTTATATTTACTATACAGGAGGTTCAAACATGTACAAAGGAAATCAAACCTCAGGTAAGGGTTTCTCATCTCACTTTTACTTCTATGAGACATATGTCATATTCACCACTAATTTATCTTGTGTGGAGTATATACCTCCCCTTTGATATATTATATAAATAATATATTTTTCTTCATGGTATTTAAAGTTTCAATTTAATTTATTTATTTTATGGTGCTTATGATTCAAAATAAACCCAAGTGGTAAGGGTTTATTTCACAATCTCATCATTATTCAAGATTGTTTATTTTAGTTGGGGAATATTTATCTTCCATTTCCATGTTTCCTAAAAAAGTTCAAACATTTTTTTACTATTCTAAAATGATTATTTGAAGTCATTTTTACCTTTTTTTTACTTTTTACAAAATGTTTTAAAATGAATCTTCATGTCGTTTTCTGAATGAGGTACTTTTTTATTTTTCTTACAAAAGTTTGAAAGGAATTATTTTTATAACTTA
Organism: Viscum album; assembly: GCA_963277665.1. Classification (NCBI taxonomy): domain Eukaryota; kingdom Viridiplantae; phylum Streptophyta; class Magnoliopsida; order Santalales; family Viscaceae; genus Viscum; species Viscum album. The sequence goes on along the minus strand of OY728120.1, from coordinate 385,836,691 downwards.
CACGAAATTAATGAAATTTTATTCCATAATTATGCCTCAATTATTTGAATCTTCCATTAAAATTCTATAATATTTTTTTAAAGAAAATTATTTCTTTATTACGTGTGTAGTTTTTAGTTTTAAAAAAAGTGAAAAGTGTATTTTCCTTAAGAAATATTCTAGTAATCTCTAAGTATTTTCATATATTACAATATCCTTTTTTGATTCTTATGTTGAGGATGTAATATAATTATATAAATAATTATATTTATTTTTATGGTTTATGGTCATTTTGATTGGGGAAAGTATAGATATTCCATATGACAAGTTCTTCCAATATGGAAAGTTATTGATTTTGTTAAGTAATATTGATTCAATTATATTATTTATTCATATGAGGAATGCATTTTAATTTTTAAGTGATGGTAAGGACCCACTATATCCCCTATATGAATCATTACGTCTCATGAGACAAACTAGCTTGGGTTTTGGCTGGGGACTTACCCATTTATTCATATGTCATGGCACAAGGCCTCGGCAATATTCTTAAATGTCTTGGTTGTGGATTTGAAGGTATGTTTCTGATATTCTACATTATGAATTCCATCATTATGAATTAGTTTATTTATTTCCATGTAATTATTTTATTTTTTAAAATATCCATGGATAAATTATGAGCTCAGGTGATTGTTTATATGTCTTATTTGAGTATCCTGTATTACTGCTATATTATGCTTGGGTTATTATTTAAATAGAATGTTCTTAATTTATTTACCTTTATATATTGTTAATTATTATTTATTCATGATATATTATGATGTATGCATACCATTAATGATTATCTGATCTCACCCCTTTCTTATGTTTCATTTTTTCAAAGATACCAAGAAGTGTCTTGTGATTGATATGTAGGGATATGCTAAAGGGAATAATGGTGTACTCAAAGAATATACTATGTTGTATTTTATGTTTTCAATTTTAATATGAAATTAAAGTATGTATATATTTAACCAATTATACTAAACTATTAATTCATTTGAGACATGATTCCTTATATCTAGTGCAAATGTAATAAAGTAACCACTGACTCTAGGCTATTGGAATCAGAGTCCTTACAGTTGGTATCATAGGATGTTTAGTATAAACCTTAGGAACTAGATTTAGGGAAAAAAAATATTTGGTAACATAACCCTATGATGGAAATTTGGGATAATTAATTAATAACATCCAAAAGATTTGGTAAGATAGATATTGTGTGGTTTTTCTTAGCAATACATCCATGTCTAGATACTACAAGTAGATTTGGTTCTGGCACAGATGAACCTAGTGGTAATAAATATAAAATAGGAATATCGAGCTATACTTAAGCATTAACTAGTACATGAAAATGGGTATTACTGTACACCTTTTCTGAAACTCCTGAGGGATATGTTTTAGTTAATACACATTTTCTTTACAAACCATCATAAAGGATTTTAATAGATGATGACCATGAATGGCCTAGGTTAAACCTAAGGTGACACATATTGAAAATAATATGTCGTGATTTAGACATCCTATAAATGATTCTTCATGAATATGTGATTTTTCAGTTTGATTAGTGTGATCACAATGTACTTTTTGGTTTAAGTCAATGGATGGAACCATAAGAAACAGGGTTAATGTTGAATGTGATATACAATGTGTTTATGAGTAACCAAATGGAATAATTATTGGGGTAAAGGATATTGTGATTATTCCTAAACATATATCATGAAATATGATTAACAAGTTTCACCTTAAACAACTCTAGGACTCAACAAAATAAGATAATAATGGATTCCACTAAGATCTTGAATAGTGGAGACCATGGAGGAAAGAAGGCTCCATTTTCTATGTCAGAAATATAGAAAGAGACACCCAAGAGAGTGTCTCAAATGAAAAGTAATATTTTTTATGTTTGTAAATTAAGGACTCTAAGAAATTAATTTCCAAGGAAAAAATAAAAGTTTGGTTAATTTAATGGATAATAATAATGGTATCCCTAAGGTTTTATCAACGGTTGAATATTTTAAATGTGGAAAGTATAGGAATTAGGAAAATCTATTTCCTAGGTGGAAATATAATAAAGAAAATCATAAATTTTTTATGAGTGATTGTTATATTTTTAATGATGAAGAGACTATAAATGGCATGTTAAAGGAAGGAGGAATTAAATAATAATTTGAAGAATCATATTTAATGGTTTAATAATGAAGTAGAATGATTAATGTTTTTGTGTTTGGATTCAAGAATTATGATATAGGATTATTTTATCAATGAAATTATGGTTATAAGAATTATGAAATGTATAAGGATTATACTACAATACTATTTCTTTAAGTATTTGAGAGCATATGTTGAATGGTACTCCGAGAAGAGTGATTCAGTGGAAAGTTGGTCTTTTTAGAAAACACGTGATTGAGGGAAGATAACCCTTAATATGTTATCAATGTTGAGATAATAATTATAAAGATATTTTTATGGGATATTATTAGTGACCATTAAATTGGTTAGTTATTTGATGGTTTATTTTATCTTTAATGGAGTTTACTATATGTCTAGATTTATGGAATATATTTAACAACCTGATATTTTATTTTTGGAAGCATGTATATTTTCATTAAGGTTATAAGGTGATAAAGGTATTCACATATTTGGTATGTGACATTAAGAGCTACATTATATTGGTTAGGTAATCTAATGTTAAGTTTATTTTGTAAATTTAGTGAACTTACTTCTAAATTTTTTGGACTTTGAATTTGGATAGATTTATTTTAGATGAGTCGTAAGGTTAACAATTTATGGAATAGATTAAGTTGAACTTTGGGTACTATTGGATAACTCATTTTAACATTTTGGTCTTGGAAAATATATAGAGATATGAGGAATGAATTTTCATTATTTTATTGATCTAATTATCTATTAAATTTTAATTTTAGTGCTTTAGGAAAAATATTCTTATTGGATATTCATTTCTTAGAGTAAGAGATGAAGTAGGAATTGATCAAATCACATCCAAAGGATGAAATTGCTCCTATGAATTATAAATATATCAAGTCACTATATTTACTTATGTTATTAACATAAATGGTAAAGTAATTACTCAACTATAGGAAAAGGATACTAAAACAAAAATGTTATCTTATTTCATTTATATCTGATGAATCAATAGACTTTTGACTCATCATAGATTTATGGTTTTATGGTTGTTAACTTTCTCTTAATAATTCAATTTCTTATGATCAATGAACTCTATCACCCTCCATAATTATTTTGGGATTATGATTTTCTTCCATGTCCATATCTTCACTTCCACCTATGTTCTCTTACTTGGAAACCTAATTATGTGATTAATCCAAATGAACTTTACACTTCCCTTTATATCTTATCAAGAGGATTTTATATTAATATTCTCACTATATTGGATTTCAATAAGGTTATTTTAAAATGTAAAATCATTTATTATTTATATAAATATTAAATAGTGAATACTTAATTTATTTTAAGGGGTAGAATGCAACACTCTGAGATTTTAAAAGAGGAACATCATATTCAATAGCGTATATGATATGTAACACCAAGATTAGAAGAGAGTGTAACACACCAAGATTTTATGGTATATTTTTAAAAAATAAATTTAATCTCTTTGATATTTTGAAGTTCACGCAACCCCAAGATTTTAAAAGAACACTATGTTTGATAGCATATACAACATGAATCATCGAGCTTCAACGAACCATGAATGTCATGACCCGTCCTTGGGGCCCGTGCCGTGACTACCCCAAGCCCGCCTCCCATAGGCCAGGGGCTGGCGACTAGCCCCAAGGCGTAAATCCCGACAAAAAGGGGAAGGAATTGCCTTTATAAAGTAAACAAACACCATAGAGTAAGCCAGCAGAAGTAAACACTAAGTAAAACTGGGTACAAAAGTAAGTTCGGAAAGTAAATGGGCCAGAATACAAACCCAAACTGAAAGTAAAGTACAACTGGAAAGAAAGTACAGCAACTGAAAGTAAAGCAGCAACATCGAGCCGTCCACTGGAAGTCCCACCTGAAGGGTGGGTACAGATAGCCACCTCAGCTCCTTGGGTCCAGTCGTCTGCTCCGTGTACGTTCCACCCAGTGGTCCACCTCCAGGTACCGACTGGTCCACTAGCCTCAACCACAATCAGCTTTTTCCGCCGTCTGCATCCAATACAACGTAGTGCGGGCATAGCCCGTGCAAGGGTGAGAATACGCTACTCAGTAGGGACCCTGAGACCCCCGAAGGTCTCCCAAAATCCACAAAGGATAATCCACAAAGGAAAGATACAAACACGAATTAACAACCAACACTACTTAGGTATATTCCCATACATATACCTAAGTCATCAATCCAGTTCGGCTCCAACATCCGGGCCCAAGTTCGATCACGTCCACATAGGAGTAAAACCCAATCCACACAGGATAACGCAAGCCAATCCACATAGGAAATCAAGTCAATCATATCAAAGATATTTATTGAAATTCAATACTCAGCGCACACATTTATACTACTTCGTAAGGTGATAGAGATGATCAGATATAGCCACTGATTCATCTAAGATGGGACCCATATAGGATACTAAACCAGCTAAGCTGTCAGACCCACATAGGATACAGTCCAGCTACTCTGCCAGACCCATGTAGGATGGCAAGAACAGAGTCATCGTCGTCGAAACCACGGAGGATTCCAGTATGGTCTTCATTGCTGCCGAACCCACGGAGGATTTCAGTGCAGTATTCATCGTCGTCGAACCCACGGAGGATTTCAGTACAGTCTTCATCACTGCCGAACCCATGGAGGATTTCAGTGTAGTCTTCATCGCCGTCGAACCCACGAAGGATTTTAGTATGGTCTTCATCACTGCCGAACCCATAGAGGATTTCAGTGCAGTCTTCATCGCCGTCGAACCCACGGAGGATTTCAGTACGGTCTTCATCACTGCCGAACCCACGGAGGATTTCAATGCAGTATTCATCATCGCAGCCAGCTCTAGGGTTCCCGCACACAGCAAGCTCGATTCCAGGAGGGTCCGGTCCATGAGCCAAGGGTTCGGTACATCAACTGACACGTAGTCCAAATTTGATGAATCTCAAAATTCTATTTCGACAACAGGAACTCAACATGACAGACGATGCGTCAATCGGACGCCCGGTCTGAGAGTTATTGGCTTTTTCATTCCAGGGGTCCGGTTGGTTTTTAAGTCAAAACCAACCTGACCGCACTCCAACTGCGTCCAAACCTCGATAAGAGTAAGCCAAAAGGTCTGTCTCACTAAGAGGAATCCAACAAAGTCTACGGCACGTCAATCGGACGTCCGGAGCTCAAGTTATAAGGGTTTCCGCTCCGAGGGCCCGGTTGGTTTCGTGTTCGAACCAACCCGGCCGTACCCAAAGTTCTCCGAAACCTTGAGTGTAATATACCGAAACGACCTTCTCGATCCAAGTATCTCTACGCAACTTACAGTGCGTCGATCGGAGGTCCTAGCCCAAGTTATAAGCAAAAGACCGAAAGTGGTCTGAAAGTGGGGGGTCTAGGCCCGGTCCGACCCAGCCCAACCCCCCCCCCCCCCCCCCCCCCGGGTTGGCCCGAACCGGGTCAACCCGACCCGGTTCCGGGTCCGTCCCATTAGGGAGTGACCCGGCCCGGACCGACTAGGTACGGCCCGGTCCGGTCCGCGCAACCCGGCCTGGCCCGGCCGGGTGGCACGCTGGCTCGGCCAACGGCCGAGCATGGGGGGGACGTGGTCCCCCCCTTCCTTTGCCAGCGACGCGACTCTGGTCGCCGCGTCTCCCCCGGATCCCGCGCGGCTGCGGGATCCGTTCATCCCGCTGCCGTCGCGGCTTTAGCCGCGGCGGATCTCGCCGGTGGGGCGCCGGCAGCGCCTTCCGCAGACCACTGGACGCGCTCCAGTGGTCCGTTTTGCCCGCCGTCTATGCCTGCGGCTCTCCCGGGACCCGTAGATTACTGGGAAGGGTTCAAAATGCCTTTGCAGCCCACTTCGTCATCGCCTGTTGATACGCTCACCAAGAACAGAGAATCGGTGGGTTCGGACTTGTTCATTGGTCCGCACCCACCGCATTAGTGGTTCAAACGTCTTTCAACAATTAAAAACATGTCGAGGATTTAATCCACATAAAATACATTAAACCAAACCTCGTACCTCAATGTGTCGTCGAACAAAGGTTCGTCGTGGGAAATAATCATTGCGGAAGACGGAGTCTCGGAACAAGGTTTCGTAAGCGTCATCGACGTCTCAGAGAAGAGAATCATTGGTGTCGCGGTACACGGCGTCATGTCGTCGATCTCCGAGGATTTGGAGTTCTTCGTCGTCCTTCGTCGGAGGCTGGCATTCTTCGTCGGTGATGGTGCGTTCTTCGCGTTCTTCAACGAGGAAGGATGTTCTTCAAGACTGGAGTATTTCCTCCCCAAATCTTCTCACACAACACAACAACAATAATAAAATAAGGTTTTGCCTTATTTTATTACTCATTCCATCTGTTTTTGAAATTCAAAAATTAAATCATGATTTAATTATCAAGCGTTGGCCAATAATGAGGCGTTTAATAATCCAATTAAACGCAAGAGTTGACTTGGCATTTAAGAGGGGGTGCGGATGAGTTACCAAATTAATTTCATGTGGGAGGTAAAAAGGAAATAAAGGAGGTGGGGCTCGTGTGGGCCCCACCTCACTAGTATCCTACCTAGTGGAGTTAGGATATTAGTGGGTCCCACTCCAACCACCAAGCATAGGTTTAAACTACCTTAAATAAAAATAAAATTGGTTGCACAAATTTTATTTTATTCATTACTTAACCCACTATTTTTAGAAACCACACCCGAGCAAACGCAACTCCAGAAAATGTGTTCTTAAGAAATTACTGGCGCTGCGGTTCCATTGGTGCCCTAGAATTTCGATTCTGATCACCAGTTCAAAAGTTAGGAAAACCCGCTCGTTCATTCACTGAACGTATCCGAGCTAAACTTTGGAAATTGATTTCGGGCATATCGGGCCTCGGAATCAGGTGTCGTCAGAAACTGCGTTCTTGTAAAATCCCAAAGAAAATTAAGAAAAAATTTACCTTGAGTTTTACGGGTCTTTACATTACTCCCACCTCAGGGCTTTACGTTCCCGTAAAGATACATCATAAAATATGGGAACAAATGTGGGTACTGAGCACGCATCTGAGCCTCCCGCTCCCAAGTGCTCTCCTGGAGGTTCTCGTGCTGTCATCTGATGCGCATTAGAGGAATCGACCGCCCACGTAGGACCTACTCCTGTCGATCCTTGATCTCCACTGGGACCTCCATAAAGGTCTCCCCATCGTCAATGTCCAGCTCCCCATGGTCGATGATATGCATCGGGTCGCGCACGTATCTCCTCAGCTAAGATATGTGGAAGACGTCGTGCACCTGGTGCAACTGAGGTGGTAGAGTCAGGCGGTAAGCCACCTCACCTACCCTGATGAGGACCTGGAATGGTCCGATGAAGTGCAGAGATAACTTGCCACCTTGGCCAAATCTCTGTAATCCACGTCGAGGTGAGACCCGCAAGAAACTGTGGTCGTCATCCTCGAACTCTAGTGGTCTCCGCCTCCTGTCAGCATAAGACTTATGCCGGCTCTGAGTTGTCCTCATCTCCTCCTGGATGACCTGGACCTTCTCTGTCATGGCCTAGACCATCTCTGGTCCCACAAGTACTAACTCCTCAGGGTCTGTCCAGCACAGAGGTGATCTGCAAGTCTGGCCGTACAATGCCTCGTATGGTTTCATCCCGATGGTGGAGTGGTAGATGTTTTTGTACGCGAACTCCACCAAGGGTAGGTGGTCCTCCCAGCTACGAACAAAGTCAAGGACACATGCACAGATCATTTCCTTGAGAGTCTGAATGGTCCTCTCCGTCTGACCATCCGTCTGAGGGTGAAAGGCGGTGCTCAGACGTAGTTGCGTCCTGAATGCCTCCTGCAACCCCTTCCAAAGCCGGGAAGTAAAGTGAGCATCTCGATCGGAGACGATAGATGATGGCACACCATGAATCTGTACGATCTCCTGAACGTAGAGGCGTCCCAATCTCTCCACTGAGACCTGCTCTCTGATGGGTAATAAGTGAGATGACTTGGTGAGTTGGTCGAAAATCACCCAAATGGAGTCGTGACCTCTAGAAGTACGTGGAATTCTAGTCATGAAATCCATAGATATCTCATCCCACTTCCACTCCGAGACCTCCAAGGGCTGTACCAAGCCTGCTGGTACCTGGTGCTTCACCTTCACCTGCTGACAGGTGAGGCATCGAGAAATGAACTCAACTACAGCCTTCTTCATACCCGGCCACCAGTGCTGATGTCTGAGATCCTGGTACATCTTCGCCACTCCTGGATGTACCACTAAAGGGGAAGTGTGAAACTCTCTCAGAAACTCCTCCTATAAATCAACAGGTACCATGGTACGTCCTCTGAAAAGGACGACGTTCTCTCCTCCTACAGATAATCCATCAGGTGCCTGTACTGAGGATATCTTCGCATGTCGCATCTCACAGTCAGCATCCCCATGTTGTGCCTCTCTGACCTGCTGCAGCAGTGGAGGAGTGACTGTGAGTGACTGAAGAATGGCTGCACCATATCTATCCACGAAGTATATTTGAAAAGCAGCTAGCTACTCCGTCTCCTCCCCGAGTAGCTGGATGTCTGTACTCCTGCTGAGAGCATCAGCTACTACATTCCCCTTTCCAGGAGTATAGACTATCTCAAAGTCATAGTCCTAGAGGAACTCGAGCCATCACCGCTGTCTTAGATTCAGGTCCTTCTGCGAGAAGATGTACCTGAGACTCAGGTGGTCAGAATAGACTGTAAAGTGCTCTCCCATCAGATAGTGTCACCACATCTTCCGAGCAAAGACCACTGCTATTAACTTCAGGTCATGGGTAGCATAGTTCTTCTCATGCTACCTCAACTGACGTGATCCATAGGCGATCATGGCCCGCTCCTGCATCAGGAAACATCCGAGTCCAGTCCCTGATTCATCTCAATAGACTACATACCCTACTCCCTCCTCTGGTAGCCTCAAGATAGGTGTGCTAGTCAATCTCCGTCTCAGCTCCTGGAAGCTCTACTGACATCTGTCAGACCATATGAAGGGTTTCCCCTTCTTCGTCAAAGCTAAGAGTGGTGCCTCAACTCTAGAGAAGTCGGTCACAAACCTCTGGTAGTACCCAGCTAGCCCCAAGAAACTCTGCACCTCTATCACGCTCCTGGGTGGCTCCTAAGCTAGCACTGCCTCGATCTTCGTAGGATCCATCGCAACTCCCGCCTCAGAGATGACGTTTCCTAAGAATTGGACCTCACGTAACCAGAACTGACACTTCGAGAGCTTTCCATAAAGCTGGTGCTCTCAGAGTGTGTCTAGCACATCCCACAAGTGGTAGGCATGCTCCTCCTCAGTGGTCGAGTATATCAATATGTCGTCGATGAAGACCACGACAAATCGATCGAGGTATGGATGAAATATCTTGTTCATGAGACTCATGAACACAGCTGGAGCATTGGTTACGCCGAAAGGCATAACCAAGAACTCATAGTGGTCATACCGACATCTGAGGGCCATCTTATGCACGTCCTCATCTCAAACTCTGAGCTGATGATAGCCTGATCTAAGGTCTATCTTCTAGAACCACCGTGCTCCCTTGATCTGATCGAAGAGGTCGTCAATCCTCAGTAGCGGATACTTGTTCCTCATGGTCACCTAGTTCAGGAGACGATAATCGACACACAGTCTCAAGCTTTCACCCGCCTTCTTGGCGAACAATATCGGGGAAGCCCAGGGTGAAACACTGGGTCAGATGAATCCCTTGCCCTGCAAGTCCTCCAGCTATACCTATAGCTCTTGAAGCTCAGTGGGTGCCATCTGATATGCTGGAGTGGATATCGGGGTTGTCCCAGGGTACAGGTCAATATAAAAGTCTACCTCTCTGCGAGGAGGTAGTCCTGGAATGTCGTCAGGGAAAACGTCCGCATACTGATCCACCACCACAGGAAAACTAGGACTCTACACGTCAACAGCTCCTAGGATGAGGCTAGACAATTTATGAGTGATGGGTTGTCCTCTCCTCTGCGAGAGTCCATCCTGTGCTGCAAAGGCTCCCTTCTCGTTGGTGAAGGTGAACCTGCTCCCGTCGGTGCATACACACCGCACCCTGTGCCTAATACAGTCGATCTGAGCATGGACTTTAGATAACCAATCCATGCCCAAGATGACGTCGTAAGGCCTTGACGCTGCTACAAGAAGATCTCAGACGAAGATCTCGCCTCCTAGAGTAAGCTCACACTACCGGCACCAGTGTGTAATCATCGAGTCTTCTCCCATAGGAGTCTCTAGCCATAAGGATCGAGCCAATGGCTCTATCGGAATCTCTGAGCTCCGAACAAGGGAAGCGACAATAAAATAATGACTCGCTCATGTGTCTATAATAACTGAAGAAAGGGTGGAGTAGACACAGATAGTATCTCGAATAATCTCTAGAGCGCCATGGTCGTAGGCCTCTGCTGCCTGAAGCTGAGCCTATCTTTGTCCGCTAGCTCCCTGTGGTTGGGGTGGACCTCCTGGTGGTGGTGGTGGTAAAGCATCAAAGTGTCGCCCACCACCTGCTCCTCGGCCAGCTTTCATGCCTCGTCCACCTGCTCTCGGTGGACCGCCACGGTCAACCCTCTGCCTCTGCATGGGTGGCCCCTCAACCGTATGCTGCTCCTCTGCACAGCGGGTCAGGCAGTCATGAGCCATGTGGCCCTGCCCGCCGCATGCGTAGCACTTTCTGCTCCTCAGAAGGCTGGATCTGCGCCCTGTTCCCCACACCTCTGAGCCAGTGTCCTGAGGTCATCTGCCTGATGGTCCGGTCCGCCTGGACCCCTGTGACATCCGTCGACTGAGAGCTGTAGACGACTCTGTTATGTGTCGCCCTACGGTAGGTCTCGCTGCTGGCGTAGGCTCGGCAAGAAAGCTCTCTATGAGAAGGGCTCTCTACAGTACTCCTGCATGTTTCGGAATGCTGAGGGAGATCATCAATGCCCTGATCTCATGCCTCAGTCCCTGCTCAAAGGTCCGGGCCTGAAAGAATGGGTCCCGTACCATGTCTGTCAAATAGCACGAGAGATCGGTAAATCTCGTCGAGTACTGGGTGACCGTCATGCTGCCCTACCGCAGCTGTAGAAGCTCCTGGATGCGTACCGCATGGAGGGTGGCTGGGACGAACTCTGAGCGGAAGAGGCTCTCAAATTCCGTCCAGAGGAGAGATGCCTCGTCGTGCACCTAGAGCATCAAGCTCCACCATCTGCCTGCTGCCGCGTGCAGGAGGCTCGCTGCGAGGATCACCATGAGGTCAGCTGGTGTCCCCACTAACCTGAAAACTCGCACAACCGCCTCCAGCCAATCCTCAGCTGCCTGAGGGTCCGTCTCCCCGTGGAACCTAGGTGGTCTTTGACGCTAAAAATCATGCAGTGCACTAAGGCGACATGCACTCTTAGCGGCTGGGGCTGGTGGCATCGGTGGCTCAGCGGGTAGTGGTACCGCCGGTGCCTCCGCTGAAAAAGGGCCCTGCACCGAGGCCTTGTCACTCGGTGGGCTGTGGTCTCACACAAAGCTCGGAACCCTAGCTGGCTGCCATCGTGGGGCCATCCTGAAAAGAAACAGGTTCACCATGGTCAAAACAGTATACCTGGTGATCTGACACAAAGTAATCACAAAGAAAACTTTTGAAACACACATGCAATCAATGTTTTTGTGCATTGAGTCAGAAATCAGAAGTCAGGGTCCTGGTGTACGGATACGTCGGTCGACGTACCAACACTGGACTCCCAAGACTGATAACCACACTCAATACCCTATACACTATTGCTTCACATAGAAGAAAGATCAGAGTCCTGAGTTCTGCGGTAGAACTGAACTCCTCTGATACCAATTTGTCACGACCCGTCCTCGGGGCCCGTACCGTGACTACCCCAAGACCGCCTCTCATAGGCCAGGGGCTGGCGACTAGCACCAAGGCGTAAATACCGACAAAAAGGGGAAGGCATTGCCTTTATAAAGTAAACAAACACCACAGAGTAAGCCAGCAGAAGTAAACACTAAGTAAAACTGGGTAAAAAAGTAAGTGCGGAAAGTAAATGGGCCAAAATACAAACCCAAACTAAAATTAAATACAACTGGAAAGAAATTACAGCAACTGAAAGTAAAGCAGAAACGTCGAGCCATCCACTGGAAGTCCCACCTGAAGGGTGGGTACAGATAGCCACCTCAGCTCCTCGGGTCCATCCGTCCGCTCCGTGTACGTTCTTCCCAGTGGTCCACCTCTAGGTATCGACTGCTCCACTAGCCTCAACCACGATCAGCGATGTCCGTCGTCTGCATCCAACACAACATAGTGCAGGCACAGCCCGTGCAGGAGTGAGTATACGCTACTCAGTAGGGACCCCGAGACCCCCGACGGTCTCCCAGAATCAACAAAGGATAATCTACAAAGGAAAGATACAAACATGAAGTAACAACAAACACTACTGAGGTATATGCCCATACATATACCTAAGTCATCAATCCAGTTCGGCTCCAACATCCGGGCCCAAGTTCGATCATGTCCACATAGTATTACAACCCAATCCACACAGGATAACACAACCCAATCCACATAGAAAAGCAAGTCAATCATATTGAAGATATTGGTTGAAAGTCAAGACTCATCTCACATAGGTATACTTCTTCGTAAGGTGATAGAGATGATCAGATATAGCCACTGATTCATCTAAGTTGGGACCCATGTAGGATACTAAACCAGATAAGCTGTCGGACCCACAAAGGATACAGTCCAGCTACTCTTCCAGACCCACGTAGGATAGCAATAACAGAGTCATCGCTGTCGAACCCACGGAGGATTTCAGTACGGTCTTCATTGTTGTCGAACCCACATAGGATTTAAGTGCAGTCTTCATTGTCGTCGAACCCACGGAGGATTTCAGTACGGTCTTCATCACTGCCGAACCCACGGAGGATTTCAGTGCAGTCTTCAACATCGTCGAACCCACGGAGGAGTTCAGTATGGTCCTCATCACTACCGAAACCACGGAGGATTTCAGTGCAGTCTTCATCGCCGTCGAACCCACGGAGTATTTCAGTACGGTCTTCATCACTGCCGAACCCACAGAGGATTTTAGTGCAGTCTTCATCGCCGTCGAACCCATGGAGGATTTCAGTACGGTCTTCATCACTGCCGAACCCACGGAGAATTTCAGTGCAGTCTTCATCGTCGCAGCCAGCTCTAGGGTTCCCGCACACAGCATGCTCGATTCCAGGAGGGTCCGCTCCACGATCCAAGGGGTCGATACATTAACTGACACGTAGTCCGGAGTTGATGTATCTCAAAGTTCTGTTTCGACAAGAGGAACTCAATGTGACAGACGGCGCGTCAATCGGACGCCCAGTCTGAGAGTTATTGGCTTTTTCGTTCCAGGGGCTTGGTTGGTTTTTAAGTCAAAACCAACCTGACCGAACTCTAACCGCATCCAAACCTCAAGATGAGTAAGAAAAAAGGTCTGTCTCACTAATAGGAATCCAACAAAGTCGACGGCACATCAATCGGACGTCCGGAGCTCAAGTTATAAGCGTTTTCGCTCCGAGGGCCCGGTTGGTTTCATGTTCGAACCAACCCGGCCATACCCAAAGTTCTCCGAAACCTTAATTGTAATATACCAAAATGGCCGTCTCGATCCAAGGATCGCTACGCAACTGAAGGTGCATCGATCGGAGGTCTGTAGCCCAAGTTATAGCAAAAGACCGAAAGTGGTCCGAAAGTGGGGGGTCTGGGCCCGGTCTGACCCAGCACAACCCCCCCGGGTCGGCCCGAACCGGGTCGACCCAACCCGGGTCCGGGTACATCCCATTAGGGCGCGACCCGGCCCATTGGGCGTGGCCCGGCCCGGCTGGGCGTGGCCCGGTCCGGTCCGCGCAACCCGGCCCGGCCTGGCTGGGTGGCACGCTGGCTCGGCCAGCGGCCGAGCATGGTGGGGACGTGATTCCCCCCTTCCTTTGCCAGCGACGCGGCGCTGGTCGCCGCTTCTCCCCCGGATCCCACGCGGTCGCGGGATCCATTCATCCCGCTGTCGTCGTGGCTTCAGTCGCGGTGGATCCTGCCGGCAGCGCCTTCCGCGGACCACCGGACGCGCTCCGGTGGTCCGTTTTGCCCGCCGTCTGCGCCTGGGGCTCTCCCGGGACCCGTAGATTACTGTGAAGGGTTAAAAACGCCTTTTCGGCCCGCTTCATCTTCGCCCGTCGATCCGCTCACCAAGAACAGAGAATCGGTGGGTTCGGACTTGTTCGTTGGTCCGCACCCACTGCGTTAGTGGTTCAAACATCTTTCAACAATTAAACACATGTCGAGGATTTAATCCACATAAAATAAATTAAACCAAACCCCCTACCTCAAGGTGTCGTCGAACGAAGGTTCGTCACGGGAAATAATCGTCGTGGAAGACAGCGTCGCGGAACAAGGTTCCGTAACCGTCATCGACATCTCGGAGAAGAGAATCGTTGGCGTCATGGTACACAGCGTCACGTCGTCAATCTCTGAGGATTCAGCGTTCTTCTTCATCCTTCGTCAGAGGCTGGCGTTCTTCATCGGCGACGGTGCATTCTTCGCGTTCTTCAACGAGGAAGGACGTTCTTCAAGACTGGAGTATTTCCTCCCCAAATCTTCTCGCACAACACAAAAACAATAAAAAAAAATAAGGCTTTGCCTTATTTTATTACTCATTCCATCTATTTTTGAAATTCAAAAAATAAATCACGATTTAATTATCGAGCGTTGGCCAATTAATGAGGCGTTTAATAATCTAATTAAACGCGAGAGTTGACTTGGCATTTAAGAGGGGGTGCGGGTGAGTTTCCAAATTAATTGCACGTGGGATGTAAAAAGGAAATAAAGGGGGTGGGGCTCGTGTGGGCCTCACCTCACTAATATCCTACCTAGTGGAGTTAGGATATTAGTGGGTCCCACTCCAACCACCAAGCATAGGTTTAAACTACCTTAAATAAAAATAAAATTGTTTGCAAAAATTTTATTTTATTCATTACTTAGCCCACTATTTTTAAAAACCACACCTGAGCAAATGCAACTCCAGAAAAGGTGTTCCTAAGCAATTACTGGAGTTGCAGTTCTATCGGTGCCCTCGGATTTCGATTCCAAGCACTGGTTCAAAAGTTAGGATAACCCGCTCGTTCGTTCACTGAACGTACCTGAGCAAAACTTCGGAAATTGATTCCAGGCACACCGGGCCTTGGAATCAGGTTTCGTCAGAAACTGTGTTCTTGTAAAATCTGAAAGAAAATTAAGAAAAAATTCCCCTTGAATTTTATATGTCTTTACAATGAAATATTATTTAAATATGACCGCTATAACTAAGCAGTTAAATTATTGGGTATGAATAGTATTAACCTAATTATAAAATATATATATATATATAAAGTACCTACTTAGTACAAACGTATTTATTAATTCTTATTAAATAAGTACTCAATTTTCAGTAAAGTCATTTTATGCTACCGAAATACGTTTTCATCAAAAATTATTTTTATTGAGAAAATATTATAATTAAATACTAGAATTTAAATAAATTTTATTTTATAAAAATGGTATAATTTTTTAAATAATCATATCAAAATTATATTAGGGTAAAATTTTCATATTTTTCTAAAAATACTTATTTTTCAGTGAATAGTGAAAAATACCAATTTTTATTGAAAACTGTATTTTTGTTTCAACCATTTGTGAAGTTCCATTTTATTTTAATTTGTTTTAAAATTAAAATTAGTTATATTATATTATTAATAATTCAATTAAGTTCATTTGGATCAATTTCATGGTTTAATTTGGTACAAAAACATTATTATACTTCCAAAGGGCATTTTTCTGAAAAACTATTTTTCGTTACGTTTTTCCGATTTAATTTTAAATTAAATTATGAAAATTATGGGTTTTGAATTTTTAAAAATGGATTTTATATTTTTATTTATTAGGTAAAAATTTATTAAATAGGTCTCTTTTATTTTTTTCGATATAAATAGTGACCTTAGTAATTTTTATTATCATAGTAAAGGGTAAATCAGGTAATTAAAGTTAAAAATAAAATGATAAGGACTAGAAAATTACCCTAAAACTTGGATTAATATTATTTTATGATTAAAGTTTGTCTATACGCATCCAATATTCTATTATATGTCATTTTGTGTCCATTTGTATGAGATTATGACCTTTATAGTATTTTATTTCAAGAAAAGTCAAACATGTCACACTCTTATTTTTAATAACTATAATATTTTTAATATAGGTTTATTAAGAGGATATGTTTGAATATAAATAGTATTTTGAAATGTAAAATATTTATATTTATTATGTTAGTTTATTTTTAATTTTTATTGAAGAAATAATTAACTTAAATTCTTACACAACACTGACGCGGTAATTATTCAATTAATAGAAAAAACAAATAATGATATTTAAAATATTCAAAGTAATATAATTTGAGATAAATAATGTGATTTGAGAATTTTATATATTACCATGACATGTTAGGTATGTAACAAAAAAATTGAATTATAAGTGTTGTATTGATATTATTAAAGTCAAAGTAGTGAATAGTTCTAAAAATTGAGTCAAAGTAGTGAATAGTTCTAAAAATTAACAATATTGATATTTTAAAATAAATAATATTTTATTAAATGATATGAAATTCATAAAAATATTAGATTAGTCTGAATTAATGGGATGTGGTTAATTACATCAATCATTTCTCATTTAATGGTCTTTTAGGATTTTATAGTAACATTATTTATGCTTATAGAGTAGAAAAATTTAATAGTACGGTAATTTTCAAAAGGGTTAACGGGGGTTAAAACTAAAATATAAGGGTGAAAAAATATCCATAATTGTCCAAATTTTATTGGATTAAAATATTTCGACTTATATTCACATTATATTAAAATTGTACCAATTTTTATCCATTTGGTCATGATAAATAATTTATATTAATTTTATATTTTAAGAAATTGCAAGAATACTCCTCCTCTCAATTATAAAAGGGAACACATTACTTCACTTATTTACACAAATTTTATCCATATAGATCAAAAAACCCTATCTATTCATATTATTACCATCCTTATACATGTTCTTTATGTTCTATACCTTATAAAATAGCAACCCTGGGTCCCTTAAGAAGAGATCTAAAGAGAGTCCACCTAAGAAGAGGTAATTGTATTTACAGGATCTTTCAATTTTATTTCTTATTATAATTAATCTTCATGTGTTGTAACCATACTAAAATAATAAATCCATTATAATAAATTTAGTTATCTTTTATTATTATTATTTTAAAACCATATTCCATTGCTTTTCCATCTTACAAAAGTCAAAAATGTCACTCGTGCATACATGCGGCTTACCGTCTCCACGTAGCAGTGTAATTCGTTTTTCATCACCACTTTACTTAGATGGTTATAAATATGGAAATAATGATTATATATGATATTTATGACATAAATAAAATCCTTAAAATATTAATTATTATTCATATTTATTTCCTTTTATCCATCTAAAAGTGAAAACAGCATTCATGCATACGTACGACCCACCGTCTTCATGAATAGTGTGATTCATTTGTTTATATATATCTTTATTGATGAATATAAATATATATATTTAATATATATTATATTTATACCATAAATAATATTTTGGAGATTATGGAACCAAGATAAAATCATAAGGACCGGAGCTATCAAATCAAAACATACATGAAAAATGAAGCAATTACCACCCAAAATAGTGATTTTAACAATGAATTGATAATAAACAAGTAATAAAATATTATGGTTAAATAATATATGGTATTATATAGATTATTATGTTTATTTAATATATTTATAATAAATCTATATTTATTATACAGGAGGTTTAAACATGTACAAAGGAAATCAAACCTGATGTGAAGGTTTCTCATCTCACTTTTACTTCTATGAGACATATGCCCTATTCACCACTAATTTATTTTGTGTGGAGTATATAATTCCTTTTTTATATATTATATAATTAATATTTTTGTCTTCATGGTATTTAAAGTTTTATTTGAAGTTATTTATTTCATGTGGATTATGATTCAAAAAAAACTCAAGTGGTAAGGGTTTATTTCACAATCTCATTATTATTCGTGATTGTTTATTTTAAGTATCAACTAAATAATATTTCTCTTCCATGTCCATTTTTTCTAAAAATGTTTTCAAATTTTTTTTTACTATTCTACAATTATTGTTTAAATCCATTTTTATCCTTTTTTACTTTTTGAAAAATATTTTAAAAGGAATCTTCCTGTCATTTTCTAAACGAGGTATTATTTTACTTTTCTTACAAAACTGTGAGAGGGGTGTTTTTTAACTTACACAAAATAAATTTAATTTTTCTTAATCATTATTCCTCAATGATTTTAAGATTCCTTAACAAATTTACAAGGTTCTTTTCAAATAAAATTATTTCTTTATTACATGCACATTTTTTAGATTTTAAAAAATATTTTCAATGTAAAAATGGTATTCTGTTCTAGAAATATTCTAGTAATCTCTTTAAAGTATTTTAATCTATGTTAACATAATTTTTTGAATCGTATATTTATTATGTACTCTAATTATATCATTCATCATATTTATTTGGATGTTTTATGATCAATTTTACTAGGGATAGTATTGATATTCCATATGACTAGTTCTTCTAATATAGACAGTTATTGATTTTGTTAAGTCATATTGATTCAGTTGCATTATTTACTCATATAAGGAATTAATTGGACTTATTAAGTTATTTTTGTGGCCCTATATATCCCCTTGATTCATTAATAGGTCTCATGATACAAAATAGCTCGGTTTTTGGCCGAGGCCTTGCCCATTTATTCATATGTCATGGCACATGGCCCTAAAGGTATTTTCAGATGTCTTAGTCTAGGACCTGATGGTATCTTTCATACGTACATAATTATGCATTATATCATTATGAATTAAATTATTTATGTCCATGTGATTATTCAATTATTTATAATTTTCATGGATAAGTTATGACCTCATGTGGTTATTTATATGGATTATTTGATCATCCTGTATTCCTACCATATTATGCTCAAGTTATTATTTAAATGTGATGTGTTTTAGTTATTTAACTTTTCATATTGTTTATTAGTATTTATTCATGATATATTATGTTATATGAATACCCTTACTAATCATATGAGCTCACCCCTTTCTTATGTTTCAATTTTCCCAGGATACCAGGAAGTGTTTTATAATTGATGTGAAAGGATGTGATAAAGGGAATAATGGTATAATAAAAGAATATATTATGTTTTGTAATGTGAAATTCTGCTATTTATCTATTTTACCAAGACTATTAAACTATTTTATCCTTATGTATGTGATTCCTTGTATCTAGTTCCAATCTAATAAATTAACTACCAACTCTAGTCTACTAGAATTGAAGTCTTTACAATGAAGATTAAAATAAGGTAGAAGGTAGAAAATAGAAGAAGATGATGTTTGGGTTGTCATTTGAATAAGTCTAGAACTACATATGCGAATTTTCATACTTACTCCATGTAAGAAAGTATCTTTTTATGGTATTTCCTATGTATACAAATCAACATACCTAAATAGGAAGCTACATATGTGAATATCCATGTATAGGTTTTCCAGTATAAGTGAATTTGTGTACCCAAATTAATTTTTGTATATCTGAATCCATGGAAGAAGATATCTACGTACATGAATTCACCAAAAAATAGAATGATTGATGTGTTTCAATTCATACAGATTCATTTATATGAATTTCTATGAACATGAATTTTCCACGTAGCTGAATCTTCTATAAATGTGAATTTGGATACATGATAGGTCATGTAGGAGCATAAGAGTTCATGAGCGTAAGAATTCATGACTGTAAAACTATATGAGTGTAATACTTCATGAGTGTATGAAATCTTTGAGGTAGAAAAATGAAAAATTCATGATCATATTACTTTGGATAAGTTCCAATAAATATAAATCATATTTCATAGAATGAAGAATTTTTTGGGAGTATTTGTGTCTCAATTGAAGGATCCGTGATTGTATTTACTAGAAAAGCACACATAATTAAGGATTTGTTTTGATAAATGAAGAAATTGTGTTAGTTGCTTTATATTAACATGCAATTATTATGTGTGGTTATTATAGGTTATGTCATGTGATAATTTTTATTATCATGGGAGAAGTTAATTTTAAGTATTCAAGCATTTAAAAGGATAAAAAGATATAGTCAAAGATTTTTGGATCTAGTGGGAGATAATGAAGTCCAAGATCCAAGGGTTTTGAATTAACAATAATCGTGGTAATTCAAAATTTTACATTCACATGGTATTTTAAATTTAGATGGAAGATAATAACATGGGAAGAAGTAACTAGTGATACAACTATTTATTATCATATATATTATTTTAGGTTGAAAAAGAAGGTTGTTAGAGAAGTTTGGAACTATCGTTCAAGAGAGAATATTTTGGTGTCAAGAAGAAGAAGAAGATTTGACTCAATTGTAATCCTCATGAATTCTATGAGTTAAATATAAAAATTAAGAACTAGTGTGGGTTTTATGCATTGAATAATAATATAATATAATAGGGAAGAAGAGATAATAAGATAAGTGAGTGTTTTGCATTTCTATTTGAATGGGAAGAAGAATAAGAAGAAGAGAAGAAGAAGATAAGGAAGAAGGTTATTTCATGATAATTTGTAATAAACAATAAAAGAGGGAGGATAAGAAGAATGAAGCAGCACTATGACATTCAATAAGAGTCAAAATTGGTGGAGGGAACTCTTGGTGTTGTAATGAAATTGAATAAATTACACACTATCTACAAAGGTAGTATAAAAACCTAGCAAGGAGATACAGTTTGAATAGGTTATCACCATTCTAGGGACATAGAATTGTTTTTAGTCCCCCCTCTTGAGTGTAGGGTACTAAACTTCTAGTTCATGATTGTTTTCTAGATAACCCCCTATAATAGGTATCTCTTTATAATTTCATATGTGATTGTGGATTATTTCCAAGTTTCACCAAGGACTATAATTCCTTATTGAAAGGTGAACCTTGTAAATATCTTGTCCACTTTGTGTGTATTCTGAAAAAAAAAGAGGTGATATAATGATGAAATCAAGATCTTAACTAGTCAAATAGGTAAAGGGATAAAAATATTAAATTGGAACAAAATCAAACCAACACTGATTCACCCCCCCCCCCCTCCCTCCTCCACAGTTTTGAGTATATCCAAAGTGATACTAACAAACTTTATCATCAATTAAAATTGGTGTGGGATCATTATCATCTAATACCCACAGTGAATCCCACGTAAAGTGCCTCCCGAAAAAATTATATTGGTTTCCACCAGTTACATTGATACCACCACCAATATGATAAAGATCATTGTATCTTCTGGTCACTTTAACAATGAATTTCGATCTTCCTCTAATCCTTTCAATAAAATAAAGTTTTGATCCTCCTCATAACTAAAACATTTATAAATTATATGTCTGGAACTTCATTAAATGGAACTCATACTTCTAGTACCTTAGTGTGCAAACCTACATAATTTAGGAACTTCCAATTTAGAAATAAATTCTATAGAAATTCTACCCTTATTCAACCCAATGGATTCTTTAGAATCTGTATGTCCTATTCCCTACTATAATATCAACTCATGTTGTTTTCCAATAGTAACAACCACTAGTTCTAAATTAACTCATGCCTTTATAGATCCAATATTCCTCTAATAAAATAGTGTCACATGATATTCAATCTTTGAGTCTTCCACTTCACTCAATATTTAGTTTACTACATTCAAATCCCCTAGAGATATTAGGTTTGATGATCTTCTTCAAGTCTCCCACAAATCTTGGCTAACATCACAGAATTTCCTTTAGGAATTTTGGATCTTCGAACATCTAGATCAGCATCATCACAATATGTTTAAATTCACGTAAATTAAATCCCCTTGACCCCTTCTAGTATTTTATCCTCTATATACTTCACTCAATGACTTCCACCAACTAATCCTCTTTTCCTCTCCATCAACATCACTCACTCCCTAAATTCAAATAAATTTTTTAATTTCTTCATAGCTTCTCATATAGAAATTTATATTTATATAACACTTTGTTTGAAATATATATTTTTATGACTTAGAAACTTGTATTTTGATCATATCAAATATCTATTATATAGACTTAGGTCGTCTCTAATTTCACCTAAATTCTGATGAAGTTATCTTCAGTGCAATTGAGACACACCATCACTATCACATCTTATGATGCTTTTACTTCTACCTTATCTTCTATTGATATGAATTTGTTAAATATCATCTTGAATCACAATTTATTATTTACTCACTCTGATATATTTTTCATTTAAATAACATCATAACATCATCTAATCTAACATCTCATTCACCCTTAAAATATTCACCAAATCTATATTAGTCTGACAAACTATTGAAATCATATATAGGAATATTTTGATATTATGTATCACAATTCATGCCTTTTCTAAAATTGGATTCTCTATTTCATAGCTATTATTTCATTCCTTAGGGATAACTTTTAGGGAATTTTCTAAATTTTCAAAAAATCTCATCCCCTCCTATCTTTTTATCTTGAATTAAAGATTTCAACGAGTGACTTCTGTTCACCTCAACACCCCTAAAAGAAGACTTCCATGATCTCAACTTCTAACAAAACTATATTTTTTTTCATTGGGATCAAGAATATAATTCATTGATAAATAATAAAGCATTATAACATATGCTTCTTTTTTTCAAATGATTAGGCCAGCTCAATTTCATGTCATCTAGTCATCTCACAAAAACCCTCTAGATATAGACCTCCAAAAATTGAACCATTATCTTTAACTTAATCTCAAAAAAATTCTTTTATCTAAATAAAATAATTATTCCTCATTCAAATATTGTCAACAAATACAACACCTTTATAACCATAGGGGAACTTTATCCTTTTTAAAAACATATTTTAAAAAGGAAACCTATTACACTTTGAAATCCAAATCACACTACCAAGAAAACTATAAGGAGGATATCATCACTCATTCAACCAAGAATCCACCAATAAAACTTTTATCAATCTATGTGTCTCATGTAGACTGTTAGTTCGATGAAAGTGTGTCCAAATATATGGGGAGAAACCAAAAAACTCAAGAAATATGTAAACAATAATTATGAGGATGGAATAAGAACATAAAATCACCAAATGAGAAAGAGAATTAATAAATTCAAGGCCACATACCTCAATTGAAGATCCATAAATCCATCCTAATCATTAACCAACCTCTTATGAGTCTGTGATCATATATCTCATCGATAAACACCATCAAAATAATAAAAAAACATTTAAAAATTAATTCCCAAGTTTCTATAATCAACACCAAACTCACCTAGTGACATCATGATGCCAAAACTATGAGAAAATGTGTGTAGTCCACTCCTAACATGCACCTGGATCTAATCCACACAAAATGTAAGGACTCGTGTTTTTTCAGACTGAAATTTGAGAAAAAAATTGAATTTTTTTTCTTTTAGATGCTTATAAGGGGTAAAATGGTCATTTTCCCCTAGCAGATGATTTTGGATAATTTTTTTAACCACTTTTTTGGTTCTATAATAGGGTTTTTACCTTATTATAGGAGTTTGGTAGAATTATGAACCATTCAAATTTTCATGGAATAATTAATATTTAATATTTAATTAATTAAATATTAATTTCACAAACGTTCATTCATCTATATCTATTGAATGGAGTTTCAAATTGGAATTTTATATATTCTATTGAGCCCAAATTAATATGGTTTTCCTAATCTAGTCATAAACTCATGTTGGATGTCGAAGTTGGGACCAAGCCCCTTTTCCTTTTTTCTTTTCCTTTTATTTTCTTCTCCTCCCCTTGGATTTTTGAGTACGCCCTGTGGGATTCCCCTTCACATGACTGGTAGAGAAAAATTGAGAGGGAGATAGGGATATAAATAGAGGGTTTCAAGAAGAGATGTGTCACCGTGGAGCATGGGAGGAACTAGATCATTGTGCGATAGCTGTGGACCATGGATATGGGTGAATCTTCAGCAGATTCTACCCCAAGGTAGGTTGTTTTTAAGTTTATGGAATAAATCACTATATATTTATCACTTTATAGTTTTAAGGACCTATTATCACTACTTAGGACACCTTTATTATTGATCTATATCTTTGGGGGAGAAAAATGAGTTTTTGGGCCAATTTGATGGGTTCCCCATTTGGAAATCTCGATCACATGATGTGTAGTTCAGGAACACACATTGTGTGTTCTTCCCATTTGGGGAAGATGATTTCTTGGGAGTACACCCCGTGTATATGGTACACAAATCAGGTACTTGTACTCAGATATGTAGCTGAGTATCTATCTAGAAAGCTCATGTAGGGGCACTTGGCCATGTGAAGTACACGGCTTGACCCCAGGTGTGATACACAACATGTAAAAGTACATAGCCCAAAAGAATACATGTATAGGCCATGTGGGGTATATAGGGAGGTACCCCATGTAGGTTATACATTGTCTAAATGTTTTACACACCATATACAAGGGTCTTATATACCATGTATAGCTGGAGAACATGCCCAGGTGGAGCTTTTAGGGTACACGTTGTGTACTTGGGTATACATGTCATTTACTCCTCCCTTGATACCCTATTTAGGGTTTTCCTATTTTACACCCTAGAGTAAGAATTAGACACATTATTATTCCATTTTAAGTATATTTCTGAATATATATATATGGTAAAACCCTTGAGGTGATTTGAGGACTCCTAGGAGGTGATTTGAGGACTCCTAGGAGGTGTTTTGGTATTTTTTTTAAATAGAGTGGTTCTCCCTCTAGTAATCAGATCCAACTATCTCCTGAGAGTGTGACCCTTTACCCAAGGTGTTCCATGAGCCATATATCTAGACTGGTATTTAAGTAATTTTCATTTTAGGCCTATATTTTGTATTATATTTTGACCTAAAGTATTTTGTGTGGGATTCCTCTACCTTACTACTATTTCCAAGGGTCCCCTATGGAATGTCTTCGCTTACATGTTGACCTAAGGAATCCCATGTAGGATCCCTCTACCTATTTACACTTTTCAAGGATCCTATATAGGATTCCTCTACCTATGCATACCATTATGAGGATCCCACATATTATTCCTCCACTAATGTTTTGAGCTAGAGGATTCTGTATAGGATGCCTCTGTTTACTTATTTTTTCTAAGGTTCCCAAGAGGGATGACTTCACTTATGTATAGACTTTGAGGATCCTAAGTAGGATGCCTCTCTAGTGTTATGACCTGAGGAACCCAATGGGTTTCATGGTGGTTGATCGACCTTGAGGTAGTACATTGGGGTTTTGGGCAGTGATGGTAGCAGGTTTCACCTTAGAACCCGTACTAAATGTGTAAGGCTGAGAGGATGTGGAAGTAGTGGTGGGTTTAATAATTTATCCAACCTCACTCTTTAGAAATTAACATTTTTATTTATTTTGAAATGATCACCGTACAGAAAAAAACCCCAAAAGGAGAGACCTCATGGTGTTCTAAAGTAGTGTAAACCCAAAGCATCATTGACAACCAAATCCATCCCCTCCTTTGGAAAAAACCCAAGAAAAATAAAGAAAGCATACTTTGATTTGATTATGCCAGAGATGCCAAGAAGTCTGCAACCATGTTCCCCTCCATCCATGTATGTGAGACCTCCATGTGGTTACCCATGAGAAATTGTCACTTTCTTATAGTATATGCGACGTTCCAAGGGATACTACCCTTACCCATCAAAGAATTATACAAAAACATGGAGTCTGTCTCCACTATTTTAATACTGATCTGCCTTTGCTTACATACCTCCAACCCGGTCTCCATGGCCCTTGCCTCCGCCTGCATGACATCTCCTCTTCCATAGGTAGCAGAAAATGCTGCAATGACTGATCCCATTTGGTGTCTCACAACTCCTCCCCCTCACATCTCCTCCATGACAGGTGACCCATCTATGTTAAGCTTAAAACCCTAACCTGGAAGAATCCATCAAACCCACCTTCCCTGCCTTGAAAGATCCACCTGGTCGACATTTGAGAGATTTGGGAATTTATGATTCACCGAGGGTGCTGAGTGGCAATCTGGGCACATTTGAAACAAATCAAACAGTATGTTTTTCATTCAAAAAATAACACTAATGTGAGACCTCAAGGCATGATTATGGTAAACCTCATTTCAGACCTGCCATATAATCCAGTAGCCAGCAACAAGGATGATGGTCCTAGCCTTCCTCTCAGCCCCATAGGAAACTGTACCCCTGAACCATGAGCTTAGAAAATTCTCTTGCACCCCTCCAAACGCCTTCCAACCAAAAAACCCCCCAAAGGTCTTACAAATCTCCCTATCCCATTCACTGTCGTAGAAAAGATGGCCCACTGTTTCGTGATTCGAAGACCTGCAACACCAGCACTTAGAGGCCATATTCACACCCATACGCTGCAGATTTTCATCTGTAGGAAATGATTTGTTCCTCACACGCCACACCATAAAATTAAATTTAGATGGAATATCTTTGCACCACAGATTCACTCCCCATGGGTCTCCATTTGACATGTCCCTTGTCAGATGAATGTAATCCTTAATAGAAAAAATACCCGACATAGAACCTGTGCAAATAAGTTTATCAGGATCATCACTGATAACAATTCTGTTAAAAACAGTGAGTTTATTCTCATCAAGGATGTCCTGAAGAAATTGAGGATAACCACAGGCCTCGCTAAAATATATGTCTAGGATGGGGAAACTTGGGAAATACAGCTTTCCCACCCCCCAATCATGCTTCCATAAGTTAATGCTCCCTATTCCCACTAACCACTGAGAGTGATGATGTAAAACCTCCATGAAAGGATGAATTAGATTACATATCCGAGAAGAATTGGATCTCTGCTCCCACATATTTTGACCATATATGTCTTGCATAGTCCTTCCCCAAAGGGACCGGCCATCCATCACTTCCCACACAATCTTTGCATGAAGTCCCTCCATGGATTGGGAGACACTCCTCAAATTAATCCCACCTTCGGAGAGAGGTCTTGCAAGACGTTTTCCTGAAGCCCAATGATGTGTACCCTCCATCTACCCATCCCATGTAAAGGACACCATACTCTTATCTAGTTTGGAAATTACACTTTTTGGAACCTTCAGGGTAGAGAGAATATGCATGGTAATGGAGACCAAGACATTATTCACTAAAGTTATACAACCTCTGAAGGAAAGAAATCTATTTTTCCAGTTATAAATCTTCTTGGAGATTTTGTTGATAATTTTATCAAAATGATAGACCCTAAGAGAGGAGGGACTAACTGGGGCCCCAAGATACTCCATGGGAAAATATCCTCTCTCCATATTCAAACCTATCCCCACATCCCTTTCCCTCCTATCAGAGCAATTCCTGGTTATTAAAAAGGAACTTTTCTCTTTGTTCACCACCTACCCACTCCACTTACAATATTGCCCTAGAAGACCATTGAACCCTTGCACATAACTTCTACTACCATTTATAAAGACAATTGTGTCATATAAAAACATCAAGTGTGAGATACCCCTTGTAGCATTCCTATTATGGTAAGGGATAATTTTACCCATGTTCAGGCCTTGATTAATATAGCAGCTAAAAGTGTTTTGAGAGAGAATGAAAAGAGTGGGGGACAGAGGATACCCTTGCCGAAGACCACGACACGTCTTGAAAAAATTAAATTGTTTACCCATAAATGAGGTTTAAATCCACGTCGAGCTGAAACAACAGAAAAGCATGTCACTAGTCCAAATAAAGAACCCCATGCTTGTCAAGACTCTGAGAACAAAACCCCACTCCATCATGTCATATGCCTTGTTCATATATAGCTTCACCACCAAATTACCCCCAAAGGACCTATTGTTTATGCCACTAACCATTTCTTGAGCCACACCTATTGCACCCTAAATAGACCTCCCTTTAATGAACCCATATTGTTCCAATGCCATCCAAGAATCCAGGTGAATAGCCAGTCTTCTATTCAGAATGCTGGCCATGGTCTTGTATGGTATATTGCACATAATAATGGGTTGAAAATGATCAATAGACTGAGGATTACCCACCTTAGGAATAAGAACCATCTTGGTTTCACAAGAAATACATGGCAAGTCCCCACCCTGGAAGAAATCCTGGAAATCTCTCACCAGGTCCCCTTTAACAAGGTCCCACATTTCCCTATAAAAA
This sequence comes from Viscum album, assembly GCA_963277665.1. Lineage (NCBI taxonomy): Eukaryota > Viridiplantae > Streptophyta > Magnoliopsida > Santalales > Viscaceae > Viscum > Viscum album. The sequence goes on along the minus strand of OY728120.1, from coordinate 385,808,263 downwards.
GATACAGGGAAGCCATCAGGCCCTGGTGCACTATCCGGGTTCAAAGACCAAATCGACTCATGAACTTCAGCCTCATCCATAGTTCTCCTCAATCCATCATCAATGACCTCAAAAACACATCTTGTAATTCCCTAAAATATTCTAACACTCCCACTCGAATATCCCCTGCCATATTTGGATTGGGTTCAGTCAAAAGAGATTTGAGGGCCTCATTAACCATGCCCCCTACCTCATCCCGATCACTGGTGAAGGAACCATCTTCTCTACAAATGTTGGGCCGTTGAACATAGCGGCATTCTCTAATGCAGGCATGAAAATGTATAGAGTTCTTATCTCCCTCCCGAAGCCATCTGACTCTGGCATGATCTCTGGCTAGCTGCTCCTATCTCAGAAGACTATCAGTAACAAGGTTCTTTTTGATTCTTAGATCGGTAAAAATAGACTCATCCCAGGCCTATTCTAGGTTATTATCCAAAATTTCCACCTCTTTACTGATCTCGACCAAGTCATGATCACGAGCAGGTATCTTCTTTATATAGAAGAGGAGAATATTTTTGATCCATCTCAAATTTTTATGAAGAGTGATCCATGGGTTCCCCTAGGGATAAAAGTCCCAAGCTTCTCTGACCACATCTGAGAAACCTAGTTCCTCCATCCACATTCTGGAAAAAAACACCACAACCTTCGCTACTTGGCCCTGCACCCAAAGAAACATGAATCGGAGAGTGATCAGATAAACATTGAACCAGATGAACAACTCTGGAGTCCTGAAACGTTGAAATAGAAGCCCCGTTCATCAGGAATCGATCAAGATGACAATAGGTACGTCTCCCTCCAATTTGGTTATTACACAACGTATATCTGCTTCCCTCAAATCCGGTATCCATAAGGCTATTCCTAACTATAAAAGAAATGAATGCATGATTGGAATTCCTGGGAAAATCACCTCCCCCTTTCTTCTCCTCTGGACTAGCGATAATATTGAAATCTCCCCCAAAAAGCCAAGGAACATCATCTGGGTCAACGGCATCTAGCTCACGCCACAAGGATTTCCTGGCCTGAGCATCACACTTGGTATAAATGAAAGAGAAAATAATCACTTGATTTCCAATTGTGATACTGGTGGTCAAAGACTGATCTGACACACTCAACATATCAACACTAACATGATCCTTCCAAAACAGCCAAATATGGGAGTTAGGAGGGTCCCTGTGCAAAAATCCTTAAACCTTAAGCCTCTGTGCATACTCATTTATCTTGATAGAAACCTGTTTTGGTTCCAAGATAGTGACCATAGAAACCAGATTGTTTCTAAGCTCATTGGAGATAAATTCAGACTTCACCCTGTCCTCGAGACCACGCACATTCCAAATAAAGAATTTAGACATTGAGTCGTCCATGTCTGGATTTGGCCCCAGACTCCCGACCCTCAGTAGAATGAAGTGAGAAAGTATATACCATCACACCATCTTTTGATTTAGATCTTGTTCAAACACCAACATGAACCTGCGAGGAAATTTCCCCTGAAGAGACTGCTCCTCTGGAATAAACCTTTCTAGTAAGTTTTGGAGAAATGAAGGTCTACCCTTGCAACGAAATGCCACCCAACATCGGAGGCGATGAATGAGAGTGATGAGGTTAAGGAAGCGGAATCGGTGTTGTGGATGATGGAGGAGAGGACACCACTGGAGGAGGGCTCCAGCCCAGAAGGGGAATCTTCCTATTCAAGGAGAGAAAGGAGTCTTCAAGGTCACTCGATTCTTCCATCATGGTTATCTCAAATATACAACTATGGGATGGAACCCAATCCCCCACAGATTGATATTGCAGACAAATTGAATTGCTGAGAGTCAACCCCAAAGGATAGAGGTCCTTCTCTAGAACCTGAACCCAAGAGGCATCACCCCTTCCACCGAGGATGGGAATCATATCGCAAGAAGGGGGGTCCCTCCCATCATCGAAGACAAAAAATTTGAAAGAGGAAGCCTCCAACGTCTGAACAGAGGAAACCGAAGAAATTCCTTTTCCCTGATCATGGCCCTCTGGCCCTAAAGGGACTCTCTTGCAAGAATTATGAGGAAAGGACCTCAGACCCCCCCCCCCCAAGAGTTTAAATCCTCCTAGTGAGCTTTGCAGCAAACCTGTAGGGTATGACCAAATATATGGCAAAGAGAACAAAACCTGGGAAAAACTGGGTAGAATAGATGCTGATGATGATCCTTTATTCCTTCAATCCTGATCACGAGATGATCCTAGAGCGGCTGAGAAATATCTAACTCAACACAAATTCTAGCAACGGAAACCTCCTCCAAGTGATAAGTCTTATCATCAACACACAAGAAACACCCCTGTGAATCCCCGATTGCTTTAAGGAAAGAGTCGTTCATGAGGGGAAAAGGAAACCCTGGAAGTGAGACCTAGACATCCACCTTGGAGCATTCACATCCGAAATGGGTGTCCATCAACCAATGGGAGAGGGAGAACCTACAGATCCCCACAGATCACGCACTCCAACACTAATCCTTCATAAAATCCTCCTTAGAATCCAGGATGATGCAGAAAGACTTCTAATCCAAGATTGACACTACCGTCGGTAGATCCAAACCCCAGCACCTGACACAGGATTGAAAAACCCTAAGAGGTGGCTTATCAGCACCGAAGCGCGCTACCAAGGTCCACTGAATATCCAAAGATGCTACTGTGAAGGATGTCGCTGACACCCCAAGCACGGTAGCGCCGTTCTCTGAGAAGGAAGAAAAAGTCGTTGGACCAACCGATGGAGTTTCCTGGACCCACTCACCGGACGAGGGAGAACGCAGAAGATCCTCCTTGAAGGAGAGTTGAGGGAGATGAACCGATCCACCAACAATTGCTGGAGAACCATGTGCTGCCGAAGCAACGGGAAAGAGAGTGTTTGAATCCATCAAATTAAAAGGCATAACCCACCCTCACTCTTTTATTTATACATTAAAATGGTTACTGTTGATGTAGATATGATTTTAATAGCTGCTTACAAGTATTTTTTCTGATGAGCCTAACACAATACATTGTTTGATAGGGATACCTAGACCTACTATCTAGGATCCAGCTTCTGAGCCTTATTATATTATGATTGATGGAGGTACTTCCTAGGATCTAGATTTTGAGACTTTTGATTATTAACTATTGGTATGGATAGACGTTCTTCTTAGTTTCTATATTCTAACCTTATTATTGATATTATTTGGGATGCTCAAATGTAATCCTAGGATCCAAATTTTAAGCCTTTTGATTATTATCTATTAGGATTCCCAAATGTGCTTCCTAGGGTCCGGCTTCTAAGCCTTATTATTGATATTATTTGGGATGCTTAGATGTACTTCCTAGGATCCTGTTGTTGAGCCTACATGATTGACTATTACATTATCAAGATGCTTATAGGTACTTCTTGGGATTTAGATTTTGATACTTACATGATGGAATGGTTAGACATGGAAATCCACACCCTTTTGAGATAAACTTAATGATGATTCTATTCTACTCAAAGCGACGCCTAGGATGCTCCCTAGGGTCGAGTGGATGCACCATTACATTACTCACTAGACTTGTTTAGGATTATGTTGTTGATAAATTTATTAAATGGGTACTAATAATGTACTTGGATCCAAAGATCATTCCTTACAGATCACTTAATGGTCATCCCTTTAGGGATTATCTTAGTCTCAATGTCATGATTGCCTATGGACCAGGACCTAGGGGTCATATATCATATTGGATTTACATGACATGGGTGGTATGGAATCCAAATTAGTGTCATTTTATAGGACATTCGTTTATTACCTGGAATCCTTTCATTATAGTGATTGGAGGAAATTATGGGTGAACCTAGGGCTAGGACATGTATTCTCTTATGATGATATAGCTTACTCAGAGAAATTTCTAGTTTTATCCAAAGTAGGTATTTTCAATTGTTATTACAGACCCAGATATTGAATTAATTATACATGGATTGAGTGGTATGACATATAACTAAATTCCCTATCCATAGGATGTCCATATGATTGGGATTATGGACCCAAGGATCATCTATAGATTTATTTATTATGTTTTTGTCCATAGAAACCACAGTATGATGTCTTAGGTCCTTTCTGTTGTCATGTATATACATATACATATATATGTATGGGTGTATGTATGTATATATGTGTGTGATAGCATAGGTCCATAGAAATTCTAACATGGGTATAATCAGTTATGGTCTATGGGGATTACAGACCCAAGGATTGACTATTCTTTTATTTATTTATTTCTTCTAGTTGTGTCTCATCTAGGCTAATCATATTTCACGAGCATGCACTTATGGAAGTAGATTTATAGGTTCATCATTGGGGTGGCCTACTAAGATTTTTTCTCACCCCTTTACATGAACCTAGGTGTTCATGTATACCATATGTATGCATTTTAGGTTGATCATGGATACATGGATGGATAGGGATGAGTCCTAGGGTTGAATGATCTAGCAGAGCCACTTTTGTAGATTTTTATGGTTGAGTTGCAGTTGTTCTAAAATTTCATAGAGACTGAGTATGTGTCCTGACTTGGAGTTAGTAGGAGAACATTTTACTTTTATATGTATTTCTTTTATTCCAGTATATGTGATCGGTCCAGTGGGTGATCAGATATTTTTTATATAACATGGTTGTTCGGTCTTTTATTGCATTTCATTTATTATTACATCATTATTCTATTTTAGTTTATTTATTACTTATATACTTTGTTTGTTTACTATTATGGATTATATCTAGTTTTTTTTACTCTGATATAAAGGAATTGTCTCCCCACTATCACACCCTAGTCTCTCATTGTTGTTCAACAGCCTCTAGAATATGAGAGGCAAACTTGAGGCCTTGTGGAGAACTAACTCGAAGCACCGATTCAATGGAATCCAGGTTGAGACATTACAAATTGGTATTAGAGGTGTTCCATTCCAGTTTTATTACTATTATGGATATAGTAGATATTATTATTAGGAATTTTTTGGAACCTGTGATGGATATCGAACCGGTGCATCGAGGACACTTGTTCCGATAAGAATTATTGGTTATTGGGGATATAGGATTGTTGTTCTTGATATGTGATGTTATAGTTTTATTTAATTTTCACTTTGATAGATGCACATTTTGTGTGGAGTGATGATTTATTAAAGATTTATGGCCCTCTCCCTATTAGTGAGAGTCCATTGATGGATTTATGGCTCCTTTCCATTATTAAGAGGCCATTTATTAATTTTGACTATATGCTGGAAAAGGCAAGAGGTGTCTCATTCATCATATTTGGCATGTAGGTTCCACATGTTATAGGCCTAATATTGTGTGATTATTACTAAAAATAGTTTCCAATTGTTTAAAGTGTCAACTACAACCTAAACGGTGTATTCCCATATAGGTTCTTAGTGGGATTCTACTCAATTGGGCCGACTTACATATATATTTCATTCTGATGGAAAATGATGTGGATCTGCATTGATACATTTGATGGTGAGGCTAATTACTTATTCCTCATGCACAAGAGGTTCAATGACCCTAATAGGTTGATAGGTCATATGATTCCCATAAGTTTAATCCCATGTAGGGTATTGTTTCTTAGGTTTTATTATCTAAAGTGTTAGTAACACCCTATACAGTGTTTTCCTGCATAGCTTGGAATTAAATTCTACTTAACCAAACTGTGTGCTTTTTATATGACATGGAACATTGAGATGATGTTGTACACATACTTCAAACCCTTGTAGGTCAACATTGGTATTTGATACTTTCATTTTAGGTGATCTATTCGGTTTTCTTCGTACGATGTTGATAGACACATAAACTTTTATATTGAACTAGAACCTCGAGGGGGTATTGCCATATAAATATGCCCATTGAGTGTTAGTTCATCATTATTTATACTTTATATCATGATACTCCAAAGGAAGTACCTTATGAGGATGATTATAGAGTATTAGTTCTCAGGTTGGTCGATGCTTGCCAGTTTTTACCCTCATAGGACATTACTATCTTTACCTTCCTTAGAGAGGTTTGACTTTTGGGCTAGGTGGTCATACTTTGATACCCTATTATGAGACTTGATCAGTAGAGCTAGGTGGGAGACCTAGAGGCCCTTATATGAAACTCGGACCCTTTTAGGTCATCATTGGTTTAATCATAAGCAACCTTAAAAGGGGTTGACCTAGGTTTATAGATGCCTTTTTAGGTAATGAGCTTGGTTGTACGCTCATTTGAGATTGATTCATGGTAGGTATTCAAGTTTGGAGATATAGGTGGGTTGATGCCTTATTTTTCTAAGAAATAACCAAGGGTGCTTGTGTTTCTATCCTAGCTTCGATAGGTAGGAATTTTAGGGTGTCTATCCTAGTCAACCAGTAGTTGCGCGGTTGATGCATAAATTTCATAAAATGATGTTGTGTGATAGGAAGTCGTATAAATAATCATGGTACAGGTAAGGTACTCAATTTTTAATAGTTCCATGGGAGCCTCTAGATTAATTATACTGACATGACATGTAGCATATTCAGCTTGGAATTGTGATGGATGACTCACGGGAGTGTGAGTCAGGTGATGACCAGGTGGTGTGGGTTTGTACACCTACTGTGTTGTGTGAGATAAAAAAGGTACAGTTCGGTTGTTCATGGTATTGTTAAATCTTAAATTGGTGAGTGTCCATGTACGATCCAAGGATAAATGGTTTCAAAGACATGTTGTGGGAACAGTTGTTAGGAGATTTGGTGTCAGGAGTTAGTTAAAGGAAATTTCATCCTATTTGATGTGAGTGGGGCTCAGAGAGAGATGTACACTCCTATAAATGGAATATTAGTGTACTCCTAGTATAGATATGATCATGAACCATATCTTGACAGCATCTAGAGTATGAAGAGTGAGTGTCAGTTATATTCCAAGCTTCTTAAAAATATTTCCCGGTTTTATAGATGAACTCCTTATGAGTTGTGCTTGAGAAGCAATGTAAGGTAATTCATATGGTGGCAAGTTCACTATTTTTCTTTTTTAGGGTTTTGAACCTAGTGATTAGTTAGTAATCAGAATTTTCTATGGAAACTATTCTCAGGATGTGGGAATGGTCAATGTTTTGATGCTTCTATGTTGGTTCTCTTGTATGAGAAGTTTTGGCCACTCCAGTTATTATTTTCGGTAATGGATCGAGTGTGGTTCTTTGAGATTAGAGCTTTGTTTTAGGGTGAAGATAAGGATACTCCTATTGTGGAGAGTATTAGATCAGTCATGGTTGAATGTCTCTTATGATGGAAGAGTTGTTAGAACAATGATATCGGTCGTTGTATGATCAATATAGCTTAGTTGTGAATATTATTAGGATGATACCATGATTATTGTTTGACCACCAAGGCTTATTGGGTGTGAGAAGGTTTATAGTGGGAATTTTGTACGGACCCGTTTTTTTTTCGGACTAGAATTTGAGGATAAATTTGAATTTTTTATTTTAAATGATTATAATGGGTAAAATTTTTATTTTCTCCTAGCTGATGATCTCAAATAATTTTTCCAAACACTCTGTTGGTCCCAGAATAGGGTGTTTACCCTATTATAAGAGTTTGGTAGAATTCTGAATCGTTCTAATTTTTATAGAATAATTAATATTTAAAATTTAATTAATTAAATATTAATTTATTAGAACATGTTTGTTTGGATATATATTTTTAATGGATTATGATATTGATAGTTTTTTATCTCCATTTATTTAGAAATGGGGGGTTTTCCTAAGCAATGCATAAGATCATGTTCGGTGTCAGGATAGGTCTCAGTCCCCTTTTTCCTTTTCTTTTATTTTCTTGCTTTTATTTTCCTTTTATTTTCTTATCCTACCCTTGGTTTATCACGTATTACCTTTGGTATTCCCATTAACATGAATAAGAGAGAAAAATGGACTAAGTGAGAGGGGGAGAAGAAGGGAGGTGTTGCTGCGAATCTCATGAGGAGTTTGATCATCTTGCGGCAGTTGTGGACCATGGATATGAGTGAAGCTTCATCAGATTCCACCCAAAGGTAGACCAATTTTAAGTTTATGTCATAGATCCCTATATATTTACATATTTATAATTTTTAGTCCCTATTATCACTTCTTAATACCCCTTGAGGGTCAATATATAGATTTTAAGGAGGAAAATGGGGTTTCAGGCTGATTTAAGGGGTTTCCCATTTGGAAATCTCAATCACACAACATGTAGTTTAGGAACACACATCGTGTGTTATTCTTGTTCAGGGAAGATGATCTCTTGGGAGTACACACTGTGTATAGAGTATACATGTCATGTACTAGTACTCAGATGTGTATCTAAGTACCTGACCAGATAGCCCATGTAGGGGCGCTTGGCTTTGTGAAGTTCAAGACCAGACCTCGGGTGGGCTGCATGCCATTTAGAAGTACATGGTCAAGAATAATACATGGTTAATCCATGTGATGTATACATTCAGGTCCCCCATGTAAGTTACACGCCATGTACATGTTGTACATCCTGTGTACATAGGCCTTACATTCCATGTCTAACTGGAGTACATGCCCAGGTGGAGCTTTGAGGGTACATGTCATGTACTTGGGTATACACACTGTATACCCATCCCTTTCTACCCTTTTTATGGTTTTCTCTGTTTTACACCCCAGAGTCGAAATTGGAAACATGAGTATTCCATTTTGAGTATATTTCTATGTAGATTGTGATGGTGAAACCCTTCAGGTGATTTAAGGACTCTTGGGAAACTTTTTGGTAATTTTACAAAATAGATAGGTTTCTCCTCTGGTAATAAAATTTATCTATCTTCTAAGAGTGAGACCCTTGACCTAAGGTGGGTCATGATCCATCTCTCTATGCTGGTATTCAAGGAATTTTCCTTTTAGTCTAATATTTTCTCTTATCATTTGACCCAGAGGATTCTGTGTAGGATGTCTCTACCTTAATACTATTTCTGAGGGTCCCATGTGGGATGCCTTCGCTTACATGATGACCTAGGGAATCCCATGTAGGATTCCTCTATCTGTTTACTATTTTTGAGGATCTTATATAGGATGCATGTGCATACCGTTCTAAGGATCCCACGTAGGATTCCTCCACTTACATTTTGACTTAGAGGATTTCATGTAAGATGAATCTATTTACATACTATTTTTGAGGTTCCCAATATGGATGCCTTCGCTTATGTATAGACTTTTAGGATCTTGAGAATGATGACTCTCTAGTTTTATGACCTTAGAGACCTTATGGGTGCCTTGGTGGTTGACCAACCCTGAGCTAATACGTTGGAGGTTTGTACAGTGATAGTAGTGGGTTTCACCTTATAATCTATGTTGAACATGTAAGCTCGAGAGGATGTGTTATTGGTGTAAGGTTTAGGCATTTGACCACACTCACTCTTTTATTTATGCATTTAGATGTTTACTGTTGATGAAAATCTGATTTCTAGAGGTGCTTCCTGGTATTTTGGCCAATAAACCTAATGATATGCACTATTTTAAAAGGATACCAAGATGTACTGCCTAGGATCCATCTTCTAAGCCTTATTATATTGGTAATGTCAGTGGTACTTACTAGGATATAGATTTGGAGCCTTTATTTTATAATCTATTGGGATAGACAGACGTGCTTCCTGAGGTTCATCTTCTAAGCCTTATTATTTATATTATTTGGGATGCTCAGATATACTTCTTGGGATTCGGCTTTTAAGCCTTTAAATTATCATCTATTGGGATTCCTAGACATGATTCCTAGGGTTCGGATTCTAAGCCTTATTATTGATATTATTTGGTATGCTTAGATGTACTTCCTGGGATCGAGTTGTTGAGACTGCGTGATTGACTATTACATTATCAGGATGCTCAGAGGTACTTCCTAAGATATTGATTTTGATCCTTACATGATGGGATGTTTGGACATAGAAATCCACGTCCTTTTTGAGATACACTCAAGGATTATTTTACTCTCCTCTGAGTGATGCCTAGGATGCTCTCTAGGTTCGAGTGGACACATCATTACATTACTCACCATACTTATCTTGGTGGTGTCTATTTAGAAATTTATTGAATGGATACTAATCATGTACTTGGATCTATAGATCATTCCTTATTGAAAACAAAAGGGTCCCCTCCTTAGGGATTATCTAAGTCACAATGTCATGATTGCCTATGGACCGGGACCTAGGGGTCAAACATTGAACTTGATTTACATGACATGAGTGGTATGACATCTAGCTTAGTGTCATTTTACATTATGTCTAATTATTTCCTATAATACTTTAATTATATTAATTGGAGGCTAGTATGGGTAAACCCATGGATAGGACATGTATCCCCCTATGGTGGAATAGCTTTCTCGGAGTCATTTTCATCGCTGGAAGAATCATCTATCATCTATTGGAATTACATATCCATAGATCGACTTAATTATAAATGGATTGAGTTGTGTGATATCTATATTTATTACCTAGTCATAGGATGATCATATTATTGGTATTACATACTTAAGGATTGACTGTGGATTGATTTATTATTATATTATTCATGGACACCTTAGTCTAATGTCTCATGTCATTTTTATTATCATGTATATAAATATACATATATATGTATGGGAATGTGTGTGTGTGTGTGAGTATATAGGTCCAGGGACATTCTGAAGTAGGTAGAAGTAGTTATGGTCGATGGGGATTACAGACCCAAGGATCGACTATGCTTTTATTTATTTATTTCTTCCAATTGTGTCTCATCTAGGATGAGTATATTGAATTAGCATTCACTTATGAAAACAAATTTATAGTTTCATCATTAGGGTGTCCTGTTGATATTATTTCTCACCCCTTTACATGAACCATGATGTGTGTGCAAACCTTATGTATACTTTTCAAGTTGAGAATGGATACATGGATAGATAGGACTAAGACCTAGGGTTTCATGATTGAGTGGAGATACTCATGTGGATTTTTATGGTTAGGCTGGAGAAGTTTGACAGTGTCATGGAGACTGGGTATGTGGTCTATCCCAGAGTTATTAAGAGAGCCTTGTACTTTTATTTTTATTTATTTTATTCCTCTATATGTTATCATCCTAGTGGAAGATCAAATATTGTATGTATGACATGGTTTTTTGGGATTTTACTTCATTCCATTTATTATTACAGCATGCTTCTATTTCAGTTTATTTATTTCTTCCACACTCTATTTTTTTACTAATATGGATGATATCTAGTTATTTTTGTTGTTGTTTACTCTTATATGAGGGAATGGTCTCTCCATTATCACACCATATTCCCCCACTTTTGGTTAGCAACCTCGGGCATATGGGAGGCATGCTTAAGGAATCATGATGAATTGAATCGGAGCACCAATTCAGTGGCATCTAGGTCAGGATGTTACAAAAATTCCCCAATTCATATCCTCGAATCTATGGAAAATTTGACCCAAATACACTAAAAACCCTAAATAAATATATTGGGAAACATACCTTAAGGAAAAAATATGAATGAAAACATGAACATATCCTCCCAAAACCTCATTTAAAAGACACATACTAAAGCCCCTTAAAATCAAGATGATTATACCATGCTATGGTGGAATCATCTCTCCAAAACCCTAATCAACGAATCAAAATAAAAGGGAGACAAGTAGAAATTACAATGAGGATAAAGGAAGAAATATTAATTTAAATTCGCATGACAAAATCCTCTAAAATGATAAGAATATAAGGGAGGAAAAGGTAGATAATAGGAGATAAACAATAAGGCTCTCCCTCTTCATTCATTAAGTTAAATCCAAGTGAGCTCGAGGGGGGTTCCAAATAGGACCCCTAATTCAATTATCCAAATTCCTTTTCAAAAAAATTACCAAAAATTGAGTTATGGTGTGGCCATGTTGGTCACGTTTGGATTACTCCTCACTAGGGTCATGTCATGATGTGGGTCCTTATAACATTCTAACCCAAGTGCCACACACTGGTGCCCCGAGTCGGATGATCATATAACCTCAAGCGCACCTCATCGTATACCAGAGGCTATTGAATAGTAGTGAGGGTATAATATAGATCATGGGGAGACTGTACCCTCTTTATCAAAGTATCACAATAGTAGAAATAAATAAACAATATACAAATGATATAATCAAATAACTAGAAAAGACTAGTATCACATGATGACTAAAATAGGAATAAAATATCCAAACTAAAATAGTAGATATGACATACCAAATATGTGTCAATTTTCAATATGAAATACCCAAAATAAATAGACACTAACTAATCCTAAGTGGTCCTAGAAAACAAGTTCGGTTACATCATCCATCTTCCATCCTGACTCAGCCATATAACATAGGTCCCTTTCCCTTAACCTGTACTGAAATCATGAAATCTATTCGAGTACCAATCAGGATGCCTAAGTAGGGTTTTTTACAACTCAGTAGGCCATCACCAATGGAATCTTAAAACAATATCTAGTCAATAATAGTGTATGTAGTTGTATAAAGAATAAAGTAAAAGTAATAAAGTAAAATGTTTACATTTATTCAAATACTATTTATTTAACCACATAACTCATGGGTTCTTGAGGACACCCAAACTCTCAACACCTACTTCTACCCATATAAAAGTCTAAACCATATCACATATTGAATTCACATTTCATTATAACTCATGGGATTTCATTATCCATTTTATTTCAATTCATATTACGACCAATTATAACCATGGTCTAATGCCAACTCATGGGCATAGAATGTTCGTGGGTATTTGGATCCTCAGTCCCTATCCCACACCTCAATAATCACTATAAACTTTTGGAGTCGTAGCCTATGTCCCACACTCATTTATCACTCTGTAATTTTAATGCAGTAAACCATGTCCCGTACACGAATATCAATATTTACCACTATGGAATTTTGATGTAGCATACGATGTCCCACACACATTTATCACATATATCACAATATCGCATATATCACATCAATAAAGGTTAATCAATATTAACCCTATTATCACAATTATCATTAAAGTGTACCATATTAATTAATAAAACAATTATGGTTCAAAACAATAATTCACATAGAATAATGTGAAAAATCACCATTAAACCCTTTATCGTTATTTAATCATATAATGCATTAACCCATTAATGGTCAAGTCAAACATCTCATAAATTCCTTTTTCAATTAATTAAAAATCACATTAATAAACCCATTATAAAAAATCCCAATTAATTAAACAAATAAACATTCAATTAATCAATCAATTCAAAAATCATAACAATCTATTAATTAATTTAACAATTAAATAATCTAATTTCAATTTCATAATCACAACAATTTTCGTTAATTAATTCATAAATTAATAAATCAAATTCAAATTTCATAATCACAATAATTTCCATTAATTAATTCACAAATTTATTAATTCAATTAAATCAATTACATAATCACAACAATCCCATTAATTAATTCAATAGTTAATTAATCCAATTTAAAAATTCTAATATCCCACAATTTCAATTACACGAACCCATTAATTTACCAATTCCAAAATCCCTTAATTAATTAATTTACCACATTAATTAATTCAATTTAATAAATTCATTTGATAATCATTCAATAGAAATTCTTCAATTACATATATGTAATTTAAATCAAGACTTGGGGATTTGAATAATAGACCACCTACCTAAAAATTGATGATAAACGTTCGCCAATGGAAAACCCCCAATTGAAGTGGAACAACCACGATTAAGATGAAGAAAGAAATATAGATCAAAACCTAGATCCAAGATCAAATGGATTAGATCTTCCAAAACCTATATCTAGATCTCAAAAAACATAGGAAAACATTCCTTTAAATGATAATAGAAAGATGGGATAAGGATAAAAACTAATCGGGATGACATTAACTTACTGAGAGAGGTTCAAATCATTAATTTGGGCTTCAAACAATCAAGAAAGAAGGTTGTAAAGTCTTGGAATCCATCCAGAAGCCTCAAAAATGAGATAAAACTATTAGGTCTGAATTGGGTTTAATTAGGGTGAAGTATGAGGGGTTTAGAATTTTAAAATCTAATTTTTTTGGCTAATTAAAACTATATTCATGGTTTCCTAGGTAGGGGAGAATGGTTTTTCAAACTGTGGACATATTATAGGGGAGTTCATGGTTACTTCTAAGAGGGTACATGATTTTAAAAACTGTATGTTAGTTATGTGAATCCCCTCAATTTGGGTTCGCATGGTTTATTGGGTTGTGCACACGGTTTGGGAAAACCATGCACCAACTGTGCACTTCCCCTCTTTCTTCCAATTTTCTCAAATTTTCACCCAAACTCACCCAAGATAAAACCCAAATAAAAATTAATCAAAACAATGAAAAATAATACTTAAGAAAAAGCTCGATGGATCTCTAGAAAAATTTTAGGATGTTGCAATCTCCCCACCTTATAACAGCTCATCCTTGAGTTGTACTCCCAAGCATCTCTAAGATTCTGAGGTAAACTTATTGGGCCACTAAGCCTATATATCTGCTTCTATTTCCCATGTTTCCTCCTGAACTCGTCCATGTTTCCACAATACATGAATTATCGGCATGATCGTTCCCCACAACACTTTCTCATTGTGATCTAACACACGTATTAGATGCTCCTCAAAGGATGCATCTATATCAATATCAACATCATCCACATCTATCACATGAGAATATTTGAGGTGATACCTCCGAAGTTGTGACATATGGAAAATATCATGCATATAATTGTGCCTCTTTAGAAGAGACAATCAATATGCCACAAGATCGATTCTCCCCACAACCTCAAATAGTCCAACAAACCTGAGCGCCAGTTTTCCTTGCCTTTGTATCCTATGGTGACCCAATCTAGGTGACACCCGAAGGAATACACAATCACCCTATGAAAAGTCTAGTGTTCATTGATGTCTATCAGTGTATGACTTTTGTCCACTCTGAGTCATATCCATATATTTCCAAATCAGTTGAACCTGCTCAGGCATCTCCTACATGAAAATCATTCCCAACAACTCTAACTCACTTGCCTCCATCCAGCATAGAGGTGATATATATGTCCTACCATAAAGAGCATCATATGGTTCCATATGTATCATATCTAGATAATTATTATTTTATGTGAACTCCACCAAAGCTAAGTGTTTCTACCAAGACCCACCAAAGTCTAGGACACACACTCGAAGCATATCCTCAAGCACATGTATAGTACGTTATGAATGCCCATCTATCTGTGGGTGGAATTTCATACTCAGTAAAACCTATGTACCCAGCTCCTTCTATAATCCCTATAAAAATTGTGAAGTAAAGCATGATTCATGGTCTAAAACTATATTCCATGGAACCCTATGAAGATGAACTATCTCATGAATGTATAAGTCTCTCAACTACTCCACTGAGAAAGTATCCCAAATATGAAAGAAATGCACTACTTTCATCAGTTGATCTAAAATAAGCCAAATAGCATAATTCTTCTGAGGAATCCTCAGGAGACGCACCACAAATTCCATAGTCACATCATATCACTTCCATTTTGGAATAGGAAATGGATATAGTAAACCATCAAGTCGTTGATGTTCATCCTTCACCCATTGAAAAATGTATCATCGTTTCATGAAACCTAAAATCTCATTTTTTATGCCCAACCACAAAAACTATTGACGTAGGTTATGGTATATTTTGGTCATGCCTAGATTCTCCTCCCACATTGAGGCATGAAATCTATGCATCATCTCCTCCCACATACTCATAGGCACAACAACCTGATTCCTGACATAGATGATCTCATCCTCAACTATCATCCATTTTGAAAGTATCTCCCCACCTTTGAGGATTTCCCTCAATACCAAACATTATTTATCCTCATATTTTTTATCTCTAATTTATATCAAAAGTTTAGACTCTACTAAAACTGATATGGGAATCATCTTCTCCCGGCTCTCCTAAACCACAACATATATCTCAACCAGCAAATTCATCATCTTTCACTCAAAACTTGACTCTTAAACTATCTGAGTTTGAGTTTTCTTACTTAAAATGTCATCCACATTGTTTTCCTTCCTAGTAATATATAATATCTAAAAAATAAAATGAATTCATATACTCAACCCACCTTTTCTGACGGAGATTAAAATATCAATGTGAAAAGATATACTTTAAACTCTTGTGATCAATATACACAGTAAAATTCTTTCCCAACAAATAATGTCTCCAATACTTCAAGGCATAAACAACTAAAACTAACTCAAGTTCATACATAGGGTATTTCCATTCATGTGGCCTCAAATTCCGAGACCCATATGCCACAACTCTATCTCCCTACATCAACACCACTCCAAGACTAATCCTATAAGTGTCACAAAATATTATATAATCCTCACCTAGATTGGGTATGATCGAGATTGTTGTTATTTTAAAATGCTTATTCAACTCCTGGAATTCATTCTCACGTGCTTCAGAACATTCAAAATTCACTCTCTTTTTGGTCAAGTCCAAAAGTGGTGCTTCTAATTGGGAAAAGTCTTAGATGAACCTCTGATAATATCTTTCTAACCCCAAAAAGCTATGTATATAAAGAATGTTCCTGGGATGATCCTACAATAAAAATTCATGAACCTTTTATGGGTCCACTAAAACACCTTCCTCCGATATGATGTGACCCGTGAAGTGTACTTGATCAATACAAAACTGAAACTTAGGTGTATAGCCAATTCTCTCTCAGTGTACTCAGGATGATTTCAAGATTTTGGTAATGGTCATCATGAGTCTTAGAGTACACCAATATTTCATCAAAAAACAACAAAAAATTGATCTAGGTATGGATGGAAGATTTGGTACATCGGGACCATAAACACTGCTGGTGTGTTCGTCAACCCAGAAAACATGATGATTAACTCATAAAGGTCATACCTACTTCTGAAAGAAATCCTTGGTATATCAGAGGGTCTAACTTGAAACTACTGATACCCTAATCTCATGTTGATCTTTAATAATACAAAATATCTCCTCAACTGGTCAAATAGATCATTGATACATGGAAGAGGATACCGATTCTTCATTGTCATCTGGTCAAACTTCTGATAGTCAACATATAAGCATAGATTCTTATTATCCTTCTTTATAAACAAGATTGGAGAACCCAAAGGCTATGTACTTGGGTGGATAAATAACTTATCCTCTAACTCTTCCATCTGTTTCTTGGGCTCTTGAAGCTCTGTTTATTTCATTTTGTACGGTGGAATAGAAATTGAATCAACCCCAGGAATGATCTCAATTGTAAATTACACATCTCTCTTAGGTGGAATACCTGAGAAGTCTTTAGGAAACACATCCTAAAACATGTCCAATATGGGTGTAAAGACATCATGCTTTACACCTCCATCATCCAGTAATAAACTTGCAACCTGGGCAATAATCTCCCCCAGTTTCTAGTAAATTGGCCCTACTCAGCCTTCCTTGATATCTCATTCTCCATGATGGATGTAATTGACACCCTTAGGAGACATAAAAGTCACTCTATTGTGGTAAAAATATATGTGTTATTGGTATTCTACTAACCAGTCCATACCCAAAATTAGGCCAAAACTCGACATATCTAGAATAGAAAAATCCCAAAGGAAATGATATTCCCCAGCCTCAAGAGAACACACTTTGCACAAATAGGTGTCTCTCAATCAAACTCCCAAAGGTGTATTGATCATCATAACTCCACTTATTAATTCCACTGGTAGGATCAAACCATTAACAAGATGGAAATATATAAAATAATGAGAGGCACTAGTATAAAATAAGGCACTAGTAAGTGTATAAGCTAAAAGAATATTACATCTAACCGTCAACGGTCCAGCCTCCCAATCCACAAGTGTAGTCTGAACTACGTTCAATTTCACCACCCATCTTTCATGTGATACAGTATGGGTCCTCTAGGATACACCACTCTTCTAATATGGGTACTCATTCCTAGAAGTAACACGTCCACTACCTCTACCATCAAGGCTAGTATAACTATAACTACCAAACTGGTATAGGGTAAAAGATCTTTTTCCCACACTCTGGTTCTCCCTAGATACTCCATCACTTCCCATCTATCATGGGTTCCTACAAAACCTCTATAGATACCTAATCTTGACTCAACCTCAACACTCAACTAGTGTTTAGGCGCACTGTCGACATAAGTGAATTATAACACCTGAGATTTTTATGAGTAATATTTTGTTTTTATGTTATATATATATCATCAAAGGAATCTTTCACTACACACTAGCTTGACTTACTTTACACGCAATCGCGACCTTCCTCGATAGCTTGCGTTGTACGCAATGCCGAGTTTCACTAAACAACGATATGCTTTTAAAATATTATTAAAACTAGTCGTTATGAATAGTAATAACCACTTTTTGAAATTTTATAAATTTTATTTTTCAAAATGGACTTAATTTTTGGATTTGGAATACCGAAATTATCCTAGGGTGAAATTTTGGTATTTTTCTGAAAACTTTCAATTTTTGATGAATAGTGAAACCACTAAGTGGTAGGTTAAAAACTGAATTTTGCATAAAACTTAATTTTACCGCTTCTGTGAATGGAATTTCGAAAATCCAACAGACACGGTTGATATCAGTAAGTAAAATGTGGTTCAATGAGATAAAAATAATTTGTTGGTGAATAGTAACTTTTTAATTTTTTTTACCGCAGTTAATAGTAAATAGGGTAACTAAGGGTAAATATGATATTACTATTACCCTAACACATGTCATAATTCTATTGGATAAGTGTAATTCGACCAAAAACAACCTTATGAATATAATATGACCATTTAGGTCCACTTGGATTAGATTATGACATTTAATATTATTTTATTTAATGAATAGTTAAAATAGTTAAAATCAAAGTTTAATAACTAAAACATTTTTAATATGGGTTTATACATAAGATAAATTCGATTATAAATATTCATTAGAAATATAAAAAGATTTCCTACATAATGATATTTTATTTATAATTTTTAGACTTTAAATAAATTTATTTATTTATGACACAACGATGATGCAGTAATTACCCTTTTAAGGAAATGTTAACATAATTGATGTTATAAATGCCCAAATAAATGTAATTTGAGACTTTTTATGAATTACAATAATTTTCTAGGTTACTATGATATATTAGTGTTGATTTAATCAACTTGGTTCGAACATATAATTTTTTTATGACTTTCACAAAAATCATATATCAAATAGTGACAAAATTGACACAAAATAGTTTTTAAATCAAATATTATATTATTAATTGTTATTTTATTTCTAAAAATCTAAGGTTCGGCAAAATGACTTAGATAAGGACATATATATTAATAATAAACAACTTGGGGTTCTTTTGGCATGTTATAGTAAGTGTATTAACCATATAGTGTAAGAAAACAAAAAGACACGGTAAAAGTTAAATTATTTAACTTAGAGTTAAATCTAATTGATAAGGTTAAAATAATAACCTAAACTTGTATAAATCCTATTGGTTGATATGATTTCGACCCATCCCCACTTTACCTTCGAAATAAGACCCTTTGGAACCATTATAAACCGATTTTGACTTTAATATAAAATAATATTTTGAGATATTCCTAAGGTGCCCCTCTCCTCCCTTATAAAAGGGCACCTCCTCCCCCTCCTCCTCACACCAATTTGAGCACTCAAGCTCGTCCAACCCCTGAAAAAATCCCTTCTCCACTTCCCTAGAATAATCCTAGAGGTCCTGGTCTTCTTCAAAGACCAATCTTAGTTCCCTAAGTGGAGGATTCAAAGTGGCGTTTCAAAGAAGAGGTAATATCCATTACCGATCTTTTCAATTTCTTTCTTCTTCAACTTCTTCTTCTTTAGTTGTTTCATGATAAAGTAATAACATAAGTATTACTTAAATACTGATATGTTATTATAAATATGAAACAACCCTAATTCACCTTCTATCCATCCTACGGAAAAATGAAATCACCGTGCGTGCGTACGTACGGAATACCGTCTCCACGCCGTGGTGTAATCTATTTTCCACCATCACCTTACAAGGATGGGTATAATGGTGTAATGAGTAACTATATATTATTATTATAAATTTATATTGATACTCAAATAGTATTCATATACTCCAATACAATTCCACGATCATAGGAACGATATCATCACTCGTGCGTACGTACGGAATACCGTCTCCACGATGTGATGCGACTCGTTGTACATGATCATCATTGCATAGTAATTATATAAATGAATTGAATGAATAAATATGATATATGTTACACTAATACCATTCTGGATATAAGGTATCTATAACCTTAAAAGAAGAATAAGAATTTATTCGGCAAAACACGCATAAGAACAAAAGGCAATAAAGACCTGAGTAACAAGTAACAATGAAATATTACTAATAAGAAGCTAAGAATATGACCATATATGATATCATATCAATATGTATGATTCTGGAATAAGTCAATAACATTATTTAAACCATTATACAGGAGCTTCGGACACGTACAAAGCAAATCGGACCTAAGGTAAGGGAAATATCACAATCTCATTTTTATCCGAGATTGTTTATACTTTGGTATTTGTTGGGGTGTATTTTATCATCCACATCCATGTTTCCTCAATATGTAATATTATTTCCATCCACCTACAATTGTTTAAATCCAATTTTACCCTTCGGTTAGTTTTTAGTAAAAGATATGAAAGGAATATTTTGTCGTTTTTCGTACGAGGTACTTTTTGACTTTTCCGACAAAAGTACGAGAAGAATGTTTTTTTTAACTTATACGACAAGAATGGATTTTTTAAAAATTATTTCCAAGAATCTTCCTTTATAAGTTTTCAAGTTTATTTTTAATCAACTTCTTTTAGTTTATAATTGTATGACATGTTAAGAAAAGAAAAGTGTTTTTGAAGAAGAAAGGATATTTTCCTCAAGAATGGAGTTCAAATGTTTTATCAAAATTATTTTCCATCTAAGATAATATAGGGTTCTATTTTTTTATCCCTATTATTACAATGATTTGATTATGTTTTTAGGTAATTATTTTTATGAAGTCATTTACCTTATATGATTTGTTTTATGATGTCATGATGTTTCAAGAATCCCATTTTTGTTACATGTGTTATGCGATGATGTATGATTTATGATTATGTGGAACACATAAGAAAGGATTAATTATAAGATGGGTGGGACCTATATCTCCCTCCAATGCATTGGGAAAAGATTTATATCTCATGAGATAGACATGGCTGGAACAGAAGGTTATTTTGGTTCAGTGATACAGGACTGAAACGAGGAGTGAACTCGGTTCAGAAATGGACTTTGTCCGCTAAGATAGTCTTGGCAATGAGTCATGACTAACAAGAAATGATTTTCCATGATTATTTGTGCATGACACAAAGTTTCAAGTTTTATGTTATGATTATGGGGATCTCATTTTCACTTCTATGATTTATTCCATGTTAAGATATTATGATCTCTTTTGCAGGTTATGATTTTCAAAAAGATATGATATGATTTTTATTTCCTTTATTTTCCCTTGCTGAGCATTTGATCTCACCCTTTTTTGTATGTTTTCTTTTCCCCAGGTCATGAAGAAGGTTATTAAGTAGGATATGCCAAAAAGGGACCCTAGATATGATGAAATAAGTGGGAGGCAAAGTTGATGCTTTATGAACCAGTTGTTTATGTTTCCCAGTTTCTAAAGACACTATACCTATACGGTCCTTTGTGGTTTTGTCATATGTTGTAATAAGTGTGCTTCAATTTTTAAGTATTAACAATGTATGTAAAGTATGGGTCGTTATATTTGGTATCAGAGGAAAGGTATAGTCAACCTTTGGAAACTAGTATGTGAAAGCCTTAGTAAGAACCCTAAGGATAAGTCTAAGAATAGAACACAATCTTAGTGTTTTAGAAATTTCCATGAATAACCTAGGATAAGACCTTAAGCGTGAAAATTTTATTCTTGAATTATGTGGTTTTCCTATTATAATTAGTGTTGCTCACACTATTCTTCTTGGTTTTAGTCAATGGCTGGAACCCGAAGGAACCATGTTAATGCGGAATGCGATGGGAAATGCAATGATTGTCCCCCTGAGCAACCAAACAATATGGGAGCTGGAATGAAAAATCTTGTAGCCATGCTCACACAACTTTCTCATGCTATGAATCATGCAGGACTTCCAAACGAGCAAAGGAAGGAGCAACATTCTGTTGAATCCTTCATGAGGCAGCGTCCACCTTCTTTCAGCGGGTCTACTGATCCATTAGTTGCTGAAAAATAGATTAGTACTACTAAAAAGATATTTTCAGTTCTTCAATGTTCTGAACATGATAAAGTCATCCTAGCAGTGTATCGTTTGGAAGGAGATGCTGATCAATGGTGGAATCTTATTAAGAATACGAGGCAAAGGGATGAAATTGAGTCCATGTAATGGGACGAGTTAAAGAACTTATTTTTCAATAATTACTTCCCTCGTATTCTCAGAACAAAGATGGAGAAAGAGTTTCTTGAACTGAAGCAAAGGGATGATGAATCTGTTGGTACCTATGAAGCAAATTTTACAAGACTTGCAAGGTACGCTTCTGGTATTATTATCCAACCTGAGAGTAAGATCGATCGATTCTTTAGTGGCTTAAAACCAAGTCTTCGAAGGGCGTTAGCCATAAGGGACTTCAATAGCTACGAGGAAATCGTTTGATGTGCTCTCAAAGTCGAGATAGAGATTGGAGTAACCCATCAGTCATATGGGTTTGATAAGAAGAGGAAAATGGAATTCAAAGGAAAATCTAAAGAGCACACTGAAAAGAAGATGAGCTTTCCCTTATGCTCAAAGTGTGGAAAGAAACATGGAGGGAGTTGTCTTAAAGGGGCAAGTAAATGTTTCAAATGTGGAAAGGAAGGTCATCGGGCATTTTAATGCCGCGATAATGGGAAGAAGATGTCTAATGATGAAAACAAAGGAAGGGATACACAGAATGAACCTACTACACTTCAATGTTTCAAGTGCAAGGAGATGGGACATTATTCCAATCAATGCCCAAATCCAAGGGTTGATGATGATGGTCGACGTCAACAAACTCTTAAGGCTAAAGACAAAGGAAAGTCACATGCAATTTCTATCAGCGATGTGGAGTACGATAACGATGTGGTGAAAGGTACACTTACCATCCACTCTAAAGTAGCAAATGTTTTATTTGATTCTGGATCCACCCACTCTTTTATTTCTGAAGAATTTTCTAAGGGTATCACCGTATTACCTCAACAATTAGATGTTGAGTTAGCTGTGACAACACCTAATGGCACATCAATCGCATCAAAAGTTTATAATTCTTCTCCGATCGAAGTTTGTGGGAAAGTGCTTCCTGCAAATCTGGTGATCCTTCCTTTAGTGGAATTCGATGTGATTCTTGGCATGGATTGGATTTCTTTATATGGAGCTCATATCAATTTCCAAAGAAGGGAAGTCACATTTCATATTCCAGATCAATCTATGATCGTCTATCAATGCAAGGATGAACATAACTTTCCAGTGGAAATTTCTTCCATTTTATGGGTATTGATTCCACTAAATGAAGGTTATTTATCTCAAATGGTTGGTGAGAAACTCGCGATTAAGAATATGCCCATCGTACGGGAGTTTGATGATGTCTTTCTGGAGGAATTACCGGGTCTTCCACCAAATCGTGAAGTTTAGTTTTCAATAGAACTCGTACCGGGTGCTTTGCCTATTTCAAAGACACCTTATAGAATGGCCCCAATTGAGTTGCAGGAATTGAAGAAGCAACTCCAAGAGAATCTTGATAAGGGATTCATACGCCCTAGTGCATCACCTTGGGGAGCACCTATTCTATTTGTTAAGAAGAAAGATGGATCAATGAGACTCTGCATTGATTATCGAAAACTTAACAAGATCACTATCAAGAACAAATATCCTCTCCCACACATTGATGACTTATTTGACCAACTACGTGGAGCTCAATACTTTTCCAAGATTGATCTTCATTCAGGGTATCATCAATTAAGGGTAAAAAGGGAGGATATACCAAAGATGGCTTTCCGTATAAGGTATGGACACTATGAATTTATAGTGATGCCATTTGGTCTTACTAATGCCCATGCTATCTTCATGGATCTAATGAATAGAGTCTTTAGAGACTATCTTGATCAATTTTTGGTAGTCTTTATAGACGATATTCTTGTCTATTCAAAGAGCAAGGAAGAGCATGAAGATCACTTGAGAATTATATTGAAGACCCTGATAAAGGAGAAGCTTTATGCCAAATTTACCAAGTGTGAATTTTGGCTTCAAAAAGTTGCATGTTTGGGTCACATAATCTCAAAAGAGGGGATATCTATAGATCCAGCAAAAACAGAGGTTATCGAAAGATGGTCGAGACTAACAACAGTAACTGAGATCCGAAGTTTTCTTGGTTTGGATGGATATTATCGACGTTTTGTAAAAGATTTTTCACGATTATCTAACCCACTCACCAAGTTGGCTCGGAAATGAGTTAAGTTTGTTTGGACAGAGGAATGTGAAGAGAATTTCAAGGAGTTGAAAAGAAGGTTATCCAGTGCACCTGTGCTCACACTGCCTTGTAGTGGAGAAAGGTTTGTGATCTACAGTGATGCATCCAAGAAGGGATTGGGGTGTGTTCTTATGCAAAATGATATGGTAATAGCTTATGCCTCACGACAGTTGAAAATCCATGAGCAAAATTACCCAACACATGATTTGGAGTTAGCTGCGGTAATCTTTTCATTAAAGATTTGGAGGCATTACCTTTATGGTGAAAGGTGTGATATTTATACTGATCATAAAAGTTTAAAGTATATTTTCACACAAAAGGAGCTGAATATGCGTCAAAGAAGATGGTTGGAGCTAATTAAGGATTATGACTGCTCAATCCATTACCACCCTAAGAAAGAAAACAAGGTGGCAGATGCATTAAGTCGACAAGACCATGCTATTTTATCCATGATGAGGATCACAAAAGATCCAATATTTATGGATTTACAAAGGATGGATCTTGGAATTATAATGGAAGGGGAAAAATCTTATCTTTCTCAAATGAATGTTCAACCATCTATACATGTGAAGATTAAAGAGGCACAGAAATAAGATGTCGAGTTACAAAAGAAGGTGAGAAATGTTCCTGAATTCAACCTTGATTGTGATGGGATAATAAAGTTCAGGAATCGGGTTTGTGTTCCTCCCATCCCCGAATTAAAGAAGGAGCTGCTGGATGAGGATCATAGTTCTTCATTCTCTATTAATCCTGGAAGAACGAAGATGTATAGGGACCTAAAAGAGTACTTCTGGTGGGATGGCATGAAAAGAGATGTTGCTGAATATGTCTCTCGATGCTTGGTTTGTCAACAAGTTAAAGCTGAGAGACAGAAGTCTAAGGGGATGTTACAACCATTACCCATACCCGAATGGAAATGGGAAAACATCACTATGGACTTTGTCACAGGACTTCTTAAAACATCCAAAGGCAATAATGCTATCTGGGTCGTAGTTGATCGTCTTACAAAGTCTGCACACTTCATTGCTATTAGAGAGGATTTCTCTCTAGATCAGCTTTCCAGGATATATGTAAAGGAAGTGGTAAGATTGCATGGAGTACCACTTTCTATTATCTCTGATCGGGATCCGAGATTTACCTCGAAGTTCTGGAGAAGTCTTCAGCATACTCTGGATACAGAGTTGAGTTTCATCACTGCTTATCATCCTCAGACAGACGGTCAGTCTGAGAGAACAATTCAAACTCTAGAAGATATGTTGAGAGCTTTCTCTATGGATTTCAAAGGTGGTTGGGATCAACACCTACCTTTCGTGGAATTTTCTTATAATAATAGCTTTCACTACAGTATTCAGATGGCTCCTTATGAAGCTCTCTATGGAAAGAAATGCAGGACTCCAACTTGCTGGGATGAAGTTGGGGAAAGAAAGCTATTAGGACCTGATCTCATTGATGAAATGGCAGAAAAGGTCAGATCTATTCAACAACACATAAGAGCAGCTCAGAGTCGACAGAAAAGTTATGCCGACAACCGAAGAAAAGACCTAGAGTTTTAAGTGGGTGATAAAGTGTTCTTACGAATATCTCCCTGGAAGAGGGTTATGATATTTAGAAAGAAGGGGAAGTTAAGCCCTAGATATATCGGTCCTTTAGAAATACTGGATCGTGTTGGGAAGGTAGCTTACCGATTGGCGCTTCCACCGAATCTCTCTCAAGTTCACGATGTGTTCCATGTATCTCTCCTGAGAAAGTACATACCTGATCCTTCACATGTACTCAGCTCAGAAGTTGTACCACTGGAGAAAGATCTTTCTTATGAAGAACAACCGATAGAGATTCTGGATCGTAGCGAAAAAGTCCTATGAAACAAGACCACTCGATTGGTGAAAGTTTTATGTAGGAACCACCAACTTGAAGAAGCTACATGGGAGCTTGAGGATATGATGAGGGAGAAGTATCCTCATCTGTTTGTTACAAAGTGACGAATTTTGAGGGTGAAATTCTTTTTAAGGGGGGTAGAATGTAACACCCGAGATTTTTATGAGTAATATTTTGTTTTTATGTTATATATATATCATTAATGGAATCTTTCACTACACACTATCTTGACTTACTTTACACGCAATCGCGACCTTCCCCGATAGCTTACGTTGTACGCAATACTGAGTTTCACTAAACAACGATATGCTATTAAAATATTATTAAAACTAGCCGTTATGAATAGTAATAACCACTTTTTGAAATTTTATAAATTTTATTTTTCAAAATGGACTTCATTTTTGGATTCAGAATACCGAAATTAGCCTAGGGTGAAATTTTGGTATTTTTCTGAAAACTTTCAATTTTTGATGAATAGTGAAACCACTAAGTGGTAGGTTAAAAACTGAATTTTGCATAAAACTTAATTTTACCGCTTCTGTGAATGGAATTTCGAAAATCCGACAGACACGGTTGATATCAGTAAGTAAAATGTGGTTCAATGAGATAAAAATAATTTGTTGGTGAATAGTAACTTTTTACTTTTTTTTACCGCGGTTAATAGTAAATAGGGTAACTAAGGGTAAATATGATATTACTATTACCCTAACACATGTCCTAATTCTATTGTATAAGTGTAATTCGACCAAAAATAACCTTATGAATATAATATGACCATTTAGGTCCACTTGGATTAGATTATGACATTTAATATTATTTTATTTAATGAATAGTTAAAATAGTTAAAATCAAAGATTAATAACTAAAACATTTTTAATATGGGTTTATACATAAGATAAATTCTATTATAAATATTCATTAGAAAGATAAAAAGATTTCCTACATAATGATATTTTATTTATAATTTTTAGACTTTAAATAAATTAATTTATTTATGACACAACGATGATGCAGTAATTACCCTTTTAAGGAAATGTTAACATAATTGATGTTATAAATGCCCAAATAAATGTAATTTGAGACTTTTTATGAATTCCAATAATTTTCTAGGTTACTATGATATATTAGTGTTGATTTAATCAACTTGGTTCGAACATATAATTATGTTATGACTTTCACAAAAAATCATATATCAAATAGTGACAAAATTGACACAAAATAGTTTTTAAATCAAATATTATATTATTAATTTTTATTTTATTCCTAAAAATCTAAGGTTCTGCCAAATGACTTATATAATGATAGATATATTAATAATAAACAACTTGGGGTTCTTTTGTCATGTTATAGTTAGTGTATTAACCATATAGTGTAAGAAAACAAAAAGACACGGTAAAAGTTAAATTATTTAACTTAGAGTTAAATCTAATTGATAAGGTTAAAATAATAACCTAAACTTTTCTAAATCCTATTTGTTGATAGGATTTCGACCCATCCCCACTTTACCTTCGAAATAATACCCTTTGGAACCATTATAAACCGATTTTGACTTTAATATAAAATAATATTTTGAGATATTCCTAAGGTGCCCCTCTCCTCCCTTATAAAAGGGCACCTCCTCCCCCTCCTCCTCACACCAATTTGAGCACTCAAGCTCGGCCAACCCCTGACGAAATCTCTTATCCACTTCCCTAGAATAATCCTAGAGGTCCTGGTCTTCTTCAAAGACCAATCTTAGTTCCCTAAGTGGAGGATTCAAAGTGGCGTTTCAAAGAAGAGGTAATATCCATTACCGATCTTTTCAATTTCTTTCTTCTTCAACTTCTTCTTCTTTAGTTGTTTCATGATAAAGTAATAACATCAGTATTACTTACATACTGATATTTTATTATAAATATGAAACAACCCTAATTCACCTTCTATCCATCCTACGGAAAAATGAAATCACCGCGCGTGTGTACGTACGGAATACCGTCTCC
The DNA here is from genome assembly GCA_963277665.1 of Viscum album. NCBI lineage: Eukaryota > Viridiplantae > Streptophyta > Magnoliopsida > Santalales > Viscaceae > Viscum > Viscum album. The sequence goes on along the minus strand of OY728120.1, from coordinate 385,779,824 downwards.
ACGCCGTGGTGTAATCTATTTTCCACCATCACCTTACAAGGATGGGTATAATGGTGTAATGAGTAAATATATATGATTATTATAAAGTTATATTGATACTGAAATAGTATTCATATACTCCAATACAATTCCACGATCATAGGAACGATATCATCACTCGTGCTTACGTACGGAATACCGTCTCCACGATGTGATACGACTCGTTCTACATGATCATCATTGCATAGTAATTATATAAATGAATTGAATGAATAAATATGATATATGTTACACTAATACCATTCTGGATATAAGGTATCTATAACCTTAAAATAAGAATAAGAATTTATTCGGCAAAACACGCATAAGAACAAAAGGCAATAAAGACCCGAGTAACAAGTAACAATGAAATATTACTAATAAGAAGCTAAGAATATGACCATATATGATATCATATCAATATGTATGATTCTGGAATAAGTCAATAACATTATTTAAACCATTATACAGGAGATTTGGAAACGTACAAAGCAAATCTAACCTAAGGTAAGGGAAATATCACAATCTCATTTTTATCCGAGATTGTTTTTACTTTGGTATTTACTGGGGTGTATTTTATCATCCACATCCATGTTTCCTCAATATGTAATATTTTTTCCATCCACCTACAATTTTTTAAATCCAATTTTACCCTTTGGTGAGTTTTTAGTAAAAGATATGAAAGGAATCTTTTGTTGTTTTTCGTACGAGGTACTTTTTGACTTTTCCGACAAAAGTACGAGAAGAATGTTTTTTTTAACTTATACGGCAAGAATGGATTTTTAAAACATTATTTACAAGAATATTCCTTTATAAGTTTTCAAGTTTATTTTTAATCAACTTATTTTAGTTTATAATTGTATGACATGTTAAGAAAAGAAAAGTGTTTTTGAAGAAGAAAGGATATTTTCCTCAAGAATGGAGTTCAAATGTTTTATCAAAATTATTTTCCATCTAAGATAATATAGGGTTCTGTTTTTTTATCCCTATTATTACAATGATTTGATTATGTTTTGAGGGAATTATTTTTATGAAGTCATTTACCTTATATGATTTGTTTTATGATGTCATGATGTTTCAAGAATCCCATTTTTGTTACATGTGTTATGCGATGATGTATGATTTATGATTATGTGGAACACATAAGAAAGGATTCATTATAAGATGGGTGGGACCTATATCTCCCTCCAATGCATTGGGTAAATATTTATATCTCATGAGATAGACATGGCTGGAACGGAAGGTTATTTCGGTTCAGTGATACAGGACTGAAACGAGGAGTGAACTCGGTTCAGAAATGGACTTTGTCCGCTAAGATAGTCTTGGCAATGAGTCGTGACTAACAAGAAATGATTTTCCATGATTATGTGTGCATGCCACAAAGTTTCAAGTTTTATGTTATGATTATGGGGATCTCATTTTCACTTCTATGATTTATTCCATGTTAAGATATTATGATCTCTTTTGCAGGTTCTGATTTTCAAAAAGATGTGATATGATTTTTATTTCCTTTATTTGCCATTGCTGAGCATTTGAGCTCACCCTTGTTTGTATGTTTTATTTTCCCCAGGTCAGGAAGAAGGTTATTAAGTAGGATATGCCAAAAAGGGACCCTAGATATGATGAAATAAGTGGGAGGCAAAGTTGATGCTTTATGAGCCAGTTGTTTATGTTTCCCAGTTTCTAAAGACACTATACCTATACGGTCCTTTGTGGTTTTGTCATATGTTATAATAAGTGTGCTTCAATTTTGAAGTATTAACAATATATGTAAAGTATTGGTCATTATATGAATTGACCTACCACACTGGTGACAGATCACTCGAGCAAGATCCTGAATAACTGACCCTTCTCCCTGGCCACTCTTCTTGTCATCACCCTAACTAACATTATCATAATTATGCTTCCTTCTCTTATAACTCATAACTCATGATCATATATCAGAAACCACCTATCCTCCAATGGAATCCTCCTTCAGGTTCCCCTCAAATATGATAGTCTGATCCACCACTTCATAAAACTTTTTCTGTCAAAAGATATTAACTTGGGACTTAATCTCACATTTAAGTTCATCCTAGAAATGAATTTACATAATTGTCCCATCCTCTTCCAGTTCTAGAGAAAAGTGTTCCAAGTTAGTAAAGTGACCAACATAGTCCATCATGGACATACTCCCCTGATTCAACTGTATGAACTCAGTTTCCCTCTCCTATTTGAGTGCCTCTAGATAAAAGTGCTCTAGAAACTTCTCCAAAAATTCCTTCTATTCTATATCATCTACTTGCCCAGTATGATCCTGAACATCCCAATAGTGCTTCATTGATCCTTGAAGTATATAATCATCCAACTTGACCCTCTTCTAAATAGGATTATCGAAATGTTCAAGTATTGTCTAGATGGACTCAATCTCGAACTCAGCTACCTTAGTTCCACCCTCTCCAATAAAATTCAGAGGTTTCTATAATTGAAAATCTCATATAAGGTCACACATACTCTTCACCACCTACTCTGGGTCTCTCTCCATAAACTATATGAAGTGAGAAAAGTTCTCTCAAAACTTCTCTCTAACTTCCTTGTCCATCACTATCGGTGCCTCAAGTTTCACTATTGGAGGATCATCTCCAACCATGTCCTCATATCGTCCTCTCAATAAGCATAATTGTGGAGGTATATCTATATAATTCCAAACACACATCTCAGGACACATTACCAATAATAACACATTTAACATAAGGGTTTCACAAAAATCCATAACAAGTCATTCCCCCTTTCCCACCATACGGTCAAAACCGGGGCACTATCACTATCCTTAACCATCTTACATCTAGGTTGTGGTTAAAAAGGTTAAACTCATTATCGTTATTAATGTTTCTCATTAGACACCCATTTTTCACATTTTTCATCATTTTACAATTTCTAAACTCACGTTAGGAACCTTTTCATTTAAAATGCACCAGAAAAGAAAAACAATTTCATTAAAACAACTTACCCAAAAACCTATTTTTCTCATGTGTGCCTAAAATGATGCATGTCACATAATAATCCTAAGTTCCTAGAATGATGAATGCATACTAAACTCTCATTTAATATCATTACATGATTCAAATCTTAGAAAATCTCAAAAACAATAATCACATCACACAACAAGTGCATCACTCAAGGTGAAATAACATCAACTGTAACAACACACATCAATAACAACAATCCTACCCTAGGTACTTGGATTTTACCTTCATACATGGGTTATCTAATCCCATGCATGAGATATTAACCAAGACTCAACTCATACTATACTCATGTCTAAATTTTCCAAATAGCAAGGCAAAAAAATAAAATAAAACCACCTTTGATGCCACTTTGTAACTTCCCAACCCAGGTGCCACACAATGGTGCCCCAACCTGGTTGGTCACATGACCTCAAGTGCACCTCCCCATACACTAGAGTCTCATAACTATAGTGAGGGTCTAATATTGATCATGGGGATACTATACCCTCTTTATCAAAGTAGAACAATAAAAAAATAAACAATATCCAAATTATATAATCAAATAACCAGATAAAACCAGTATCACATTATGACTAAAATAGGAATACAATATCCAAAATAAAATAGTAGATATGACATGCCAAATATGTGTCAAGTTTAAATATGAAATACCCAAAATAAATAGACACTAACAACTCCCAATCAGGTCCCAACACCAAGTTTGGTTCCCTCATCCATGATCCATCATGACTTAGCCATATAACATAGGGTATTTTCCCTTAACCTGTCTTGTAAAAATGAAATTTATTCAGAAACCAATTAGGAATACCAAGTAGGATGTGAGTAAAACTCAGTAGGCCACCACCAACAGCGTCTTAAAGAAATATCCAGTCAATAACACTATATGCAGTTGTGTAAAGTATAAAGTATGAGCAATAAAGTAAACAAATTACATTTATTCAATTAATCTTTATTTAACCACATAAATCTTGGGTTCTTGAGGACACCAAAAATCTCAATACCTACTTTAGATCATGTCTAAGTTTGAACCATATCACATATTCAATTCACATTTAATTATAGCACATGGTATTTCATTATCCATTTCATTTCAATTCATATTACGAGCAATTGGAACCATGGTCCAATGCTAACTCATGGGTGTAGAACATCGTGTCTAATTCCCCATGGGTATTTGGAGCCTCAGTGCATATCCCACACATCAATAATAACTATGGTATTTTAGAGTAGCAGTCCTTGTCCAACACTCATTTATCATTATGGGATTTTGATGCAGTAGACCATGTCCCACACATGAATATCAATCTGTACCACTATGGGCTTTTGATGCAGCATACCATGTCCCACACACGTTTATCACATATATCACAATATCACATATATCACACCAATCAAAGTTAATCAATATTAACTCTCTTATCATAATTATGATTAAATTGTACCATCTCAATTACACAAAAAATCATGGTTTAACACTTTAATTCACATGAAATAATATGAAAAATCACCATTAAACAATTTATCATTATTTAATCATATAACAGATTAACTCGTTAATGTTCAAGTCAAACATCTCATAAATTCCTTTTTCAATTAATTCAAAACAACATTTATTGACCCTTTACACAAAATCCTAATTAATTAATCAAACCAACGTTCAATTAAACAATCAATTCCACAATCACAATAATCTATTAATTAATTCAACAATTAATTAATCCAATTTCAATTTCATAATAAAAAAATCCATTAATTAATTCACAAATTAAATAATCTAATTCCAATTTCATAATCACAACAGTTTCCATTAATTAATTCATAAATTAATTAATCCAATTCAATCAATTACATAATCACAAAAATCCCATTAATTAATTCAATAATTAATTAATACAATTCAACAATTCCAATATCACACAATTTCAATTACACGAACCCATTAATTGACCAATTCCAAAATCCCTTAATTAATTAATTTACCATATTAATTAATTCAATTTAAGAAATTCAGTTAATAAAAATTCAATAGAAATTCTACAATTGCATACATGTAATTGAAATCAAGACGTTAAGATTTGAATAATATACCACCTACCTCAAAATTGACGATAAACGTTCACCAGTAGAAAACCCCCAATTGAAGCAGAACAACCACAATTACGACGAAGAAAGAAATATAGATCAAAACCTTGATCCAAGATCAAACGGATTAGATCTACCAAAACCTAGATCTAGATCCCCAAAAACATATGAAACGTCCCTTTAAAGGATGAGAGAAAGACTGGAGAAGGACAAGAACTAATCAGGATGAGATTCACTTACTAAGAGAGGTGTAGATCTTTAATCTGGGCTTTGAATTGTCAAGAACAGAGGTCGGAAAGGATTTTAATCCATCTAAGAGCCTCCAAAAATGATAGAAAAATATTAGGGATTAATTGAGTTGAATTAGGGTTAATCTTAGGGGTTTTGGATTTTAAAATCTAATTTTCATGATAATTAAAATTATGTGCAAGGTTTCCTGGGAAGGGGCACCAGTTTACCAAACTGCACGCCTTAACCAGAAGCCTCTTCTAGGGGGTGCACAGTTACTCCTAAGAGGGTGAATGGCTTGAAAAACCATGCACCAGTCATGTGAATCCCATCTGTTTGGGTTCACATGATTTTTTGGGTTGGGAGCATGGTTTGGGAAAACCTTACACTACCCCTCTTTCTTCCAATTTTCTCAAATTTTCCCCCAAACTCACCCAAGATAAAACCCAAACAAAAAGTACTTAAAACAAGGAAAAAGAATACCTAAAAATAATCTTGTGGCATCTCCATAAAATTTTGGGATCTTACAGTCCTCTAGGTTATAGTGTTACTGGCCCCAAGTAGAGGGTATGATCCTAGGAAAGAACCCCTTATAGAGTGACCATGATGGTCACACCATGATGCACCCACAACATGACCATGTCATGGTGTGGCCTCACTGGGTTGCAGCACAATTTCCCCCAGGAAGATGGGTTGAATCCTGGCATAACACCATCATGATGTGGCACCCTCCACCATGTCGTGACCTCCTTCCCCCACTCATCCTTTAGTCCATGACAACACCCACCACAACATGACTCCTAGGCATCACACTTTAATGCTATATCTATAGCATAATTCATCTTCCAACACTTGAGAACTTTCTCTGTGTGTTCTCCCACTAAAACACCACTCTTAAAAACGTCCCATAAATTATTTAAAACATGATCAAAACTCTCACTCCTCAGTCCAAATCAAAAAAAATCAAATTCTCCTTGAAATACAATGACCCATAAATATATGGGTTGTTACAAACTCCTTTTCATAATACTTATTATCCCTAAGAATCCAACAACCATAAATCTTGACCTACCCTGGTCATCAATTCACTACTAATGCACTACGACCTATCCCCAAATGCCTAATGTGTCTCTGTTATGCAACTCCAACACTAATACATACTATTCACTAAAATTTGATCTACCCAAACACTAAGCTTACCACATATCTATCTATGACCACCTTCACATATCTGGTATCATTTATCTCTGAGTTATCCATAAATGATCCTAATGTGGGTTGCACCTCACTACATTTGATTCTTTATAATATCACTAGTCATTCCTTCTCTAACCGGATTTCCCCAAAAATTCTCAGTTTCACCCAACAACATACTATAACTTCTTCCAATAACCATGTATTAATTCCAATAGGCATGGAATAATCATCCAAAATTCCCACACCAAATTATGAACCTAACACTAGATGTAATTTCATGTTTGGATCCTTAGCCAACCAAATTCAGCATCAGACTCTTCCCATGAGCACCAATGTGCCTTCTCATGACCCCTACCCCCCAATAGTTCTCCTCCTAGGACAATAATGAGATAAGGGATATGGTGACCACCAAATTACCACCTCCAATAGGTCTCGGGTTAGCGACTAGAACCAATGGTATAATAAAAATACAAATTGGAAGCATTCTCCTCTAAGAGAACATGAGGAAGAGAGAGATAAGACAGATACACAAATCAATGCATGATCAGACATATATATGAAAGAAATACCAAGTTCATAAACATAATTTCTTATAGTAATAAAACAATTGAAAGCGAAAATACAAGTATCAAAAGGTAAACTCGGTCGCAACCACGAAGCCCAAATAGCTCCTGAAAAACCATGATCTATTAATATCCAAACCGATCCCCAACCTGCTCCTGCTAACCTAAAAAATAGTTTACATATATGTGGGGTGAGAATAATAGTATACTCAGTGGAATCCTACCAAGATCCTCTCATGAAAAATATAAATAAATCATGCTAAATATGTAACGACCCAATGTTTTATTAATGAAATTCACTTCTTATAATTATGTCTTATAGTATAATCATATAAGATTAAATATAGAACAAAATACAAACCTTATAAATGAATAATTAGTGAAATAAAAGGTATCTCTATAAATTAAGCAACACATACCAATTAAATAGTGACTTGACCTTTGGAATAGTAATGTGACCCTTATGAATAGTAAACTTTCCAATTGAATAGTAACATCACCAATGAAGGTATAAATAAAATTTATCCATCTTATAAGTGACAATACGATATAATTATATCATAGTAAAAGTAAGTAAATATTTTAAAAATTATTAATTAAGTGTTGGTATTTTTTAAGTCATGTATATTTAATTGCATTTTTATGATTAATTTAGTAATTTAAAAGAAAATTTATTTTCATAAAATGTATTCATAAATAATTATTTTGATGACTTGTGATTATAATATAATTTTAAGAGACCTTAGTTAATTTTCCAAAGTGTTAGAAAAGTAGTTTTAATTTTAAAATTTGTATTTTTCAAGTAAATTGTGATTTTAATTAAAAATTAAATTTCTCATATTTAGAAAATTATTTACATAAAATAGAGTTAATTTTTTTGAATTCTACATGTCAAAAAATGGTTGGCGTGAATTTTTGGGATTTTTCTAAAATACTTGAATTTTGTGAATAGTAAAATATGATAATTTATGATAAATGAAAAATAAATGAATTTATACATAATGCTTGAGTCATTGATGATGTAAATGTCCATTGGTTCGAACTATCATGATCTCTTTACTGTTTTTGGTCACAAGAATCAATAATATTCATAGTTTTGAGCAAAAATATTAAACTAATGATTAAAATAATGGGAAACCCCTCCTCTCCTCCACTATAAATACCACCCCTCTCTACCTCTTCTCTTCACTCCTCTCAAACCTTATTCCTAGTCCAAATTCTATTCAAATCTCTCCCTAATACCCTCTCTCATGTCTATATTCCCTTGGTATCTTCAAAAGACCAAATCCTCTCCCATAAATAGGCTCTAAAAAAATATATATTCAAGAGGTAAATTCCTCTTCATTTCTTTTATTTTATTTCAAGTTCCTTTATTTATTTTTCTTTCCTCAACTCCTTTCACCCAAATGTTATGATAACCTCAATACCTTACATATACTGTAATGTTGTTATGATAATGGAATAATCCATCATTATCTCTCTTTTCCCCCTCCTTTTATACTAGAAATGAAAACACTATCTGAGATGTGTTAATTTATCACATTCAAGGATGACGGGTTTTCAATTTCTATTACCATATTCAATTATGGTCATGAAACCATTTTTGTGGTTGAACCAGACTATAAAAAGGATGGGGTCAAAGATTCATTTTATTATTAAAGCAATGACCTCTTTTTGTTTGGGTAGAGAGAGACCCATTACATAGCCCAAAGGCCCAAGGCCAAGAGGCCTGAATACAAGGCTTGAAAGCCCATTTTTTGGCCCAAAAGACCCTTTAGTGAATAGTAATGCTACAGTACCTGGTCTGTTACAGTGTCGTTGCCGCTGCAGTTCCTACTACAGTACCCAAAAATTTGTCCCTACCTGGATTTGATCCTGGGTCTTTTAGATGCCAAGAAAGAGATTATACCACTTGGGTACAAGATCGTTGGCATGAACTAGACTATAATATATATATTATATCTTCTGTAAGGTTCTGTAATCTTTTGTACACATTTTATTAATTTATAAAGGAAAATGAGTTCGTTGTGATCAAAGAACCATCAATTAACCAAAACAGTTATCATTAAAGTTTTATATAATGATCCATCTTCACTCTAAATAACCAAATTAATTTTATAACCATGTAATATTATGGATGTTAACTAATAACATACAACTTCAATTCTGTACAACCATTCTCATCTTACATGTTTATCCTTACATGTATATAAGTAAACCAATCATGAAAACCAAGGAAGAAAACGCTCCCAAACAATGAAATTGAACCTCTAAACCCATCAAAAAGGTCATGAATGAACTTAATAAGGTTATACTAAATAAATTATATCTTTAAGAGGTTATGGAAATATTAATTAATGAATGTAATTTGGTTATCCAGGACATTAAGATCAATTGAAGGACACTATCCTGCTTAAGGTAAGGGATTCTACCCAAACCTCCATTATTCCTTCATGATGATCTATCTTTCCTTTTACCCAAATGAATTTATATGTTATTTTTATTTACATTTTCTAAATGTTTTTTATATTATCCAAAATCATGTATCAATATCTATTCATCATTCTCTTTTAAGGATATACATGTTTTTAAATGATTCGATCCTCAATACTTCCCGATAAGCAAACCCGTTTTAAGGGAACTTCCCGAATTCTTACCCAATTTCAAGTGCACTCTATCATCTATTTTAATAAACCATTTTTTTTATAAAATCATCCTTTTTATTATGAAAACCTTATTTGTTCACTTATTTTTTATATAAAATATTATTCTCTTTTCTATTTTAAATCCTCTTTAGTGTTTTCCTTAAAACCACACTAAAATGTTTTAATGATAAAATTTCTTAAATACTTTTATTACATGTTGTAAATTCTATTTGAAATAACTTACCATGATATATGATTATTTTACCTTATGAATTTCCATGTATGTTTTAATTCCTTTCTTTCATGTACACTTGTATGATATGCACATTCATTATTCTTTATGACATGATTATGATACCCATTTCTTTCCATGGGGACCCTTATGTTTATGTATGATTGATTATGTATGATTCTTAATGTGGAAAAAAATTTCATGAACATGTTAAGATGGGTGCACCTAGATAGCGCTCCAATGCATTGGGTAAAGTTGAGTCTCATGAGATTTTATGTGCAACGGTCTTGACGGTTATCCTTGACTCGTGATACCATGTGCAATGGTCTTGGTTGTTAACCTTGACTTATGATCCTATATGTGATATGAGCCTTGAATCATGCTAAATTAATGTTTTGTGTTTCTTACACATTACTATGAATCCATGTTTATATGATCCCATGTTTATATGTTATGATTCCATATGCTTCATTCCTTTTTATATCATAATTTCATGCCTTCTAACCCATATTCTAAAGCTTTATTATTATTATTATTCCCTTACTGGGATTTTAGATCATCCCTTTTTTTATGTTATCCCTAGGTTATCCTATGAGGATGTATGAGAAAATTTGAAATTAGGAGCTCCTTATAAATATTAAATAAATACATGTTTTATTTAGTCCCATTTTTTCAGTTTTATGTACCTAGTCTTCCAAGATACTAGACTTTACGATACTTGGATTGTAAAATGATGCTTTATTATGCTTAAAATAATGTAATGATATGTGTAAAGGGATTGGATCACTATAGTTGGTATCAAAGGAAAGTCTAGTTATTTTTTGATATTAGGAATATATCACTTTAGTAAGAACCTTAGGGATGATACTAAGTATAAGAAAACATCCCTAAATTTTGGTAAGTATAGAGAAATTGGTTTCTCAAGCAAATACATACTTTTATAGATATGAACAAGTGGATGTGGCTCTGGTACAGATGTATCTGGTGGTAAAACCCAAAAACACTGCTTTGATCTAGACTCAATCGGGAACCGGTGCATGACAACGGGCCTTGCTGCACTCTTGGTTTGACACTCCTGGGGGATATGATTTGGTAAATTCATAAGCTCGTTATGAACCATTATTAAGGGAATAAAAAAAAGATCCCATAAGAATATATTCTAAGAAACAAATCAAGGATAACCTAGATTAAAACCTAAAGAATTACAAGTTAGGATATACTTTTCCTTTAAGATTTTATGATTTTATGTTTAAAGTTTACTTTTTTATTCTTATTAGCTAAGTATTCAATCCGCCTAATTGTATGTTATTTTTCATAGTTAATGGTAGGAAATAGAAGAACATGTGCCAAAAATCAATGTGATAGGGAATGTGAATATTTCCTTAATGATATACCAAATATGATGGGAATGGGTTCTCAAAACTTTATGAAATTACTTGCTTAGTTAGCTCAAGTTATAAATAATAACTTGAATCATGTGGAAATACCTCCTCCTATAAAGAAATAGCAAGTTTTCATCGAATCCTTCATGAGGTAAAGGCCTCCCATGTTTAGTGGATCTTCTGATCCCCTCATTGTGTAACAGTTTATTAACTCCATTGAAAATATATTCTCTATCCTCCAGTGCTCATAAGAATAGAAACTTGTGCTAGCGGTCTATCATTTTGATGGGGAATAGGATTAGTGGTGGACACTGATCAAGAATATGAAGTCCCATAGGAAATTGATTCCATGTATTGGGAGGAATTTAAGAAAATGTTTTTCAATAAATATTTTCCCTGAACCCTCCATCTCAAGATGGAAAGATAGTTCCTCGAACTTAAGCAGAAGGAAGATGAGTCTATCGGGGCATATGAATCAAACATTACAAGGCTTTCAAGATACACCTCTAGATTTTTCATAAACATCGAAAGCAAGGTGGATCACTTATTTTGTAGACTAAAGTTGAGTCTATGAAAAGTGTTGGTGATTTGAGACTTTGACAGTTATGAGGATATTGTCTATTGTGCCCTCAAGGTTGAAATGGAGATCATAGACTCTCAATGGTCTCATGGGATTGGTGACAAAAAGTAAAAAATGTAGTCTAATATGGTTGGTTTGGAAAATAAATCCCATAATAGAAAAAAGATTGAACATCCCATGTGTCAAAATTGTGGGAAGAGGCGTCCTGGAAACTGTCGAAAGGGAACCAAGAATTACTTCAAATGTGGAAAGATGGGACATCTAGAAAAGAACTGCTGAAGGGATATGAATAATCTCACTAACATATAAGAAGAAAGGAAAGTTTAGATCAACACTCAACCTGTAGTGTAGTGTTACAGCTTCAAGGAACATGGGAATTATGTGAACAATTTCCCTAATCCAAGGGTTGTCAAATGAAATCAACAAAAACCTCCAAGGAAACAAAGAATGGCTTATGATATCACTACTACTGAGGTGGATATGGGCAATGATGTACTGACAAGTATGATAGTTATTCATTCAAGAATAGTGAACGTAGTATTTTATTCTAGTTCTACAAATTCTTTCATATCTTTCAAGTTTAGTAGAAATATTCAAACACCACCTCAAAATTTGGAGGTTGAGTTATCTGTGAGAATAGTGAATGGCCCAATTATATCATCCAAGGTTTATAAATACTCCCCAGTAAATTTTTGTGGACTTAACCTCCTAGAAAATCTTTTCATACTTACATTGGTGGAGTTCAATGCTATTTTGGTCATGTGTTGGATATATTTATACAAATCCAACATTAACTGTCGGGAAATGGAGATCACTCTTCACATCCCAGAGTATCCTCTAATCTTGTAAAAGTGTAAGGAGGAAGATTAATATTCTTTAAAATCATTGTATCAAGTATGGAAATTACTTCCTTATAAGAAAGAACATATATCTCAAATTATTGAGACAAAAGAGAGAATCTTTCTTGAAGGCATGCCCATCGTGAGGGATTACACTGATGTATTCCCTAAATAATTTCATGGTCTTCCTCATAATCAATAGGTTGAGTTATCAAGTGAACTTATTCCTCAATCCCTGCCTATATCAAAGAAACATTATATAATGGCCACCATTAAGCTATAAGAGCTGAAGAAGAAGTTACAGGAGAATCTGGATAAGGGTTTTATATGCCTAATTGATTCACCATGGGGAGCACTAGTCCTCTTCGTCAAGAAGAAGGATGGATAAATGTTCCTCTGTATTGATTATTGAAAGCTCAATAAAATCATGAAAAAGAAAAAGTATCCCCTACCTCAGATAGATGAATTTTTTGATCAACTTTGTGGGTCTAGTTATTTCTCTATGGTGGACCTTTAGTTGGGATATCACGAATTAAAGGTGAGGAAGGAAGATATTACCAAGACTGTCTTTCGAACTAGTTATGGACACTATGTGTTCATAGTGATGCCCTTAGGACTCGCTAATTCTCCAAAAAAAATCATATATCTAATGAATAGAATCTCTAGATATTACCTCAACAAATTTTTGTTAGTCTTTATCGATTATATTCTAATATAATCTAAGAGTAAGGAGGAACATGAGGAGAATTTGAATACTATGTTAAAGAATTTGCGAAGGGAGAAAATATATGAAACGTATGTTAAATGTGAGTTTTTGATGAAGGAAGTATCATTATTGGGGAATTTTATCACCATAAAAGGGATATCTGTAGACCCTTATAAGACAAATCCAATCAAAGAGTGGCCCAAGACAACATCTGTAATGGAGATCCATAGTTTTCTGGGTCTAGCCAGGTATTATCGATGATTTTTGGAGAACTTATCATGATTTTATAACCCAATGACCAAGATGACATGGAAAGGAGTGAAGTTTTTCTAGACTCAAGAATGTGAGGAAAGCTTTAAGGATCTCAAAAGGAGGCTTATCACTGCACCAGTACTCACACTCCCAACAGGTGGAGAACTCTTTGTGGTGTACAACAATGCTTAAAAGAAAGTCTTAGTTTGTGTACTAATTCAAAATAATAAAGTGATAGCCTATTCCTCAAGGCAGATAGAAATACATGAGAAAAATTATCCCACGCATGATCTAGATTTGGTAGTTGTGATCTTTGTATTGAAAATATGGTGGCATTATCTCCATGGGGAGAAGTGTGAGATATATACTAGTCACAAGAGTCTCAAATATATATTCACACATAATTAGATTAATATTCTCTAGTGAAGATGGTTAGATCTCATCAAGGATTATGACTTCTCAATTCACTACCATCTCGATAAGGAAAATAATGTGGCGGATGCTCTAAGTAGAAGGAATCCTACATCTTTATCAATTATTAGAATTGAAAAAGTTAAAATCTTCTTAGATTTTTGGAGGATGGATATGGGAATCACTAAGGGAGGAACATAATCAATCCTTTCTCAAATTATTGCTCAACCATCCCTCATGGAGAAAATAATGGATGCTCAAATAAATGATGTGGAAATTCAGAAAAGGGTAGAAGCTATCAGAAATGTAAAATCATATGAGTTCAAGATTGATGAGGAAGGAGTTGTAAGATTTGGGTCATTATTATGTGTACCATCCAATACATAGATAAATAAGGAGATTTTTAATAGCGTATATAGCTCAACCTACTCTATTCACCTAGGGAGAACAAAGATATATCGAGATCCTTGAGAGAACTTTTGGTGGGACAATATGAAGAATAAGATTGTTGAATATAGATTAAAGTGCTTGGTATGTCAACAAGTGAAGGACGAAAGGAAAAAATCTAAGGGGGTGATGCAACCATGACCCATACCAACATGAAAATGGGAGAACATCACCATGGACTTTTTCACTGGACTTCCAAGGACATCCAGAGAAAACAATGCTATATGGGTCATTATGGACCGTCTTACAAAGACGGATCACTTTATCACAATTCGATATGAATTATCACTAGATAAACTTTCTATAATATATATATATATATATATATATATATCAAAGAGGTGGTAAGGTTGCATGGAGTTCCACTATCTATTTTATCTGACTGAGATCTGAGATTCACCTAAAAGTTTTAGAAAAGTCTCCAGCATGCTCTAAGCATTGAACTAAACTTTATTATGGCCTATCATCCTCAAACTGATGGTCAATCTAAGAAAACTATTTAGAAACTGGAAGATATGTTGAGAGCATGTTATATGGACTTCAAAGAGGATGTGATCAGTATCTTCTACTTGTTAAATTATATTACAACAATAGTTTCCACTCCAGCATCTAAATGGAACCATATAAATACCTTTATGGAAAAAATGTACATAACACTGGTGTCTTGGGATGAATTTGGTGAGCGTAAGTTGATAGGACATGAAATGGTAGAAGAAATGGTAGAGAAGGTGAAAACCATTTATCAACACATCAAGGAATCCCAAAGCCGATAGAAGAGTTATGCAGACAATCATCGACGAGACCTTGAGTTTAAAGTTGGAGACATGGTATTCCTCTGCATATCTCCATGGAAGAAGGTCATGACGTTTGGGAATAAAGGAAAGCTAAGTCCCAGGTACATCGACCCCTTTTAGATTCTTGATCATGTTAGAGTTGTATCCTATCGACTAGAACTTATACCTACCATTTCTAAATTACACGATGCATTCCATGTATCCCTCTTAAGGAAGTACATACCAGACCCTTCACATGTACTCTCTTCAGAGGTGGTATAGTTGGAGAATGATATTTCTTATAAGAAGTAGTCAGTGAAGATCTTGGGTCGTAGAGATAAAGTTCTATGTAACAAGACTACTCACCTGGTCAAATTACTATGGTGAAACCATAAGTATGAAGAGGATACATGGGAACTAGAGGAGGTAATGAAGGAAAAGTATTCTCACCTGTTTACGGCTTAGAATGTAAAACAAAATTTTGAGGGAAAATTTTCTTAAGTGGGAAATAATGTAACGACCCAATGTTTTATCCAATGAAATTCCTTTATTATAATTATGTATTATAGTATAATCACATAATATTACATATAGATCACAATACAAACCTTATAAATGAATAATGAGTGAAATAAAAGGTATCTCTAGAAGTTAAGAAACACATACCGATGAAATAGTGACTTGAACTTTAGAATAGTAATGTGACCCTTATGAATAGTAAACCAGCCTATTGAATAGTAAAATCACTAATAAAGTTATAAATAAAATTTATCCATATTATAAGTGACAAGATGATATAATTATATCATAGTAAAAGTAAGTAAATATTTTAAAAATTATTAATTAAGTGTTGGTATTTGTGTAAGTCATGTATATTTAATTACAATTTTATGATTAATTTAATAATTTAAAATAAAATTTATTTTCATAAATAAGTATTTTTATGACTTATGATTATAAGATAATTTTAAGGGACCTTAGTTAATTTTCCAAAGTATTAGAAAAGCAGTTTTAATTTTAAAATTTGTATTTTTCAAGTAAATTATGAATTTAATTAAATATTAAATTTCTCATATTTAGAAAATTATTTTCTTAAAATGGAGTTAAGTTTTTTAATTTTACATGTTGAAAAATGGTTGGGGTGAATTTTTTAAATTTTTCTAAAATACTTGAATTTTTTGTGAATAGTAAAATATGATAATTTATGATAAATGTTAAATAAATGAATTTTTGCATCATGATTGAGTCATGAATGATGTAAATGGCCATTGGTTCGAACTCACTTTCTTTATTTACTATTTTTGGTCAAAAAAATCAATACTATTCATAGTATTGATCAAAAATATTAAACAAATGATTAAAATAAGGGGAAACCCCTCCTCTCCTCCACTATAAATACCACCCCTCTTTACCTCTTCTCTTCACTCATATCAAGCCTTATTCCTAGTCCAAATTATACTCAGATATCTCTATAAGACCATTTCACATCTCCATAATCCATTTTTATCTTCAAAAAACCAAATCCTCTTCCCTAAAGAGGCTCTTAAGGAAGATATATTCAAGAGGTAAATTCCTCTTTTCATTTCTTTTATTTTCTTTCAAGTTCCTTTATTTTTATTTCCTCAAATCATTTCATCGAAATGTTATGATATATCCAATAACTTACATGTAATGGAATGTTGTTATGATATTGTAATAATTCATCATCATCCCCCCTTTCCCCCTCCTTTTATACTAGAAATGAAAACACCATCTGTGATGTGTTAATTTATCACATTCAAGGATGACGGGTTTTCAATTTCTATTACCGTATTCAATTCTAGTCATGAAACCATTTTTATAGTCGAACCATACTATAATATATTTATTATATCTTATTTAAGGTTCTAGAATCTTTTGTACACATTTTATTAATTTATAAATCAAAATGAGTTCGTTGTGATCAAAGAACAGCCAATTAACCAAAACGGTTATCATTAAAGTTTTATATAATGATTCATCTTCACTAAAAATAACCAAATGAATTTTATAACCATGTAATATTATATATGTTCAATAATAACATACAAATTAAATTCTTTACAACCATTCTCATCTTACATGTTTATCCTTACATGTATATAAGTAAACCAATCATGAAAACCAAGGAAACAAACGCTCCCAAACAATGAAATTGAACCTCTAAACCCATAAAAAAGGTCATGAATGAACTTAATAAGGTTATAATAAATCAATTACATGTATAATAGGTTATGGAAATATTAATTAATTAATTTAATTTGGTTATCCATGACATTAAGATCAATTAAAGGAAACCATCGTTCTTAAGGTAAGGGATTCTACCCGAACCTCCATTATTCCTTCAAGATACTCTATCTTTCTTTTTACCCAAATGAAGTTATCTATTATTTTTATGTGTATCTTATAGATTATGTTTATATTCTCCAAAATAATGTATCAATATCCATTAATCATTCTCTTTTAGGGATATACATGTTTTTAAATGATTCGCTCCTCAATACTTCCCGATAAGCAAACTCGTTTTAAGGGAACTTCCCAAATTCTTACCCAATTTCAAGTGCACTCTATCATTTGTGCTTAGAGCCTTGACTAATTCTAAAACCATGTTTTATTTTGCTTACATATTACTATTAATTAGCGTTTATATGATCACATGTTTATATGTTGTGATTCTATATGTTCCATGCCTTTTTATATCATTATGTAATGTCTTCTAACCCATATGCTAAAGCTTTATTACTATGCTTATTCCCTTACAGGGCTTTTAGATCATCCCTTTGTTCATGTTATCCCCAAGTTATCCTATGAGGATGTATGAGCACAATGGAAGTTAGGATATCCTTATAAAGATTAAATAAAGAAATTTTTTATTTAGTCCCATGTTTTTAAGTTTTATGTACCTAGTATTCCAAGATACTAGACTTTACGATCCATGGGTTGTAAAATGATGCTTTATTATGCTTAAAATCATGTAATGATATGTGTAAAAGGCTTGGGTCACTATAAAATCATAGTGAAAAACAATGAAACTAACTCATCACCTAAAAAGATATACTAAGATCCTAGACACACTATGTATATCTCTCACCAAGTATCACATACAAGAGATCATAATATAGTATCAATAACAAGGGTACCTTGTTACCACTTCCCCACTAGTTTTTAACTCTTCCCCAATGTCGTGCATCTTGAGTTATCTCTCTCCAAAAGTAAGACAGCCCAAAGACACCTAGGATAGGTACCACAACATGAACCTCATGCATCACATCATCGCATCATCCCATATCACATCTATATATATAGTAACCAAGTAGTTTTCAAGATCCACCACAAACTATATAATGTGTTTCATACATCGGGTATTATACCTCAATCCATCATAGTGCATACACTAATTAAGTTACCTCAATCCATCATATCCTAAACACATAATACCTATAATAATTCATTGGATACTATATTTAGATATAAATGTGTGTGAAATAACCACAATCCATCACAGTCCTCTACACACACACATATATATAGAGAAAATAAACTTCATGCATACCCTCACATGAAACTACTAAGAGAATAGAGTGGGGCCATAGGGGTAGTTAACCATTCATACCTCCCACCAAGATGTTGGGGAAAACACCCTCCCATATTCCACTGGGTGTTAGTCACCCTAACCAATATGGGTGGGGTATCATATGAAATCAAAGAATATATAGTATATAATACAACTCACAATCAAACTATGGGCATAACCTAGTCTTAGACTCAACTGCAGTTAACATCACTCGGACTCCCAACTACCACTACTAAGTACTAGATATCCTATAATCACACATGAATTTTAAAGAGCTGTATTAAATTAATTTTTTTCCTTTTAATCATTTAATTTATGTTAATTAATTTATTAGCCATTAAATCAAAAAATCATCATTATTTTATTCAAAGAGAGGGAATAATCCAAGGTACAAAACAAGAAGAGAAACTATGGGGGTCTGAAATAATGAAGCCCAAGGGAATCCCCTTGGACTAAGTTAACACCTTCAGGGGGAAAGAACCCAAATTGGAGAAGCAAGCAACTGACACACCTTGAGAGACCTTGGATTCTAGGAAATCCACAACTTTGTTTCCCTTATTCCCAAGTGTGAAGTACTTCCATATAGTTATTAATGCTCCTTTTATACTTAGAAATATTATAGGAGATAGCCCATGGGTTTCCACAAAGTCAAAGAAAGCAGTTGTGTGTAGTTTTGGATTCTTTTTCAACCGCAACAAGGTCAATGTTATTCAAACTACAAATATTGAGACCTATAAGTATTACCCTAGCTTCATCCTGGGAGAATCACTATTCCCAATAAAATAATTGAATGTAATAATAACTGATCCCATGATATTATGAACAATTCCACCACCCCAAATTGTTCCCATGATGCATAATCCATCCATATTAAGTTTGAGACCAAACCTGTGAGGACGCTAGAAAATCCACCACCCCTAGAGGATGTTAGGGTAAGTAGGGTGTGAAGTTTTGGTGTCCAAGAAGGACCTGAGGGATGGGGTGTTGGTCCAGTTTTTTATGAGACAAAAAATGTCGATCAAAAAACTCTTGGTTCTAAAAATAAGGGCCAACCTCAATCATAATTCAAATCGAGTCCAATTTTTCTCAAGAGTAATATCTCATTTTCATTTTAACAACACTGACCCCATAGATTGAGTCGTTTATTTAGCATTATTAACATTGTTCCATAAATACAGTTGCTCTAGGAAAACATCCTAAACTACCATCAAGAGATGAAACTAGGCACATCCAGCTACCTTAAACAGTGGGAAAAATACAGATAAATAAGAAACTTGATCATCATCTATTAAACTGATTCATATCAAGCAAGCATCCATTTTTAAGATCATGAAAAAGTAATCTTAACTTCAACTCATTCCATCATCTTCAGTTCCATCCCTGACACCCTCATGCATATCCCGATGCATCTTTCCATCATAGGTGTCAACTACTACCACATTATCCAGACCTCCCCACCCCATATCACATCATCCATCCCAGGATCATCCATCCTAGACTCATAACACATCACATGGAAAATATCACATCCATATCACATTAAAAGGTAGCAAGAACAAACATAGTCAATAGAGAAATATAGGCCCTAAAAATAAGTCATTCAACCTTTAAGTGAAAACGGTCTCTCAAGACCCCCAACACAGGGTATCTGAACTTTATAAACAATGAGAACTCTTGACCCCAACCATTTATATTTATCAAATAACCAGTTTTACTCCATCTTGAATTAACCGATTCATTATTCACAGGTTCCAACTATGGGAAAACTAAGGAATCAACTATAACAAGCTTTCAAATTGTTTAAACTTTCTCTCTAGCATAAATCTAGTCTCAACAATCATAAAGAAGAGAAATTATCATTTAACATACCTTTTTATTATTATTCTCAACAAGAATTCACATGCTTCATATTCTTTATCAATTACATTAACACATGGATCAACATTTTAAATTAAACATGTATACTTTCATCAAATTGAATATCATAAAAATTACAAGAAACACCAGATTATAAACATACCTATTATTAAATTATTAATTAAATTAATAAATTAATTCTTTCTTTAAGTTATTTACTATTTTCCATCAATTTCAACATGCTAACAAATCATAGTATAGATAACACACTATCTAAAAATCAAGAGGCAAGTTATTATAATGGTGGAAATAAAAAACATGAGATTATTAATCATAAACCAATTTAATTCTTTAATATGGTTAAATATTTATTAGGTTAATTACATTACCATCTAAAGGGGTAAATCATGCTAACTTTATGATTTCACATAAATAAAAGAGAAGCAATGAATCTCCTACCTCGAATATGTCAATGTTCTTCATGTGAGAACATATAAATGTCACAGATCCTAATCACCTTTCCTATAAGAAGACTACATACCTCTAAGTATGTCACACCAAAACTACACAAACTACAACAAAACACTATTAGAACATGGAGAGGAAACTACCATCATGTGGAAAGAAAATTCAGGAGGAACCAAACTATGGAATTGTAAGAGAAGAGGTAAAACATAACTTGGATCGTTGTAGATAAAAGATAGAAGTTGGGAATAAATCCCCTTATAAGGTATCCCAATCGCCTAAAGAAAACATTGTTGGCCACCAGGAGATGTGGGAGAAATTTTAGGGTTTGGGGTGAAACTGAGGGGCAATGCACATTATAAAAAACACTACCCAGCATAGATTTATGGCGTGAATCATCCATTTACACCATAAATAGTATCTTGTTTAACATTCTCCAAAAAAACATGTCACCTAAAACTACACAATCTATATTTAACATACATCATAAATGTCAGGTTTACAATGTAAATTCCATGGGCTTGGCCACACAATCTGTAAAACCCTTTTAGTCTATAAAACTCAATTGCATTATAAATATCATCATTACACTATAAATACTCCCTAATTACATATTTTAGAAATAAAACACCTTTGTATCCCCACTAAGCCTCCTCCAAGAACCATGATCTTCGGAAACACACAAAGGGTCAGACTACACAAATCTAGGCCCTTACATCAGCTATCTACCAAACAATTCTCATCCTTGAGAATAAAAAACCAAACCCAGAGAGAAAATGGAAGGGATAACCTAAACAAACACCCCACAAGATACCTCTCAAAATAAATCTCTCCATCATAGGAGATAAACCACCTCACTTAGAGTAATAAAGCATAAAACAATGAAACAATAACAATCAGCTCCTAAAAACTCCCCCAGGGGAGACACCTTTCATATAAGAGAAGGTTCACAACAACAAAAAAGAGGAAACCATCTCATAAACCAAAAAAGTTTCAACATCTAAAATGTACATTATAACAAGAAAATATCTAAACAAAAAAAGATCAAGGTACTTAGTGCGTATCTATGACTCACATTCCTAGGTACTCTCTTACACACCACAATATCTCCATAAGACTCAAACCAAGGGAATAGAACACCCACATAACACCTTCTCCTAGAAGTTTTCAATCTATACAAGCCTCTCCTCAAAAGTCACATCATCGTCAACATCGATCTCTACCCAAT
Organism: Viscum album; assembly: GCA_963277665.1. Lineage (NCBI taxonomy): Eukaryota > Viridiplantae > Streptophyta > Magnoliopsida > Santalales > Viscaceae > Viscum > Viscum album. Next base: position 385,757,319 of record OY728120.1, on the reverse strand, counting down.
TAATGTTGTGAGAGTCATCATGATGGTAACATCAAAGTTTTAACACATGAAAAACATCATGTATCTAGCTTGTCTATGGGGAAAGTTCTATTTGATATTCCATGGATCCAACATGAGATAACACCTTGAAAGGTCCGGCAAATTGGGGGGAAATATTACTACCACAACAAAAACTTCATTTCCCATGAAGAGGGTGGTTTTCTAAAACACATGATCTCAAACATAAAACTCTAAAGGTCTCCTCCTATGATTAGCATGGATTTATAATTATCTTGTGCAACTTTCATCCTCTCATGTACCACATGAACCATATCTTTCTTATTCTGCACTAGCTTCAGCCTGAGAATTGTTGCCTCTATAACCCCTATCTAGAAAAAAATAGAATAGAAAGGTCATTCATACAAATTTTCAAATGGTTTCATACTAATGGTGGAGTGAAAACTATTTTTTGTAAGAAAAATTCTTAAAAGACAGGTACCTCATCCACAAACCTCTAAAATCTATAACATAAGAGCGCAATGTGTTCTCAATATTTTGGATGTTCTAGTATGTCTGACTGTTTGTCTGTGGATGAAAAGTATTATTAAGGAATAATTGTGATCCAAAAGCATGATAAAGACCACTCCACACCCTAGAGGTAAAGTGAGGATCTAGATATGAGATGATCATCCTTGTTACTCTATGTAATCTCACCACCTCATCCAAATAATATCTCAAAAAAACCTCTATTGATCATGACTCCCTGATCATTATAAAGTGGGTTGATTTCATCAATTGATTCGTTATCACCATATAACATCATAGTCACCCTGAGATCAAGATAAACTAATAATTAAGTCCACCAAGATGTCCTAAAATTTCCATTAGGGAACATCCAATGGTTGGAGTAAACCATCAGGAACACGGTGCTTAGCCTTTACCTTCTGGAATACCAAACATCGATACATAAACTCAACAGTTGTATGTTTAAACCCATGCCACCAAAACTAACCTCTAAAAGCTCATTATATCTTCATCATGTTGGGATATACCTCCAAATCTTATCTATGGAACTCAAGGAGAACAATCTTATGAGTTGTTAGAGGGGAAAAGGCCTCCCTTGGAACAACACCCAATGTTGTTCATCCTTCGACCAACCATCAGTGGAATCACCAAAGACAACTCGGTCTCTCTATACCTCTACCTTAAAATCCCCTAGTTGGGACTCCTCCACTTGCTGCACTAAATATGACCACACTGTCATTTGGAAAAGACAACCTCTACCTCTAACCTCTCCCATATACATATGCATCACTGAGAGATCTTACATCACTCTCCAAGAATCTCCAGATTCAATCATGGCATTACTATGTGAATTCTTGCTCATCCCATCAACTACAACACTTCTATTTCCTAGTTTATATGAAATATAAAAGTTATAGTCCTATAAGAATTTTATCCACCATCAATACCATAAGTTCAATTCACGCTGAGAGAATACATACCTCAGGCTCTTATGATCATTTAAAATCCAAAAATGATCACTGATGAGGTAATGTCTCCACAAATTCATGGAAACACCATTGTTTCCAACTTGGTATCATAGGTGGCATAGTTATGCTCATGGGGATGCGAATATAGAGACCCATAAGAAACAATCAATCTCTACTACATCAGAACATAACCCAAACCAAGATGTGATGCATCACAGATTACCTTAAATTGAACAGCCTCTACTAGAAAACAAAGGATTAGAGCACTAACCAAATTCTCCTTCAGGTACTCGAAACCTACCTAACATTAGTCGGTCCACAAGAATGTCTTATCCTTCCTGGTCAAGGAGATAAGAGGATTCATAGCCCAATGAAGACTATCAGATGAGGTGAAACCTAAGAAAAAATGACTATGAACCTCCTATAATATTTGGTAAGACTAATGAAGCTCTATTCCTCTGCCATTGTATTAGGACCTACCCAATAAAACACTCTCTTGATCTTTGAATGATCCACAACTACTCCCTGTTGGGACATGACATGCCCTAAGAAACGAACCTCATGATCCCAAAACTCACACTTCAACAACTTCCTAAACAACTTTTGATGACGAAGAACTCCTAAAATGGCATGTAGATTCTCTACATGCTCCTCCTTAGATATAGAGTACACAAGGATTTCATCAATAAAAACCACCATGAACATATCTAGAAACTCCCTAAACACTACATTCATTAACCCCATGAACATGGATGGAGCATTTGTCACACCAAATGATATCACAGTGAACACATAATTCCCATGATTACATTAGAAATAAGTCTTCACAATATCCTCATCCTTCACCCGCATCTAATGATATCTTGATCATATATAATATTTGATAACTAACTCTATCCCTTTAGTTGATCAAATAAATCATTAATATGTGGAAGATGATATCGGTTCTTCACTATCACCTGATTCAAGTGATAATAATCGATAAAAATTTTCAAACTAGCATCGACCTTCTTCATGAACAAAACTAGTGCACCCCAAGGTGATACACTCGGTTGAACAAAACCCCACTACAATAGATCATTGAGTTGTACACACAACTCTTACAACTTGGAAGGCACCATCCTATATGGATACATCGAGATAGGTATCATTCTTGGTTATAGATCTATCCCAAAACTGATCTCCCATCAAGGGGGTAATGTTTCAACCTCATCTAGAAATACATTAGGGTACTCTTACATAGCTCTAGGATACACTGACTTCTAAACCTCTGACAAACTCAACATCAGCTCGACCATCAAGGAAGAAAGGGATGAAACACACCTTCAACCCATTTGTGGGTCTCTCTCTCCCACAAACATTGTAGGTTATCCATCAACATTATAGAACACAACCTTCATTATAAAGAAATCCATAATATTATTCACTAAATACAACCAATCCATGTTGAGGATGATTTCATATAGTTATATCCGTAAACATAGGAAGTCTCCCCAAGAGTGATGTTTCCCTAGCACTATCTCACAGTATCTACATACTTTATACAAGTCATCTTGACCTAAAAATATAATAGTAAACACCAAGGGAACTAGAAGCCTCTCCAACTCAAGTCCTAAGTCATGGAATAGGGTAGGTGATGTAAAGGAGAGAATAACTCTTAAATCAAACAAATAATACACCCATCTAGAAAAAAAATAAAAGGGTGCCTCGTATGATATCTGGATCACCTAGAACTAGAAACTCTGGATCATGTAGCTGGCCATAGCCTACTCCACGGCCCCTCTAACCTTGATTATAACCACCCCCATGGTCACACTCTACAATCTAAGGATGAGGAAAATCTTGAGGCTATCATTTTTCTACCCTATCTCCTCTTTTTTAGTCCTAATCTAGAACACCCTACTATTTTTGCTTCCTCTAAAACTGACTCAATGGAGGAACTTGAAGTGGAACACTTGGCGCATAAAAACTGCTCAAAATGGTCAGAAACTCTTTCTGTTGATTACCTCATCCGTCATAAGAAAAAATGAGTCTTATCTCTTGGAAAAGGTCTTAGAGACACCACCCCCAGAAAAACTAGATGATGAGGGCTGAGACCTACCCCCATCTAACTGAAAGATCTTCTGTCCAGGTAACTAGGAACCCAAGACCACATCTCTACTTCATGAGGAATCCTAACGAATCCCCTCTCATGATGATACTATCCTATAAAACATCCTCTCAACAACCTATTCTCTCTCTAGTACCTTGAGATAAGTTGACAATATGAATTGGGTGACCTAGAACTGGATCTATAGATGAAATCCCCCTTAAAATGCCCCACCATGGAATCCTCATCTGGAAACAAGTCTGAAGCATATCATATAAGGGTCCTAAAATGGATCTCAAACTCCCTCACACTCAAACCCCCCTATTGAATGGTAATAATCTTCTAGAAACTATTCACCTTCACATTTGAAGAAAGAAACTCTACTCAAAATTGGTCCCTAAACTTCTCCCATGAGATCATTGACTCCTCACGATCCTTGAGGAACAAGAACCACCACTTACTTTATACCCCATGCAGTATCATCATAGCCAATGAAACTCAATTATCCTTCCAAGAAAAGATCAAACTGAAAGATATATATGCCTCCTAAAATCAGTCTTATATGACTGAGTCTGAAATGAATGCCTCATACTTTTAAAAACTCTAGCATTTATTCTCTCAAAGTTTCATCCTCCAAGTGTTTTCGTCATTGACCTCCACTCTATGACAATCTACAAACACATCCTACTGAACATCTTCGGTGTGAACCTAACAAGAATGTCGACCTAGATCCATGACTGTAAAAAGAAAAATTGGTTAGACTTCTAAACCTATAATATATAATACTTAACATTAATTAATTCATTCATTCATTTTATTATTTAAGGTAGAATTTATCTCAAGGTCTACCCATTTCAAACATAGGCACAAAGAAGAATGATGCATGATCCTTTACCAGGTCTCTACCCCACAATCAATATCACTTCATTTAGTATGCTTAGTAAACTTAAAGGTTCATGAATCAGATCATATGGGGACCTAAATACCCATGCCTTAGTCGGTCTCCTATTCTTACATTGTTTATTAAAATTATTTGACATTGTATCCCTACCAAACCATGTAGTATCACATGTTCCTAACTCTAAACTTCATTTTATCCCTCAACCCAAACTATTGATACCACTCTATCATGAACCCCCCCCCCCCCAAGAGTGGCCCTCCCAAGTAATAATGAGAGAAGGGAGATGGTGACCACCTGAGTCCCACCTCCAATAGGACCCAGGTTAGAGACTAGCATCGAGGGTATAATAAACATACAAATGGGAGGCATTACCCTCTAAGAGAATATTCATAAGAGAGAGATAAGAAAGATACACTAATCAAAACCTACTCCGATATATATATATATATATGAATGAAATCCAAAGTGAATACATCTAATGTCATATGGCACTAAAACAACTTAAATGGAAACTTCATGTACCAAAAGGTAAACTCAACTGCAAGCATGAATCCCAAACAGATCCTGCAAAACCACAAGCTAGTAATATCTAGCCCAATCCCCAAACTACTTATTCTAACTAGAAAAATAGTTTATATAGATGTGGGGTCATGTACGGGTTCCACTTCAACCCATAAAAGGGGGATTATCCATAATAAAATAAAAAAGAAGACCTTCAAGCCATTCGGAGTAATAGATGTGGGGTGATAATAATAGTATACTCAATAGGATCCTCCCCATAGCCTCTCATGAAAAATATAAAGAAATCATGCTAAAGAACAGTGAACAACAATGAAAATAAATCATCACCTAAACATGTATACTAAGTTCTTAGCCACACTATGGATATATCTCAACAATATCACAAATAATAGATCATAATATAGTATCAATAAAAATGGTAACCTATTATCGCTTCCTCACTAGTTTGACGCTATTCCCCAATGTCGCATGACCTGATCCATCTATCTCCAAAACTAATTTAGCCTTGTCATGACCCAACCCTAACCAAGGCTCAAGTCACAACTACCCCAAGCCCACATCCCTAGGCCAGGGGGTGTTGATAAGTTCCAAAAGGAATATCCTAAATGGGAGGCATTTTCCTAATGTATCTGCACACACACACCCAAACATATTAATGCAGAAGTGCAGAGGAATAATAATAAAAAGATGAAACAACTAGAAAGTAAACCAAGCATGAAAAACCTAGAGGGTATACAGTAGAATGATAGTACACACTGAAAAGTAAAAGGTAAAAATACATGCCCAACCATAAAATATGTCCCAAGCTAAAAAAAAATGGAAAGTAAATTAATGAGAGAGCCTAACTTTTGATCTCCAAGCTACAACCACCATACACAGTCCAAAGCACCCAATATCCCTAAGCTCCTCTAAAGTCATTGTCAACCTATTCTTTATCTGTATAAGACACGACACGTGCGGGAAAATCCCATGCATGGGTGAGTATATACATATCTATTAATACACCCTGAAAGATAAAGGGAGAGTAAGAGATCAAATAGGAAAATAAAGACAATAGATAGTAAACAAGATGTTGGTTAACCCAAAGTAAGATAAATAGTAACCTCATTCTAGCACAAGGGGCTCAACGCGGTGTGTAAATGAACTACATGTTGAGTATTTTCCACCCATGGTAGGAGATTAACCTCATCAAACCACGAGAAGATAAACATAGAAAGCACATGGCATACCCTATGTGTCTTCACAACCCATCGTAAGAGATTAACTAAATCCAAAGGTATGTATATAGATGCATATATATATACTCAGCAAAATAATCCAAAATGAGAGAGAAAGGGGATATCTATCTCACATCTCAACCTAGGAAAAGAGTTGTCAATAATTCCAAAAGTCTAATAATGATGCTCAGCATCTCGCATGTCTTCCCAACAAAAAACATCCAAGTTAAGCCACACCTCGTCACTGTGTCACATAGTCGAGGGGCCACAATATCTAGGTAGAGGACTCATGACCTAGTACAAAAGGATGGTTTCACTTAGTGGATAGATAAAGGACCCATACCTTGTTCCAATAGAAAGGTTCCACTATAATATTAAATGGAGGACCCACACCTACCCGATAGGAGGGTTCCACTCTGATGGTAGAGGACTCATGCCCATCTTAGCTGGAGGGTTCCACTCAGTGGATAGATAGAGGACTCATACCCTATTTCAACAGGAGGGTTTCACTCTCATAGTCGATGGAGGAATCATGCCCTGCCCAGTAGGAGGGTTCCACTCTGATGGTAGAGGACCCATGCCCATCCCAAGTAGAGGTTTCCAATCATTGGGTAGATAGAGGACTCATACCCTGTTCCAACAGGAGGGTTTCACTCTAATAGTTGATGGAGGACCCATGCCCTGCCCAGTAGGAGGGTTACACTCTAATGGTAGAGGACCCATTCCTAGACTAGGTGGGGGGTTCCACTATAGGATTCTTTAGATGACCCACACCTATCCCAGCTAGAGGGTTCCACTCTAGTCATTGAGGATCCATGCCCAGCCTAGCTAGAGGGTTCCACTCGGAATGCCTCTGGTGATCCTGCGTGGTCCCTATCATCATCTAGCATTACCTAAACAAGCACCATTCATGTAAATATCTCACATCATATCCCAAAATCCAAAACTGAGGGAACCATCACGTTCTATGTGGAAAAAAACTCAGGATATGCTATTCACTATCCAAAATTTGAGTCTAAATGAAGGAGATATGAGAGTTTGATATTTTTTAAAAAGGAACCAAGGGATAAAAAACATGTGAGGGGACCCACAAAACATGTGGTTCCACACTATCACCTAGTCATATCCCTGGAGATATATGTCTCACTAATCATGGGGGAATACATGGTGTGTGGGTGATCTACACGACGTGCCCATGCCACTCAGGGTCCCACCCATGTGCTCGGTTGTGTCTGTGTATCCATATCATGTTTGAGTACTTCGGTACATGGATGTGTTCCTAGCCATTTACATCTACACAAGGTCCTACCTATGTGCTCCAACACATGGATCACTAACCCAGGGAAGCGATACATGGTGTATAGGAGGGATACATGTAGTTTCATCCTTATAAATTCTCAAAACCCTATACACCATAGCATAGGGGCTACATGTTGTGTGTTCATCATGGTACATGGTGTATAGTTGTGGTTTTTAGAGATTGTTAGATTTAAACTCTATGATTTAGATCGAGATTTTTTCTTCGATTTTGGTCGCATTCCTTCTCAAAAAAGGGTATATCAAGTCATCTTTGGTTGATTCTTGTCATTGATTCCTAGAAATCAGATTCAGTCATCCCATGGGGGTTCACCTCACACACCACACGCAACTCTACCACCCACCATATTTTATTTTTACTTAAAATCAACAAAAAATCACCTTAAACCCACAAAAACCCCATATCTATCCCTAATTTGTCGATATGTCCCTCGTACATGGTTTCGTCATGATTTTGGGGGTTTGATCGAGCTGAGCACCACCCGACAACATCGAACTGAGACCATGGGGTAAAACTAGTGAAGAACTCAAAGAAATTGAGGGATAAAGTCACAAAAATAAAAGTTTATCAATTGTTGCCAAGTTTTCTTGGCCAGCAATCAAGAATGGGGATATCTATCATTATAAACCAAAGAATAATCAATTAAACCAGTACATGGGCACATGACAAGTTTATAAATTTTTTGAATACCATATAAAGGATTATTATATTCAATCAATTTAATTAAAAGGGTGTAATCTATAGTTTTATGAGTCCTACTTGGAGATTGGATCATTTTTCATCGAATAACGCACTCTCCAACGATTGAAGGAAGTTGTTTCATTCATTGTACTTCAATATGCTATGATCTAAATATTCATCATCGACTGATATGATATGCCAACGAAAGGATGAAGGAGAAGCTCTCTATTATCCCAAGATTATGAGGCTAACCCTATGAAAATCTCCATAATGATATATTTAAAGGAAATTAGAATTAGGTTATTCAATTAAATTAAACATTTAATTAATTCAATGAATGTACCTCTAATGGGTGAGATATCCAAACACCATGTGCTGACCTATTATAGGTTGATCATAGGGTAAACATCATGTTCTTGACTCAATAGTGGTCTCATATTTTTTATATGATCTTCCATTTAAGAGTTGTCATATTTTCTTTAATAAATTGTGTGCGCATAATATAAAATATATTTAATATTTTTATAAAATTAATTTTAGGCATGTAGTGCCTTATAATCTCATGTCGTCTCAACTTTTGGTTTTGGAAATATATGTATAATTATTTCAAAGTCTTATAAGGAAAAAATCGGGTCTCTACATCATTTACTCCTTCAATATTTTTGTCCCTAAAAAGAAAAACTAAACAAAAAACTTGAGATAATGAGCTCTCATCTGGCCCTCCTGATCCCAGGATCTCTCCTATATGTTCTTGTGTTACCACAACATGCGAACCAAGGGGATGGTCCATCCATGCAGGGTCCTCTCCTATCAATCCTCTATCGTCACTGGGTACTCTACAAAGGTGTCTCCATCCTCGATGTCCATATCACCCCGGTCGATGACGTGTGTGGGGTCATTCATGTATCTCCTTAGTTGTGACACATGGAAGACATCATGCACCAACTCTAAATATGAGGGTAGGGTGAGGTGGTAAGCAACCTCGCCAACCCTATGCAAGATCTCGAACAGCCTGATGAACCTCGGGGATAGCTTGTATCCCCGATTGAAGTTATGCAATCCTCATCATGGGGTGACTCTCAGGAAAATTTGGTCTCCCTACTCAAACTCCAAGGGATTATGATAAAGATATTTGTAAGATTTTTTCCTACTCTAAGCCATTCTCATCTAATCACGGATGAACTGGACCTTCTCTGTCATCACCTGCACCATATCTAGACCCACAAGAGATGTCTCACCAACCCATGTCTAGCACAAGGTTGGCCTAAAGGGTCTCCGTTATAGGGCCTCAAAATGTGTCATATATATAGTAGAGTGGTAACTATTATTTTACAAAAACTCTAATAAAGGAAAGTGATCCTCCTAGCTTCAGCTGAAGTCTAACATGAAATCCCTCATCATATCCTCCAACACCTAGATAATGCGCTCAGTCTGTCCATCTGTTTTGGGGTGAAAGGTTGTACTCATGCTCATCTGGGTCTTGAATGACTCTTTTAGGCCTCTCCATAATCATGACGTGAAGAATGCATCACAATTAGAGACAATTGTCGAGGTCACCCCATGAAGATGAACAATCTCCCACCTCGGAGGTAGTATCGGAATGTCCTCAGGGAATACATCCATATAATCCTCTACAATTGAAGGAATCCAGATGCATGAAGAGCCTACTTCACCAATGTATATACTCTCCAACTGATGGGTGATGGGATGTGGCATCCTTCTCATAGAACCCACTTGTTCCTCCATAAGATCTCTCTCACCCATAGTGCACTCGGTCTTTCCATCTATCTAGGGGTGAAAGGTTGTACTCATTCTCATCTGGGTCTTGAATGCCTCATGTAGGCCTCTCCACAATAATAACTTGAACCATGCATCACAATCAGAGATAGTCGTCGAGGTCACCCCATGAAGATGAACAATCTTCTGCCTCGAAGGTAGTATCGGCATGTCCTTAGGGAAGACATCCATATAATCTTCTACAACTGAAGTAATCCAGATGCCTGAAGAGCCTGCTACACTAATGGATATACTCTCTAACTGATGGGTGATTGGATTCATCCTCCTTCTCATAGAAACCACTTGTTCCTCCATGATATCTATCTCACCCATAAAGGTGAATCTTATCCCATTAGTGTGAAGGCATCTAATTCATCTACAGTGACATTCAATCTCAACTCGGACCATGGACAACCAATCCATACCCAATATGGCATCATAGGGTTCCATCGTGAAGAACAAAAGGTCCCACGTGAACCTCTCTCTACCAAGAGATATCTTGTACTATTGGTAGATAAAATATATAAAATAAATGTTCCATGTATAAACCTCAAGATGAAGGTGTTTGTCTAACACCTCAATTGGGAGCTCCAGATCTCGCAGCAAGAGTATAGGGATGAAGTAATGGCTTCTCATTGAGGTCATAAGCCTCTAGAGGTTGCGGTTGTCCGCGGCCCTGACCACCAACTCCCTGAGCCTGATGTTGAATACCTAGTGGTGGTGGTGGAAGGTTCTCATAGCATCATCCACCACTCATATCTCCTCATCCTCCTCCACTAGATCTACCTCCCTAGGGGCCTCCCTATCCTCTCTTGGGATATCCCTAATCACGGTGTTGTATTTACCAGGGTGGTCTATTAGTTTCTATTTATGCTCCTTAGCGTGTCTGGTTGGGCAGTCGCGTGCTATGTGACCTCTCCCATCACAAGAAAAGAATTGTCCTTCTCTAGGATTCTCTAGTGGTCAGTTTTGTCCCTATTCTGTAGGACCATGTGTCTAGTTCTGATCATGATAGGATCTCCTATGTCAAGATCCTACCGACTAGCATCTACTAGCCGCTACAAACGACTCAACTCTATAATGACCACTACCAGCTCCAGCTGTTTGGAATCCATCTAATAGGAAACTATCTATTACCATTGTCTTCTCCAATATCCCAACATTGGTGGGGATGCACAAGGATACCATGTTGGCATGGATCTCTATGTGGAGTCCCTACTCAAACTTCTATGCTCGAAAGTAGTCATCCCGGATCATCTCAAGGGAGTACCAGGTAAGGTCTGTAAACCTTTTTGCATACATAGACACTATCTTCTCTCCTTGTTGTAGCTCTAGAGGATTCTGAAACTGAACTGATCTCAAATAGGAGGGGTAGTAATCCTCATGTAACAACTGCTAGAAGTCGGGCCATGAGAGTGTCGACTCATCGTGCATCTGGGTGACAAGACTCCACCAGTGCCCAGCTACTCCGTGGAAAAGTCTAGCTGCCAGTGCAACCACCCAATATGTCAGTGTTCAAATAAGCTCGAAAACATGGACCACTGACTCTAGTCAATCCTCTAATGCTTTTGGATCTATCTCATTTTGGAACCTCAGTGGCCTCTAGTGCTAGAACTCACATAGTGCGCTAACCCTGTACACATCCTCAACCTGCTTTTTTGGGATGATCTACTACTCAATAGGTGGAGGTGGTGCTACATGCCCACCTAGAGGAATAAGATCATGGGATGGACCTTAAATTGAGGCCTCATTGCTCATCACGTCATTATCACATTCTAGAACTGGTATCATGGCTGGCTGGTATCACAGAGGCATCCTAAAATTTTATCAAGACATACCACAGTCAAATGAACACATATATATATAAAACAATGAGGATATGACTCAAGAAGTATAGTCAAAGACTCAATCCTATATGATGCATGTACCACTGATCCCTACAACCAATGTCTCGATATGTCGAGTCGACAAGAAGGTGTTCAAGGTCCTGGTGAATGGATACATCGATCGTTCATACCAACACTAGATTCTCTATCTTGAGAGCCACACTCGAGACACTTTGACATTTTTTTCACTAATCCCAGCCAAATTATCATAAGGGGACTACTCTATACAATGTCCCAAGGAATGAACAGCTCTAATACCAATATGTCACGACCCAACCCTAACTGAGGCTCAAGACGCAACCACCCCAAGCCCGCCTCCATAGGCCATGGGGTGGAGACAAGCACTGAAAGTAATATCCTAAATGGTATTGCTTTTCATAATGTACCTATACACACACACTAAACCATCTTAATGTAGAATTGAAGATTAATAATAATAAAAAGATGCAACTATTAGAAAGTAAACCAAACATGTAAAACCTCTTGGGTGTACAAGAGTACGACAATGCACACTGAAAAGTAAATGGGAAAAATACACACCCAACCAGAAATATGTACCAACCTAACAAAAACTAGAAATTAAAATGATGAGAGATCCCAACACCTAATCTCTAAGTTACGACCATCGCACATGGTCCAAGGCACCCAGTATCCCTAACCTCCTCTGAAGTCACCACTAACATGTCCATCATATACATAAGACATGACATGTGCGGGCAAAGTTTATGTAGGGGTGAGTATATACATACCTAGTAGGAATCCCCAAAAGCTTAAGGGGGGTAGTAAGAGATACAATTGGAAAAGAAAGATAGTAGACAGTAAACAAGATGCATCTCAACCCAAAGTAAGAGAAAGAGAAACCTTGTTCAGGCACAAGGGGCTCAACATGGTATGTAGATGAACTAAAAGTCAAGTCTTTTACACCCATAGTAAGAGAGTAACATCATCGAACCATGAGAATCTAAACACAAAAATCACATAGCATACCCCACGTGCCTTCGAAACCCATGGTAGGAAAGTAACCAAATGAAAATGTGTGGATATAGATGTGTGTGTGTGTGTGTGTTTATTCTCAGCAAAAGAATCTCAAATAAGAGAGAAATGGGATCTCTATCTCATAGATCATCCCAATAAAAGAGTTGCCAAAAGTTCTAGAATTCCAACAATAATGCTCAGCATCTCACGCATTTGCATAGCATAAAACATACAAGTCAATCCATGCCTAGTCATAGTTATGCACAATCGATGGGCCACAATCTCTAGGTATAAGACTCATACCTTGGTACAAGAGGAGGGTTTCACTCAGTGGATAGATAGAGGACCCATACCATGTTTCAATAGGAGGGTTCCACTATAATAGTCGATGGCAGACTCATGCCCTACCTAGTATGAGAGTTACACTCTGATGTTAGAGGGATCATGCCTAGCCCAACTGTAGGGTTCCACTTAGTGGATTTATAGAGGACTCATACCCTATTCCAACATGAGTTTTCCACTCTAATAGTCAATAAAAGAACCATGCCCTACCAAGTAGGAGGTTTCAAATCTAAAGGTTGAGGACCCATGCCTAGCCCATATGGGGGGTTCCACTATAGGAGTCTATATAGAACTCATACCCATCTCACTAGAGGGTTATAATCTAGTCGTTGAGGACTCATGTAACGACCCAAACTTTTATTAATGAAAATTCCTCTTGATCTGATTAAATGTCTTATTATGTAAAATAGTTATTTAAGAAATATGCACTTCATTGGTTTTACGTTATTGGATTTTAAAATACTGTTATGAATTATAATCATTGCTAATATAGTCATTTAATAGTGATCACATGATTAGTATAAATATAGGTCTTTAACAAATCCAATTTACTCAGACAAAGGAAGCGATGGCCTCATCCAGTAGAATTGCTCCATACAATGCCCATTTTTTGGAGCTCAAAAAGGAGGTAGTGTCACTAGGCTTCGCTCTTGAACAACACCAATATAAGCTTCAATACATTAATATTGAATGGAATCACTTATGGGAGAAGTGTAAGTTGATAGAGATTATCACCCGAGCGATATTATCTGAGCCACCCCAAAAGTCTATCACCATTGCACACCTTACCCTTAGGTCTTATGTGGGTGTTATAAGGGGTTATGTATCAAGACCCTAGAACTATGATTGTGTGTATTATTTTTTGTATAGAATAAAGAATATACATTCATTTTATTATTGTTTCTTTGTAAATGGTTTTTAAAGCACAAATAGTATTTTTAGTTAATATTCAATTAAGAAATATATTTTGATGAATTAATGGATTTTTGAATTAAATAATATTTTGATAAAATATTAATAATAAATTAATTTTTATTAAATATAAATGATCGTATAATTTTTAAGAATATAATTTTGATTTTTATTAAGGTTTGAAAGCTATTTTTTTCAAAATCCGTAAATTTTCAATAAATGTCCATTTTTATTTTTAAAAGTAAAAATTCACATATTTAGAAAATTATTTAGATAAAATGGATACCATTTTTGGATTTATGATGTCAAAATTATCTATCAGTGAATTTTTCATAATTTTCTAAGACATTTGAATTTTTGGGAAAAAATTAAATACCGTTTAAATAGATAATGTGTTTTATGGCATCATAATGAACCAATAGTGATGTGATAAACTACTATAAAATAAATATTAGGCCAATATATGTTTTACCTTTAAAATAATGTGATTTTATATTTTTTTATTAATTTTATGGTTCCTTAGTTGATCCTCCAAGACTTATAAAACATTTTAACTTTTTAAAATGATTTCCTTGAGAGTGTGACTCACCTCCACATAAGAAAGCCTAATATTTTAATAATTTCGGCCATTGTACTTATAAAATAATTTTTTCCACTCACTTTTGGAAAAAACCATGGGAAAAACCATTTGATGGTTTTTTGTTTTGATTAGTTTAATATGTAGTGTCCAAAACCTAAATAATAAATAATTTTCTCTCCTTTACTATATAAACCCACTCAATAAACCATTCCTCTTCACTCAAAACCTTTGTATCTTGGCCAAACTCTGACCTAATCTCTCTATAATCCTCCCAAGATGAATCAAGCTCCCAATAATCTCCTCTCAAGCCTCTCCCAAGTCTTTGGGATCACATTTCCAAGTAAGGGATTGCTTCCTTTCTCATTTTTGTCCAAATTTATTTATGTTGTTATGATCTTTTATTTTCAATTAAAAATGATGGGGTTTGATTTTTTATTGACCCTATACTACCCTCATTATGTTTTAATGATGATAAACCCCTTTCTCTCTCATTAATTACTCTCATGTATTCCTGTTACCATGCCGAAATTCCACAAGGGGTTTCTCTCTCCCCATTTATATTCAAGAAATTATTTTATATTATGCATCTAAAATACATTAAATATGTTGGAAAATATATCTATATTACCCCTTACTATAAATTTAATGTAAATATGATTAGATACCCCTTTCTATCTCATAAAACATTTTTATGAATTCTTATGTCACGCCGTTATGCTGCCAAATTTGCACCGCAATTTTTCCAAGCCAAAGTCATTATGTAGTGAATACCATGACCATTTATTTATCAAGAGTATTCACCTTTATGCACATTTAATTATCAATTATATAGTTTCATGTATGTATTCCACATTCCTTTATTATGGAATAAATTATGATGTTGAATGATTCCATGTTTAATGATCCATGTGGCACACTTATGCATGAAATAAAATGATAAAGAAGGGTGTGCCATGATAGCGCTCCAATGCGTTAGGTAAAGATTATTATCATGATACATCAAGTGAAATGAGGGTTTAATCATGATAATTTAAGTGAAATTAGGGTTTACTCATGCTGATTTAAGTGCAATTAGGGTTTACTCATGCTCCATGTGCAATAAGCCTTGGCTCATGCTAATATCATGTTAAATGTTGTTGCCACATTTCCATGTTATGATAATCATGCTATATCATGCCTTTATGTTCATGTTTCTATTATGATCCATTGATATACCTATTGACTAACATGTACTATATTATCCATGTTATGCCTTGTTTACTCCCTTACTGGGCTTTATAACTCACCCTTTTCTTATGTGTGTCCTCAGGTTATCCCATGCAATTCTAAGTACGAAGGAATGTTATGGTCATGTAAAATAAGTTTTCAGTAAAGATGTTGGGTTTTATGTTATAAGTTGTTATGTAATGTTCCTAATTTCCTAATACACTATACCTATCAATCCTCATAGTTGTCTTAAGTTCAATTTTATGTAATAAATCATGTTTAAGTGTGTAATAAAGAGAAGGGTTGTTATAGTTGGTATCATAGGATATGTTTAGTTATTTTTGGGATTAGGATTAGAAAACCCTAGTGAGATCCCTAGGGATAAGAATAATTATAATAAAAACATCCCTAAATTTTTTTGAGTATTAAGTAAGTGGTTTATCAATAAAATACATCCATGTCTAGATATGAGCAGGTAGAGGCGGCTCTGGCACATATGTATCTAGGGGTAAAACCTAAAAACACTGCTTTGAGCTAGACTCGAATGGGAACCGGTGCACGACAATGGGTCTTTCTGCACTCTTGGTTATGACACTCCCAGGGGATATGATTTGGTAAATTCATAATCTTATTATGAACCATTATTAAGGGAATTAAAAAAATGCCCCTAAGAATATATGTTGGGAAGTAGATCATGGATAACATAGATTGAAGCCTATAAATTCATAAGTTAAGGAAATAAATGTAATTTATAAGTTATCCCTTTTTTCATTGTATTCCCCTTTATGTGTTACCCCTAACTTTCCTTTTATTCCAATGAATGGCTAGTAATATGAGGACTCGGTCTAACAACTGATGCGAAGATCAATGTGATGATTGTTCTAATGAGATACCCAATCTGATGGGAGTGGGAATCCCAAAATTTTTCATGATAATTTCTCATTTAATTCAAGTTTTCAATATAAACATGGATCAAGAGGAATTTTCAACCCCCCCCCCCTCAAGAAAGAACAAGACACGATCGAGAGCTTCATAAGACAAATACCTCCTACTTTTAATGGATCATCTGATCCCTCAATCACCAAACAATGGATCAACTCTATTGAGAAGATCTTCTCCATCCTTCAATGTTTTGAACAAGAGAATGTACTTCCATATTATTATCGTATGGAGGGTTAAGATGATCATTGGTGGACATTGATCAAAAATAAAAAGTCTAGGGAGGATATTGAGGTGTTGGAATGGAAGGATTTCCAAAAAATGTTTTTTGATAAATATTTTCCTTGCACCCTCTGACTTAATATGGAAATAGAATTACTTTACCTCAAGTAAAAAAGATGGAAAATCCACTAGAGTTTATGAGGAAAACATCAAAAGGCTTGCACGATATGCCTCTAGCTTTTTCATTACCCCCGAATTCAAGGTTGACCGCTTCTTTGGTGGGCTAAAACCTAGCCTACGAAAAGCCCTAGTGATCCGTGACTTTGAGAGCTATAAGGAAATTCTATGATGTGACCTTAAAGTCAAAATGGATATCATCTAATCTCAGGGGTATTGTGGGGATAAGAAGCGTAAGGTGGACTTTAATTCTAGAAATCATATGGATAAATCCAAGGATTCTAAGAAATTATAGCACCCCACTTGCCAAAGGTGTGGAAAGAAGCACCTCGGAAATTTCCTAAAGCGGGAGAGGAAATTCTTTAGGTGTGGAAGATAAGGGAACCTGGATATTAATTGCTGGAAAAAAACTTGTTGTTGTGACAGAAAATAGGAATGCTCCATTTGACCCTCAACGCGTTGTTCATTGCTTCAACTACAAGGAACTAGGGTAATTTTCAAACTGTTTCCCTAAGCCAAGGGTTTTCGGAGGCAACCAGTAACCTCAAAGGTAGCAAGGGAGATGTTTTTTCATCACTACCACCGAAGTGAACCCCGAAAATGAAGTGGTGATAGGTACGCTAGTTATTCATTCAATAATATTGAACATGCTTTTTGATTCTAGTTCTACGCATTATTTTATATCCCGAAAGTTTAGTAGAACAATCCCAACACCACCACAAATCATGGAAGTAGAGATGTCAATGAGAATAGAAAATGGGGAAATCATTGCATCCCATGAATATAACTCCTCCCCTATCATAATTTGTGGTTTGAACTTCCCGGTGAACCTCTTCATACTCCCTCTGGTGGAATTTTATGCAATTCTTAGCATGGATTGGATTTCTCTATATAGAGCCAACATAAATTGTTGTGAGAGGAAAATCACTCTCTATATAGTGAATCGAACCCTGATTCTGTACAAGTGCAATGAGGAGGATGAATTTTCCTTAGCACCATCATCTCAAGTGTGGATATTACTTCCCTATGATAATATGCATCTTGCTTATATGATTGAGTCTAAGGAAGAAACCATCCTTTAAGACATGACTATTGTGAGGGAATTCGTTGAAGTGTTTCCTGAGGAATGTTCTGGTCTTCCTCCTAGAAGAGATGTTTAATTATCAATTGATCTTATACTTGGGGAATTTAAAATATCCAAGAATCCATATAGAATGGCTATTATGGAGCTTGAGGAGCTAAAGAAACAACTATAGGAAATTTTGGATAAAGGGTTTATACGCCCAAGTGCTTCACCATGGGGTGCACTAGTCCTCTTCGTCAAGAAGAAGGATGGGTCAATACACCTTTGCATTGGTTATCATGAGCTCAAAAAAATCACAATAAAGAACAAGTATCCTCTGCCCCAAATTGTTGATGTGTTCAATCAGATATGTGAAGCACAATGATTCTCCAAGGTGGATTTTCAGTCAGGATATTAAAGTAAGGGTGAAGAAGTAGAATATCCCCAAGACTGCTTTTAGTACAAGTTACAGGTGCTATGAATTCATAGTAATGCCTTTCAGACTCACTAATGCTCTAGAAATATTCATGGACTTAATGAATAGAGTCTTTAGATATTACCTTGACAAATTTGTGGTAGTATTTATAAACGATATTCTAATATACTCCAAAAACTAAGGAGGAGCATGAGGAGCATCTAAGCATTGTACTAGAGACCTTGCAAAAGGAGAAGCTCTATTCAAAGTACAACAAGTGTGAGTTCTGGTTGAAGGAGGTCTCATTCTTGGGTCATATCATCACAAGTAATGGGATATCTTTAGATCCCTCTAAGATAGCTACAATTGAGGGATGGCCAAGACCAACATCGGTGACGGATATTCGTAGATCCCTGGGGTTAGCTAGATATTATCATCAATTTGTGAGAAATTTCTCACAATTGTCCAACCATCTTACAAAGCTAACATGGAAGGGAGTAATTTTTTCTTGGAGTGATGAATGTGAAGATAGCTTCAAGGAGTTGAAAAGGAGGCTTATCACTGTGCCTGTTCTCAGACTACCCACAAGTGGAGAACTTTTTGTGGTATTTAGTGATGCTTTGAAGAAGGTCTTAGCCTGTGTGTTGATGCAAGATAACAAATTCATTGCTTATGCTTCAAGGAAATTGAAAGTTCATGAGAAAAACTATCCAACACATGATCTGGAGTTGGATGCAGTAATATTTGCTTTGAAAATTTGGCGACATTACCTCTTTGGGGAGAAGTGTGAAATATAAATGGATCACAAAAACCTCAAGTATATATTCACATAGAAAGAGTTCAACATGCACCAACAAAGATGGTTAGATCTGATCAAAGACTATAAATGCTCAATCCATTCCCACCCCTAGGAAATTGAACAAGGTGGAGGATGATCTAAGTAGAAAGGACCCATCGATTCTATCATTGATGAGAATTGAAAAGGATCCAATCTTCTTAGATTTGATGAAGATGGAAATGGGAATCATAAATAAGGGAACATAATCAATCCTTTCACAAATGATTTCTCAACTGTATCTTTTGGAAAGGTTAAAGGATGCTCAAAAGGATGATGTGGGAATTCAGAAGAAAGTGGAAACTATCGGAAAATGGAAATCCTCGTAGTTCAATGTTAATGAGGAAGTAATTGTGATATTTGGGTCAAGACTATGTGTTCCATAAAATCCGAAGTTAAATAAAGAACTTTTGGATGATGCACATAGTTAGAATTTCTCCATTCACCTAGGAAAAATAAAGATGTATTAAGATCTCTGAGGGAATTATTGGTGGGATAACATGAAGAAGGAGATCATTGAGTATACATCAAAGTGCATTATAATTCAGCAGGTGAAGGTTGAGAGGTAGAAGTCTAAGGGGATGATGCAACCATTACCACTATTGGAAAATTTCCTTATACCCACGGTTTGAAACCATGGGTATAGCCCATGAAATTGTGGGTATAGGATATACCCACAATTTCATGAACCATGGACTCCTGAGGCATCAGGATTGCCCTATACCCACAGTTTTGTAGAAACCATGGGTATAGCCCACTGAAATTTCATATGACCCACGGTCTTGGTAAACCGTGGGTATACATCTATACCCACAGTTTACAGAACCGTGGGTATAAATTTTTACAACACAAATTATATACCCATGGTTAAGTAAACTGTGGGTATAGATAGTTTTCTTCACAGCACACATACCCACAATTCATTGAACTGTGGGTATAGATAGTTTTACAGCATCATATATACCCATAGTTTAAAGAACCATGGGTATATATGGTTTTACCAGAAAGAGTAGCTTCCCACCTTGGTTTCACCTTGCTCCTGCAAACTAGAATGCAAACCATTGTGAAACAATGGAAAATTTCTTATCAGAAACAATGGAACCACTGTGAAACCACACCCCCTCCCCCCTTGCACACCCCCCACTCTCCCCTGGATAGAATCCCCTTGCACCCCCCTCCTTGGACACCCCCTCCCCCTAGACACCCCCTAGACCCCCCCCCCCAGACACCCCCTCCCCCATAGACACCCCCTGGACACCCCCCACTGGACACCCCCCTAGACACCCCCGCTAGACACCCCCCCCCCCCAAACACTCCCCCCCTAGACACCCCCCACTAGACCCCCACTAGACCCCCCCTGGACACCCCCCAATGGACCCCCCTGGACACCCCCCCCCCCAAACCCCCACTAAACCCCCCCTAGACACCCCCCCCCCCCCAGACACCCCCCCTTGGACACCCACTCCCCATGGACACCCACCCTTGGACACCCCATGGACCCCCCTGGACACCCCCCCCCCCCAGATACCCCTACTGGACCCCCTTGGACACCCCCTCCCCCCTCGACACCCCCCAGACACCCCCTCCCCCTAGACACCCCCACTGGACACCCCCCTTGACACCCCCCACTGGACCCCCCCCCCAGACACCCCCCCCCCCCGGACACCCCCTCCCCCCCTAAACACCCCTTGGAAACCCCCCCCCCCCCCCCTGGACACCCCATGTATGTATATACATGAAAAAAATAATATTAAGAAAAGGAAAGGGGAAAAGGGGAAAAGGAAAACTATAAACTGAGAGAATGTATAAAATATTTTTTCTAAAAAAATATAAAGGTACAGGATTCAAAAGTGCATACTTGGGGATCAACTATCCAACCATGATACAGAGAAATGTCCATAAGATCAAATATTTCACACTCAAGAGTAAACTCGAAATCATCAATTTTGCAAGCATGGTTTATGCCAAGTCAATTTGATTAAAAACACAATAAATGGTTACTAATGTCTTGAAAAAAATGGTATAAAATAACCATTACCTCCTGAATTTTATATTCACATCAATCCCTGTTGCAATTCGTGGAAGTAAATCAATTGCATCAGTTGTGTTTTATTTATGGTTCTCTGCATAGCATGAATCCCTATCCTACATACCAATACAAGTAATCAAAATCAACAAATTATCGAAAAGGAAAATCCATCAGGAAGCCAAAAACAGGAAGCCAAACTCTCTTTTGAGCTCTTTCACCTGCATATATTCACAGCCCCTGACACCCCCCCCCCCCCCCCTCCTGGATAGCCCCCTTCTCCATGCACCCCCACACCCCTACCCCCCTCCCTGCCCCCTACACACTACCCTCTGGCCCCCTTCACACCCCCCGGACACCCCCCCCCCTGCACCCTCTACCCCCCTCCCTACCCTCCTGGACACCCCCCTACATAGCCCCCCCCCCCCCCCCCGACCTCCCCCCCCCACTCCTGGACATCCCCCTGCCCCCTCCCTTCCCCATCCACATTGCCCCCCCCCCAGCCCCCTTCACCCCCCCTGTACAACCCCACTCCCCCTACACCCCCACACCCCCTTCCCCCTCCCTTCCCTCTTGGACACCCCCCCCCTTGACACCCCCTCCCCCTTAGACACCCCCTGGAAACCCCCCTGGACACCCCCATGCATGCATATACGTGCAAACATTCATATTAAGAAAAGGCAATAAGAAAAGGGAAAAGGGGAAATTCTAAACTAAGAGAATGTATAAAATATGTTTTCTAAAAAAATATAAAGGTACAAGATTCAAAAGTGCATACTTGGGGATCAACTATCCCACCATGATACAAATAAATTTCCATAATATTGAATATTGCACACTCAGGAGTAAACTCAAAATCATCAATTTTTCAAGCATGGTGTATGTCAAGTAAATTTGATTAAAACACAACAAATGGTTACTAATGTCTTGAAAAAAATGGTATAAAATAACCATTACCTCCTGAATTTTATATTCACGTCAATCCCGGTTGCAAGTTGTGGAAGCAAATCAATTGCATCAGCTATGTTTTTTTGTTGGTTCTCTGCATAGCATGCATCCCTATCCTTAATACCAATACAAGTCATCAAAATCAACAAATAATCAAAAAGTAAAATCTATCAGGAATCCAAAAACATGAATCCAAACTCTTTTTTAAGCTCTTTCACCTGCATATATTCACAGCCCCCCTCCCCCTCCTAGACAACCCCTTCCCTTTCACCCTCAAACCCACTACCCCCCTCCCTTTCACCCCCTACCCCTTGCAAACTCCCCCCCCCCATCCCCCTTCACCCCACCAGACACCCCCCTCCTGGACGCCCCCCTCCCCCTGCACCCCCACACCCCCTACCCTCCTGGACACCCCCCCCCCCTCCTAGACAGCCCCCTTCCCCTACCCCCCTCCCTTACCCCTTTACACTCCCCCCCCCCACACACACACACCCAGCCCCACCCCCTGAACCCCCCCCCCCTACACCCAGCCCCACCCCCTACACCCAGCCCCCCATCCCCCCCTACACCTAGCCCCACCACCCTGTACCCACCCCCTACACCCAGTCCCCCCTGCACTCACCCATTCAATTAACCATGCTAGAAAAACGAAAAATATTAGCAACTCACTGTCAAATAATAACCATGTAAGAAAAACTAATATAAGGGGATGCCAGAAAAATGTTAGTTACTCACAGTCAAACTAAAAAATTAATCAATTAACCATTAATAAATATATAAAAAATATATATCAAAAAAACTTAGAAGGGGATGCTCGACCTAAACAATTAATCAATAAAATGAATAGCTGAATCAATTAACCATGGTAGAAAACTCAAACTAAAAAATGAATCAAACTAAAAAATAAATCAACAAAACTCAAACCATGCCAGAAAAATTGTCAGGTGAGGGAAAGATCAAACTATATAAAGAATAGTGACTCAAACTAGACACCCCCTGAACCCCCCCCCCCCCCACCCCAGACACCCCCATGCATGAATATACGTCCAAACATGCATATTAATAAAAGGCAAGAAAAAGGAAGATGTAAAACTGTAAATCGAGAAAATGTATAAAATATTTTTTCTAAAAAAATATAGAGGTACATGATTCAAAATTGCATACTTGGGGATCAACTATCCAACCATGATACAGATCAATGTCCAGAAAACCGAATATTGCACACTTAGGAGTAAACTCGAAATAACCAATTCTGCAAGCATGGTGTATGCCAAGTCAATTTCATTAAAAACACAACAAATGGTTACTAATGTCTTGAAAAAACTGGTATAAAATAACCATTAACTCCTGAATTTTATATTCATGTCAATATCGGTTGCAAGTTGTGGAAGAAAATCAATTGCATCAGCTATGTTTTGTTGTTGGTTATCTGCATAGAATGCATCTCTATCCTACATACCAATACAACTAATCAAAATCAACAAATGATCGAAAAGGAAAAGCCATCAGGAAGCTAAAAACAGGAATACAAACTCTATTTTGAGCTCTTTCACTTGCATATATTCACAGCTCCCCTGACCCCCCCCCCCCCTCCTGGACAGCCCCTTCCCCCTGCACCCCCACACCCCCTGCCCCCCACCCTGCCCCTTGCAAACTACCCCCCCCCCCTCATCCCCCTTTACCCCCCCCCCTCCTGGACATCCCCCTCCCCCTACACCCCACAGCCCCTTCCCTCCTCCCTTCCCTCCTGGACACCCCCTACACAACCCCCCGACCCCCCCCCCCCCCCGCACCCACCCATTCAATTAACCATGCTAGAAAAATGAAAAATATTAGCGACTCGCTATCAAAGAATAACCATGCCAGAAAAATATTAACCATACAAGAAAAACAAATAGAAGGGAATGCAAGAAAAATATTAGCGACTCACATTCAAACTAAACAATGAATCAATTAACCATGAATCAATATCCAGAAAAATATATCAACAAAATGTAGAAGGTAAAGCTCGACCTAAAAAATGAATCAATAAAACAAATAGCCTAATCAATTAACCATGGAAGAAAACTCAAACTAAACAATGAACCAAACTAAACAATGAATCAAAAAAACTCAAACCATTCTAGAAAAATTGTCGAGTGAGGGAAATCTCAAACTAAACAAAGAATAGGGACTCAAACTAAACAAAACGAATAACTGAATAAACAAAACATATCAGAAAAATATTAACCCAAACTAAACAATGAATCAATTAACCATTCCAGAAAAATATTAGCAACTCACTTTCAAAGAATAGCTGAATCAAAAAAATGTAGAATGGGATGCTCGACCTAGGGGGATTCACATCGGGTGAGGGAAAGCTCGACCTAGGGGGGATGTGCAACCTAGGAGGGGATACTCAACCAAAGGAGGAGGGTGGATCTGCATCAAATATTATCATATCTAAAGTATAAAAGGTTTCAAAACAATATTATAAAAATAGTAATTGAGTGAAACTATTTTACTTTATAACCACTTACCAAAAGGTGAATATATACTCATGATACTCTGAGTTAATTCCACTTTTAGTCACAAGTGAGACACTAGTTGCTTATAAATAAAAAAAATGGGAAGCTATAATATCAAATAAAACATAGATGAGGGTATAAGATATTAGAAAAACACCTCTCACCATATAAGGATCATATTCATCATCATCCATAAACTACTCAAGCATAAAAAACAAGCTAGAACTATCATGATGACCTTATGCCTTAGATACCTACCTTGTTGATGGTTTGGTTGACTATTGGATTTTCCCTTATTACATGTTACCCCACTTAGACATATCAAGGGGTGGATAAGTTCATGCATTAACTTTCCCATTATCCTGAACCAATGATGTATGACTCTATTGAAATGTCACACCCTTCTTACAAAGCTACCTATAAACCCAAAAAAATCTATAGCTTATACCATATCATTCATGGACTTGGGATCTCAAAAAACCCAACCAGTTCAATCAATAGAACAACTTCAGATTTCATAAAATGAAAATTTTAGAAATAACAACTAATGAATATATTCCTTTTTTACCTTCCTTAATTTAGACTTTTCAATTCAATAATTTATGAAAAATAAAGAGATGATAAATGGAATCCAATTTCACTATATGGGATATAATTTAGAGCTAAGTATTCTATGTTAGTAATGGAATCACTTACCCATATGCATGACTAAGGATTCTAATGTTAGCTTTATGTAAATGCATGTGAAAATTTATGCAGAACTTTTCAGAAGAAAATAAATTAACCATTCTCATCCATACAAAAATTCAATTCAAGTTCTTAAAGTACATACATAAGTATCCCTTCTAAGTCAAAAATGGATGGGATTAATATCCCCCCCCATCACTAAAATCCACATCCCCATGTCCATGCCCATCATTATCAACATCATCATCATCATTATCAACATCGTCAGCAGCCTCATCACCAACAGCAGCATCAGCAACATCCTCACCACCAATAGCTCTATCGCCACCACCTTAATTGCCACTATGACCCTCATTGGAATCACCTAACGCATCATTTAAAGAGATCATTGATGCCATATATGATTCAAAATTAGAAACAGCCTCTGATGGAAGTGACTGACTCAAAACTGCCATAGCTTTCATGAAATGTTCGGTCATCAGCTTACTTCTTTCACGCTCCTCTAAAGATATTTTCTTTTCCTCAGCTACTTTAGCATGAGAAATTTCTAGCTCAGAGGTCTGGGAGGCTTGAGAGGAGCCCGATGATGACTAATACCTATAGGGGACGATGTTTTCCCTAGTCAACATCATACTCTCCTCAGGAGCTCCTCACCTAATACCTGACTTAAATGATCATGTGGCTCGAAGTTTTCATATTCTTTACCATCGAGGGCCTCGAAGGAAAACTGTTGAAATTATAAACATATTAAATTATGAATTTCATATAAATATTTAAAATATAAATAAAAAACCTTACGATTTTATTTTATGTCTGTGAATTTACTGCACTTCCATTATTTTTCTTTCTACTGGAACAAAATAATTTGGCACGAAGTATAGGACCTTTGATGCCCAATGCAGCTTGCTACAAATGATAAATGAACAAATATAGATTAGAAACATATATGAGAAATGAACAAATCTGGCCTATGTCTATTCAATAATATTTTCATTAGAACATCCTGTATAACATCACAATACCCGGTTAAAGTACCTAGTGATTTTCATGATCGGGCATTGTAGTGTGCCCCAATGTGCGCAAATATGTCATTGAATCCTTATTATTTATGTTTTTCTCTGACACTTCATAAAAAAATTCCACTACAAGTAATAAGAATTAAATTTTATATGCCAACCATTAAATATTGAGATTACCTTAAACTTAGCAGTCTTCCAATGTGAAATCATTTTTTTATATTGACTTTTTGGATAGTCGGGGAATATGGGTACCCCCTATAAGTCATTAACAACCCTTATCTTCCTACCAACATACAAATCATGCTTGTATGAGTGCCAAAACTCCCCAACATCTATCAACCTTTTAGTCTTGTTAGCTTCTCCACCGGTAAAGTTAAACAGAATCTACAATGAACAGGTTATTTCATTTAAATACACCAATAATATAGATATGAATTTGTAAAATTTTCATACCCATATTTTCTCCCATGCTTTTTCCTTGATCTCTTTACTAATGCATCTCCATGACACTGGTTCCACTATAATGATATCATGATACTTGGCCAAAGTGTCCATGAAACTTCTACACTACGTTGAATTTGGACCTACCATCTAATTTTATTGATTGTAATCCACCATTAGTTGTTTTTGAAGATTCCAAACTCCCTTCATTTGAGTGTTCCCACGTCACCTATCAGAAGATACCACTGAATAAGAAAAATAAGGGGGAAATAATAATTAAGTCACTATACAAAATGACAAAAATAAAGTGATATAATTTGTAACATTTATAATCAAAAAACCGTATGCAAGTTGCTCAATAGACTGTGATGGATATGTGGGATGTACTAACTCAGTAGCCTCTGTAGGAATTTTCTGTTATAGTGCATGCTCTAGGTGACCTTCATGCACTAGAGTGGAAGCTAATGGAATAGACTCATCATATACTGGCTGGACAGTAGGAATTGGAGGTTGTGTAGACATGGCATCATATGGGTAGTAGGATGGGGGATACATCATCGGATATGGATATGGTAAAGGTGGAAACATTTGTGGAGGTATTGTAGATATCATATGGGAATAAGAGGGAAAATGAGATGATGGAGGCATCAGTGGTATCATCCCTGAAGTCAGAAAAGACAAGGCATGTGAATAAGAGGATAACTGAGATGATGATGGAGGCATGGATAAAAATATCCCCAGATACTCAAGAGGAGGATGGAAAGGTGTGGTGGAAGGGGTCTCTGATGGTGGGTCAGTGTGGAAATGGGTATGATGGGTGCTTTGTCTAGGTCTAGGAGCATCCCCACTCATACCCATGATAACCGGATTATGAGTCAAATCCAATGGAACTGAATGTACCTAAAAATGATAAAGGATATTAACATGAAATTATATGTAATGTAGAAGAAAAAAATTATAATTTTTAATACTCACTGATGGAAGCAAAGTCAACGCACACTCATTCCCCGGTCGATCGGGATCAAATAGTTGCTTCCTTTGACCTTCTATAGTATTTTTCATAATCTACATAAGAATGAAATGTAAAGTTTTTAGAAATAGTTTTTACAAATAATGTATACAACTTACATCTATCATCAATTCATGATAGGAACCAATTTTACTTATTTTAATTACTAATTGTACAAATGATTATAATAAAATGACTAAAACTATTTTTAAAATTACATTATCAAGTTATACATTTTTTTAAACAAGATTTAAACCATGTTTTGTACATTGAAATAAATCTGATTTAATGAAACGACACCAGAAAATACAAAAAACAAACATATCATTCCAAACTGAAACATAATTAAAGTAATTACAGTAATACTAACCTAAGAAACTCATGTCAATGTAAATTGAATGAATAGTGAACATATATGGTTGCTTCTATATATTACCGACCACTACTTCAGGTTCAACATCAACTCTCACAATGGGAAATTTGATTCATCAAATGAAATATTTTGGTTAACACCAATGGGGACATCAATGGTGGAAATTTCATCACCAGCATCATGAAAAATATGTCTGGGGATTACATCATTAATGACACCATAATTAGGTCTCATATGATCTTTCACATAAAACACTTGTTTATCCATTGATGCCAAAATGTATGGTTCATCGGTATGTAGGAATCGACACATATCAATAAATCTGAATCCATAGTCATCAATAAATATACCATGTTGTATCATTGGATCAAACCATTTACATTTCATCATAGTGAATCTACCTTGAGAGTAGTAATCTAATAACAATATTTTATCAACAAGTCCATAATAATACACATCTTTATATCGAGGTTGACTATCTGATACACTGTCATAACAATCCGTTGTAGCGGTTAACATAACACCATCATGTTGTGTTCTCATTTTCACCACTCAATCCATTGTAAAAAATTTATACCCATTGATTATTAAATATTTTCATTCACAAACCAAAGAATTAGGACCAAAATCCAAAGCTCTCAATTCTTGAGAAATGGAGTCAATAGTTAAGCTCAACACCTGAAATATATATGAATAATACAATTAAATGGATATCTATTTTTTAAAATAATTAAAATAATGGTAATACCTTTGATTTCAACCAAGAAGGAAACTCTAGGCTATGCAAAGCCTCTCTCCTTCTCAAAGACAATGATCGATGAACTCTACTTATAATTTTTTTATGTCCCCTACATAAAATGATAATAAAAGTGTAAGGTATATGTGAAATTTCATAATATGAGATAACATATAAATATCCAAATTACTTACTTGATATAGTCATCGAACAAACCACAGTTAAACAATACTACGCGAGGCTCAATGTAGCCAATGTATAATACCCAACAATTCCTCATATTTGGGGAAGATATGGAAACGAGGGCTTAGTTTCCCCATACCGGTCATCTTTGTTTCTCACTGTCTAGTTATTTCTTGTGGTCACATCAGACAAATACATTGAACAAAAATCCATACATTCTTGAGCCATATAACCCCTCACAATCGAACCTTCGGGATAATTCTTATTTCAGACATATGATTTCATTGTGCACATATTTCTTTCAGTAGGATACATCCACTAAAAAGCAACAGGTCCCCCAAGAAGTGTTTCAGTTGGAATATGAACCATTAAATGAAACATGAAAGTGAAAAAGGTTGGAGGAAAAATATTTTCCATCTTATATAAAATTAATGGCACCTCCTGCTTCATTTTTATCAAGAATGACTTGGATAAACTTTTAGCACAAAGGTCTCTAAAAAATGACACAAGAGAATCACTTTCACCCTTAAATTATTGGATAGAGAATTTTTAATTTCTATTGGAATCAATTCATGAAGAAGGATGTGATAATCATTAGTTTTCAGAGATTTTAGTTTCACATCTCTTCTATTGAATCGTTTAGATATGTTGCTGGAATAGCCATTGGGAACCTTGATATTATCCAATACTTCCATAAATTGATCTTTCTTTGATAGTTTCATCACATAAGAATCACAAGTAACTTTCCATTTATTTTCACTGATACACACAGGATGCAGTTCTGGTCGAATACCCCAATCCAACAAGTCCCGATGAGATTGGAAGTCATCTTTTGTATTCCCCTCGATATTCAGAAGAATTTCAAGAAAAAATTTACATATATTTTTCTTAATATGCATTAAGTCTAAACATTGACATAACAGATTGGTAGAACAATATGGAAATTCAAAAAAATACTTCTCTTTTTCCAATTGTAAGTGGTTTCAGTGTAAAAATTCTTCCTCTTTTTAGATTTCAACTGAAATTTACCTAATGAAAAACTGAAATCTTTAAATTCATTAAGAACATCACTCCTTGACATACATTTAGGTGGTTTTTCAGTCTCAACGGTATTATCAAACCTCTGATGATTCATCCTATATTGATGATCCATTGGAAAGAATTGTTGATGCCCCTTGAAACTGAAACTACGATGATATTTAAGCCTTATCAATCGTGTATTCTTCATACAAATGGGACATGATAGTTTTCCCTTCGTACTCCACCTATACATCATTACATAAGTATGGAAATCATTTATGGTCCATAGAATGGCATCACGCATCTGAAACATATTCTTTGAAGAAGCATCGAATGTCCGCACACCCAAATACCAAAGTTGTTCCAACTCTCTTATTAAAGACTACAAGTAGACATCCATATCGTTTCCAGGATCATAAGGTCAAGATATCAGTATACTCAAGAAAGTGAAATGTATTTTTATACACATTCATGGAGGAATATTATAAACATGAATAAAAATTGGTCATGTGCTATGAGAAGTAAGCATCTGACCAAACAGATTAAAACCATCACAGGATAGACCCATCCTGACATTACGCACCTCAACTGCAAAATCATGATGTTGTGCATCAAATTTCCACCATGCTAATCCATCTGTAGGATAAACCAACTCATCATTACCTTTAATTCTCTCAGCATCATTCCATCACATATTGGATGAGATTTTTGTAGGCATGAATAGATTTTGAAGTCTGGGAATAAATGTAAAGTGTCACATGACTTTCTGTGCCACACGAGATGGTGTTTCATCTGCATTTGTCTTCCATCGAGATATACCACATTCTTTATAGTCATTATGGTCAGTTGTTTCCTCCCAAAATAAACTGCAATCTTTTAGACAAGCATGAACTTTATTAGTATCAAATCCAAGCTGCTTAATTAACTTTCATGCCTTGTAATGATTTGAGGGAATATCTACACCATAAAGAAGAAATTCCTTCAAAAATGTAATAATATAATCAATAGCAGTATTATAAATTCCATACATGGTTTTCCCATGATATAACCACATTAAAAATTCCAACTCGGTCATTTTAGTACATTCCTGATATACTGTAGTTCTGGCATCATCCAATAAATTTTTCACTCTATCATCATCATCTTCAGTATTTCCTCATGTGTATTGATATCATTGTCTTATTGTACTGAAATAATATCTCTCTCAGGATGATGGACAAATGGAAACCGGTCAAATTATCCATGACACTTCTTTTATTGTGTTCATGACCAGTAGAACATTGACTCGTCTCTCCATGGTGATACCATACATAATAGTTTGTTTGAAATCCAAATTTTGTTATATGGTAGCTAACTTCTTCCTGACTTAACCATGGTCTTCCAACACATTTATAGCATGGACACTGTATACAACCTCCATCTGAAGCATTGTCAAATGAAAAATCTAAAAAATTCTCCAAATTATTTTGAAACGCAGTTAAAATCCTATCGGTATGATACATCCAGCTTCTATCCATTCTATAACAAGAAAAAAAATTATCTTCTAATCAATTATGTAAACCATAATTAAAAAATGGATATTTACTATAGAAAATAAAACTATTAGAACATAAAAACTTAATAGTTAATTCAAATTTGTATTTCATGTGCCTTTATTTTTATAACCAATTTCAACCCTGTCAGTATCGGAGATAAAATTATTACCTCTATCCTATAAAGGGATGATCAACAAGGTAAACCATAATGGGACAAGGAAGGTTTCATGTCTATGATAGAGTGGTATGTGTCATTATAGTTGAACTAAGGGAGAGATAAAAAAATTTATCCTCCCTTAGGTGTAACATAAAAAAAACCAACTTTTAACATTAAAACACACCCTTAAACATGGGTTATTTCATTTAAAAATCAAGGGAGAGATAAAAACATTCACCCATCATCAAAAATATTTTAAACGAACCCCATATTCATTTAATTTAATTTTTTTAATGGGTAAAGGTTTAATTCAAAGAGGGAAAATAAATTTAAAGAAAAACACTTCATCTCCAAGAATGAAAATCATTTAGATAATTTATATAAAATAATCATGGGTATAAAATATTGGTATAAATATTATAGAAGATGAATTTAATAAAATAAATAACTTCATGAATTTTTTTAATAAAATAATTACCTAGAAACACATACTACATACAAAATGGAACAAGTCACAACAAGACTCTTAAAAAGGAAAAGGTTATTTTGGTAAAATAAATGAATTTAAAATCAATTGAAAAATCAAATGCATGTTATTAGATTAATATCAAACACTAAATTTTACACACATCGTGATTAGGGTTCTCATAAGAAATTAAAATGAGGGAAATTGAAGTGAAATGACCAGGGGAATCTGTCCTAGGATTCAAGTGATGTCTTATGTATCAAATGTAATTGATTACTATTTTGGATTCTTATGGCATACCCTCATTTAATTTTGAATGATGAGTTAACTGGTGTAACATCCCGGATCTGGGTACCACTCCACAGGTGCCCCGAACCCAGTTGGTCACATGACCTCAAGCGCATTTCCCCAAATGCCAGAGGCTGCTGACTAGCAGCGAGGGCCCAGGTCTGATAGTGGGGAAACTATTCCCTCATTTGTCAATGTGTAGCGCAGCGGAATACAAGATAAAACATACAACAGCAGCGGAAGAAGTAAAACATACATAACTGAAATGAAAAATTGAAGTGAAAAAGAACCAATAGTCATATATATATGTATGTCAAGATGCAGCATGTCACTATTCTATGAAAATAGCCAGAACATATTACACAGCAGTACAATACGATACAATAGAAATTGCAGGTACAACAAAACAAAACAGAACAGCCAGCAGCATCACGAGCCTGAGCTCGGTCCCATGCTCCCCTACACCTCAGCAACAATCAAGTACCTGTATAGGGACCCTTGACCTTATCCATACCTGTAGAAATATAGTCTGTTTGGGCCAAAGACATGACCCAAACAGGGTGTGAGAAATGAATCCCAGTAGGCACCCACCAAAGATCTATGCCCAACTGTCATTGTAAATGTGCAACATCAGTGTGCAGGAGTAAATGTAATAAACTAAGCAGTACTCAAAAGTAACTAACTTTACCAGTTATATTTCCATTTTAATATTCATTTAATCATTCAATAGTAGTAAAACACCACAGTGTATTTCTAAGTAAACAATCAGTGTCCTCAGGCACGTAAACCCTTACCCTCAGGTAAAGAGAATCTAAACCCACAGGAATCTGCCCATAGGCATATCGAACAATGCCCATAGGCTTATGAGGTTTCACCCATAGGCACAGAATCTACTACCCACAGGCACGAAATGAAGTGCCCTCAGGCTGAACAGAGCACTGCCCACAGGCTAAACACAATACTTCCCTCTGTCTAAACAAGTAATCGGGCCATGAACAACATATAAACAAGCAATTTATATACAATTCCTCTCAAGAAAATTTAATAAAAGCTAAAATCATGGTATACCCTCATGTAACCTGGCCAAACGGCTAAACAGAGGAACACACCCCAGGGGTGGTCCTGGATCCAAGCAGTGATCCCAAACAATAGTTATACATGTTCATTTAACTACCTATACAATTATAGGTATTTAATTATGCAAGGCCTCAGCCATATGACACACCATTCATGGGAGCGTATCACAATGGTACACAAATTCACCACAGCAGTTGGAAATAAACACTAGACCGCCTACCTTGATCGCCCCTGATCGGTATACACGAACGACGCTCCTCAAAATGCCTAAGAACGACGTAGATCTAAGGTAAAATAATTCCCATTCAAACATAAATAACTCCCTTTAGAGGAAGAAGTGTCAAGATCAATGCAAGGAGAAGGAAGAACTCACTCGTTCGGTTCCAACGAGATCGACGGAGGTGGAAACGGATTCCCGGTGCTCGATCGGGTGATCTCCAAAGCTCCGGACGTCCCTCCTGAGTTCTCCTCCAGTTCTAAGCCTTCCCTATAAACAGGGGAGGCTACTGCCTATTTTAAGCGAAAAAAATAGACTACACGGTGTGTAATATTGGGTACACGGCGTGTAGTTTTCATTTTTTAATTGTTCCTTCGGCGGCTTCTCACCAGCGTGGAATTGTTCATCTATCGACATGAGTACATGGCGTGTAATACCTGAGTACACGGCGTGTACTGTCACTCAACTGGCCACCGCCTTACTGTTTTCCTGCTGATTGACTACACGGGGTGTAAATACAAACTACACAGCATGTAGTCAGGTTTTACACCCATCATCGTTGACCGGTCTACACGCCATGTGTACTCCTTCCACACGGCCAAAGTACACGGCATGTGGAAAAGTACATGGTGTGTAGTCACAAAATTTAAGATTTTCTCCCATTTTCCTTATTTTTCTCAAAAACACTTAAGGAAAAGAGAAAAGAAGAAACTCGTACCTCAAGAATAAGAACCGGGTTCTTACAAACTTCTACCCTTAAAGCAATTTGTCCCCGAATTTCCATTCCAAGGGTGGTGAAGATAAATCTCAGAACAACTTTGGCCACTGAGCACGTACGTCGGTCTCCCGCTCCTAGGTTTCGTCTTGCACTTGGCCATGTTGTCATAGCACCCGTACGAGAGGAACTGATCAGACTCAGAGAACCTTTGTGCTCCTATCAACAATATGAATCGGATGCTCCTCAAAGGATGCATCTATCTGAAGCTCAGCCTTCTCTGGATGAAAGATGTGAGACGGGTCTGAATGATAGCGGCGCAATTGAGATATATGGAAGACGTCGTTCATGGCCCGGTACCTATGTGGTAACTACAACCAATAGGCAACCAGCCCGACTCTCTCCAGAATCTCAAATGGCCCCACATACCTCAGTGAAATTTTACCATGTCTCATGATCCGCCTATATCCCAACCTCAGTAAAACACGCAAGAAAACCTGATCCCCGACCACGAACTCCAAGGGTCGTCTGCGGCGATCAGCATAAGATTTCTGACGAGACTGCGCAGTATCCATTCTCTTCTGAATCAACTGGACCTACTTAGAAGTCTCCTGTACGAGTTGTGGTCCCAGTAAATCTGCCTCACCTGCCTCCATCCAGCATAAAGGTGATTATCATGGCCTACCATATAAAGCATCATAAGGTTCCATCTCAATAGTTTCCTGAAAACTATTATTATAGGAAAACTAGACCAGGGGTATATGCTTCTCCCAAGATCCCCCAAAGTCTAGGACGCATGCACTCATCATATCCTATAGCACCTTTATCATACGCTCTGACTGTTCATCGGCCTGAGGGTGGTAATCTGTGCTCAGGAGCACCTGTGTACCTAGTGCCCTCTGAAAACTCTGCCAGAAACGAGACGTAAAACGGGTGTCCTTATCTGAAACGATAGAACGAGGGACCCCATGAAGACGTACAACCTCTCGAATATACAGCTTTCCGAGCTCGTTAACACTGAAGGTCTCTTTGATTGGAAAAAAGTGAGACACCTTTGTGAGTTTGTCCACAACAACCCGCATGTCATCATTGCCTCGAGGTGACCTCGGTAACCCAGTCACGAATTCCATCGCGACATCATCCCATTTCCACTCCGAAATGGGTAACTGCTATAACAGTCCAGCTGGTCTATGATGCTCTGCCTTCACCTGTTTACAGGTGGAACATCTCGTAAAAAAATCAGCTACTTATCTCTTCATACCCGGCCACCAGTACTGACGTCTCAAGTCATGGTACATTTTGGTAACTCCGGGATGAACTGCCCAAGCCGAGGCATGAAACTCCCGCATCAACTCCTCATGTATATCCCCTGGAACCCATAATCGTCCATGGATATGAATAATTTCATTGTCACCTATCATCCAACCAGGAGGAGGGTCCTCACTTGCCACTGAATCCCGTATAACTAGGCCTTCTGAATCAGATAGTTATCTCATCCTCACTCTATACAAGAGGGTAGAAGTCACATCTAAAGATGAAAGATAGGTCTTCCCCTAACTGTCGTGCACCTCCAAATGCATTTCAGAGAATAAAGCCATAAGCTACCACTCACCACTGGCCTCATGAACTGCCTGTTTCTGAGTCTTCCTGCTCAGTGCATTAGCAACTACATTACCCTTACCAGGTGTGTAGGAAAGCTCAAAATATAAGGACTGAAGGTATTCTACCCACCTTCGTTGTCTCAGATTTAAGTCACGCTGATTAAAGATATACTTGAGACTTTTTTGGTTGGTGAAAACCACAAAATGTTGTTCCAAGAGATAATGTATCCAACAGCGTAATGCATGAACAACTGCAGCCAACTCGAGGTAATGTGTCGGGTAATTCATCTCATGTGGCCTCAACTGCCGAGACTCGTACGCAACAACTCAATCACCCTACATCAACACAGCTCCCAGCCTAATACCTGATGCATCACAGTAAAATGTATAGCTCTTCCCATGCTCTGGGAGTATCAGGATTCGTGTTGATGTCAACTTTCCCTTCAACTCCTGAAAGGATATCTCGCAAGCTTTTGACAAAATGAACTTCACACCCTTCTTAGTCACACCCATCAATGGCGCTGCTATGTGGGATAATTCCTGTATAAAATGATTGTAGTAACTAGCCATCCCTAAGAAACTCCATATCTCAAAAATTTTCTTAGTCTGATCCTAAGAAACTACTGCTCTCACCTTCTCTGGGTCTACTACAACTCCTGCCTCTGAGATGATATGACCCAGGAAGTGAATCTGGTCCATCCAAAAGTGGCACTTTGAGAGCTTAGCATATAGCCAATGCTCCCTCAGTGTACTCAATACGATCTCAAGATGGGTAGCATGGTCATGTTGAGTGTGATAGTACACCAAAATATCATCCACAAATACTACCACAAAATAATCTAGATAAGGATAGAACACACGATTCATTAGATCCATGAAAACTGTTGGTGCGTTCGTGAGTCTGAATGGCATAACCAAGTACTCGTATAGGCCATATATACTCCTGAAGGCTGTGAGAGGTATATCAGATGGTCTAACGCGCAACTGATGATATCTAAATCTCAATTAAATCTTCGAGAACACTCATTCACCTCGAAGATGATAAAAAATATCATCAATCCTCGGCAAGGGATATCAGTTCTTGACCGTCAACTGGTTCAGCTTCCGATAGTCCACACAGATTCTGAGGGTACCATCCGCCTTCTTTGCAAAAAGGACCGAAGAACCCCAAGGAGAAGTACTGGGTTGGATAAAACCCCTTTGACTGTAACTTCTCTAACTGTATATTGAGCTCCTGTAACTCAGGTGTAGCCATCCTATAAGGAGGAATGGATACCGGTGCCGCTCCTAGCACAAGCTCGATAGAGAAATCCACCTCACGCTCTGGAGGTAGACCTGAAAAGTCGTCCAGGAAGACATCCCTGAAACGATCAACCACTGGAGGGAAGTCCTTCTGACAAGTCCCCTGATCATCCAGATATAAACTCGCAATCTGGGTTGTGACTCCACCTCGCCCACGATGCTCTGGTCCAGCTCGACTCGCCTGAACATCCCACTCGCCTTTGTATAGAAACTCTCCGCCCTCTGGTGATGTGAAATGCACCCTGCGACGATATTAGTCTATAAAGGCTTGAAAGGGAACCAACCAGTCTATCCTAAGAATGACATCATAGCTCGTCATTTCCAAGACATAGAGGCCCCAAAGAAAGTGACACCCACTAACCTCAAGGGGGCACTCCTTAAACTGATGCACACCAGCCATTCTAGTCCCCAACGGAGTGTCTAGCATCATAACATCAGAAGAAGAAGAAACACATAGCCCAAGGCTCTCCACAATAGGCACAGATACAAAGCTATGTATAGCACCCGTATCGAAAAGTACTGAAGATAAAACAGAAGCTACTATAATAGTACCTCCGATAGTAGAAGGTCTGGGATCCTTCTCCTATTGGGTCTGTTGCACTGTATATGCCTGCCCAGTGTCGCGGCCCTATGACACAGCCTGGCTACCCTGAGCTATCCTGCCCTGCTGCCTCTGAGATCCTGGTGTCTGGCTACCATGGCCACGACCACCATCTCTGCCTTCACGCCCTGATGTATTCCAGTTTCCCGACTGGTAAGAAGCTGTTGGTCCTACTCCCACATGCGGAGTCTGCACAGAACCCCTCTCACTAGCCACTGGTGGAAATTCCCTGCAAAAGCACTGTAGATGACCCATACTGCCGCAAGCTCGGCATTCCACTGGGTCACGTGGACACTGTGATCTATTGTCTCCCTCCTTGCCACACTGGTAGCACATGACCTGGCCACCTGAAACATTCTTCTGGCTGGTACTGCCACCGTGAGAGAATTTCATTTGTCTCTTCCTCTTTCCAGAAAAAATAGTACCAGAAACTGGTGCTGAACCGCCCTGGCCCACACCACTAGCTTCCCGCAGATTCCGCTCGGTAATCAGTGCCTGGTTCACAATAGCATGTACAGCAGGCAACCTGAAAACATTCACCAGTGCACGGATGTCATGTTGAAGACCATCCTCAAAGCATCTATCCCTCAACGTCTCATCACCCACCAGAACGGGTTCAAAATGCTAAAGCTTGGTGAAACGAGTAGAATAATCCATCACCGACATAGCGCCCTGCTATAGATTCATGAACTCTCGATCTCTATCTTCCCTCAGCATCTTTGGGAAGAAGAAGTCATAGAAAGATGTCTAAAAATCTTCCCATGCCATGTATATGTGATGCTCTGACTAGGTGGTAACATCCCACCACCTCTTGGCAGAATCACACAGCATATACGTCGCGAGCTTGACCCTCCGCCCTGGAGGCGTATCAAGATGTTCGAAAATATTCTTCATATAACCCAGCCAAGACTTCATAGCCTATGGTCCTTCATCCCCTGAAAATGTAGGCGGATGCTACTATTGGAAAATACGAGTCAGCTCGGCCATAGATGTGGCAGCCGGTGGTGCTCCCTGAAAGGTCTGCATGAATTGCATGAAGCCTTCACGGAACTGCGCATCTGTGTCTGTGCCCGGTATAACGATCGGCACCGCATCTGGCTCTGCTAGAGGATCCACTGGTAGCCCATGGCCTACCATCTCTGGAGTATAATTGTTTCCGCTCTCTTGGTGAACAACGTGTGTTCGTCTCGGCGGCATGACTCTACAAGGTCAAACGCACACCTTAGATCAAGATTACCAAAGACCGAAAACAAGGAGACAGAGAAGGAAAGTTTTAAAAATTTACAAAACTTGACTACACGGCATGTATAAAACTACATGGCGTGTTCTCTCAAGAATTCACATGGGCATGTACCCCATCTTAAACTGGTCGTGTAACACCCCAAACACACGGCGTGCCTTTTAAATACACGACGTGTACTTGAATCCTCTTTCCCTGCCCGAGTCCTTCTACACAACTAATCCACACGGCTCACTTGAACAAGACTACACAGCATGTATGTCATCTACACAGCGTGTATAGTTTAATTTCCAACTTTCTGTGTCGTTCATGACACGGCCGACTACTCGGTTGAAACCACACGGCATGTGACACCCGCACACGGCGTGTACACCACCCCGTTTCTCAACCACACGGCCATGTCCACACGGTTCCCCACTGGTAAGGACTACACAGCGTGTCCCTCATGTACACGGCGTGTTCAAGAAGAGGTAACACTGACCCGTGTTTATTAGCTACACGGTCGGGTCCCCAGGCCAGACTACACGGTGTGTTCCAAGGTGGACACGGCGTGTATGTCTCAAGGTCTCCTCCATCCGTGTTGTTAGTTACACGGGTGGACTCCGTGTCAACACTACACGGCATGTACATTCGGTACACGGCGTGTTTTTTCCAAGCCTTTCCCTACCCCGTGTCCCCGCCCACACGGTCTATGAAACGGGATAAGACTACACGGCGTGTACTGCGGGTACACGGTGTGTACTTAAAAAGTTTCTATTTCTTCCCAAACAGAAGAACACACAGCATGTGTCTGAGGAACTACACGGCGTGTATCCTGGGTTTTCCAGACAGTAAGCCTCTGAAACTACTCTGGATCCCAGAAAATACTGAAAAACAACACCTAAGTTCCAAATTCTGATCTGTGAGGGCCCATACTCCCTATAAATCAAAGTTTGGCATCTTATACATGTTATACACAAGTAAACAAGTCAATGATCCACCAAATTCCATTCATTGAGGGCCCATACTCCCCAAAAACCAAAGTTTGGCGTCCATCCTATCAATAGGCTCACACAAAAATACTCTATCCCATAGCAGGTATTTATCAAAGCAGCTATCAAAATAGCATGTTTTTCTAGCACAACGACTATCACAACAGCATACAATTTCTAATGTGCCTACATGGCATGGAACTATGCATGGCATGTGATTTATATCATGTGCCTAAATGATGCATGATATGGAACACCCTCATCTCATCAGGTTGCAACTAAATAGAACCCATGGATAACATATAAATAGCACAATCCCAAGTGCATCACCCAACAGTGAAAATCAGATCAACTGTAAATTGCAAAATTAATAAAATTGCAATACGTGGTAAATTGGATTTTCCCTGTACACGGGTTAGCTACTCCAGGGCACAGCTTATTACCAACTACCATTTATGTCCTATCCCTGACTAAGGATCCAAATAGTAAGTCAAATAAAAGAAAACCCCTCTGATACCACTTTGTAACGTCCCGGATCCAGGTACCACTCCACAGGTGCCCTGAACCCTGTTGGTCACATGACCTCAAGCACATTTCCCCAAACTCGAGAGGATGCCGACTAGCAGTGAGGGACCAGGTCTGATAGTGGAAAAACTATGCCCTCATTTGTCAAAGTGCAACACAGTTGAATACAAGATAAAACATACAACAGGAGCAGAAGAATTAAAACATACATAACTAAAATGAACAACTGAAGTAAAAAAGAACCAGCAGTCATATATATATGTATGTCAAGATGCAGCATGTCACTATTCTATGAAAACATCCAGAACATGTTACACAGCAGTACAATATGATACAATGGAAAGTATAGGTACAACAAAACAAAACAGAATAGCCGGCAGCATCACGAGCCTGAGCTCGGTCCCATGCTCCCCTACACCTCAGCAACAATCAAGTACCTGTATAGGGACCCTTTCCCTTATCCATACCTGCAAAAATATAGTCTGTTTGGGCCGAATACATGACCCAAACAGAGTGTGAGAAATTAATCCCAGTAGGCACCCACCAAAGATCTGTGTCCAACTGTCAGTGTAAATGTGCAACAGTAGTGTGCAGGAGTAAATGCAATAAACTAAGCAGTACTCAAAAGTAACTAAATTTACCAGTTATAATTCCATTTTAATATTCATTTAATCATTCAATAGCAGGAAAACACCACAGTATATTTCTAAGTAAACAATCAGTGTCCTCAGGCACGTAAACCCTTACCATCTGGTAAAGAGAATCTAAACCCATAGGAATCTGCCCACAAGAATATCAAACAATGCCCACAGGCTTACAAGGTGTTTCCCATAGGCACAGAATCTACTTCCCATAGGCATGAAATAATTTTCCCTCAGGCTGAACAGAGCACTGCCCACAGGCTAAACACAACACTTCCCTTAGGCTAAATAAGTAACAGGGCCATGACCAACATATAAACAAGTAATTTATATATAATTCCTCTCAAGGAAATTTAATACATGCTAAAATCACGGTATACCCTCGGGTAACCTGGCCAAACGGCTAAATAGAGGAACGCACCCCAGGGGTGGTCCTGGATCCAAGTAGCGATCCCAAACAACAGTTATACATGTTCATTTAACTACCTATGCAATTCTAGGTATTTAATTATGCAAGGCCTCAGCCATATGACACCCCATTCATGGGCGCATATCACAATGGTACACAAATTCACCACAACAGTTGGAAATAAAAACTAGACCACCAACCTCGATCACCCCTGATCGGTATACACGAATGACGCTTCTCGAAACGCCCGAGAACGACATAGATTTGAGGTAAAATAATTCTCGTTCAAACGTAAATAACTCCCTTTAGAGGAATAATTGGCAAGAGCTACGCAAGGAGAAGGAAGAACTCACCCGTACGGTTCCAACGAGATCGACGGAGATGGAAACAGATTCTCGATGCTCGATCGGGTGATCTCCAAAGCTCCTGTCATCCCTCCCGAGTTCTCCTCTAGTTCTAAGCCTTCCCTATGAATAGGGGAGGCTACTGCCCATTTTAAGCAAAAAAAACAGATTACACGGCATGTACTATTGGGTACACGGCGTGTAGTTTTCATTATTTAACTGTTCCTTCAGCAGCTTCTCGCCAGCGTGGCACTGTTCATCTGTTGACATAAGTACACGGCATGTAATACCTGAGTACACAACGTGTACTGTCGCTCAGCTAGCCACCGCCTTATTGTTTTTCTATCGACTGACTACACGGCGTGTAAATTCAAACTACACAGTGTGTAGTCAGTTTTTACACCCATCATCGTCGACCAGCCTACACGCCCTGTGTACTCCTTCCACACGGCCAAAGTACAAGGTGTGTGGAGAAGTACA
Source organism: Viscum album (assembly GCA_963277665.1). Classification (NCBI taxonomy): domain Eukaryota; kingdom Viridiplantae; phylum Streptophyta; class Magnoliopsida; order Santalales; family Viscaceae; genus Viscum; species Viscum album. The sequence continues at coordinate 385,714,273 of OY728120.1, read as the reverse complement.
TGGTGTGTAGTCACAAAATTTAGGATTTTCTCCCATTTTCCTTATTTTTCTCAAAAACACTTAAGGAAAAGAGAAAAAAAGAAACACGTACCTTAAGAATAAGAATTGGGTTCTTACAACTGGATTAGACTTGATCTATTTGGTTGGAATACCTCCATTGTAATCTATGGGTTATAATACTACCATTATTCTAAATTTAAAGGATGGTTCCTTGAGTTTAGACTGAAATAATGGATTTGGAAGAATGGAAAGGCTCACCCCTTTGTATTTTGTATGAGTTTTATTGAGAGAGAATTTTATATTGAGCCATCTGGGTTCTCTCGGATTATTATTCCCTTGGTTTCCTTGGTTTTTTACATTTTTACCATTTACAATTTTACATTTACCATGAATATAGACTCTTTAGTGATGGAAAAAGTAGATACAAAATGATGTTGAGTGCCATTTTAGAGATCAAGCATCAATAGTATTTTTATTAAAATTTAACATAAATTATAAATTTTTCAAATATTAATACTATAATCCATAATTGATTATTAAATCACATCTTAATGAAAAAAACAATTGAATTTTAATTTTAGGGACACCATCTTTTGAGTCTTACCGAGTTATAATAAAACCATGCACTTTCTACCATGGAAGTTGGGAACCTGAGCTGTTATCAATATTATATTGTATATTTAGATTTGGAAAAGCACCAGATGTTTTTGATTGCATGGTTTTTAAGACTAAGCATGGGTGTTAGTTCCAAGTTGATACTCAAGACCATTTTTCATAGTTTTCATAGTTTTTTCTTCTGATATTCCGGTTATATTATGACTACCTGAATATATTGCATAAAATTAATTTTTTATTATGTGGATTGTTTTGATTATTATTGAAACATTTCATTGTGTCATTAAATGTATTATTTATATATTTTTATATTAGTATGTTTATTTCTACTGTTTTTTTAATCGAATATGCGGGTATAATCTCCCACCATACTACTTGACACCCTCATTGTTAGTCAGCATCCTCCATCATATGGGGCGGCATTCTTGGGGTATTATATCTACCAATGGTGCAAGCACTGATTGGTGGTAGGACCAAGTAAAATGTTATTAGAGGTTTTTTTAGTCTTACTATTTTGTAAAGGTACAAAATAGAATAAGAATGTGTTGAGACATGGTATGGAGATTTTCCCTGGGACCAGTTAACCCATGTATGAGGAAATTCTATGTTATCTAGGACTAAATTTCTATTTATACTATTCAATTATATAATTGATCTAATTTAATTGAAATTTCATTTATCTAATCCCTTATTGTGGAATTTTTGGGTTAATATAAAATTTTAAAGTGTAATGAAAATAATTGTGAATTATATATATATATATATATATATTGGTGACATGGTGGGTAGTAGATGTGGACCCTATGTTTGGGTGGTTGGGGATATTGAGAGTGCCAGAGTTATGTGGTATCCCTATGATGAGGAGGCTCTAAAACTGTAGTGAATTTTTATGTAGGTCACAGTGTGAGTGAGCTTGTTTTGAGATGTGTAGTGATTACTTGTGAAACTGTTGGTTTATGCTTGACTCGAGAGTGGGTAGGTCGAAATTAATTTCAATGGGTAGTTGAAACATAAAATTAAGTATTCAGAATGTTAAATGCCCTGTTACATTGATATGGGGATAAGTGTAACCCATAGTTATGACCACTGTTAGGCATAATGCATGGAGTAGGTTTGAGAGACTGGTTACCGTGTAACACCCCGAGATTTTATGAGATATATTCTTTTTAACTTCTTTGATATCTTCTATTGTACACTACACTAAGATTAGATTGTACTATACACAACACCGTATTAGCTTGTAGTATACGCAACACAATTCTTGGCTTGTGATACACACAATTTCAAGTTCGTTTTGTGGAAATTATTCTATGCAACATTAAGTATAGATTTTGTTTAATGTATAAATGAAATAAGTTTTGATTATGTTATACGCAACACCAAAAGGATCTTTCACTACATGCAGCCCTGACTTGGCTTTCATTACACTCAATCGTGACCTTCCTCGATAGCGTGTGTAGTACGCAATACCGGGATTCACTAAACAACGATATGTTATTAAAATATTACATAAACTAGCTGTTATGAATAGTAATATCCACTTTTTGAAATTTTATAAATTTTATCTTTTAAAATGGACTTCATTTTTAGATTTGGAATATCGAAATTATCCTAGGGTAAATTTTTGGTATTTTTCTGAAAACTTTCAATTTTTGATGAATAGTGAAAACACTGATTTATTGGTTAAAACCGACTTTTTATTTAAATAATAATTTATTTTATTTAAATTTATTTTAGGTCAAAATAGATACATAATTCCTATATAAGTTCAATGTAATTCATTGGAGTCATTTTATAATAATTTTAGATATATAAAAATTTTATTGAACTTTTTACCGTCTTTTACCCACCTCCTAGGAGCATTTGAAAATTTACATAAAACTTAATTTTACCGCTTCTGTGAGTTGAATTTAAAAAATCATAGAGACACAGTTGATATCAGTAATTAAAATGTGCTTCAATGAGATGAAAATAATTTTTTGTGAATAGTAACTTTTAACTTTTATTTACCACGGTTAAAAGTAAATAGGGTAATTAAGGATTAAAATGATATTATTATTACCCTAACACATGTCCTAATTCTATTTTATAAGTTTAATTAGACCAAAAACAACCTTAGGAATAAAATATTACCCTTTAGGTCCAATTGTATTAGATTAGGACATTTATTATTATTTTATTTAAAGAAGAGTTAAAATAGTTAAAATCAAAGTTTAATATGTAAAACATTTTTAATATAGGGTTATACATAATAAAAATTAGAATATAAATATTAATTAGAAAGTTAAAAAAATTCTACAAAATGGTATTTTATTTATATTTTTTAGACATTAAATAAGTTAATTTATTTATGACACGATGATGATGAAGTAATTACCTTATTAATGAAATATTAACATAATTGATATTATAAATACCCAAATAAATGTAATTTGAGACTTTTTATGAATTAAACTAATTTTATGGGTTAATATAATATATTAGGGTTGGTTATATAAATTTTTTTTGAATTAATAATTTTGTTATAAATTTATAAAAAACAAAATACCAAATAGTGTCAAAATTGACATAAAAGAGTTTTTAAAAAAAATATTATATTATTAATTGATATAAAGGTCCTAAAAATCTAAGGTTCATCCAAAAGACTTATATAATAATATATATGACATTAATGAAACAATTTGTGTTCTATTATCAGTTTATAGTAAGTTTATTAACAATATAGTGTAAGAATTCAAGAAGACACTGTAAAAGTTAAATTATTTAACTTAGAGTTAAATCTAAATGATAAGGTTAAAATGGTAACCTAAAATTGTTTAAAACATATTGGTTGAGATTATTTTGACCCATACCCACCCTATCCTCGAAATAAGTCACTTTTGAGCCATTATAAACTGAATATGAATTTATTATAAAATAATATTTTAAGTTTTTCCTAAGGTGCCCCTCACCCCTCTTATAAAAGGGCACTCCTCCTTATCTATAATTCACACCTCCAAATCCATTTGGATAGGCCAAAACCTACCCAAATACCCTCTAAACTATCATCCCTTAATCCTAGAGGCCTTACTTTAGTCATAAAGACAACCTAAGGATCCCTTTTGATCAAATCAAAAGGAAGAACCCGAAGAAGAGGTAAATATTTCACCACCTATTTCAAGTTCATTTCTTCTTACACTTTCTCATTATTTGTTGTTTTCATTCTAAAATAATAAATCCAGTATATTCTATATAATTTTATGTTATTATAAAAATTGTACAACCATATTAGTTATTTTATCCATCCTATGAATGAAAAATTCACTACATGTGCGTACGTACGGCTTACCGTCTCCACCTTGTGGTGTAGTTTATTATTCAAAAATTTCATCATTTTGATGGGTATAATAATGAGTTTAAATGATATAAATAATAAATATAACATTATTATTATTCTTTTTATATGATATACCGTCCAATTATATATGATTTTAATATCAAAAGAATGATATTGTCGCCCGTGCGTACGTACGGACTACCGTCTCCACGAACGCAATGAGATTCATTTTCCATGATTAACCATTCAAGTATGATTATACAGTATATATAATAAATAATAATGAAATATATTACATAATAATGATACTGTATTTATGTACATATATGTTTCATTTACTTAATTCCATTCAATTCAATAAGTAAATGAAAACAGCGTTCATGCGTACGTACGGCCTACCGTCTCCATGAACGGTGTATTTCATTCCATTTATCGATCTATCATATATATTTATATGCTGAATATATATTATATATAAATCATTTTTTACATTTTGGAATTAAGTAAATCATTATATAAGTAATAATATCAATAACAAAAAGTCGAAACACGTACGATAAATGAAACGATTTTACCCAAAATGCTGCTTTAACATGGAATTGACAAAAGAACGGGTAATATAAAGTCCTAAGTGAATCATATATGCTGTCATAAATATTATTATGGCTATGTTACAAGTTAATAATATTTTTAAACCCACTATAAAGGAGTTTCGGACACGTACAGAAGAAATTGGACCTAAGGTAAGAGATTATTTTGTCTCACTTTTATTTCTGTGAGACATATGCCTTAATCACCATCTATTTCTTTTAAATGGTGTTTAAGCTTCCCATGAGTGTTTTATGATTTTTATTATGAAGGATATGATATTTACATATGTATTTAATTTTCCACTTATTATAAATGTTAAGGGATAATTTTTCAAATCTCATTTTTATTTGAGATTGCTTATATGTAAGTATTTACTGGGGTTATATTTTTCATCCATGTCAATAAAAATGTTTTTCATAAAGTGTTTAATATTATAAGTCATGTTTACCCCTATTTGAATTTTACATTGTGTTATGTAAGGAATATTTCTTTTGTTTACCCTACGAGGAACTTTTTGACTTTTTCGGCAAAAGTACGAGGAGAATGTATTTTTTAACTTATATGGCATGAACATATTTTTACGGTTTCATAACGCCTTATTTTCATGAAGCTTACTATAAAAGATTTCATGATTATTTTCAACAAGTCATTTTCTTTTAAAATTTCATGGAATTTTTTGAAAACAAAATGATTTTGAAGAATAAATGATATTTTCCTCAAGAATTCATTTCAAGTGTTTTGTCAAAACTATTTTCCATATAAGATGACATTATTTAGTATTTTTATGTTTCAAGTATAATGTATATATTATTTACATGGTTTGATTTTCTTATGATGAAATGATATCCATTTTTTTATGGATTATGTTATTATGGGATGATGTTTATGAAACCCATTTTATTCTTTGGGTTATGATGAATGAATTATGATTATTTTGTGGCACACATAAGAATGATTTCTTTATGAGATGGGTGGGACCTATATATCCCTCCAATGCATTGGATAAAGATTTATATCTCATGATATAAACATGGATGGAATGGAAAGTGAATATGGTTCAGTAATATAGGGCTGGAATGGAAAGTAAACCCGGTTCAGTAATGGACTTTGTCCACTATGATGGTCTTGGCAGCGATGTCTTGGCTACTATGGAAATCATAACATGTGCTTAATGGTTTGAAACAATTACATGTTTTATTCCCATGATATTTTACCATGGTTATTGTTACTTTATGATATATGCCTTATGCACTGCCAAGATTTATGTCATTACTCATGATTGTGATGTTTTATGTTCATGTTCTTACGTTCAAATGTTTAGGGATTGTTTTATGTTCTCCATGTTTATCCTTACTGAGCATTTGAGCTCACCCTGTTTATGTTTTCTTTTCCCTAGGATATAAAGAAAGGTTTTAAGTAATAAAACCAAAGGGGAATATCTTTATGGGAGATTTTGAAGATCTTTCACCATGATTAGAAGTTTATGTTCCAAGTTTCCAAAGACACTAAACTAATACGGTCTTTGGGTGTCTGTTTTTGTAATGTATTAAGTATTTTGAAAAAGTAATGTAATGTCTATGTACGTCAAGTATGGGTCTCTAAAGTTGGTATCAGATCAATGGTTTAGTTAACCTTTGGAAACTAGGATGAAAAAACTTTAGTGAAATCCCTAGAGATATTTCTAAGTTATGTCTAGGGATGTCCCTAAGGATAAGTATACGTATAGGTTATAGTCCTAGAATTACAGTAACAATCTTAGAATTAAACCTAAGATGTTATATATTGAAGGTACCCCCCCCCCTTATTATTTTGTTTTCCTAGTATGATTTTTGCCTCTCACACTGTTCTTTTTGGGTTTTAGATGATGGATGGAACCCTAAGGAACCGTGTTGATCAATATAATGGATAATGCAATGATTGTCCTCCCTAACAACCAAATGTGATGGGAGATGGAGTGAAAAATCTTATTACTATACTTACACAAGCTATGAATCATTCTGGACTTCCAAATGAGCAGAGAAAGGAACAATATTCTATTGAGTCCTTCATGAGGCAATGTCCACCTTCTTTTAGTGGGTCTTCTGATCCACTTGTTACTGAATAATGGATCAGTACCATTGAAAAGATATTTTCCATACTTCACTGTACAGAGCATGAAAAAGTCATTTTGGATGTTTACTGGTTAGAAGGTGAAGCAGACCAGTGGTGGACTCTAATTAAGAATACAAGGCCCCAAGATGAAATTGAATCCATGGAATGGGATGAGTTCAAGAACTTTTTTTTTAATAAGTAATTCCCTCGTATTCTTCAAACAAAGATGGAAAAGGAGTTCCTTGAGCTTAAGAAAAAGGATGATGAATTTATTGGTATATATGAAAAAAAAAATTACAAGGCTTGAAAGGTATGCATCTGGCTTTGTCATCCAACCTGAAAGTAAAGTTGATCGATTCTTCAGTGGCTTAAAACCAAGTCTTAAAAGGGCATTAGCTATAAGAGACTTCAGTACCTATGAATAAATTGTTCATTGTGCTATCAAGGTAGAACTGGAAGTTGGTGTTACATATCCATCTCATGGTTTTGACAAGAAATGAAAGATGGAATTCAAGGAAAAATCTCAGAACAATGGTGAAAAGAAGGTGAATGTTTCTTTATTCTCAAAGTGTGGAAAGAAGAATAGTGGAGATTGTCTAAAAGGTACTAAAAAATGTTTCAAGTGTGGAAAAGAAGTTCATCGAGCAGCTGAGTGCCAAAGTAATGAGAAAAAGGTTTCTAATGATGTGAATAGAGAAAAGACTACAGATAATGCTCCACCAACACTTCAATGCTACAAGTGCAAGGAAATGGGGCATTATGCTAATCAATGCCCTAATCCAAGGGTTAATGATGATCGATGTGAGCAACCACTTAAGGCAAAGGACAAAGGTAAGTCACATGCGATCACTATTTGTGATGTTGAGTATGACAATGATGTTGTGGAATGATTAAGTGTTTATGTAATGGGATTTCAAAATGGTATCATGGAATCTCATTTATAGTATCATGGAATTTTGGAATATCTATGTATTGGTTTTCAATAATTGAACGGTACCGGTAACCATGAAAAGTGATTGAATTTTTTTTGGAAAGTATATGATATGTGCATAATGAAGGGATACGGAGAAAATAATATGTTTGATAGTATTAATGATCTCATGACTGATATAAGGACAAAGTGATATCATGGTTTGAGTATATAGAAATTTTGGGATTTTGGTACGTGGAAAGAGTTAACTTTTGACAGCATTCATGTTTTCACTAAGGTTCAATGGGTATTCATTTTTCAAGAGAATACACGATTAAGGTATTCACATGTTTGGAATGTGACTAACAAGATATATCGTATGATAAATGATGGTATTCACATGCTTGGTTGATGACATTTCTGGTAATCGTTTTCTTTATACTATGAGCTTGGATAGAAGTATTTTTGGATAAGCCTAAAGATTTTAAATGGATTATGTTGGACATAAGATAATATTTTTTAAGGATAGAACTTTTTTTTTTGATATTATTTCTGGAATGTTATAATAGTGTAGTTTTATAAAAAGGACAACCTATAGGACGGGCGATGACCCGTCACGTCGGACAAGGTTACGGGAATCAAACCCACAACTGAAGTGCGACAGGACTTTATTTCCTACCACTGGCCTACAGGAAGTCCCTGGTTAGTAGAAATTAGTTTTATTTTATTAAGAAGTATGATAGTTTAAGTATAAGTCCATTTTTGGAATCATATACAGTTAATCTCACCATAAGATGGACTTATGTATATAACTTTTGTTAACCTTATGTTTGAGACAGATGGAATGACCTATCATTCTATCGCATGATCTGCTAACACTTCACATAAGACAAATTCAACTTCATTTCTTTAAGAGATGAAGTGGAAATTGTTCAAGGCACAAACAACAGTGAGATTGTACCAAAATCAAGTAAGTGTTTCTTTTAATTCTTCAACATTAGGGAAATGATCTTGAGAACCAAAAACATTGTCCTAGATGGTACCTTATATCATCACAAATTTATGGTTTTGTGATTGTTGGATTTTTCATATCCATGTTCTCTACCACTCTCCATCAGAACTTGATGGTTAGATTTCTCTTCTATATCCATATTTTCACCTATGTTATCCTATGTGGAAACCCAGTGATGAGTTAATTTGGGTAAAAATTATGTTTTATACTTCACTTTTTAAAATTAAGTTTTAATACTCCTTTTTACAATGTGGGTTTCTATGAATGAAACTTTCAAGTAGTAAACGATTTATTACCCTGACGAATTTCAAGGTCGAAATTCCTTTTAAGGGGGGTAGAATGTAACACCCCAAGATTTTATGAGATATATTCTTTTTAATTTCTTTTATGTCTTCTATTGTAAACTAAACCAAGATTATCTTGTACTATACGCTACACCGTATTATCTTGCAGTATACGCAACACTATTCTTGGATTGTGTTACACACAATTTCAAGTTCGTTTTGTGGAAATTATTCTACGCAACATTAAGTATAGATTTTGTTTAATGTATAAATGAAATAAGTTTTGATTATGTTATACACAACCCCAAATGGAGATTGCACTACCCTTAGCCCTGACTTGTCTTGCATTACACGCAATCGCGACCTTGCTCGATAGCGTGTGTAGTAGGCAATACCGGGTTTCACTAAACAACAATATGTTATTAAAATATTATATAAACTAGCCGTTATGAATATTAATAACCAATTTTTGAAATTTTATAAATTTTATCTTTCAAAATTGACTTCATTTTTGGATTCAGAAAATCGAAATTAGCCTAGGGTGAATTTTTGGTATTTTTCTGAAAACTTTCAATTTTTGATTAATAGTGAAAACACAGAGTTATTGGTTAAAACTGACTTTTTATTTAAATAATAATTTATTTTATTTAAATTTATTTTAGGTCAAAATAGATATATAATACCTATATAATTTTAATTTAATTCATTGGAGTCATTTTATAATAATTTTAGATATATAAAAATTTTATTGAACTTTTTACCGTCTTTTACCCACCTCCAAGGAGCATTTGTAAATTTATAGAAAACTTAATTTTACTGCTTTTGTGAGTTTAATTTAAAAAATACTAGAGACAAGGTTGATATCAGTAAGTAAAATTTGGTTCAATTAGATGGAAATAATTTTTTCTGAATAGTAACTTTTAACTTTTATTTACCACGGTTAAAAGTAAATAGGGTAATTAAGGGTAAAAATGATATTATTATTACCCTAAAACATGTCCTAATTATATTGGATAAGTTTAATTCGACCAAATACAACCTTAATAATAAAATATTACCCTTTAGGTCCCCTTTTATTAGATAAGGACATTTATTATTATTTTATTTAAAGAAGAGTTAAAATAGTTAAAATCAAAGTTTAATAACTAACAAATTTTTAATATAGGATTATACATAAGATAAATTCGACTATAAATATTCATTAGAAATATAAAAAGATTTTCTACATAATGGTATTTTATTTATATTTTTTAGACATTAAATAAGTTAATTTATTTATGACACAATAACGATACAATAATTACCTTATTAATGAAATATTAACATAATTGATATTATAAATACCCAAATAAATGTAATTTGAGAAATTTTATGAATTAAAATAATTTTCTAGGTTAATATAATATATTATGGTTGGTTATATGAATTTTTTTATAAGTAATAATGCTTTAATGAATTTATAAAAAACAAAATACCAAATGGTGTCAAAATTGACATAAAAGAGTTTTTAAAACAAATATTATATTATTAATTGATATAAAGGTCTTAAAAATCTAAGGTTCGAAAAAAAGACTTATATAATAATATATATTACATTAATGAACCAATTGGGGTTATAGTTTCAGTTTATAGTAAGTTTATTAACCATATAGTGTAAGAATACGAGAAGACACTGTAAAAGTTAAATTATTTAACTTAGAGTTAAATCTAAATGATAAGGTTAAAATGGTAACCTAAATTTATCTAAAACCTATTGGTTGAGAGTATTGTGACCCATACCCACAATATTCTAAAAATAAGTCACTTTGGAGCCATTATAAACTTAATATGAATTTATTATAAAATAATATTTTAAGTTTTTCATAAGGTGCTCATCACCCCTCTTATAAAAGGGAACTCCCCCTTCTCTCTAATTCACACCTCCAAATCCATTTGGATCAGCCAAAACCTGCCCAAATACCCTCTAAACTATCGTCTCTTCATTATATAGTCCTTACTTTAGTAATAAAGACAACCTAAGGATCCCTTTTGATCAAATCAAAAGGAAGAACCCAAAGAAGAGGTAAATATCTCACCACCTATTTCAAGTTCCTTTCTTCTTCCAATTCCTCCTTCTTTGTTGTTTACATTATAAAATAATAACTCCAGTATATTATATATAATTTTATGTTATTATAAAAATTTAACAACCATATTAGTTATTTTATCCATCCTATGAATGAAAAATTCACCACACGTTTGTACGTACGGCTTACCGTCTCCACGTCGTGGTGTAGTTTGTTATTCAAACATTTCATCATTTGGATGGGTATAATAATGAGTATAAAAGATATAAATAATAAATATAACAATATTATGATTCTTTATATATGATATATCATCCAATTATATACGATTTTAATATCAAAAGAATGATATTGTCGCTCGTGCGTACGTATGGACTATCGTCTCTACGAACGTGATGAGATTCATTTTCCATGATTAACCATTCAAGTATGATTATAAAGTATATATAATAAATAATCATGAAAGATATTACATAAAAATGATACTTTATTTATGTACATATATGTTTCATTTACTTAATTCCATTCAATTCAATAAGGAAACAAAAATAGTGTTCATGCGTACGTACGGCCTACTGTCTCCATGAACAGTGTATTTCATTCCATTTATCGATCTATCATATATATTTATATTCTGAATATATATTATATATAAATCATGTTTTACATTCTGTAATTAAGTAAATGAGGATATAAGTAATAATATCAAGAACAAAAAGTCGAAACACGTACGATAAATGAAACAATTTTACCCAAAACGCTGCTTTAACATAGAATTGAAAAAAGAATGGGTAATATAAAGTCCTAAGTGAATAATATATGATATAATAAATATTATTATGGTTATATTACAAGTTAATTATATTTTTAAACCCACTATACAGGATTTTCGGACACGTACAAAAGAAATTGGACCTAAGGTAAGGGATTATTTCGTCTCACTTTTATTTCTGTGAGACATATGCCTTAATCACCAACTATTTCTTTTGTATGGTGTTTAAGATTCCCATGAGTGTTTTATTATTTTTATTATGAAGGGTATTATATTTTCATATGTATGTAATTTTACACCAATTATAAATGGTAAGGGATAATTTTTCAAATCTCATTTTTATCCGAGATTTCTTATACGTAAGTATTTACTGGGGTTATATTTTTCAACCATGTCCATAAAAATGTTTTTCATAAAGTGTTTAATATTCTAAGTCATGTTTACCCCTCTTTTACTTTTACATTATGTTATAGAAGGAATATTTTTTTGTTTAACCTAAGAGGAACTTTTTGAATTTTCCGGCAAAAGTACGAGGAGAATGTTTTTTTTAACTTATACGGCATGAACAGATTTTTACAGTTTCATAATGCCTTATTTTCGTGAAGATTACTCAACAAGATTTCATGATTATTTTCAAAATGTCATTTTATTTTAAAATTTCATGTCATTTTGTGAAAAGAAAATGATTTTGAAGAAGAAATGATATTTTCCTCGAGAATTCATTTCAAGTGTTTTGTCAAAACTATTTTCCATCTAAGATGACATTATTTAGTTTGTTTATATTTCAAGTATAATTTCTCTATTATTTACATAGTTTGATTTTATTATGATGAAATGATATCCATTTTTTTATATGGATTATGTTATGATGGGATGATGTTTATGAAACCCATTTTATTCTCTAGGGTTATGATCAATGAATTATGTTTATTTTATGGCACATGTAAGAATGATTTCATTATGAGATGGTTGGGACCTATATATCCCTACAATTAATTGGGTAAAGATTTATATCTCATGATATAGACATGGATGGAATGGAAAGTGAATATGGTTTAGTAATACAGGGATAGAACGGAAAGTAAACCTGGTTCAGTAATGGACTTTGTCCACTATGATGGTCTTGGCAGCGATGCCTTGGCTACTATGGAAATCATAACATGTGCTTAATAGTTTTCCACAATTACATGTTTTATTCCCATGCTATTTTACCATGGTTATTGTTCCTTTATGATATTTTCCTTATGCACTGCCAATATTTATGTCATTGCTCATGCTTTTGATGTTTTATGTTCATGTTCTTACGTTCAAATGTTTAGGGATTGTTTTATGTTCTCTATGTTTATCCTTAATAAGAATTTGAGCTCACCCTCTTTATGTTTTCTTTTCCCCAAGATATAAAGAAAGTTTTTAGGTAAGAAAACCAAAGGGGGAGATCTTTATGGGAGATGTTGAAGATCTTTCACCGTGATTAGAAGTTTATGTTCCAAGTTTCCAAAGACACTAAACTAATACGGTCTTTGGGCATCTGTTTTTATAATGTATTAAGTATTCTACAAAAGTAATTTAATGTCTATGTACATCATGTATGGGTCTCTATAGTTGGTATCAGAGCGAAGGTTTAGTTAACCTTTGGAAACTAGGATGCGAAAACTTTAGTGAAATCCCTAGAGATATTTCTAAGGTATGTCTAGGGATATCCCTAAGGATAAGTATACATATAGGTTATAGTCCTAGAATTATGGTAACGATCTTATAATTAAACCTAAGATGTTATATATTGAAGGTACCCCCCTTTATTATGTTGTTTTCCTAACATTATTTTTGCCTCTCACACTGTTCTTTTTGGGTTTTAGATGATGGCTGGAACCCGAAGGAACCGTTTTGATCAATGTAATGGACAATGCAATGATTGTCCTCCCGAACAACCAAATGTGATGGGAGATGGAGTGAAAAATCTTATTGTTATACTTACACAAGCTATGAATCATTATGGACTTACAAATGAGCAGATAAAGGAACAATACTCTATTGAGTCCTTCATGAGGCAACGTCCACCTTCTTTCAGTGGGTCTTCTGATCCAATTGTTGATGAATAATAGATCAGTACCATTGAAAAGATATTTTCCATAATTCACTGTATAGAGTGTGAAAAAGTCATTTTGGATGTTTACCAGTTAGAAGGTGAAGTAGACCAGTGGTGGACTCTAATTAAGAATACAAGGCCCCAAGATGAAATTGAATCCATGGAATGGGATGAGTTCAAGAACTTGTTTTTCAATAAGTAATTCCCTCATATTCTTTGAACAAAGATAAAAAAGGAGTTCCTTGAGCTTAATCAAAAGGATGATGAATTTGTTGGTATATATGAAGTGAATTTTACAAGGCTTGCAAGGTATGCATCTGGCTTTATCATCCAACCTGAAAGTAAAGTTGATCAGTTATTTAGTGGCTTAAAACCAAGCCTTAGAAGGGCATTAGCTATAAGAGACTTGAGTACCTATGAAGAAATTGTGCGTTGTGCTATCAAGGTAGAACTGGAATTTGGTGTTATATATCCATCTCATGGTTTTGACAAGAAATGAATGATAGAGTTCAAGGAAAAATCTCAAAACAATGGTGAAAAGAAGGTGAATGTTTCTTTATGCTCAAAGTGTGGAAAGAAGCATAGTGGAGATTGTCTAAAAGGTACTAAAAAATGTTTGAAGTGTGGAAAAGAAGGTCATCGAGCAGCTGAGTGCCGAAGTAATGGGAAAAATGTTTCTAATGATGTTAATAGAGAAAAGACTATAGAGAATGCTCCACCAACACTTCAATGCTACAAGTGCAAGGAAATAGGGCATTATGCTAATCAATGCCCTAATCCAAGGGTTAATTATGATCGACGTGAGTAACCTCTTAAGGAAAAGGACAAAGGGAAGTCACATGCAATCACTATTTGTGATGTTGAGTATGATAATTATGTTGTGGAATGATTAAGTGTTTATGTAACTGGATTTCAAAATAGTATCATGGAATCTCATTTATAGTATCATGGAATTTTGGAATATCTATGTATTGGTTTTCAATAATTGAATGGTACCGGTAACCATGAAAAGTGATTGAAATATTTTTGGAAAGCAGATGATATGTGCATAATGAAGGGATAAGAAGAAAATAATATATTTGATAGTATTAATGAGCTCATGACTGATATAAGGACAAAGTGATATCATGGTTTGAGTATATAGAAATTTTGGTATTTTGGTATGTGGAAAGATTTAACTTTTGAAAGCATTCATGTTTTCACTAAGGTTAAATGGGTATTCATTTTTCAATAGAATACACGATTAAGGTATTCACATGTTTGGAATGCGACCAACAAGATATATCGTATGATAAATGATGGTATTCACATGCTTGGTTGATGAAATTTCTAGTAATAGTTTTATTTATACTATGAGCTTGGATAGAAGTATTTTGGATAAGCCTAAAGATTTGGAATGGATTATGTTGGACATGAGATAATATTGTTTAAGGATAGAACTTTTTTTCGATATTATTTCTGGAATGTAATAATAGTGTAGTTTTAGAAAAAGGACAACCTATAAGACGAGCAACAACCCGTCACGTCGGACAAGGTTGCGGGAATAAAACCCACAACCAAAGTATGACAGGCCTTTATCACCTACCACTGGACTACAGGAAGTCCCTGGTTAGTAGAAATTAGTTTTATTTTATTAAGCAGTGTGATAGTTGAAGTATAAGTCCATTTTTGGAATCATATAAGGTTAATCTCACCATAAGATGGATTTATGTATATAAATTTTGTTAACTTTATGTTTGAGACAGATGGAATGACCTATAATTCTATCGCATGATCTGCTAACACTTCACGGAAGACAAATTCAACTTCATTTATTTAATAGATGAAGTGGAAATTGTTCAAGGCACAAAAAACAGTGAGATTGTACCAAAATCAAGTAAGTATTTATTTTAATTATTCAACATTAGGGAAATGATCTTGAAAACCAAAAACATTGTCCCAGATGGTACCTTAGATCGTCACAAATTTATGGTTTTGTGATTATTGTATTTTTCATAGCCATGTTCTCTACCACTCTCCATCAGAACTTGATGATTAGATTTCTCTTCCATATCCATATTTTCACCTATGTTTTCCTATGTGGAATCCTAGTGATGAGTTAATTTGGGTAACTGTTATGTTTCATACTTCACTTTTTAAAATTAATTTTTAGTATTCCTTTTTACGATGTGGGTTTCTATAAATTAAACTTTCAAGTAGTAAACAATTTATAGCCCTGACGAATTTTGAGGGCGAAATTCCTTTTAAGGGGGGTAGAATGTAACACCCTGAGATTTTATGAGATATATTCTTTTTAATTTATTTTATGTCTTCTATTTTACACTACACTAATATTAGATTGTACTATATGTAACACCGTATTAGCTTGCAGTATACGCAACACTATTCTTGTCTCTTGTTACACACAATTTCAAGTTCATTTTGTGGAAATTATTCTACGCAACATTAAGTATAGATTTTGTTTAATGTATAAATGAAATAAGTTTTGATTATGTTATACGCAACACCAAATGTAGATTGCACTACACGGAGCCCTGACTTGTCTTTCATTACACGCAATTGCGACCTTCCTCGATAGCGTGTGTAGTACGCAATACCGGATTTTATTAAACAACGATATGTTATTAAAATATTATATAAACTAGCCGTTATGAATAGTAATACCTAATTTTTGAAATTTTATAAATTTTATCTTTCAAAATGGACATCATTTTTGGATTCGGAATATCAAAATTATCCTAGGGTGAATTTTTGGTATTTTTCTGAAAACTTTCAATTTTTTATGAATAGTGAAAACACTGAGTTATTGGTTAAAACTGACTTTTTATTTAAATAATTATTTATTTTATTTAAATTTATTTTAGGTCAAAATAGATTTATAATACCTATATAAGTTCAATTTAATTCATTGGAGTCATTTTATAATAATTTTAGATATATAAAAATTTTATTGAACTTTTTACCGTCTTTTACCCACCTCCTAGGAGCATTTTCAAATTTACATAAAACTTAATTTTACCGCTTCTGTGAGTTGAATTTAAAAAATATGAGACACACGTTTTATATCAGTAAGTAAAATGTGGTTCAATAAGATGAAAATAATTTTTGTGAATAGTAACTTTTAACTTTTATTTACCACGCTTAAAAGTAAATAGGGTAATTAAGGGTAAACGTGATATTATTATTACCCTAAAACATGTCCTAATTATATTTTATAAGTTTAATTAGACCAAAAACAACCTTAGGAATAAAATATTACCCTTTAGGTCTACTTGGATTAGATTAGGACATTTATTATTATTTTATTTAAAGAAGAGTTAAAATAGTTAAAATCAAAGTTTAATAACTAAAACATTTTTAATGTAGGGTTATAAAAAATATAAATTAGACTATAAATATTCATTAGAAATATAAGAAGATTTCCTATATAATGGTATTTTATTTATATTTTTTAGACATTAAATAAGTTAATTTATTTATGACACGATGATGATGCGGTAATTACCTTATTAATGAAATATTAACATAATTGATATTATAAATACCCAAATAAATGTAATTTGAGACTTTTTATAAATTGCACTAATTTTATGGGTTAATATAATATATTAGGGTTGGTTATATGAATTTTTTTCGATGTAATAATGCCTTTATGAATTTATAAAAAACAAAATACCAAATAGTGTCAAAATTGACATAAAAGAGTTTTTAAAAAAAATATTATATTATTAATTAATATAATGGTCCTAAAAATCTAAGGTTCGGCCAAAAGACTTATATAATAATATATATAACATTAATTAACCAATTGGGGTTCGATTGGCATTTTATAGTAAGTTTATTAACCATATAGTGTAAGAATACAAGAAGACACTGTAAAAGTTAAATTATTTAACTTAGAGTTAAATATAAATGATAAGGTTATAATGGTAACCTAAACTTGTATAAAACCTATTGTTTTAGAGGATTGCGACACATAACCACCTTATCCTCTAAATAAGTCACTTTGGAGCCATTATAAACTGAATATTAATTTATTATAAAATAATATTTTAAGTTTTTTCTAAGGTGCCCCTCAACCCTCTTATAAAAGGGCACTCCCCCTTATCTATAATTCACACCTCCAAATCCATTTGTCTCATCAAAAACCTGCCAAAATACCCTCTCTAATATCCTCACTTAATCTTAGAGGCCTTAATTTAGTCATAAATACAACCTATTAAGGATCCCTTTTGATCAAATCAAAAGAAAGAACCCGAAGAAGAGGTAAATATCTCACCACCTATTTCAAATTCCTTTCTTCTTCAACTTCCTTCTTCTTTGTTGTTTAAATTATAAAATAATAACTCAAGTATATTATATATACTGTGATTTTATTATAAAAATTTTACAACCATATTAGTTATTTTATCCATCCTATGAATGAAAAAGTCACCACACGTGCGTACGTACGGCTTACCGTCTCCACATCGTGGTGTAGTTTGTTATTCAAACATTTAATCATTTGGATGGGTATAATAATGAGTATAAATGAAATAAATAATAAATATAACATTATGATGATTCTGTATATATGATATACCATTCAATTATATAATATTTTAATATCAAAAGAATTATATTGTCACTCATGCGTACGTACAGACTACTGTCTCCACGAACGCGATGAGATTCATTTTCCATGATTAACCATTAAAGTATGATTATAAAGTATATATAATAAATAATCATGAAATATATAACATAATAATTATACTTTATTTATGTACATATATGTTTCATTTACTTAATTCCATTCAATTCAATAAGGAAACAAAAACAGTGTTCATGCGTACGTACGGCCTACCGTCTCCATGAACGGTGTATTTCATTCCATTTATCGGTCTATCATATATATTTATATTCTGAATATATATTATATATAAATCATGTTTTACATTATGGAATTAATTAAATCAGGATATAAGTAAAAAATATCAATAACAACAAGTCGAAACACGTACGATAAATGAAACGATTTTACCCAAAATGCTGCTTTAACATGGAATTGACAAAAGAACGGGTAATATAAAGTCCTAAGTGAATCATATATGATATCATAAATATTATTATGGTTCCATTACAAGTTAATAATATGTTTAAACCCACTATACAGTAGTTTCAGAAATGTATGGAAGAAATTAGACCTAAGGTAAGGGATTATTTCGTCTCACTTTTATTTCTGTGAGACATATGCCTTGATCATCAACTATTTCTTTTGTATGGTGTTTAATATTACCATTATTTTTTTATGATTTTTATTATGAAGGATATTATATTTACATATTTATGTAATTTTCCACCAATTATAAATGGTAAGGGATAATTTTGTAAATCTCATTTTTATCTGAGATTGCTTATACGTAAGTATTTACTGGGGTTATATTTTACATCCATGTACATAAAAATGTTTTTCATAAAGTGTTTAATATTATAAGTCATGTTTACCCCTATTTTACTTTTACATTGTTTTATGGAAGGAATATTTCTTTTGTTTACCCTACGAGGAACTTTTAGACTTTTTTGGAAAAAGTACGAGGAGAATGTTTTTTTAACTTATACGGCATGAACGGATTTTTACGGTTTCATAATGCCTTATTTTCATGAAGATTATTCTACAAGGTTTCATGATTATTTTCAATATGTCCTTTTATTTTAAAATTGAATGGCATTTTGTGAAAATAAAATTATTTTTAAGAAGAAAGGATATTTTCCTCAAGAATTCATTTCAAGTGTTTTGTCAAAACTATTTTCCATCTAAGATGACATTATTTAGTATGTTTATGTTTCAAGTATAATGTCTCTATTATTTACATGGTTTGATTTTCTTATGATGAAATGATATCCATTTTTTTTATATGGGTTATGTTATGATGGGATTATGTTTATGAAACCCATTTTATTATTTGGGTTATGATGAATGAATTATGTTTATTTTGTGGATTACGTAAGAATGATTTCATTATGAGATGTGTGGGACCTATATCTCCCTCCAATTCATTAGGTAAAGATTTATATATCATGAGATAGACATGGCTGCAATGGAAAGTGAATATGGTTCAGTAATACAGGGCTGGAACGGAAAGTAAACCCGGTTCAATAATGGAATTTGTCCATTATGATGGTCTTGGCAGCGATGCCTTGGATACTATGGAAATCATAACATGTGCTTAATGGTTTTCCACAATTACATGTTTTATTACCATTCTATTTTACCATGGTTATTATTCCTTTATGATCTATGCCTTATGAACTGCCAAGATTTATGTCATTACTCATGATTTTGATGTTTTATGTTCATGTTCTTACGTTCAAATGTTTAGGGATTGTTTTATGTTCTCCATGTTTATCCTTACTGAGCATTTGAGCTCACCCTTTTTATGATTTCTTTTCCACAGGATATAAAGAAAGGTTTTAGGTAAGAAAAGCAAAGGGTAAGATATTTATGGGAGATTTTGAAGATCTTTCACCATGATTAGAAGTTTATGTTCCAAGTTTCCAAAGACACTAAACTAATACGGTCTTTGAGCGTATGTTATTGTAATGTATTAAGTATTCCGCAAAAGTAATGTAATGTCTATGTACGTCAAGTATGGGTCTCTGCATACCTTATTTATCATGACTCTAGGTTTCGAATTTAGTACATTCTAACCTTTGAGGGTAACCCATCAAACTAGTTGGACATTTTTTAAGAACATTTAGGTGTGTGAGGTATAAGTAAAAACTTCAGTTTATGATATCAATTCACACAAATTTGACAGTGTATTTATGATATCTATGTTAGGTGACTTGGGTTCTATGAGATAAGTACTTATGTTCTAGTTCTTTCATCCTTATGGATGGTTTCGGGAAGGGAAGTCTCATTTAGATTCCTAACCTAGGTGACATTGGTACATGTCAGGTAGAACAACTATATTCATGGTGAATAGAATGTCTGGTGCCCATGGGTAATAACACTCTTGGAGGAGTTTGGGTTTAGGCATATGGAGATACCTGGTGATATTGAGATAAATACATCTGTCAGTTAGTGTTTCAAAAGAGATTATAATTTTCAATGGAAAAGTGATTATGTGTATGGCCCTATAAACTCAGGATAAGATTTTATAATAGTGGTGAGACTATGAATGAACTCTAGTTGAATTATAAAATGATGATATAATTATGAGTTTTCATTTACATTGTTTGACATGGTGAGATGTGTAACGTCCCAACCCAGCTCACCACTAAGACGGTGGTCGGACCAGTCACCACATGACCTCAAGCGCGCCTCCCTGTATGCCAGAGGCTGCTGACTAGTAGTGAGGGTGTAAGGATAGTTAGTTGGGAGACAATAACCTCTTATCAGAGTTTCACAGTGGTATAACAAAGTAAATAACAATAAACAATGAAAGCAGTAAATGGAAATAATAATGCAGTGGAAAGCAGATTTCATACAATTGAACAAAAGTGGCCAACACCAGTTTATACAAAAAATGGATGCATGACATGACATTGATAAATTATGGAAAGCAGTAAATAGTACAACATTATTTTCAATACAATGAAACATGAGACACAAGTAAATAAAATAACTAAAATACCAAAGACAATCTTCATAAGCATCATGAGCTCCAGCTTAGTCCTTTGCCCCTAACTCCTGGGTACAAGCAAATAAAAACAAGCAAGGTCCAAGGCCCTATGAATAAGGAAGTTCTACTCAGGTACCCCAATGCAATGTTGGCCTGAGTATGGTGTGAGATATAAATCTCAGTAGGCCAGCACCACCAGTGTCTAACCCAATCCTGACAGTGTAATATAAATTAAATAGGGTGTAATCATGCATAAATAATGTAAGCAGTACTGTGTAACTAAATACCCAAGTACCTGCTTCAGCCCTCGGCTGGTGTCTGAACATGTAACCAGTTCATTAATTGAGTTTTTACCATTTTATTTATAATTCACATGTGATTAAGTCACCTACTGATTCCAAGGAGTTTCCTCCAAGGTAAAACATGGCTTAGCAATGATCAGACTCGATGGGCTTTAACCATGACACCTACTTGTCAATGTTGGACCCAAGGAGTGTATCCAAGGCATACTGTGATAGTATAAGTAGTGAAGGTTCCAAGACGTAACAAGGAAACCTGGCAAAGATATCCAGTGAGGGAGTTCTAGGGTAAAACCCAAGGTAACGTAAACTCACGGAAAGCTAACTCAGTAGTATTTGAGTCTAGCTAAAGGGTAAAAGTGTAATCCAAGGAGTGTAATCCAAGGCATTCCACAATAAGTCACCTACCGAGTCCAAGGTGATCGAACAAGGTAAAACGGGTTTAAGAAAAGACAGGGCCCGATGGGATTTAACCATGGAACCTACTAGTTAATGTTGGATCCAAGAAGTGTATCCAAGGTATCCTGTAAGAAGAAGGGACCCAACGGTAGTATATTGGGCATCCAAGGAATAGACAAGAACCGGGGTCTAGGTGGGTATCAACCTAAGAAAACCATATCCTTAAATCGAAATGGGGTTCCCAAGACTCAAGGTATTCTCCTCTCATAATCCAAGGTGAGCTCGAGTCAGTCCATTCCTATTATATAAATAAGTCATGTAATGATTCATCTAGTTCAAGTCTTGACTTCCATTAGTGTGGATAGGTCAAGTAGAGTTGAAACCATTAATTATTGGTTCAATCCTTGACTTCCATTAGTGTGGAAAGTTCAAGTAGCATTACAACCATTTATTGATTGGTTTAAGCCTTTCCTTCCATTAGTTTGAAAAGGTCAAGTAGCATTGCAACCATTTAGTAAAAACCATTAAGGCATTTTCAAAGGGCAAGGTCCATACTGCTACCTTCCCTTAGTGTGGTAAGGGTTTCCATAGACATGGAACCAATCCTTGTCTCATGAACCTAGGTCCGTCCATGGAATTACTACATGGGAATCCATGTATCTCCCAAGTTATGAGTATGAAACTCCATTGGTTCCATCATGGCATTCCTACTTTGGAACCCACGTGTCACCCAAGGTGTTATTAGTATTCAAAACATTTGTAAACAATTTGGTAACTTGTTTGAGGGTCAATCATTAAGCATTAACCATTAATTTAACTCAAATCGTTCCCTTTATCAAAAACATGTCAATTACATTTATAGGGCTTCAAGTATCCATATAAAGAGAAATTACCTACATGGGTAATTCCAATCCAAAACTGGACCAAACACTTAGATGGTCTTTGGTCCTTTAATCATTTTAAAAAGGGAAACTCATTGTTTCTAATGTCATTAAGGCCATGTCCTAATCATGCCATATTTCAACACAACATCAAGGCATAAGAATTATAAACATGACAAGTCAAGCATGCAAGTTCTAACCACTACTTTTTATCTTGAAGGCAGCGCACCTCTGTTATAGGGGTTTTATTATAAAAACATGATATTGTTTATCAACAAATCATTTATCATATTTAGCATTTAAAACATGAAACATGCTAAATTAAAATTTAAGAGGCATTGAGCATAATAATTCATTGTATGAATTAATTAATAATAAAAGTGCAGTAATCAACTTTATTAATGCATTTATAAAGATTGATGTCTTGGAAAGGGACCCTACCTCAAGGTGGAACCAAGCTGTCCACATCGCGACGAACCAAAACAAAGCCAAACTGCATGGAGAAGCTCAACGCACTACAAGAAACAAGCTGGGGACCCATAAACACCAAAATAATCAAATTTAACACGTGAAAAACAAAACAGGAGGTGAAAACCTTACCCCGAAACCAATCTGACGGACCGAAACCATCTGAACTACATTGCCTTTGGCGGCGGTTGCCAGAACACGAACCCTAGGGTCCCAAGAGACCTTTCTCTCTACCCTGGAACAAGGGAAACCCTAAATCAAGATTAACCCTAAAAATATTGGGTTAGGACAAACCCCATGGGGTGAAGGTTAAGCCGATTCGAAGCCAAGAAAAGGGATGAGAAGGGAGAAGATGACTCACTGTGATGGATTGGCCAAGAAAATTGAAGGAAACCAGACAAAAAACAGAGGAATAGGAGGCTGAGGGAGGAGGTCTGTGTGTCGAAGGGGAGATCCCCTTGGGCTAGTGCATCGCATATGAGAGGAGAGAGGGAGTAGTTTAGGTTTTAAGTTTTAATTTAATTTAATTAAATTAAAACAAATTTAAAAATTTAAAAACTAGGCATCGCGCACGGTTTGACCCACACGGTTTTCCAAACTGTGCGCAAACCGTGTGGAGTCTTCTGCCTCCAAGATGCACCCTACACAATCTAGGTGCACGATTTAAGAAACTATGTGCATACCGTGCACAAGACATTTTCCCTTTTAAAACGGGGCTGCATGGTTACCTACAATGGGCCGCACGGTTTAGCAGACCGTGTGCAAACCGTGCACCCTCTACTGTCTTTAAAAACTTGAATTTTCTAAGTTTCGACACCCTCGAAACTTCTCAAGCCACTCGAGAGACTTATCAGGCCTTATCCCATGCCTAAAAACATCACTTAAGAATGAACCAACTCTTGGAATTAAGTTTCTAAGCTTAGTTTTAAAAACGATTGGTTCAGTAAACGAAAAAGTTCAAAAACCTTCGTACTTTTGGTCCCGTTCAAAACACGGGTTTCTACAATCTACCCACCTTAAAAACTTCTTGTCCCTGAGAAGCCTTCGGGAACAATGTAAACATCACCCAACCTACAAGGTTCATGAAGGTTTTTTTAGATGGTATAATTGTGTTACCAACACTAAATGCACCTTAAGCATTTCCAATGCACTCTGCACTTCAGCCTTTACAACCCAAACCAACGCAAAAAGTTCAATATAAAAACAAAAATTGAGATTACGTGAGCCTGTTTAGATAGAGACATGATAACATCAAAGTCTCGGTAAACACTCAACTGGTGGTACTTCCCACCATCGGTCTTAACATGAGAAGGGGATAATTCCAAGACACGATACCTCCACCATTGGAATTATTGTAAAAAAACATAACTATAAGTGTTCTTGCAACACTCCAGACATGATTTCATTAAAAAGAAATGGTTGAATTCTAATCGGCCTAACAGAACTGGTCAATCAAGCTCTCTCAGAAGATACTTCCGAACTTGAGACCACACTTGCCTTTACCTGGAAACATTCTTTAAAATTGCCTCTTACAACTATAAACATCAAACTGGAAGAAATAGAATGATTCAAGCCACTTGGCCGACATATCTTGAAGAAGTCTGTCTTAGACGAATAGTTCAAACTAAAATAAATGGATGGATTCCATGATTCTATACAAGTCATTCCTACATGGAAGCTCAGGAATCACTCGGGACTTACCAAGCCTCGAAGAGAACCACCCTTAGCGTGCAACACTAACAAAGATCATCCAACAAGCTTAAAAGATTTTAAGATTTAGCACGGCATAAGACCTACACTCTCTTAGTGCATCAAGGACGATGTCAAGATAGGAAACATGCTTGTCTCTTAAGAAGAGTACACTAATAGGATTTAAGATGGGGTTTCCAGTTACACACACCCAGAAACTGGAAGATAAACAGTTGAACCAAAACAAAGTTGTGCTGCCAAGAAAGCACCAACTCAATTTAAGAATTGCAAGCCTTGAGGATAAACAAGAAATAACCAAACATTTTCTAATGGTTCTCTTAGGTTGTTCTCCTTCTACTTGGAATGTCACATTATCAAACTCTATAGGACACTACCCACCTTAAGAGTGTCCTTATTAAAAGAGAAGAAAACTAGCCGCTCATAAGTGCACTAGATTATTACAACGAGACCGGCGTGTCAAAACACCTGAGTCTTTTGAAAACCAAATTGAGTATTGGAATGGAACTGATTCTTCAATTCTCAAGTCACTCTACTTGGAGATGACCCAAGATCATACTCAATAGTACAAGAATATTTATTATGGATTCATGTTTCCTCATACGACTATCAACCTAGACGATGCCATAACTAGTCACCCATTACTGAGAATGAGAGAGGGTCAAAGACCAACAAGCAACCGACCATGTCCGAGGCACATTTAAACAGCTGAAAACGAGCATTACTCGATGCTAAAACCCATAACAGGGTCAATAAAGACATGAACACCCATCCAAACAAGGGTTTCACTTTAAAACTGAAAGTCCTACTTGGGACAACGTCACCCAATAGCACCAAGAGTGAGAAAATTTGTTGCACTAGAAAGGAATTAAGTTCTGAGGGTGCTACCTACCATGAGTTATCCCCTTACGAAGAAAAAGTTTCAACTCTAAAATCGGGTCATGACAAACCAAAGTCACTAGGCTCAAAAGCCGATCATAAATCCATTGTTACGGAAAATAACATCTATGGAAAGTAACCACGCTTCTGTTCTAAGGCAACTCAAAGAGAAGTCCAAAACACCCTTACACGAGGGTTTTAAATCGTGGACACCACTATAGGTTCCATTTCCAAGTATCCTATATTTAATCACATTTAATCTTTAATCATCAAAAGATTTAATAAAAACATCAAGGTACCATTTTAAAAAAAAAATCACAGGGTACTTGATTTTAACCAACTCCCCAAGGTCAAAACAGACAAGTTTTATAAAACTCCCTTTTTAAAAACATTTTATGTTAGTTGAAATCCTGTCATTTTTAGGAAAATTATAAAAATAAATTCCTTTTAAGAAGATAAGGCGACCTATGAGGGTCCCATTTTAACCAACCTAGGTTCTCTAGAAGGCAACCCAATAGAAAATGCACAAATTATTAAAAAAATTAAACACCAAAATAGGTCATCTCATAAAAACTTTCACCAACTGACCTACTTGGGTCCAGTTGCATTTTAAAATATAGTCGTTTTATTTCAGATCAAAGTCAAACCACTTTTACATTTATAAGCATTCAACAAGGCATCATGTCAACAAATTTAATAGGGTTGTCATTTCCCAATTCATGAAGCACCCATACACTCCATGGATTAAAAATTGGATCCCATTAATTGATAATAATGTCAATTTAGAATTTAAAATTGTCAAACATAATGGTCCAAATTATATGGGTGGCCACCTACCAACTTGCAAAGCACCCATACACTTTATAGTTTGGAATTTGGCTCCCTTTAGTCAAAACCAACTTACTTTAGCAATTGAATTTAACAGTCTTTTTACAATGGTTTAATTACACGAGTTACCTTTCCTCGGCTATAAGGTACTCATACAACTTACAACTGAAAACTTTCTCCCGTCGTAATCACAAAATTTAAACTTAGCCCATGAAACCATTTAATCAGAGAAGGCATGTCCCGTCATAATCACAAAGTAAGCTAGCATGTCATGTCACTACGAGAAGCTAACACAGAGAAACAAACTAAAATCAGAAAAGCATGGAATTTTAATCACATAAGTATGATATAAAGAGAAGTAATCATATAAGGAATGCTAATGTATTACCTAAAAAGGTATAAATACAATCATGTCATATCAATAAGGCATAGATTTATACATAGCAGACAACCTACTAATGTAACTACATGGCATGGAATATATGCATGGCATGTTAATTTCTAAGTGACTAATATAATGCATGTAATGCAACTTTCTTTCCATATCAGGCCAAGGAAAGTTTCCAAAATTCCAAAAATTATAAGCAGCAGAATGTACACCAGTCATTCTAGGTGAAATCATATCAATTGTAATAGCGAACAACATAAACAGCAATCCCGTTCCTAGCCACTTAGTCCTTCCCCATAAGTGGGGTGATCAGTCCCAAGAACGGCTATTAACCAAGCACTGAAACTTTCCTAGTCTCCCATCTACCAACCCAAAATAGTAAGACAAAATGGAAAACCACCTCTGATACCACTTTGTAACGTCCTGGCCCGTCTCACCACTAAGATGGTGGCTGGACCGGTTGCCACATGACCTCAAGAGCGCCTCCCCATACGCTAGAGGCCGCCGACTAGCAATGCGGGTGTAAGGATAGTTATTGGGGAGATAATACCCTCTTATCAGAGTTGAGCAGTGATATAATATAGTAAATAAAAATCAACAGCGAAAGCAGTAAATGGAAATAATAATGCAGCGGAAAGAAGATTTCATACAATTGAACAAAAGTGGCCAATGCCAGTTTATACAATAAATTAATGCATGACATGGCATTGATACATTACGAAAAGTAGTAAATAGTACAACATTGTTTTCAATACAATGCAACGTGAGTCACAAGTAAAGAAAAGAACTAAAATCCCAAAGGCAATCTCCACAATCCTGAGCTCCAGCTTATTCCTTTTCCCCTAACTCTTGGGTACAAGAAAATGACAATAAGCAAGGTCCAAGGCCCTGTAAACAAGGAAGGTATACTCGGGTACCCCAGTTCAATGGCGGCCCGAGTAGGGTGTGAGATATAAATCTCAGTAGGCCAGCACCACTGGTGTCTAACCCAATCCCGATAGTGTAATATAAATTAAACAGGGTTCAAGCATGCATAAATAATGTAAGAAGTACAATGTAACTAAATACCCAAGTACCTACTTCAATCCTCGGCTGGTGTCTGAACATGTAACCAGTTCGTTAATTGAGTTTTTACCATTTTATTTATAAGTCACATTTGATTAAGTTGTCTACCGAGTCTAAGAAGTTTCCTCTAAGGTAAAACGGACCTTAGCAATGACCGGGCCTGATGGGTTTTAACCATGGAACCTAATTGTCAATGTTTGACCCAAGGAGCGTATCCAAGGAATCCTATGATAGTATAAGTAGTGAAGGTTCCAAGACGTAACAAGGCAACCTGTAAAAGATATCCAGTGAGGGAGTTCCAGGGTAAAAACCAAGGTAATGTAAACTCACGGAAATCTAACTTAGTAGTATCTGAGTCTAGCTAAAGGGTAAGAGTGTAATCCAAGGAGCGTAATCCAAGGCATTCCACAATAAGTTGTCTACCGAGTCCAAGGTGATAGACCAAGGTAAAATAGGGCTTAGTAAAGATAGGGACTGATGGTCTTTAACCATGGAACCTACTAGTCAATGTTGGATCTAAGGATTTTATCTGAGGTATCCTATAAGAATAAGGGACCCAATGGTAGTATATCGGTCATCCAAAAAATAGACAAGAACCAGAGTCTAGGTGGGTATCAACCAAAGAAAACTGTATCCTTGAATCGGAATGGGGTTCCTGAGACCCAAGGTATTCTCCTCTTAGAATCCAAAGTGAGATTGAGTCAGTCCATTCTTATTAGATAAAGAAGTCGTGTAATGATTCATTTGGTTCAAGTCTTGCCTTTCATTAGTGTGGATAGGTCAAGTAGAGTTAAAATCATTAATTATTGATTCAAGCCTTGCCTTCAATTAGTGTGGAAAGGTCAAGTAGCGCAGCAACCATTTATTGATTGGTTCAAGTCTTGCCTTCCATTAGTTTGGAAAGGTCAAGTTTCATTGCAAACATTTAGTAAAAACCATTAAGGGATTTTTCAAAGGGCAAGTTCCACACCGCTACCTTCCCTTAGAGTGGTAAGGATTGCCACAGATGTGGAACCAATACTTGTCTCATGAACCTGGGTCCATCCATGGAATTTCTATATGGGAATCCATGTATATTCTAAGGTATGAGTATGAAACCCCATTGAGTTCGTCATGGTATTCCTACTTGGGAACCCACATGTCACCCAAGGTGTTATTAGTATTCAAAACATTTGTAAACAATTTGGTAACTTGTTTTAGGGTCAATCATTAATCATTAACCATTAATTTAACTCAACTCATTACCTTTATAAAAAACATGTCAATTTCATTTATAGGGATCCAAGTATCCATACAAAGGGAAATTACCTACATGGGTAATTCCAATCCAAAACTGGACCAAACACTTAGACGGTGCTTTGGTCCTTTAATAATTTTAAAAGGGGAAACTCAGTGTTTCTAATTTCATTAAGACCATGTCCTAATCATTCCAAATTTCAACACAACATCAAGGCATAATAATTATAAACATGAAAAGTCAAGCAAGAAAGGTCTAACCACTACTTTTTAGCTTGAATGCAGCGCACCTCCATTGGAGGGGTTTTTTTATAAAAACATGATATTGTTTATCAACAAATCATTTATCATCTTTAGAATTTAAAACATGAAACATGATAAATTCACATTTAAGAGGCATTGAGCATAATAAGTCATTGTATGAATTAATTCATAACAAAAGTGTAGTAAGAAACTTTATTAATACATTTATAAAGATTGATGACTTGGAAAGGGACCCTACCTCGAGGTGGAACCAAGACGTCCACATCGACAGCGAACCAAAACGAAGCCAAACCACATGGCGAAGCTCAATGAACTAAAAGCAACAGTTAGGGGACTCATAAACACCAAAAGCCCTAAATTTAACTCGTGTGAAATAAAGAAGTAGGTGAAAACCTTACCCCGAAACCAATTCGACGGACCGAAACCATCCGAACCGCATCGCCTTTGGCGGTGATTGCCGGAACACGAACCCTAGGGTCCCGAGAGACCTTTCGCTCGACCCTAGAACAAGGGAAAATCGAAATCAATATTAACCCTAAAAATACAGGTTTCATAAGAACCCCATGGGAGGAAAAGGGATGATAAGGGGGAAGGGGACTCACCATGATGGATTGGCCAAAAAAATTGAAGGAAACCAGACAAAAATCAGAGGAAGAAGAGGCTGAGGGAGGATGTATTTGCGTCAAAGGGGAGATCCCCTTGGGTTGGTGTGTTGTGTATGATAGGGGAGAGGGAGTAGTTTAGGTTTTAAGTTTTAATTTAATTTAATTTAATTAAAATAAATTTAAAAACCAGACATCACGCATGGTTTTCCAAACTGTGCGCAAACTGTGCGGAGTCTTCTGCCTCCAAGACGCACCCCACATGGGCTATGCACATGGTTTAGGAAGCCGTGGACAAGTCGTACACAAGCCAATATACCTTTTAAACTAGGGATTCATGGTTACCTGCAATGGGCTACACGGTTTAGTTGGTCGTGCACAAACTGTGCGCCCTCTACTGTCTTTAAAAACTTGAACTTTCTCAGGCCCTGTATCCCCGAAACTTCTCGAGATACTCAAGATACTTATCAGGCCTTTTCCCATGCCTAAAAACATCACTTAAGAATGATCCAAATATTAGAATTAAGTTTTGAAGCTCATTTTTAAAAACAACCAGTTTAGTAAACGAAAAAAGTTCAAAAACCTTCATACTTTTGGTCCAGTTCAAAACACGGGTTTCTACAAGATGCCTATGGTTTCAAGAAAAAATAATGGTGATCTATGCTTAGTGATATTGGAATATAGAATAAAAATTTATATTTTCTAGGATGTGTGGGGATAGTATATATTAAATGTGGTTTATTGGATCTTGGATATAGTCTTCATGATAAGTTTGTGCATAAGCATGTAGCCGCTGAGTTTTGATGTAATCTTGGAGCCACCCATGTGTGGAGATACAATATATTATTTCAATTGTGGATTATTCTTACACTGTATCATGAAAACTAGAATATGGAGTTAGATTGATCTTTAATCAACCTAAAAGTTAAATATTTCAAGGGTTTTATTGGTGTTGTGAAAGGTATGGACCCAAATATTTTTATTTATAGTATAATATATCCTATATAGTGAAAAGAAAAGATCCACAAGGGAGTTTTAGTGATCAATTATGGGGGTGGAACTCAATAAAATATATATGTGAGTTATGATTTCTATCTCAGGGGATTATAGTATTTCCTAGACTATGTTGTCACAATTCTAGAAGAATTGAATGTCTTGACAAAGAAGATGGCCTCGGTGGTAGAGAACGTCATGCATCGACACTAGCACTAGAAAAAATATGTGAAAGAGATGGTGTAATTTTATAGGTATTTCAATGGAGTTTCTTGATTCCTGGAGAATAAACTGCAACTCGAAAATAAAGGGCCATAATTGATTATAGAGCAGACTCATGAGTGATCAGGTGCAGTTGATGATTACAAGACGCTAGAGTTAAATTAAAAATTGGAAACAAATATGGTTGAAATTATGTGAGAACCAATTTAAACCAAGAATGGAAGAAGACATAGATAGAGAATATTGTTACCAATGGGAAATAAAAATTAGTCTCTTAATTACCTGTATTCAATGATAGGGGCTCAAGCAGCTAGGAAATCCATGAAAAATTTTACTTCTACTACTAAGAATAATCAGGTACAATGAGATAACTTATGGATCATAAAATAGGGAGGAACATATGGGAGACTTCTTGGAATGTTTATGTGGGAAGGGCATATTATAAAGGACCTCAACAACATGATCCTAAATTAGTAGTGTTTTTTATTATATCCAAAGAACAAAAGGAAGTGGTATAAAACATTATAAATTAAAAAGGATGTTGCAATAAAAATTCAAGGAAGTAGAATTTACCTTTAATATGAATGCTTATTTATTAAATAAACAATGCAAAAGAGAAATTGTGTAGTCAACTTGTTGAGTCTGGTAACATGATCCTAAATTAGTAGTGTTTTCGGTTATATCCAAAGAAAAAATGTAGTGGTATAAAACATTGTAAATGAAAAAGGATGTTTCAATAACAATGAGAGGAAGTAGAATTTACCTCTAATATGAATGCTTATTGATTAAATTAACAATGAAAAAGAGAAATTGTGTAGTCAAATTTTTGAGGCTATTGATATAAGAATAAGTTCTTAGTTTAAAAATAATAAAGAAGGAAGGAGAATAAATTACATACCTAGATGCAATGAATCAGTGGGGAAGTTGCTGGAGGAGAGGGAGCCAAGAGGGGGGAGGGAGACTTCGCCGGAGCTGGGGGAAAGGAGGAAGAGGCTGGGAAATTGAGGCGGAGACGAAGGCCAGGAGGTCAAGTTTGGGAGTGGAGGTGGAGGATGGGGAGGGTAGGAGATGGCCGGGAAGCGGTGGTCAGATGGTTGGGAGGTATAGGTCGGTGAGGGGAGGAGAGGGCTGAGAGGCAGAGGTCAGATGGCAGGGAGGTGGTGGTCAGGGAGGGGAGGAGAGGGTCGGGAGGAGGAGGTCGAGGAAGCGAGGATTCAAGAAAGGGAGCGTGATGGAAGAGTAAAGGGGAGGAGCGTGATGAAAGAGTGAAGGAGGAGGATTCTGATGGTACGGTGAAATTGGGGATTGAATACCCATAGTTTTAATAAAACTATGGGTATAGATAATAAAAAAACACATATCCCCACGGTTTAGAAAAACTGTGGGTATATAATCATGGGGAAAGACCCCATTTCCAGTAGTGTACCCATACCAACATGAAAATGGGATGACATCACCCTAGACTTTGTCATCATACTTCCAAATACACCCAAAGAAAACAATGCTATCTGGGTTATTGTGGATCGTCTTACAAATACTACATGCTTCATTGCAATTTGTGGGGATTTATCATTGGATCAATTGTCATGGATATATATCATAGAAGTGGTAAGGCTACATAGAGTACCACTATCTATTGTATTCGATCGAGATCCAAGATTCACCTATAAGTTCTGGAAGATTCTCCAACATGCTCTAAATACTGAGATGAACTTCAGTATGGATTATCATCCTCAAACTAATAGTCAATCTAAGTAGACTATCCAAATAGTTGAGGAAATGTTGAGAGCATTCTCAATGGACTTAAAAGTAGGATGGGATCAACGTCTTCCTCTAGTTTAGTTCTCTTACAATAATAGTTTCCACTCAAGAATCCAAATGGATCCTTATGAATCCCTTTATGGGAAGAGGTGCAGAACACCAGCATATTGGGATGAAGTTGGGGAGAAAAAACTCTTGGGTCCAGAAATGGTCGAAGAAATGGTAGAGAAGGTTAAGACTATCCAACATCACATTAAAGCTACTCAGATTCAACAAAAGAGCTATGATGATAATCATCGATGAGGCCTAGAGTTTGATGTTGGAGACATGGTATTCCTCTGCATATTGTCGTGGAAGAGAGTAATGATATTTGGGAAGAAGGGAAAGCTTAGTCCAAGGTACATCGACCCTTTTGAGATCCTTGATCGCATTGGAGCAGTGGCCTATCAACTAGAACTCCAACCGAACCTATCTCAAGTACATGATGTATTCCATGTATCACTCTTGAGGAAGTAAATACCTGACCCATCGCATGTACTCAATCCATAGGTGGTACCATTGGATGATGACCTCTCCTATGAAGAGAAGCCGGTGAATATATTAGATCGTAGAGAAAAATTTCTACAAAATAAGACAATTCCCCTCATCAAGTTGTTTTGGTGAAACCACAAGTTTGAAGAAGAAACATGGGAATCAGAGGAAGTGATGAAGAAGAGGTACCATCATCTATTTTAGTGTGGTAAAAGGAAATTTCGAGAGTGAAATTTCTTAAGGGGGGAATATTGTAACGACCCAAACTTTTATTAATGAAAATTCATCTTGATCTGATTAAATGTATTATTATGTAAAATGGTTATATAAGACATGCACTTCCTTGGTTTTATTTTTTTGGATTTTAAAATACCATTATGAATTGTTAACGTTGCTAATATAGTCATTGAACAGTTATCACATTATTAGTATAAATATAGGGCTTTAACAAATCCAATTTACTCGGACAAAGGAAGCGATGGCCTCATCCAGTAGAATTTCTCCATACAAAGCCCATTTTTTGGAGCTCATAAAGTAGGTAGCATCACTGGGATTCTCTATTGACTAAGACCAAGTCGAGCTTCAACACATTAAGCTTGAATAGAATCGCCTACGGGAGAACTGTAAGTTGATAGAGATTACCACCCGAGCGATGTTATCTGAGTCACCCCAAGAGTCTTTCATCATCGCACACCATACCATTTGGTCTTATGCGGGTGTTATAAGGGGTTATGTAACAAGAACCTAGCACTATTATTTTGAGCATTATTTTTTTATAGAATAAAGAATATACATTCATTTTATTATTGTTACTTTGTAAATGGTTTTTAAAGCACAAATAGTATTTTTAGTTAATATTCAATTACAAAATCAATTTTGACAAATTAATGGATTTTTTAATTAAATAATATTTTGATAAAATATTACTACTAAATTAATTTTTATTAAATATAAATGATTGTATAATTTTTATGAATAAAATTGTAATTTTTATTAAGGTTTGAAAGTTGTTTTTGTCAAAAACCAATGAATTTTCAATAAATATCGATTTTTATTTTTAAAAATAAAAATTCACATATTTAGAAAATTATTTAGATAAAATTAATATCATTTTTAGATTCAGGATGTCTCAATTATCTAATGGTGAATTTTTCATAATTTTCTGAGACAGTCGATTTTTTGGGTAAAAATTAAATATTGTTTAAATATATAATGTGTTTTATGACATCATAGTGACCCAATAGTGACGTAATAAAATACTATAAAAGGGATATTTAGATAATATATGTTTTAAATTTAAAATAATGTGATTTTAGATTTTTTTATTGATTTTATGGTGCCTTAGTGGACCCTCCAAGACTTATAAAACATTTTAAGTTTTAAATTGATTTCCTTGAGAGTGTGACTCAACTCCACATAAAAAAGCCTAATATTTTAATAAGTTTGTAAATTTTCCTTATAAAATAATTTTTCCACTCCCCTTTGTCAAAAACTATGGGCAAAAACCATGATAATGTTTGTGGTTTTGATTAACTTAATATGTAGTGTCCAAAACCTAAATAATAAAGAATTCTCTCTCCTTTCCTATATAAACCCACTCAATATCTTATTCCTCTTCACTAAAAACCTTTTGAGATCGACCAAACTATTACCTCATATATCTATAATCCTCCCAAGGTTCCCCAATATCCCAATAATCCCCTCTCAATCCTCTTCCAAGCCTTTGGGATAACACTTCCAAGTAAGGGATTTCTTCCTTTCTCATTTTTGTCCAAATTTATTTATGTTGTTATGCCCTTTTATTTTCAATTAAAAATGATGGGGTATGACTTAACACCTCCCCTATACTTTCCTCCTTGTGTTTTAATGATGATATACCCCTTTATCTATGACAACCCCAACACTCGAGTGCCTGGAGCTAGTGCCCATGAGACACGATATACCATAATTATTACATTTCATTCATTTACAAATATCTCATCATGTCCCATGATACAGAGGATCGTGAGGTTCAGGTTTTGGGAAACCAACTACATTCTGAAACTTCATTGAAGAAATGACTGATAACTGAAAAATTTTCATTTAAAATGTAGGGTGAGAAAAAGAATGCCCAGTAAGGGGTTATGAAATTAATCTCAAAATAAAAGAAAAATTATAACTTAAAAGTGAAAAACATGATCAGAGTACGCAGTTCTAAAAATGGAAATAAAGTGCATGTGTAAAGCATGCAAAGTTATGCAATCTACTAACAATACAAGCTCTGAGTGCACAAGACATAATCAAAATGTTGTAACATAATCTAGTGCACATATTATGATAAACTTATCCATAATTTCTCACATAATGAGACATAAAATCTGTTGATAAATGGACCATGTCCAAAATTTCTAAAACATAACATGTCAATGCATTTAATTTATCTGTGCACATAATAGGCTCTGAACCAGGGATATCCTACTAGTCGGAAAAATCCCATGGTTGGTCACTTACTAAAACATTAAGAGGAGGGTATAATGCCAGACTATGTCAAGGCCTCGTGCCAAGACCATAATCATCTATGTCCGGGAATTTCACTCGAATCGTAACTGTTGTCAGGCCTCGTTCCATGACCATGATTTGTCTCATGAGACCTGTAGATGCATCGAGGGGCTATAGCAGGCCCCACCCATCACATAATATGTCCAACACAATCCTCTTAAGTCTTAGGGAGCTATGTATCCAAATCATCCCATACCACCTTGGATACCTGATTAAGGTGTTGTTATTTGGGGTGTCCCATACCAATCCAAATAATGGGTTATTAAATTCATTAATTATTATTTGGTGATCATCATTTCAGGAGAAACACACAAAATTTTATAGGACATCTACTAAGGAAACACATGCTTGACGAAAAAGTGGTACATGCATAATACAATGTGCTAAAAATCAGTAATGCACACATAATTAATTCATAAGGAAAATCTTCCAAGGAGTCACATGCATCATCTACAAAACATGTTGATAAATGGTTCACAGATGCGAGTGTATATAAAAATGAGTAATTGGACCTAAGTATATAACTACTGGTACATGGTATCATTATTTTAAAAATAATATAAGGCCTTGGTTTGAAGTTCAAGAAGACACAACAACACTCTCTACTTTAACATTTTTTTTTCTAAATTTATTACAAAGGAAAAATTTACAAAACTCCTTGACATTGTGGAATTAAACTTTGAAAATGAAATTATGGAGTTATTGGAAAGTATGTGTATACATGTTGAAGGTTTGGATCATCATTTCTAACCATGTACTTAGTTTCAAAATTATACTTATACAACATATACATGTATATATATATAAATTTATAGTAACTATTTGTAAAATTTGTAAAACTAGAATTCGAAAAACCAAAAATTTAAACTCTTTCCCAAGCATGGAACTTAGTATGTTCTACATAGGGTTTAGGCCTTGAAAACCAAAATTTCATAGTAAAAATATTTAAGTTTACTTATACATCCATATATATTTTATATCCCAACCTTAAAGGAAATAAATTTTGAAAGAATAATCAAAAGAACTTCTCTTAAAACAAATGGATCTTGAAAACCCGAGGGTATGATAGAGGGTTATAGGTTTATAATTTTAATTTAAAACACCATTAACATGTATTTACAATTATATAATATATACATATATATGTAAAACTTAATCTGCATGAAATCTAAGGGGAAAATTCCTTTCACAGTTATAGGATCTTTAGAACATGATTATCCTTGGAAAATGGAAGGTTGTAAACTGACTTAGCATATATATACATGGTATGTACTCATATACCTATATATATATATATACTATATTTGTATATACGTACATATAAACTCGTTTTGCATAAAAAAAATAGAAACATAAAACACTCAAAACCAACTTATTAACTTCAAAACCGAAGGTAAGGGAGGAGATGAGGGTTTTAAAGTAGAGGGTTGGATTCATATGTATGTATATATAAAAATTGTACTTATATATATACATTTAATAAAAACTTGGTTTCATGAGAACTAAATAAAGAACACCCAAAATCAAACTTAGAGGCCTCAAAACAGAAGGCAAGAAAGGAATTTAGGGTTTCTAAAATGGTTCAAGGTGTGCATATACATGTGTATAAAAAACTGTATATGTATGTATTTATATATAAAAAAACTGGTTTGTATGTGGATTAAAACAAAATATCCCTTAAAAGTCTTATTAACCTCTAAACAGGAGGCAAAAGAAGGAGGTTAGGGTTTTAATATAGTTGAACACATCCATATATATGTATATATTAAAAAACTTATACATATATATATATATAACCTGATTTACATGAAAAAGGAAGATAAAAACCACCTTACATTGGTGTTAGGAGGGACTGGAGGAGGAAGATGATGAGCTGAGGTGCACTTGCAAAGCTTCAGGAGTGGAGGTGTGGGTGCAACCGTAGGGTTCACCATGGTGAGAGGGAAGAGATCTTAAAGAGGATCCTCCCGACACATGCAGGTGACCCAACACCTAACCTGTGACTAGGTGGAGTGCTAAGAGGAAGAAAACGAGGACGGTAGGGAGGTAGGGAGGCTGTGGAATAAATGGGAGAGGAGAGGGACATGGCTGACCCACTGGTGTAGTGCACGCCATGGGAGGAAGAAGATGGAACCATGGGAGAAAATCAGAAGAAATTTTGATGGCCCGGATTGATCTTAGATGAGATCGACAGCTCTCGGTCATCGCAGAATTTTAAATACCTCGGACAACCACAATTTGATCGAGGGTTAATCGAATGGTCCACCTAAACGCGGTGATATGCTGAAGGTTGACCTCAAGATCAAGATCAGCGGCTCAGATTGCGCGCGACATGATCCGATGGCCAGGATCTCGTTTCGCCTGAAAATTTGCTTCCCACATCGAATCGGTGGGATGACCGTGCCTCCTTTATAAGCCTAAGCCTCTCATCCTCAGCTCAGAAAACACATAGCACACATGAATGGGGGCCTTACACACGGGCTCCCTCTCCCCCGCAGGCCACGGCCCACCCCTCGCTGCTCACTGTGGCCTAGCGCCCGTGTTGCGCGCACACATGCGCACCTACACTCCCACTCTCCTGTGCACTCCTCGGAATAAATTTTCCCATGCTCGGGCTGGCCCAGGCTTGGGCTGAGGGCTAGGCTCAGCCACCTTGAGGGAGTTGCCTCCCTTGGCCCATCCATTAAGGGTTGTCCCTTGCAGCCCAAATTTTTACACAAACTAAACCAAAATTTATAAATACCAATCTTAAGCAAAAAAAGAAAAATAAATAAATAAAGTCTTAAAGGTATTACTATATAAAAATTTCCTTTCTAAACATGGCTTTTATTAAACATTAAAAAAGGTTAATGTTTACAAGTTGGAAGTATTTTATAAGGTTGTCTATACATGTTAAAAATTTAACATAAAAGTTCATAAATTAAATGATAATTCTTATTCTAGTGTTATAGTGGTCAAAACATAGCTTAATTAAAATATAATTCAATTAGAAAGAATTTAAACATAGTTGAAGACACTAAATGAAAATATCTACAATACATTTGATTTAATTGCAACATGATTCGAATTTCATTTCAAAAACACCAATGTATTTTTCAAAACATTTCATTATGCCCTTCTAAAGTTCATGTTTAGGAATAGTTTCATAATTTTAATTTCCATAACCTAATTACTTGGAGGTCTAATATATACCCCTATGTTTTCAATTAATTAAGAGACATGGCCAATGGCTATATTTATAGCCATTAGAGTTCCATAGTTTCCCAAGTCAACGGTCACATTAGTGTCTTATAAATCCAAGACTTATGGTGTCCTAACACTCAAGTTTATTGAAGAAGATGGTTCACATCATACCTTTGGTGCTTAGTGTGGCCGCAGTGGCTTTGGCCGTTCTTATGTTCATTATGGCAGATGCTAAGGACCCCTATTATCTTCTCGGGGTTCTCTATGTTTTGGTAGGTCTCCTTATAATCTTAATAGGGTTTTTGGTAGGTATCTTTGGTTAGTTGGTTTCCCTTTTAAACTTGGTTTATTGTAAACACTATAGTGTTCCCATTTGAATAAAGCGCCTTACGTTTATTTTGTGTGTTTCACTCTATTGCATAACAAAATATTATTATGGAAAAATATAAAAATCACCATTATATGAAACACAAATTTTTGGGGTGTTACATTATCCCCCACTTACAAGAATTCCATCCTCGCAATTTGATTCACAAACTGGAAAAGAAATTACCAGATGATTATCATCACCAAAACGGTATATTTGGCTCGGTCAATGGAATACCCAGGTTGGTATTCAGTTCCTCTGCTTCTCTGGCCCAAATACACCTCGAGCAGTATGTTTTGAACTCCGGATCATGCATTCTACACTCAGGCTTCCACAGGGAAGCTTGAGCAGTAAAAAGTTTGAAGATGTCTGAATGGACATATTCTCCGATGCCCCATCGGACTAGATCTCGCTCGAGATATTCGATTGGAACGATGTGGTTAAATAGACTGAGATTTAGGATCTAGAACATAAAGGCTTCTTTGAGGTTCCCATCTTGGGTAGCCACTAGGAAACATGCTCTGGCAGAAAAATTTTGTGCTAGAGTGAAACACTGAAAAGGACCCTTGAAGTATCTCCCCCTTCTCCTATAACAGGGGAGTTGGGTAATGGCGATGAAGTGGAAGACATGGTCATTCCCTTGACAGGAACGAAGGATCTCAGGGCTGTTAGACAATCCAAACATGCGTTGACATGATCCTCGCAGGTTAAGGAAATAAGGATAGTCCACAACGCAAGTTCTAATTAAGATATCCTCCAATATCTCATTGGGTAGAGATGAGATGTTTGTTCGTCTAGCCATCTGAAAACATATTCATGAGAATTCACTTTGAAAGTTTAGATAAAGTAAATACAGGAATGGGAAAGAGAATATTTCAATAAAACATAAGTTTATTACAAAACATCAGTGCTTGGGTTCCTCTAATGACCTACTACACGAACTCCACACAGAGAAGCAAAACTCCCTATCTCCTTAAACCAAACACAGGATGAGCATTCAGGGTTAAACTCATGGGGACACTTGTGACATCTCTTGAGTGTATAATGAGGGGTATGAAGTTGGGAGATGTCAAAATACACTTGTTTCCTGCAATACAGTCAGGTGGACTCATCTTTTAACATTCTAAAGTCCAACAACTGGCCCCAGAAGTCGTAGTTCAAGATTTGAAAAATATAGGCCGCTTGGAGGTCATCGGCAACAACAGCTTCTTGAAAAGTGTCGAGGTCCATAAATTCAAAGTCCTCGCCTGTTTTGAAAACTCGGAAAAGTCCCTCATAGTACATTCCCCGACGTACATAGGAAGGGAATTGGGTCATCATCATAAGAAGGTAATCCAATCCTAACCCTCAGTGTAGCCGAAGCACCCGAGGTGAGTTTGACACATCGTACAGGTGTTTGCATGTCATGTGGATATGGGCATAGTTAAGAAAATTATCTCTACTAGCTAAATACATAATGGTATCTAGAGCCTCAATGGGGAGTGATAGTAGATTGGTAGGCACATTTTCATCTACCATCTGAAAGTTATAATAAAATCACTTAGTAAGGTTCAGTCATAGCTATATATTTCTATTACCTAGTTTTCCAGAATTTTCTGAACCTATCCTCTGATACCAACTATGACAGCCCCAACACCCGAGTGCCCAGAGCTAGTGCCCATGAGACATGATGTACCATAATTATTACATTTCATTCATTTACAAATATCTCATCATGTCCCATGATACAGAGGATCGTGAGGTTTAGGTTCTGGGAAACTAACTACATTCTGAAACTTCATTAAAGACATGACTGATACCTGAAAAAATTTCATTTAAAACGTAGGGTGAGAAAAAGAATGCCCAATAAGGGGTTATGCAATTAATCTCGAAATAAAAGAAAACT
Organism: Viscum album; assembly: GCA_963277665.1. Classification (NCBI taxonomy): domain Eukaryota; kingdom Viridiplantae; phylum Streptophyta; class Magnoliopsida; order Santalales; family Viscaceae; genus Viscum; species Viscum album. The sequence continues at coordinate 385,672,427 of OY728120.1, read as the reverse complement.
TTTAACTTAAAAGTGAAAAACATTATCAGAGTACGCAGTTCTAAAAAGGTAAATAAAGTACATGTGTAAAGCATGCAGAGTTATGCAATATACTAACAAGACAAGCTCTGAGTGCACAAGACATAATCAAAATGTTGTAACATAAACTGGTGCACATATCATAATAAACTTATCCATAATTTCTCACATAATGAGACATAAAATCTGCTGATAAATGGACCATGTCCAAAATTTCTGAAACATAACATGTCAATGCATTTAATTTATATGTGCACACAATAGGCTCTAAACCAGGGATATCCTACTAGTCAGAAAAATCCCATGGTTGGACACTTACTAAAACATTAAGAGGAGGGTATAATGTCAGACTGTGTCAAGGCCTCGTTCCAAGACCATAATCATCTATGTCCGGGAATTTCACCCGAACCGTAACTCTTTTCAGGCCTCGTTTCATGACCATGATTTGTCTCATGAGACCTACCGATGCATCGAGGGTACCATAATCATCTATGTCCGGGAATTTCACCTGAACCATAACTCTTGTCAGGCCTCGTTCCATGAACATGATTTGTCTCATGAGACCTACCGATGCATCGAGGGGATATAGCGGGCCCCACTCATCACATAATATGTCCAATATGGTCCTCTTAAGTCTTAGGGGGCTATGTATCCAAAGCTTCCCATACCACCTTGGATACCCGATTAAGGTGTTGTTATTTGGGGTGTCCCATACCACTCCAAATAACGGGTTATTATATTCATTAATTATTATTTGGTGATCATCATTTCAGGCAAAACACACAAAATTTGATATTGAAACTACTAAGGAAACACATGCTTGATGAAAAAGTGGTACATGCATAATACAATGTGCTAAAAATCATTAATTCACACATAATTAATTCGTAAGGAAAATCTTCCAAGGAGTCACATGCATCATCTAAAAAACATGCTGATAAACGGTTAACAGATGCGAGTGTATATAAAAATGAGTAATTGGACCTAAGTATATAACTACTAGTACATGGTATCATTATTTTACAAATAACATAAGGCCTTGGTTTGAAGTTCAATCAGACACAGCAAGACTCTCTACTTTAACTTTTTTTTATCTAAAGTTATTACAAAGGAAAAATTTACAAAACTCCTTGAAATTGTGGAATTGAACTTTGAAAATGAAATTATGAAGTTATTGGAAATTATGTGTATACATGTTGAAGGTTTTAATCATCATTTCTATCCATGTACTTAGTTTCAAAATTATACTTATACAACATATACATGTATATATATATAAATTTATAGTAACTGTTTGTAAAATTTGTAAAAATAGAATTCACACAACCATAAATTTAAACTCTTTCCCAAGAATGGAACTCAATATGTTCTACATAGGTTTTAGTCCTAGAAAACCTAAATTTAATAGTAAAAATATTTAAGTTTACTTATGCATCCATATATATTTTATATCCCAACCTTAAAGGAAATAAATTTTGAAAGACTAATCAAAAGAACTTCTCTTAAAACATATTGATCTTGAAAACCCAAGGGTATGATAGAGGGTTAGAGGTTTATAATTTTAATTGAAAACACCATTAACATGTATTTACAATTATACAATATATACATATATATGTAAAACTTAATCTGTATAAAATCTAAGAGGAAAATTCCTTTCATAGTTATAGGATCTTTAGAACATGATTATCCTTGGAAAATGGAAGGTTGTAAACTGACTTAGCACATATATATACAGGGTATGTACTCATATACCTATATATATATATATACTGTATTTGTATATACGCACATATAAACTCGTTTTTCATAAAAAAAAATAGAAACATAAAACACTCAAAACCAACTTATTAACTTCAAAACAGAAGGTAAGGGGGGAGATGAGGGTTTTAAAGTAGAGGGTTGGATTCATATGTATGTATATATACAAAATGTATTTATATATATACATTTAATAAAAACTTGGTTTCATGATAACTAAAGAAAGAAAACCCAAAATCAAACTTAGAGGCCTCAAAACAGAAGGCAAGAAAGGAATTTAGGGTTTCTAAAATGGTTCAAGGTGTGCATATACATGTGTATACAAAACTATATATGTATTTATTTATATATAAAAACCGGTTTGTATGTGGATTAAAACAAAATATCCCTTATAGGTCTTATTAACCTCTAAACAGGAGGCAAAAGAAGGAGGTTAGGGTTTTAATATAGTTGAACACATCCATATATATGTATATATAAAAAACGTATACATATATATATATATAACCTGATTTGAATGAAAAAGGAAGATAAAAACCCCCTTACATTGCTGTTAGGAGGGACTGGAGGAGGAAGAGGAGGAGCTGAGGTGCACTTGCAAAGCTTCGGGAGGGGAGGTGTGGGTGCAACCGTAGGGTTCACAATGGTGAGAGGGAAGAGATCATAAAGAGGATCCTCCCGACACATGCAGGTGACCCAACACCTAACCTGCGACTAGGTGGAGCGCTAGGAGGAAGAAAACGAGGCCGGTAGGGAGGTAGGGCGGCTATGGAATAAATGGGAGAGGAGAGGGACGTGGATGACCCACTGGTGAAGTGCATGCCGTGGGAGGAAGAAGACGGCGCCACGGGAGAAAACTGGGAGAAATTTCGATGGCCCGGATTGATCTTAGGCAAGATCGGCGACTCTCGGTCATCTCAGCATTTTAAATACCTCAGACAGCCATGATTTGATCAAGGGTTGATGGAACGGTACACCTAAACACAGTGATATGCTGAAGATCGACCTCGAGATCAAGATCAGTGGCTCAGATTGCGTGCGACGCAATCCGACGGCCAGGATCTCGTTTCACCTGAAAATTTGCTTCCCACATAGAATCGGTGGGATGATCGCGCCTCTTTTGTAAGCCTAAGCCTCCCATACTCATCTTAGAAAACATGCAGCACACAAGAATGGGGGCCTTACACACAGGCTCCCTCTCCCCCACAGGCCACGGCCTACCCCCCCGCTGCTCACTGCGGCCTAGCGCCTGCACTGCGCGCGCACATGCGCACCTACGCTCCCACGCTCCTGTCCGCTCCTTGGAAGAACTATGCCCGAGCTTAGGATGGCCCAGGCTTGGGCTGAGGGCTAGGCTCAGCCACCTTGAGTGAGCCGCCTCCCTTGGCCCATCCATTAAGGACTGGCCCTCGTGGCCCAAATTTTTACACAAACCAAACCAAAATTTATAAACACCAATCTTAAACAAAAAAAGAAAAAAAGAAATGAAGTCTTAAAGGTATTACTATATAGAAATTTCCCTTTTAAACATGGATTTTATTAAACATTAAAAAAGGTTAATGTTTACAAGTTGTAAGTATTTTCTAAGGTTGTCTATACATATTAAACCTTTAACATAAAAGGTCATAAATTAAATGATAATTCTTATTCTAGTGTTATAGTGGTCAAAACATAGCTTAATTAAAATATAATTCAATTAGCAAGAATTTAAACATAGTTGAAGACACTGAATGAAAATATCTACAATACATTTAATTTAATTGCAATATATTTCGAATTTCATTTCAAAAACACCAATATATTTTTCAAAACATTTCATTATGCCCTTCTAAAGTTCATGTTTAGGAACAGTTTCATAATTTTCAATTCCATAACCTAATTACTTGGAGGTCTAATATATACCCCTATGTTTTCAATTTATTAACCAACATGGCCAAAGGCTATATTTATAGCCATTAGAGTTCCATAGTTTCCCAAGGAAATGGTCACATTAGTGTCTTATAAATCCAAGACTTAGGGTGTCCTAACACTCAAGTTGATTGAAGAAGATGGTCCACGTCATACCTTTAGTGCTTAGTGTGGCCGCATTGGCTTTGGTCGTTCTTATGTTCGTTATGGTAGATTCTAAGGACCCCTATTATCTTCTTGGGGTTCTCATTGTTTTGGGAGGTATCCCTGTAATTTTAATAGGGTTTTTGGTATGTATCTTTGGTTAGTTGGTTTCCCTTTTAACCTCAGTTTATTGTAAACACTATGGTGTTCCCATTTGAATAAAGAGACTTACGTTCATTTTGTGTGTTTAAATATATTGCATAACAAAATATTATTATGGAAAAATATAAAAATCACCATTATATGAAACATGAATTTTTTGGGTGTTACATTATCTCTCATTAATACCTCCCATGTACTCCTGTTACCATGCCGAAATTCTGTAAGGTATTTCTCTCTCCTCATTTACATTCAAGCAATTATTTTATATTATGCATATAAATTCCATTACATATGTTGGGACATGTATATATATTACCTTATTACTATCCATTTCATGTACATATTATAAGATACCTCTTTCTCTCTCATCAACCATTTTTATGAATTCTTATGTCACGTCGTTATGCTGCCGAATTTTCACCGTGGTTTTTCCAAGCCAAAGTCATTGTGTAGTGAATACCATGCCCATTTCTCTATCAAGGGTATTCACATTTACACGCATTTACTTATCAATTATATATTTTCATGTATGTATTACGCATTCCTTTGTCATGGAATAAATGATGATGTTGAATGATTCCATGTTGTATGATCCATGTGGCACACTTATGCATGAAATGAAATGATTAAGAAGGGTGTGCCCTGATAGCGCTCTAATGTGTTGGGTAAAGATTATTATCATGATACGTCAAGTGAAATGAGGGTTTATTCATGATAATTCAAGTGAAATGAGAGTTTACTCGTGCTCTATGTGCAATGATCATTAGCTCATGCTAATATCATATTAAATGTTGTTGCCACATTTCCATGTTATGATAATCATGATATATCATGCCTTTATGTTCATATTTATCTTGTGCTCAATTGATATGCCTATTTCCTAACATGTATTATATTCTTCATGTTATGCCTTTTTTACTCCCTTTTTGGTCTTTATAGCTCACTATTTTCTTATGCATGTCCTCAGGTTATCTCATGCAATGCTAAGTACGAAGAATGTTGTGATCATATAAAAGAATTTTTCACTAAAGATAATGGGTTTTATGTTCTAAGTTGTTATGTAATATTCCTAATTTCCCAATACACTAGACCTATAGATCCTCAAAGTTGTCTTAAGTTCAAGTTTATGTAATAAATCATGTTTAAGTGTGTAATAAAGAGCAGGGTTGTTATAACTAATGCTCATCCCATCTAGAGGGTTCCACTCAGAATGCCTATGGTGATCCTGTGTGAACCCTATCATCATTGAGCATCACCTAAACAAGAGTCATGCATGTAAACATCTCACATCATATATTGAAAGGAACCAAGGGGTACACGACATGTGAGGGTACCCAAATGTCATGTGGTCCCACTCTGTCACCCAGTCATGTCCTTATAGGTACACAACTCTCCAACTGTGTAGGGATACATGGCATGTAGGTGATCTGCACAACATGCCCATGCCATTCGTGGTCCCACCCATGTCCATGTATCCATCTTTTGTCCATGTAATTTGGTGGATGGTCATGTGTTTAGTCGTGTACTTCCACATAGGGTCTTGCTTATGTGATCCACTACATGACTCGCTATCCTAGGGAAGAGATACATGGAATGTAGTAGGTCAACATGTCATTTCATCCTTATAAATTCCCAAAACACTATCTACCACAACATAGGGGTTTCACTTCGTGTGTTCATCATGGTACATGATGTATAGTCATGTTTTTCAAAGTTTATCATATATGAAATCTGCGCTTCAGATCCACCTTTTCTGCTTTGATTTTGGCCTCATTCCTTCCCAAAAAAAGGTGTATCTGGTCACTGTTAGTTGATTTTGTCCATCAATTCCCAGAAATAAGATTTTTTCGTCCCATGGGGGTTCGTCGTATGCACCACACACAACTCCACCACCCACCATATTTGATTCATACTTCAAATCAACAAAAAAATCACCCAAAACTTGAAAACAAACCATATATATCTCTGATCCATCAATCCATCCCTAATATATGGTTTTGTCACGATTTTTGGGGTCCTATTGGGCTCATTACCACCCGAAAATGTCGAACCGGGACTGCGGGGTCCAACTAATGAAGAACATGAAGAAAATGAGGGGTAAAGGCACAAAAAAAGATTTATCAATCATTTCTGTAATATCCCAGGTAAATAAAGAATATGAATTTTTTCATATTTATTAATATTTGTAAATTAAATATTAATTTTACTTTATAAGGGTATTCTATGATCGATGGCGTACCTGATACGCAACAATTGGTTTCTTTGAAAACTTACGTTGCACACAACGTTGAGTTATACCAAAAAATAATATAATATTATTATTAATTTAAATTGTAGTTAACACCTAGTTGTTGTATTCAAGGGAATGAATATAACTAACTACAATATTATTATATATTTTTGTTAAATGTTTTAACATTTATCCAATAAATTTTAGAGGCTTAAAATGTGAATGAATCCAATTTTAAGCATAAATACTCTAATATTATTTAAAAGGTCGATTTACCGCCTTTTAATGACGAACCCTTTTTAAATCTAGTTTTTTCACTTTTATATATTCTATTTAACAAAATAAAATTCTTCTTCAGAATAGGAACATAAAAATTTACTTTGGGTAAATTTTTGGTATTTTTCTGATAAAGTTCATTTTTTAATGAATAGTGAAAAATACTGTATTTTAATTCAAAACTGTCTTTTAATATAATTTATTTATATGGTTATATTATATTTTTAAATGGTTTTAAAGTTTAATTAGATTATATTTTTAATATTTAATCCAATTTTGGTCATTGTAAGTAATTTCACTTTGAAATTGGACATAAACAAGTGTCAATCTTTTGATAGTTATTATTTCTTAAAAACACGCTTTTTGTTTTAACAATGAGATTTAATTTTAAATTAATTTATGACACTTTTGTATTTCGAATTTGGAAAAATGGATTCCATATTTTTAATCATTATCTACAAATTATGTAAATAGTTAACTTTTATTTTTAGACATTATGAATATTTACTTCAGTAAATATTTTATTTACCATGGTTAAAAGATAAATCTGGTAAATAAGGGTAAAAAAATAATATTATAATAATATTAAATTACCCTAAAATATGTAATAATATTATTGGTTGATACATGTATGACCATTATCATCCTTGGGTAGATTTTGGGACCCCATGGATCCACTTGGGAGTGATAATGACACTTTATATTAATTAATTTAAAGTAAAGACAAAGATGACTTAAACATATATCTTTTAGTAAATAAATTTTTACATTGTGTTATATAAGTTATCTCTTCAACTATAAATATTAATTTTAAATCTAAAAATATTTCCTACATCATGGTATTTTTTTATAATTTTTAGACATCAAATAAATAAAATTATTTATGACACAATAATGATGCAGTGTTTACCTCATTAATGAATGATTTAAATAAATAAGATTATAAAAAATTAAAACAATATACAAAACCTATAAAATTATCATTTGATGATTTTATTTAGAACATAAGTCATCTTATATTCTACTTTAATGGGTTTTGGACCTTTATAAACCAAAAATCATTATATAATAAAATAATATTTTCAAACTTTCCTAAAGAGCCCCTCCTCCCCCTTATAAAAGAAAACCACTTCTAACACATTCCTCACACCTATCAAGCCCCTTTTATCCTCAAAAATCTACCCAATTAATCTATCTACATACATTTATTCCTCCTACAATCCTTACTTTAGGCATAAGGCACTTCAAGTAAACCTTTTGGTTCAAACCAAAGGGAGTTACCCGATTTAAAGGTAACGTCTTCTCTTAAGTTCTTTTCTTTTATTTTACTTCTTCAACACCCTAAACTATATTTATTCATTTATTTTATATAAACACCAGTATAATAAATATAATATGTTGTTTTTATGAGAATTATTCCAACTACACTTCCAAACACCTCTATCTAATGGATACAAACATACTATTTATGTGGACGGTGAACTACTACCTCACGAAACGATGATTGTTCAAATATCTCCAACCGCCTCTCATGGTGGCCATTATGGTAGAAATTTATTTATATGTGATATATATTATATTTATATTTTCTATTTACTTATGTATTTTTCATTTATATCATACCTTTATGGTTCTCATAATGGATAAATACGATAATTTCATTTGAGGAAGTGTGGACTACTGCCCCCTCAAAGTGATATGACTCGTTCATGCCATACATGGTACTTATAAAGGATGGAGTTAATAAAATTATATATGATATTATATTGGAATTATAATATACCTATATATCATTAATTTTTCAATCCATTAAAATACGAAATAGAAATGAAAGTAGTGTTCATGCATACGTACGACTTACCGTCTCCATGAACGGTGCATTTCATTTCTTATCTCTAAATGTTATGTACTATTATAAATACATATATATACTGGATATATATGATTTATATGATATTTAATCCATGAATATGATTTTGGAGATAATATAATTTTGACCACATTGACAATTTGTAATTATAACAAGTTCATTTTTGACTCAAGTTCCGAACATCGACAAAATGTCCAATATGAACTCAAATAATTAACTAATTGTCATAGAAAGATAATAAGTGATATAAAAGTAAAAATAAAACCTGAAAAAGGTTATTAAGAAATTAGAAATTAACTTAAGTTTATTATTCAGTAAGAATAAGGAACATACAAGACAAGTCGGACTTGAGGTAAGGGGTTTCTTATCTCACTTTTAATTCCGTGAGATTTCCATTGTTCACCACTTATTTATTGCATGTGGTGTATTGTGTACTGAAATTTGATATATATTATCATGATTATATTTATATTCATGTTATTCTGTGATTAATTTGGTGGTTATTAACTTTTGTTCATACGTCTCAATTGATTACAACGTGGTACGGGGTTTTCATCTCACTTCTTATTCCCGTGAGATTCATGCTATATTGCCACTATTTCCTTTTGTGTGGTGTATGTACCACCCATGATTGTATTACTTATGTAATATACTTTAATTTTTGGGTATTTACAACATCATTTTATGATTCTTCTTTCATGGGGTGTATGTTTTGTATGTTACCAAATCAGTAAGGGAATTTTTAATTTCGATTTCCACTCATTGGGTTTTACACAAACTTCATTGATTATTTTACTCAAAGATTATGTGTGAAATCGCTATTTATTTATTTATGTAGTAATTTCCACTTCCCTTTATGTGGATATAATTTTTATACACATAATCACTCCATTTATAAATTATCAAGTCATCGATATGAACTTGATAAGAGAAATCTTAACTCAATTTCCATTCATTGAGTTAAACATTCAAGTCATTGGTGTTGTTGTTACAAGAATATGTGTGAATGTACTCTGATTGATTTACACTGAATATCCAATCATATTGAGTGTATTTATATTTTTCCCGCATAATTATTTCCTTTATTTATCCTTAACCTAAGGATATGGTCTTTATAAGGGATTTCATCTCAATTTACATTCTATTTAGGCTTCTTTGTTGTTATGCACCAATTCACTGTTATATAGTGTATATACTGTACCTTGACATAGTATATCATTAATAACTTTATTATCATGATATTATAAAGTTTCTATTACCTCAATTATTTTTATTCAAACGTCTCTCATTTGGTTAGGAACTCTAACTAAAATATCATTTTAAATGTTTTAAAGATTTATTCTTATAAATCTTTCTCATTGATGTCCATGTTTTAAAAATGGTTTAAATGATTTATTTATATGTACATTAATGTTTTAAAATTAAAAGTTTCAAAGTGGTATGGGACACTTTGATTCAAAAATCTATTTTTAACAGCTTCTTGATAAATATTGATACTTTTAAATGTTTTTAAGAAAAAGGGATATTTCTCTCAAATAGTTTTACTGATTATTTTCATCTATGTCAATATCCTTAATTATTCTTGATTGAGGTTGATTTATTATAATAAAATCTTCAATATTGTATTTAATGAGTTATGTTTGACTGTGGATGTGCTATTTTTATACCATTCATGTTTTGTGGTTGAAATATTGACATTTTGTATGCTAGTTCTAATACAAATGTTTAGATTGTGTTTTAACCTTTTCATATGAGGAATGCATTGGACTTAGTAAGTGATGGGTGGAGCCCGCTATAGATCCTTGATGCATCCATAGGTCTCATGAGACAAACTAGTGTCTTGGCACAAGGCCTTGATAAAATCTTATTTATAGTCTTGGCACGAGGCCTTGACTATGTGTTTATGATATCTGGCATTATGCATTCCATCATTATGAAATTAGCAATTTATATTAAATGTGATTATTAAACTAGTAGAATATCCATGTGAATAAGTAAATGGAATTATTTGATTTATATATGCCATATTATACTGAAATTTAAGTTTAAAAGGCTTGTGTTTTTGTCTTATACATTGCCTTAAATGTTTATGCTTATTTATGAAAGTTTTCGCTATATTGTTATCCTTAATGAGCATCTGAGCTCACCCATTTCCATGTTTTATTTTTCCCAGGATGTGAAGAATTATATCATGATTAACTAGTAGGGATAGGCTAAGGGATATGAGTGTGTTAAAAGGGGGACACAATTTTGTTTTTATTTATTTCATGATGTAATGTAAAACTTATGTATGTATCTAGTACTTCCAAGGCTACTAAACCAATTGGTCTTTCGGGACTTGATCTCTTGTGATCATGCCAATGATGTGTAATAATGCACTGACTCTGGGTAACTAGGGTCGGGGTGTTACAATTTCCAAGTATTCTTGACCTACTATCAAGAACGAGGATATATGAGGTTAGAAAACAAAGAATAATCAATTAAATTGGTACACGGGCGCATGCAAAGTTCAGAAAATTGACACAGACCATAAAAAGGATGAATCTTATCAATCAATTTAATCAAAAAAGGCATAATACAGAGTTTTATGTGTCTTACCTAGAGGTTGGATCATTTTTTGTCGAAGAACACGCTCACCAATGATTGAAGGAAGTCGTTGAATTCACTGCACTCTGATATGCTCTAATCCAGAGATTCGTAGTCAAATGATATGATTTGCCAACAGAAGGAGGAAGGAGAAGCTCTCGACGGTCCTAGTATTATGAGGATTACCCTGGTCAAATCACCATAATGATATATTTAATGGAAATCAGAATTAGGTTCTTTAATTGAATTAATTGAATTAAACATTTAATTAATTCACTAAATGTACTGCTAATGGGAGAGATATTCGAACACCCTGTGCTGACCTATTTTAGGTTATTTCTAGGGTAAAAATTGCATTCTAGACTCAACCATGGTCTCAGATTTCTGATTTGAGATTTTGTTTATGATTTATCTCATTTTCTTTAAGAAATATCACACGCGTAATATAAAATATTTTTAATATTTTTATAAAATTAATTATGGGAACACTGGGCCTCAGAATTTCACATTGTCTCAGCACCTGGCTCTATAAATATATATAGAATTATTTCAAAATATTACAAGGAAAAAATGGTTCTCTACAAGCCTGAAGACACTTGGGTCAAGTACCACAACATGCACCTCGTGCATCACATCATCCCATATCACATCTCCATATATAGTAACCAAGTAGTTTTTGTGAGCCACCAAAGCCCATATGATGTGTGTCATACATTGTGTATTATACCTCAAGTCATCAAAACCCATACACTGAGTAAGGTACCTCAATCCATCACAGTCTATACACATCATACCTATAATAATCCATTGGATACTATATCTAGATATACATGTGTGTGAAATAACCACAAGCCATCATATCCCTCTACACACACACATATATATATATAGGGAAACTAACCTCTATGCATACCAACACATGAAACCACCAAGAGAAGAGAGTGGGGACAAAGTGGGTAGTCATCAATCCATCCTCCCACCATAATGTTGAGGGAAACACCCTCCCATAGTCCACTGGGTGTTAATCGCCCTAACTAACATGGGTGGGGTAGCATATGAAATCACAAAATATACAAGATATAATATATATTACAACCACACTATGGGAATAACCCATTATTAGACTCAAATACATCTAATGTCACTCGGACTCCCGACTACCACTGCTAAAACTAGATATCCTATAATCACACATGCATTTTAAAGAGATACATTAAATTAATTTCTTTAATTTTCATAATTTCCTTTATGTTAATTAATTCATTAGCCATTAATTAACATTATTCCAATTACTTTAACCATCAAGCCGATTCCATTCCCTCCAGGTATTATTCAAATAGAGCCCATGGTTTCTCAAGAGTAACATCTCATTTTCATTCCAGTAATACCAACCCCATGGTTTGAGTAGTTTATTAAATGTTGGTCGGAGTGGATACTCAAGAGGGGGGGTGAATTGAGTTCCAATTAAAATTTCTGTTAAAAATATTTCCCTTTTTAAAATCTCCCAAATTAAAAACAAAGTTAAATTGTAGTGAATCTATACAGAGTGTAAAGGTTCAATCAATTTCTCAAAGATTGATTAGGTCTCAGTTAACTTAATCTGAAGATTAAATTAACTTTTTAAACCGACTTACTGATTTAAAATAAGTATAAACACTTTATAATTTAACTATCAAAGTATCTTTAAAATAGTTTTGTATTTCAAAGTAATAGCAGCAGAATAAATATATAGTTTGCTTATAGACTTAAATTAAAATGCACATCAGAGTTAACCAAGAGGTTCAGTCTCAAGCCAAGACTTAGTCATCTCAATAATTTAAATAAATTGATCCACACCCTGGATCGGGGTTAACAACAGTGAACAACTATCCAGGCCACACAGGGACCTCTACCATAGTTCTTTGTGGGGAAAACAAACAACAGCACACAGGCTGTTCAGGTCTTACTCGACCTCTACCACTTTCCACAGTGGTAAGCAAAGAGTTATGAAGTTCGAGTGAGGATTTAAGAATCCTCCAATTTGGTTTAGGAGACAGTGTGTGTGTGAAATAAATAGGATACACACACTGCTCAAAATGTAAAGATAGAGTCACTAAAGGAAGAATGTATCAGAGTTTAGAAAGATCTAGTGATTGGCAGTGCAGCTCTGGACTCATTGGATTTATCAGAGATGCTTCTGAGTCCTTCTGTGGTTTTTTTGTTAAAAACAGAGTATCATGATTCAGCTTGATGTCCTTCATAGGCAAGAGAGTTCTCTGATTTCCGGTGTTCTTCGTATGTTCTTCGGTAGTGCTGGATTACGTGCATAAGAGTTTTCTTTAGATCTTGAAAATTCTCATTCTTCCACTTTTTCACGTGTTCTTCAGTATATCATGTATATTCATGGAAGAATTCTCTCTTTATGCCTTTTCACACATCCATCCATTTTACTGCATCTCGATCTTCCTTTTTATTCCCCTAGCTCCGGCAATGGGAGTGATTACCTTTCCATAGGTATGAGGTACGGTCTCCTGACATGCCAACAACTAACATTAAATATCATTAATTGCATTAAAAACATCAATTATGACCATTAGAATTAAATATGAATTTATAGAGATTCAAACAGTTTTCATGACTATCGGTGAGTCATGAGATCGGTGAGACATTTTGAATCTGCATCAGTTTTGGTTGCATCAGCATCGGTATCTTAGCATCGGTGTCTTAGCATCGGTGTCTTAGAATCAGTAGCTTAGCATCAGTATCTCAGCATCGGTAGATTAGCATCGGTATATTAGCATCAGTAGATTAGCATCGGTAGCTTAGCATCGGTAGCTTAGCATCGATAGATTAGCATCAGTAGATTAGCATCGGTGTCACTTTGGACCTTTGATAGTTAAAGGTGTGATCGTTCATCATTGGTGTGACCGTTCATCATTGGTGCGAATGTTCATCATTGGTGCGACCGTTCATCATCGGTGTGACCGTTCATCATCGGTGCGACCGTTCATCATCGGTGACTCAGGAAAATGACTATCGGTGAGTCAAGACATGGAATTCTTATAAAATGTCTGTTCAATCCAGAATACTTCTAGGTCAACCATAACCATACATTGATCATTGATAAACAGTTGTAGATATGATTTAAACACATTTAGAACAAGTTTATCAAAAGACTAAAAGGAAATAAATGAAACTAAGATTTGTGATTATTAAAACAACCATTCCACATATAGTTCAACAATCTCCCCCTTTTTGATAATCACGAATCAATAGCATAAATGAAGAGAGAATACAGTATGTCATTCATTATGCTCCCCCTATAAAAAAGAAGATATTCCAAAAGATAAAACATGGTTAGAATAGCAATCAGAACAGATATATATAACTGAGTCATTCTCCTCTTTCAACATTTCTCCCCTATGTATACATGAATCTGATGAATAGCCAGCATGGGCTCGTATGGACATTCAGTTCACCCATCCAGACATGATGCATCCAGAGTTCGCATATGCATGCATGATTCACTTGTTTTCTCTCCTTGATTTCTCTCCCCCTTTGGGATTATAAAAAAGAAGAGATAAAGAAGGATAAGAAAGAATATGTCATACCAACAAAGAGTACACATATTACAAACAAAAGGGAATAGTTCAGGAAAACAAACACCCTATCAAAAATTGACTGTAACAGCTATTTCTTGGGGTGCAAGGGAGCTTTCCCTTTAGAAGTAGGAGGAATTGAAGGTCCAGAAGGTTGTTGGGTGGAAGGTGGAATTGGCCTTATGGAGAAAGGAGGTAGGACGACCCGAGTTGGACGAACTATGGGTTCCAAGGTCACTTGCTGCGAAGAAGGTCGTTCTGAAGGTTGCTGTTGAAAGACTGGTCTAATATTGAAAAGATCTTGAGAAACAGACATCTGGTCGGGAGCAACATCTGATGATTGCAGAGTCTCAGCTGTAGGAAAAACAATGGCTTTTGCTTGCACATGAAGGTAGGGTTTTAGCAAGTTGATGAATTCCTGAATGACTTCTCCACCGTACTTCATGGATTTTTCAAAATCATCCTTATTTTGCATGAAATTTTCTAAAGTGGGGGTAAAATCTTTTAACTACTGAACTTGAGCTTTAAAAGATTGAGTCGCTAGAGGGAGTCTCAAATTATCATCCAGTACTTTAAAATGATGATTCAACTCATGCTTTATGTAGATCTTAGAGAAATAATGACCGACTTTCTCCTTAATCTCCTTTTGAGCTTTTGTAGCATCAGCCGAATACAACTGTACCATTTTATACACCTGATCACTATGATCTTTCATTTTCTTCAAAGAATCTAAATCTAAAATCTTCCTAAGAGCTGTCAGCTCTTCTCTAACAACATCTCTTAAGGTATCTAATTCATGACCAGTGATCTTGGTCACCTTCGCATTGCCAGCCTGAGCAATAACCTGAGTAATCTCAGCTTTTAACTTCCTCAAATCTGCTTTCTTCAAATTTTCTATCAGATTTCTTAAAACTTCCATCATACTAGAGATGGTTGTTTTGAACTCACCTGACAGAGAAACAAGATTGCTGCCTAACTCCGTAAGTGTTTTATTCAAAGAGGTAATATGCCTACCAATCGATTCACTGTAATTGCACAGGTTTGGTTTGATAAGGCTTGTCAATCTTTGAGCCAAATCATTCATAGTAGCATCAAATAAAGTCAAGGGAGTAGGAGTAGGAATATAATATAACTCACTTTTCATAGTCTCCCTAACAGCATGAATCAATTCATCCTTGAAATTATCAAAATCTGATTGAGCAACTGCCGGATCAGGTCTACCTTGAGATACTGAAGGATCAGGTCTGACCTCTGTTCTTTGCAAAAACTCGGCAACAAGTTGAGCCTTAACGGAATTACTTATGCCTGCAAGATCCACTTCTACATCTTCCTCTTCCTCTCGGTAGTCCAATCCTAGAATAGTAAGACCTGGATGCTCTTCCCATGCCGCTTTGCATGAAGGGTATACAGGTTTCACAAACTGAGCTCGTCTAGAATTTTCAGGAAGGACTTATCCATCCTCATCACTCTCCAACTGTTCTATCATCTTAGCCTCAGGGACATTTTCTTTCTCAATATGTTGGGGTTGAGGATCATCTAGAATCACATTCTGAACTTCAATAGGTTGAGCATCAGCATCATCATCATCAGCATCATCACCATTACTTTCACTGTTACCACTACCACCATCACCATCAGCATCACCCTTATCACCATCACCACCTTCATCATCATCATCATCATCATTAACTGATCTCTCACTTGAACTGAATGTACTTACAGATTCATACTCCTCAGAAGTTGATTCAGTAGTCTTGCCTTCTTCTTCATCATCTAAAAACGGTTCAATTTCTGGAAAATTGAGAGGAGGACTTGCTGAACCAAATTTCATCCTTCTTCTCTTTGGGCTAACCGTATCAGGATCACTCCTTTCATCAGGAGATGATTCGGACTCTTCTTCATCATTTAGATTCTCATCAACTTCTTCTTCTTCTTCTGTTCCTTTCTTACTGGATTCACCAGTTTCTTTAGGAACAACCACTTCCTCTTCTTCATCTGAATAGATCACTTACTCTCCAGGTTTTAATCTAGGATCTCTTAATTCCCTTGGTCTCCTTGGATGATCAGTAGGATTGAAGGACTCATGTAACTTTTCTTCATCAGAAACCCAAGATTTCTTCCATGGGTTCTAATTGATTTTAATTCTCTTACAAATAACTTTATTGAAACAAAAGCTAACAGATGAGATACACTCATCTTCATCATCCACACAGCCTAAGAATTTCAACATGGAAGAAATCTGTTTAGAATAAAATAGAGTAGTAGCTTTCTTTGAAGGTTTTATCATCTCAACAATATGCTTAGAAAAATATCTATATAAATTAATCTTTTCACCATTCAGCAAAAGAAATAGCAGAAAAACATATTGATACTTTACTGCAGCAAAATCACCTTTTCTTGGACATAATTGATGCTGAATAAATTTGAATAGGATTCGGTTCTCACCATCCAACTCAACAGTAATTATCCTTCGTGATTTAGACTTCCCAATCAAAAACTCCAGGGCTAGCTCATAAGAAAATTAATCAGTTGTGGGAGGAATATTACGATAATAGTCCTCGTATCTTCCACTATGAGGTACTCCTAGACATTCAACCCATTGTTTTGATGAAAACATAATATTTTTCCCTTTTACTATAGAAGATAATCTCGTAGCCTCTACTCCGTCCAAATCTATATCCAGGTTCAAATAGAACTCATGCACCAGCTTCGGGTAAAAGACTCTATCATTATTATAGAACCACCCCTTCCAGCCTTGAGTTTCCAACACTTTCAAGAGAACGTACTTGCTAGATAAAACACATTCCGAACAAATTTCCTTTTCAGCTATAACTTCTCATTTTTCTAGCTCTGAGTTCACAGACCTCTGCGTCGTACTGCTCAACTCACCTCGAGCATGCTTGATAGGTGAAGTTCCTTCAGATTCCTTGCTCTGCCTCTTTTGCTTGGCCATTTTGAGGTTTTGAGACAATCGAGAGGCTTGGAAAGATTCAAAAGGATCGAGTTACAGGGAAGAGAGGAGAGAGTTCGATGGGAAATGGAAGGTCAACGGTCTTTAGAGAATAGAATAGTCGCGTGTCATTATTTGTATCATTTAGGGTTATAAATAATAAAATATCGATTAAGTAAAACAGTGTCGTTTTAAACAGACAAAAAATAATTTTGAAAAGAAAAGAAAATAGTATGACCCAATCGGTAGCACTAACTTTCATGATAGATCGGTTTGACAGATCGGTTTCACAGATCGGTTTCAGAGATCGGTTTGACAGATCGATTTGACAGATCGGTTTCACAGATTGGTTTGACAGATCGGTTTGACAGATCATTTTGACAGATCTATCATACCTAACTCTTGTTTAATCGATTTTAACCTTTCACAATTTAAGGTTTTGGTGAAAATATCGGCTAATTGATGTTCGGTTCCTATAAACTCAAGAGTAATATCACCTTTTTGGTAGTGATCTCTAAAAAAGTGATGTCTGACATCAATGTGTTTGGTTCTAAAGTGAGACACAGGGTTCTTTGAAATGTTAATTGCACTGGTGTTATCACAGTTAATTGAAATATTCTTAAAAACATATCCATAGTCCAAAAGCGTGTGTTTCATCCATAGAATTTGTGCACAACAACTTCCAGCAGCAATGTATTCTGCTTCAGCAGTAGATAATGAAACAGAGTTCTGTTTCTTACTACACCAAGATACTAAGGATTTTCCCAATAAATGACATGTTCCAGATGTGATCTTCATATCTAACTTGCAACCAGCAAAGTCAGCATCTGAATAACTGATTAGCTCAAAATATTGTCCTTTTGGATAAAACAAGCCTAAGTTTACGGTGTGTTTAAGATACTTAAAAATTCTTTTAACAGTAAGCAAATGAGATTCTTTCAGGTTATCTTGAGATCTTTCACACATACACACACTAAACATAATATCCGGTCGACTAGCAGTAAGGTACAGTAAGCTTCCAATCATACCTCTGTAATTGGTTTTATCCATTGGTTTCCCAATTTCATCTGCATCCAATTTACAGATAGTACTCATAGGAGTTTCAATTTCCTTAATACTATCCAAACCAAAATGTTTTAAAAGATCCTTTTTATATTTACTTTGATTCAAAACAATACCATTTTCATTTTGAAACACTTGAAATCCAAGAAAATATTTAAGTTCTCCCATTAAACTCATTTCAAATTCATTTTGCATACTCTTTGAAAATTCAGTACATAAAGAAAGTTTAGAAGATCCAAAAATAATATCATCAACATAGATTTGTACTATTAAAACAACTTTATAAATTCTTTTAATAAAAAGAGTTGTATCAGCAATCCCTTTAGTAAAACTTTTTGAAATAAGAAAATTACTAAGTCTATCATACCAAGATCTCGGAGCTTGTTTTAAGCCATATAAAGCTTTAGAAAGTTTAAAAACTTGATTTGGAAAGTGAGGATTAATAAATACAGGTGGTTGTTCAACAAAAACATCTTCAACAATAAAACTATTTAGAAAGATATAACTTGAAATTTAGATGAGCAGCATATGCAATTAAGATCCTAATGGCTTCTAGTCTAGCTACAGGTGCAAAGGTTTCCTCATAATCTATACCTTCTTCTTGACTATATCCTTGTGCAACTAGCATATATTTGTTTCTAACTATGTTTCCAGACTCATCAACTTTGTTTCTAAAAACCCATTTTGTGCCTATTGTTAAAGTGTCCTTAGGTCTGTCAACTAATTCCCAAACTTTGTTTCTTTCAAATTGATTTAACTCTTCTTGCATAGCCATTACCCAAAATTCATCATTGATAGCATCATTGACATTTTTAGGTTCTAGCTGTGATAGAAAATCTTGATATTCAACCTGATTTCTTAGAGAAGCTCTAGTCTGTGTCCCTCTATCAATATTACCAACAACAGCATCCAAAGGATGATTCTTTAGAATCCTTGTTGATCTAGTAAAGGTAGGACTAGAAATTTCAGGCTCTTCTCTAGGTTCGGGTTCATTAGAAGCATATTCTAGAATAAGTCCAGAACTGGTTGTCTTTATAGCAAGTTCTTTAGATTTGTCATTAAGGTCCAGAACACTCAAATCTTCTTCAAGATTTTCAAGAGAGGTTTTAGGCTCATGTGGATCAGATTCATCAAACTTGATGTGAACAGATTATTACACACATTTGGTTCTCTTATTAAAGACTCTATAGGCTTTTCTAGTTAAAGAATAACCAAGAAAGATTCCCTCGTCACTTTTAGAGGCAAACTTTTCCAGATTATCCTTTGTATTAAGAATAAAAACTTTACATCCAAAGACTCTAAAGTAACTAACTTTAGGTTTTCTATTATTCCACAACTCATATGGGGTATTCTTAAGAACTGGTCTAATTAAGACTCTATTAATGATATAACAATCTGTATTTACCACTTCAGCCCAAAAGTAAATAGGCAGGTCATACTCATTAAGCATGGTTCTAGCTATTTCTTGCAGGGTTCTATTTCTTCTTTCTACTACACCATTCTGATGAGGTTTTTTAAGAGCAGAAAAGTTATGACTATAGCCATTGTGTGAGCAATAAGATTCAAAGTCTTGATTTTCAAACTCACGACCATGATCACTTCTCAGGGATTTAATCTTAAGTCCACTAAGATTTTCTACAGATTTGGAGTATTTAACAAAGTAAGAACAAGATTCACTTTTATGAGCTAATAAGTATACCTAAGTATATCTAGAAAATTAATCTACTAGAACATAGACGTATTGCTTCCCATTTAAACTAGAAACTCTTGATGGTCCAAACAAGTCCATGTGAACTAACTCGAGAGGTTGAGAAGTAGAAACTTCTTTCTTTGATTTAAAAGAAACTTTATGTTGCTTTCCCTTTTGACAGGGATTACAAACTTTGTCAATTGGGAATTCAAGTTTAGGTAGGTCTCTAACCAAGTTCTTCCTAGTTAGTTTTCTAAGTGAATGGATGTTATAGTGTCCTAATCTTCTGTTCCAAAGCCAAGACTCTTTATGAAAAGCATTTAGACAAGTAACATTTTTCTTAGCTAAATAATTTAAATCAACTACATAAACATTTTCATTTCTTAAGGCGGAAAAGACTAAAACATTTTTAGAATTAAAAACATTACAAGAATCATTTTCAAATTTGACATTAAAACCATCATCACACAATTGAGAAATACTTAACAGATTATATTTCAGTCCATCAACAAATAAAACTTTAGAAATTAGAACTAAATTAGTGTTACCAATTTGACCTAGGCCGATGATTTTTCCTTTATAATTATCACCAAAGGTGACATGGCCTCCATAAATCTTGATTAAAATTTTGAAGCATGAATAATCTCTAGACATATGTCTTGAGTATCCATTGTCCAAGTACCATACCTTCTTGTGAGAACTCTTCAAACAGGTTTCCTACAAAATAGATTTAGATAGGAAATGATTTTGGTACCTAGATCTTCTTGGGTCCAGAAAGGTTAGCAATCAAAGATTTTGGTACCCACATTTGTCTTATGGATTTCATAAAAATTACAGAATCAAAATATTTTGAAAGATAAAATTTATTTGATCTATAACTACGTGAATCACTAGTTGAGGCATATGAATGTCCAGAACTAGAATTACCAGTATTCTATCCAGATTTAGGAATAAATCTATTTTTAGTAATCTGTCTCTGTCCAGGTTTGTAGCCTATTCTAGTAGTGTATTTTGGTGCAACTTGCTTACCTAACATTTGAGTTAGTGTATCCTTTCCATTTGTGAACTTCTCTAAGTATTTTCTAAGTTTCTCATTAGACATTTTCAGTTCAGTGTTTTCTTTTAACAGTTGAGAATTCTTCTCTTTTTCAATAGTAAGTTTGGTTTTAATAGTTGTAGTGAGAGCATGTTGTTTCTTCAATGATTTGTATCTATCCTTAAGTTCATTGCATGTCTCTTCCATCATATTACAGTATTCAAATAGGTCAGCTTTAGACATATTTTCATCATTGTCTGAGTCACTATTATTTTTATAATAATAATCATTTAGTACAGGGGAAACAGGTACCTCAGAGGTATTGGTCATAAAGCACATGTTGGCATGATTCTTCTCAGAATCAGAAACTTCAGATTCACTTGTGTTGTCTTCAGATGCACTCCAGGTAGCCTTCATATCTTTCTTGTACTTCTTGTCCTTATAATCATATTTCTTTTTAACTTTTAATTTTTGACAATCAGCTTTGATGTGTCCTTTCCTTTTACACTCATAGCAGACTATTTCATTATACTTGTCATCTTTCTTCCAATCCTTCTTCCAATGTCCCTTATTGTCATACTTTCCTTTGTAATTTGATTTTCTGAAAATTTTCTTCTTCCTATAAAATTTTTTAAACCTTATGGCTATCTGAGCCATTTCAGCATCACTATCTGAATCAGAATCTTCACTGGTTGAACTCTCAGTAGGTATTTGCATTTTCTCCTTGTCTTTACTCTTAGAAGAAGTAGACTTGGAAGCTACGGATTTTCTCTTAGGTTCATCATCTTCCTCCTTATTCACCTTGAGTTCTTCCTCATACATCATTAATTTACCAATAAGATCTTTTACTAGCAGTGCTCCAATGTCACATGACTCTCTGATTGAGACAGAGGTGCCTCTCCATCGTTCTGGCAGACATCTCAGTATCCTCATAATTTGTTCCTTAGCTGGAACAGATTTCCCAAGTGAACTCATTGTATTGACTATCTCATTAAACCTGAGATACATATCAGAAATAGTTTCGTCATTTTTCATTTTAAAATTGTCATATTTAATAGTATAATTATTCAATCTCATTTCTTTGACATTAGTTGTTCCTTCATGAGAAACACCCAAAGTATCCCATATTTCATAAGCAGTTTTACAAGCAGAAATTCTATTAAACTTTTCATCTCATAAAGCACAGTACAGGGCATTCATAGCTTTACAATTATTATTGTAAGCAGTCTTTGTAGTTTCATCCCAAGTTGTTCTTTCAGTTTCTGGAATTTTATATTGAGATTCTATAGCAGTCTAAATATCAAAACCCATGCTTTCTAAATGAATTTTCAGTTTCAGTTTCCACTGGGCATAGTTTGTGCCATTAAAGAAAGGTGGTCTGTTAGTATCAGCACCCTCTAGTATATTATCCATAGTTAGATTTTAGAGAATAAAATTTAAAGAGATAAAATTTAGAACTAACGGAAATTTAAGATCTTTAAAGATGAAACTAAAATCACAGTTGAAAAATAGAGTATTTCAAAAAGCCTTAAACAAAAACAAAATCCTATGATACCAAATGTTGGTCGGAGTGGATACTCAAGAGGGGGGGTTAATTGAGTTCCAATTAAAATTTCTGTTAAAAATGTTTCCCTTTTTAAAATCCCCCAAATTAAAAACAAAGTTAAATTGTAGTGAATCTATACAGAGTGTAAAGGTTCAATCAGTTTCTCAAAGATTTATTAGGTCTCAGTTAACTTAATCTAAAGATTAAATTAACATTTGAAACTGACTTACTGATTTACAATAATTATAAAAACTTGATAATTTAACTATCAAAGTAGCTTTAAAATAGTTTTGTATTTCAAAGTAATAGCAGCGGAATAAATATATAGTTTGATTATAGACTTAAATTAAAATGCACAGCAGAGTTAACCAAGAGGTTCAGTCTCAAGCTGAGACTTAGTCCTCTCAATAATTTAAATAAATTTATCCACACCCTGGATTGGGGTTAAAAACAGTGAAAACTGTCCAGGCCACACAGGGACCTCTACCACAGTTCTTTGTGGGAAAAGCAAACAACAGCACACAGGTTGTTCAGGTCTTACTCGACCTCTACCACTTTCCACAGTGGGAAGAAAAGAGTTATGAAGTTCAAGTGAGGATTTAAGAATCCTCCAGTTTGGCTTAGGAGACAGTGTGTGTATAAAATAAACAGGATACACACACTGCTCAAAATGTAAAGATAGAGTCACTAAAGGAAGAATGTATCAGAGTTTAGAAATATCTAGTGATTGGTAGTGCAGATCTGGACTCTTTGGATTTAGCATAGATGCTTCTGATTCCTTCTGTGGTTTTTCTGTTAAAAATAGAGTATCGTGATTCAGCTTGATGTCCGTCACAGGCAAGTGAG
This sequence comes from Viscum album, assembly GCA_963277665.1. Lineage (NCBI taxonomy): Eukaryota > Viridiplantae > Streptophyta > Magnoliopsida > Santalales > Viscaceae > Viscum > Viscum album. Next base: position 385,648,764 of record OY728120.1, on the reverse strand, counting down.
TTCTCTGATTTTCAGTGTTCTTCGTATGTTCTTCGGTAGTGCTGGATTACATGCATAAGAGTTTTCTTTAGATCTTGAAAATGCCCCTTCTTACACTTTGTCGCGTGTTCTTCAGTCTCTCATGTATATTCATGGAAGAATTCTCTCTTTATGCCTTTTCATGCATCCATCCATTTTACTGCAGCTTGATCTTTCTTTTTATTCCCCGAGCTCCGGTAATGGGAATGATTACCTTTCCATAGGTACAAGGTACGGTCTCCTGACATGCCAACAACTAACATTAAATATCATTAATTTCATTAAAAACATCAATTATGACCGTTAGAATTAAATATGAATTTATAGAGATTCAAACAGTTTTCATGAATATCGGTGAGTCATGAGATCGGTGAGACATTTTGAATCTGCATCAGTTTTGGTTGCATCAGCATCAGTATCTTAGCATCAGTGTCTTAGCATCGGTGTATTAGCATCGGTGTCTTAGCATCGGTATCTTAGCATCGGTATCTCAGCATCAGTAGATTATCATCGGTAGATTAGCATTGGTAGATTAGCATCGGTAGCTTAGTATCGGTAGCTTAGCATCGGTAGATTAGCATTGGTAGATTAGCATCAGTAGATTAGCATCGGTAGATTAGCATCAGTGTCACTTTGGACCTTTGATAGTTAAAGGTGCGACCGTTCATCATCGGTGCGACCATTCATCATCGGTGCGACCGTTCATCATCGGTGACTCGGGAAAATGACTATCGGTGAGTCAAGACATGGAATTCTTACAAAATGTCTGTTCAATCCAGAATACTTCCAGGTCAACCATAACCATACATTGATCATTAATAAACATTTTTAGATATGATTTAAACACATTTATAACAAGTTGATTAAAATACTAAAAGGAAATAAATGAAACTAAGATTTGTGATTATTAAAAACAACCATTCCACGGAGAGTTCAACATTAAACATTATTAACATCATTACATAAATCCATTTACTTTAGTAAAACATCCTAAGATACCATCAAGAGAGGAAACCAAGCACATCCAGCTACCTCAAGCAGTGGGGGAGTGAATATAGAAAAACAAGCAACCCGACCATCGGCCATTAAACTAGCTCATATCAAGCAAGCATTTAGCTTTAAGAACATTAATGAGTAAGCTCGACTTCAACCTGTTCCATTATCTCCAATTCCATCCCCAACACCCTCATGCATATCCTGATGCATCTCACCATCATAGGTGTTAATTATTGCCACATAATTCGGGCATCCATGACTCATATCACATCAATCATCCCAAACTTAGCCATCCCAATATCATAACACATCACATGGAAAATATCACATCTATATCACATCATAAGTAAGAAAGAACAAACATATTCAATCAAGAAATCTAGGCCCTAAAATAAGGCATTAAGCATTCACATGAAAGCGGGCTCTCATGGCCCTCAACACAAGGCATCCAACCTTTATAAATAATGGGAATCTTAGCCCCAAGAATTTATATTTGTCAAACAAATAGTTTTATTCTATATTGAATTAACTGATTCATTATTCATAGTTTCCAACTATGGGAAACCTAAGACATAAACTATAATAAGCTATCAAATTGCTTAAAAATTCTCTCTAGCATAAAACTGGTTCCAAAAACCTCAAATAAGACAAAATTTCATTTAACATGCCTTTTTTTATTATTATCAACAATAATTCACATGTTTCACATTCTTTATCAATTCCATTAACACATGGATCAATATTTTCAATTAAACATGCATATTTGTATCAATTTTAATATAATCAAAATTATAAGAAATGTCAAATTACAAACATACCTCTTCTTAAATTCTTAATCCAAATAATCAATTGATTATAGCTTTACATTCTTTACCATTTTCCATTAATTTCAATATGTTAAACCAAGAAAAACAACATGCTAACAAAGCATAGTATAAATAGCACACTATCTAAAAAATCAAGAGGCAAGTTGTTATCATGGCGAAAAGCAACAACATGAAATCACTAAACATAAACCAATTTCATTCTTTAATTTGGTTCAATATTTACTAGGTTAATTCCATTACCATCCAATGGGATAAACCATGTTAACTTTATAATTGGATGTAAATAAAATAGAAGCAACAAATCCCCTACCTCTAAGGCATCAATGTTCTTCACACAAGAGAAGACCAACATTGTGGATCCCGATTACCTCTCCCACAAGAATACTACATCCCTCCAAGTACAACATGCCACAAATGCACCAACAATAATAAAACTCAATTAGAACATGGAGAGAAAACCACCATCATCTGGCAAGAAAACACATGAGGAATCGGACCAAAGAACCACAAGAGAAGGGGTAGAACATACCTTGGATCACCATAGATCAAAGATAAAATATAGGAATTAATCCCCTTCAAAGGGATCCTAATCTCCTGAAGAAGATGTTGTTGGTCGTCAGAAGATTTGGGAGAAAGCGTAGTGTTTGTGGTGAAATCAAGGGGTGTTTCACATTATAAAATGCACTTCCCAACATAGATTTATGGTGTGAATCATCCATTTACACCATAAAATGATCTCATGTTTAACATACACTAAAAACAATGTCACCTCAAACTACACAACTTGTATTTAACTTACGTCGTAAATGTTTGTTTTATGATTTAAATTCCACGGGCACAGCCACGCAAGCTGTAAAACTCACTTGTGTCGCAAAACTCATCATTACACCATAAATTCTCCATGTTTCTAGATTTTAGTAGGAAAATACCTATGTATCCCCACTAAGCCTCCTCCAAGCACTATGGGCTTTGGACACATGCAAAGGTTCAGGCTACAAATATATGGGCCCTTGCACGTCTCTAATCTAACTCACTCTTAGATTTCACCACATCCATGACCCTAACCAATATGAAGTTGGTACGTTCATGACCAATTTTATTCTCACTACTATAGGAGTATCCTTATATTCTCCTCACTAATCCAAAAAATCCAATCTCTATCACATGTGTCCTATCCATTACTAATCGTGATGACTGGAAGTAACCACCTTATTCATACTCGAGCACCAACACAAAACACGGATCACCAAACACTAAGAAAGTACTTACCTTCACTCATCGCTCCCAAGACACCAAAGTGCTGAAAATTGATTCATCACAAGACTTATGGTTCTCCCTGCCATAAGGATCCACTTTTAAAGGCCGATTCCAACTAATGGTGCTCCCTACCATAGGAATCACCTACTGAAACTCTCACATTAAGATACTTAATCCCAACATCAAACATCCATCCCATGAGCCTAAACATGTGACTCTTTCTCAAATAAACCTCAACATAGACATTGAATGCATAATTTAAACACTCAGGTCCTTTCTGGTCTACCACTGAAAACCAAGAAAAGTCGGTATGCAGTGGCACTGATTGCTTTTTCCCATCACCAGACTAAATCGAGTCCACTCCCACCAACCTCACTTGGCGCTTCCAAATAAGCATGATACACCATATGAGCACACAATTTAAGCATATGGATCACTTCTGGAAAAAAATTAAAATCTAAGCATCTCAGTTTGTGTAAGTATTAGTTACTTATTTAAAATACCCACTTAAAAAAACATTTAACAAAAGCCAAAACTCACCCAAGTTTTTCAAAATACCCTTTATCATCAAGAGTTTTCACCAAAAACTAAAATCACCAAAATCCCTAGACTAGCCAATCACTTTCTTAAAAAACAACCCTGTTTTTAAAAGCCACTTTGAAATCCAATTTCAAAAACCATTTGAAATCTAATTTCTCAAACCCTTCCATCTGAATTTTTCAAAACCATAAAATCCCAACCATTTCAAAATAACCATCTCTATGATCCATTTCAAGTAAAACAAACTTATAAAATCATTTCATGAACACCTCATGCCACCACATGGGTTTTCTTTTCAAACTTGGGTTTTTCCTCAAAATTCCAAAATCTCCAAAACCATTTCCCTATGATGGACAATAATTACAATCATAATCAATCAAAAAGTCTCCTCAAATCCATATTAATCTAATCACACCATATAATTTATTTGAGGAAACGTCGAATATATTATAATCTGCTTCAATTAATAATGGATACTGATGAGGAAACATGTCAAACAATACTACCCATAGGCGTGTGTATCATGAACTAAGCATACCACTATCATGATGCATGAACAATTAACTAGCTCCCACCTAATCCCAATAACTCATTTCGAGTCTCATCCACCTCATATTGAGATTCTCGGTCCAACACCTCACTCATCCTAAAGTTCTAGGTCTAAACAATGAACATCCCCTGGAAACTTGGGTTTCCACTGATGTTATGTTGGGTAGGCATGCACTCAATCTACCGCTCAAGTCCTAACAACCTATCTCTATCTCTAACTAACACTTTCCCATCCCAAATATTCTTTGATACCATTTTTTCATGCTCTGGCCTAAATCACCCAAATGACACCCGAGTGGGGATGCTACATGATCTCGAACATACCTTCCCATATGTCATAGGTTGTCGACTAGTGGAGAGGGCCTAAAATATTTATGGGGAGACTATCCCCTTAAGAATAAGTCTCATGGGTTATGCTTGAATCTACCAAAAGATCAGTATGCCCCATTCGTATGATGAACATCTCAAAATACCTTTAGCCGCAAAATAGATCCAAGAAGGCCCCCACAATCTAGAATATAAAGCGATAAATAGTCTATACGATGCATCAAAACATAATAGAGTAGTAGTAATAAATGAACATATAACAATAATCATATATAAAAACAATTATAGTCCGACCAATACAAGCATGGAACAATAACCAAAAGATAAAATGGACTCCAGCCCAACTCACATAGTCTAACATGCCAAATCCTTAACCTCTACAACTTCTAGGTCCTAACCATGTGCTAGAACCAAGCAGTACATGTTCCCTAGATGGAAAACGAAGGTGTACCCACATATATTGAAACTCATGTTGTGTACATGGGCAGGGGTGAGTCCGGCAACCCAGTAGGAATCCTTGATGCTTCAGCAATGCCAAGTACTATTTTGATCAAATGGATTTCCATGCAATACATACAAGGTTTACAAGTCATGCTCGTGCAACACACCTAGCCAAAAAACATAATACACAATGCACATATAAGCAAACATGTTATGTCGTCGTGTTCTAACTAGACCACCAAAACACCTGACCTCACCTGCTTCATCCAATGCCAGTAAATGAGTCATATCATGTCCCGAACCATACCTAAAGAAGTAGAGTAAGGGGTTTACCAAGTCCAGACCACTACCTAAGGACTCTGGGTAGGTTTTACATCATGTTTGGGACCATATCTTCTCACTCAAGGGAGGTTTCACATCAAGTACCCAAACCATAACTTATCACTCAAGGTAGGTCACACACAATATCCTAAACAATCCATTCTCAATCAAGGGAGGTCCTTCCAACTCCTTCTCACTCATGGTGGAGACATTATCCTGGACACTACCCTATCACTCAAGGCAAGGTCTGATATCACATCATAACCTAGGCTGACCTTCTCACTCAAGGTGGTTGATTCCAACACCTTCTCACTCAAGGTCTGGCCATTGCCTTGTCTTGTCACCTAACACACACACAACTAAGAATATACAACCAACAACAGATAGGTAATGAGACCAATCCCACAAGCTCACCAGCTATTTATCATGGTTTTGGTCACTCGAGTCCTAGCCTCGCATCTTGAACATGTCTTAACATCCATCAAGACTCACCAACTAATCTCCTTAAGACCATCCCAATCACTCAAGACTTAACCAACTCTTAAAATATCACTCTATGATGAAATTACCCAAGAAAAAATACCATCCCCACTTCATGGAACCGATCACGGTTCCATTGAACATAACCAATTTACCCATATCTACCTCCTAAGGGGTCAACCACCACATCAAAACCCAACCTAGGCTTTGATACCAAAGTAGGACATCATCAAGATAACTCACACAGTCATGCATCATAATGCAAAAATATACACACCAGGAAACCACAATCAAGAGGCATATACAAAAACAATCATGTTTTATAAAATAAGGCATCACCCACATGAGTTCAAACAGACCAAAACAACTCAACCAACCCCTTTTGGATTTCCTTTAAAAACTAAGTCAAATATCCATTTTTAAACCATTTAGAAAAGGTATCACATGTCATCTTACTCATTCTAGACCCTTGGACAAAATCCCATCAAGACTTTATTTTAAAACCCCTACCTTTGTTTTGAGATACCATTTCAAAACCCATTCTTGGAACATCCCTTTCTAAATCAACCCCTTGTTAAAATTACATTTTAAAAAGGAAACCTATTACTATTTGAAATCTAACTCATGCCACCAATAAAACCATCTGTAGGGTTATTGACACTCGTTCAACCAAGGTGCCACCATCAAACTATTTAGTAAGCTATGTGGTCCATGTTGACTATTAGGTCGACGTGAACCCATCCCAATATATGGGGTGAAACCACAAAGGGTTATTAAATGTGATAACAATAATTATAATGATGTAATCACTACTACAAAAACGGTCTTTATCAGTGCTCAAAACAGGCTTTAAGAGCACTAAAAAGGCACTGTAAAGCTTAGTGATGATAAAGGGGGGTACCCTTTATCAGCACTAAAAAAGCGCTGATAAAGAGCGCCTTTATCAACGCTAAAAAAACACTCATAAAGGGTTACTTTATCAGCATTGAAAATGAACTGATAAATGTCATGCCTACTGTAACATGAAATTCTGCAACAACACACCCAAACAAAACCTGCAAAAAAATCAGCATATCAAAAAAGCAGTTCACACAGATAAAATATGCAGTGGTAGTAAATTTGGGATCAAAGGATGGGAAAAAAATTCATAACTAATGTGATTTACTAATTATTCATTATGATTATCAAAAGGTGCCATTAAATACTATCTCCTCCAAATGATATCTTACATTGACTTATATAAAATATATAGAGAAAGTTCATTGTCAGAATCTTAAGAAAAAATTGATTAAGGCATGCATGCGAGTTATTCTTCATGTTTTTTTGTGGTTAAGATTCATGTCATGCTTGGATATGGAATTTGTTTATAGATTTTGAGTTCCTTTTTGGATATGTTGCCTTAGGACTTAGAGAGTTTCCCCTATAGATTCCTCATGGTAGATGGATTTGGGTGATTCTTGGGACACTTAAGGAAATGTGTTCTTGTGGTAGATGCCTTTATCTTATGGTGTGTTGTCTTCTTTTCATGCCATTTATAGAATTTATAAATGGTGGGGAGATATATGCTTATTCTTTGTCCATACTAGACTCTTGATTAGTAGTCATGTAGTGCTTTTATTGGGGGATACAATTTAGAAGAACCCATGTGGGTACACTTTCATGGGGAAGTTTCCTATTCATTTTGAACTTTTATTGTTTTAAATACATAGGAAAAGGATGGGTTGTATGACTCCAAGTAAAAACCATGAAACTTACCTTTTTGAGGGAGTTGTTAGGAACACGAGTTGTTCGTGGTTAGGAGAAACCATGTGGTATGGATCTATAGTTTAACTAAGTCATTTTGAATGATTGGAACACGGTTAGTTAATTGTTTGTCCAAACTGTGCAGAAGAGGGTTTCTTATCCAATGGATCCCAAAAAGTTAGTGAACAGTTTGGAAAACTGCCCAACCAGACCATGAAAGTTGTCGATGATATGGCATAATTTAAGGGATTTCAACCTATTTCCTCCCATCTCCTTCCTGAAACTTAGTCTAAGAGCCCTTTATCTTGAAAATTTATCAAATTTAAATACTATATTCTTTTTTCTTTCCCTTTCATTCTTCTCCCTCTCCCTTTCCTCTTTGTTTCCATCCCTCACCATGAACTCTAGGGATAAAGGTTTATATTTAGGGTGTGTGATGAATTATTAATGTGGGTTTATTTTCTAAGGACTACTTAGGACTCTATGAGGCTTTTCTAAGTGTCTTATGTCATAGTTAATGACTTTTGGATTGTTTTTCGTACGTCGGTGGTTGTTTTCACTTAAAAATTATGTCCATTTTAAACAAAAGAGAAACACTTTGAGTGATACCGGTCACACCGTGTCTCGTATTGAGGCGGGGTTAAATCTTACACATCAAAAATGACCCATGGATCATTCTCCTAAAGTATCAACACAATACAAATGTGTTTGGTTGCTTTTCTTCATGTCATTTGTTGTTTTCACTTAAAATTCTGTCCATTTTAAACAAAAGAGAGACACTTTGAGTGATACCGGCCACACCATGCCTCGAATTGAGGAGAGGTTGACTCGTAAACATCACACATGACCCATAGATCGTTGTCCTAAAGTATCAACACAATACAAATCTGTTTGGTCAGTTTTCCATACATCAGTGGTTGTTTTCACTTAAAAATTATGTCCATTTTAAACAAAAGAGAGACACTTTGAGTGATACCGGTCACACCGTGCCTCGAATTGAGGAAATGTTGACTCGTAAATGTCAAAAATGACCCATGGATCTTTCTCATAAATTATAAACACAATCCAAATTCATTTTCTCACTTTTTCGTTTGTCGGTTGTTGTTTTCACTTAAAGTTTTGTCCATTTTAAACAAAAGAGAGACACTTTGAGTGATACCGGCCATACCATGCCTTGGATTGAGGCAGGGTTGACTCATACACGTCAAAAATGACCCAAGGATCATTTTCCTAAAGTATCAACACAATCTGAATGTGTTTGTTTGGTTTTCCGTACGTTAGTGGTTGTTTTCACTTAAAAATTATGTTCATTTTAAACAAAAGAGAGACACTTTGAGTGATACCGGCCACACCATGCCTCATATTAAGGCGGGGTTGACTCTTAAACATCAAAAATGACCCATGGATTGTTCTTCTAAAGTATCAACACAATTCGAATGCATTTGGTCACTTTTCTGTATGTCAGTTGTTGTTTTCACTTAAAATTTTGTCCATTTTAAATAAAATAGAGGAACTTTGAGTCATACCGGCCACACCGTGACTTGAATTGAGGCAGGGTTGACTCTTAAACATAACACATGACCCATGTATCATTTTCCTAAAGTATAAACACAATATGAATGTGTTTGGTCAGTTTTTCGTACGTCAGTTGTTGTTTTCACTTAAAAATTATGTCCATTTTAAATAAAAGAGAGACACTTTGAGTGATACCGGCCACACTGTGACTCAGATTGAGGTGGTGTTGACTCGTAAAAGTCAAAAATTACCCATGGATAGTTCTCCTAAAGTATAAACACAATAAGAATTTTTTTGGTCTTTTTTTTATATGTCAGTTGTTGTTTTCACTTAAAATTATGTCAATTTTAAACAAAAGAGAGACACTTTGAGTTATATCGGCCACACCATGCCTAGGATTGAGGAGGGGTTAACTCATAAATGTCACACATGACCCATGGATCGTTTAACTAAAGTATCAACACAATCAGAATTCATTTGGTTGGTTTTCTGTACGTTAGTTGTTGTTTTCACTTAAATATTATGTCCATTTTAAACAAAAGAGAGACACTTTGAGTGATACCGCTCACAAAATGTCTCGGATTGAGGTAGGGTTGACTCATACATGTCAAAAATGACCCATGTATCATTCTCCTAAAGTGTAAACACAATATTAATGTGTTTGGTCACTTTTCTGTATGTCAGTTGTTGTTTTCACTTAAAAATTTTGTCCATTTTAAACAAAAGAGATACTTTGAGTGATACCGGAAACATTGTGCTTTTTATTGAGGTGGGGTTTACTCTTACACATAAAAAATGACCCATTTATCGTTGTAATAAAGTATCAACACAATCCTAATGCATTTGGTTGGTTTTCCGTACGTCAGTGGTTGTTTTCACTTAAAAATTATATCCATTTTAAACAAAAGAGAGACACTTTGAGTGATATCGGTCACACCGTGCCTCATATTGAGGCGAAGTTGACTCTTACACATCAAAAATGACCCATGGATCATTCTCCTAAAGTATAAACACAATCTGAATGCATTTGGTTGCTTTTCCATATGTCAGTTGTTGTTTTCACTTAAAATTCTATCCATTTTAAACAAAAGAGAGACACTTTGAGTGATACCGGCCACACCGTGCCTCATATTGAGGCGGGGTTGACTCATACACATCACACATGACCCATGTATCATTTTCCTAAAGTATCAACACAATCATAATTATTTTTTTTTGGTTTTCCGTATGTCAGTTGTTGTCTTCGCTTAAAAATTATGTGCATTTTAAACAAAAGAGAGACACTTTGAGTGATACCGGTCACACCGTGCCTCATATTGAGGCGGGGTTGACTCGTACATGTAAAAAATGACTCATGGATAATTATCCTAAAGTATCAACACAATAATAATGTGTTTGGTCACTTTTCCATATGTCATTTGTTGTTTTCACTTAAAATTCTATCCATTTTAAACAAAAGAGAAACACTTTGAGTGATAACGGTCACACTGTTCCTCATATTGAGGCAGGGTTAACTTATACACGTCACACATGACCCATGGATCATTTTCCTAAAGTATCAACACAATAAAAATGTGTTTGGTTAGTTTTCCATACGTTAGTGGTTGTTTTCACTTAAAAATTATGTCCATTTTAAACAAAAGAGAGACAATTTGAGTGATACCGGACACACTGTGCCTCGGATTGAATCAGGGTTGACTTTTACACATCAAAAATGACCCATGTATAATTCTAATAAAGTATAAACACAATCCTAATGTGTTTGGTTTCTTTGTTGCATGTCAGTTGTTGTTTTCACTTAAAATTCTGTCCATTTTAAACAAAAGAGAGACACTCTGAGTGATATCGGTCATACCGTGCCTCAGAATGAGGTGGGGTTGACTCTTACACATCAAAAATGACCCATGTATCGTTGGAATAAAGTATCAACACAATATGAATGTGTTTGGTCAGTTTTACGTACGTCATTTGTTGTTTTCACTTAAAATTATGTCCATTTTAAACAAAAGAGAGACACTTTGAGTGATACCGGCCACACCATGCCTCATATTGAGGCAGTGTTGACTATTACACATCAAAAAATACCCATGTATATTTCTCCTAAAATATCAACATAATCCTAATGCGTTTGGTCATTTTTCCGTATGTTAGTTATTGTTTTCACTGAAAATTTTGTCCATTTTAAACAAAAGAGAGACACTTTGAGTGATACCGGCCACACCGTGCCTCGGATTGAGGTGACGTTGACTCTTACACATCAAAAATGACCCATGTATCTTTTTACTAAAGTATAAACACAATCTAAATGCGTTCGGTCGGTTTTCCATACGTTAGTTGTTGTTTTCACTTAAAAAGTATGTCTATTTTAAACAAAAGAGAGACACTCTAAGTAATATTGGTCACAACGTGCCTCGTATTGAGGCATAGTTGACTCGTACACATAAAAAATGACCCATGAATCATTCTCCTAAAGTATCAACACAATCCTAATGCGTTTGATCACTTTTCCATATGTCAGTTGTTGTTTTCACTTAAAATTATGTCCATTTTAAACAAAAGAGAGACACTTTGAGTGATACCGGCCACACTGTGCCTTGGATTGAGAAGGGTTTGACTCATACATGTCACACATGACCCATGTATCTTTTTCCTAAAGTATCGACACAATACTAATGTTTTTTGTCGGTTTTCCGTACGTTAGTTGTTGTTTTCACTTAATAATTATGTCCATTTTAAACAAAAGAGAGACACTATGAGTGATACCGGTCACACTGTGCCTCATATTGAGGTGGGGTTGACTTGTACACGTCAAAAATTACCCATGGATCATTATCCTAAAGTATCAACACGATCTGAATGCTTTTGGTCGCTTTTCCATACGCCAGTGATTGTTTTCACTTAAAATTTTGTCTATTTTAAAGAAAAGAGAGACACTTTGACTGATACCGGCCACATTGTGCCTCATATTGAGGCGAGGTTGACTCGTACACATCAAACATGATCCATGGATCATTTGAAATCTTGATTCTCATACTTCAATCAATTTAGGGCAGAGATGTTTACTCATCTTTTCTTTGAATGTGAGTGGGCATGCGTGATATGAAGGTATTTTGGAGATTTTACAGGTTTTTCTTATCGAGATCCCAAAGAAAAGTGGTTCATCATTCTTGAATTTTTATGGTTCATTTCATCTGTTAAAATAGACAAATGATCCATTGGATAAAGTATGTTTTATTTAATAACAATTACAATTTTTCTACGAACGTTTACATACAATAATGTTTCATCTTTTGATCTTCGTGAACCCCTCTCAAAAATATCTGCCAATTGTACACATCCCCAAGTCAGATCTTCATGCTATTTGTGTATAATCTTCCATTAGGTATGTGTCCCACTCTTTTCTGAACAAATCTATAGTTTCTTGTGAATATGAGGTTTTTCGACAGTCAGAGTAGTACTGCAAAATATATAAATAAAGAATTAATAAATAATTTAAATGAAATAGTAGTCGTTTTTTAAAATACCTCTTTAGGGATGCTATTTTGTTGATGGAAAACGATCTCTCTCATAAATTTACAAACATAATAATCACAATCTTTATCATTTGTTTGTTTTGGACACTGTAAAAACTTCGATCATTAGGAGAATAAGTAACTTGTTTTGATATGTGTTTGGATAGTGAAATTTTAGTATATATACCCTGATACTTGTCCAGACATAGTACTTGTTCTCCTCCTTATGCTTAGCCCATGTCCTCATTCTTTTTTTATATGATATTGATACACTACCCTATCATAAAAAAATCCTCAGTAAAAGATAATATAAATTATATAACTTGCTGTTTAGACCTAAAACATAGGATTTAGTGTCTTACAGATTCACAAACTCCGTCATGTGTGGTCAGTTTGTTAGATATCCTTACATTGAATCCAAAAAATAAATCTTTGGAGTATCCAAGTTCACCGCAATTAGCATTCAATGTTGCTTAAAAATACAAAAAGGAATAAGTAATGAAAGAAGTGAAAATATAATTGATATGATTTAATCGTAGAGTTTTACCCCTACATGGTTGGTATTAGTAAGAGTTTGTCATCCGTAATCTTTCTTTCAAATATTTTCAGCAAGCCTTTTACTATTTCATCCCTTATTGATGGCTCTAATTTCGTTAGTTGTGTAGATGTGGTATGAGGTCTAACGAGTCTGAATTTTGGATCATGGGGAAATCCCTTCAACTTTTTTTCATATATACGTCTGCTAATAATATAAAATGCATTTAGTCATAATTATCACATTATATCAACTTTTAGAAAATCAATTCATGAAAACATACCTCATATATACATTTACAACTGTGACGTCTAGCCAACCGTATTCAAGGATGTCATTTACATTTTCAGTAGTAATGTAATCTGAAATTTCCTCTCTGTGTATATTCTCTTCAAAAACAACTATATGACTACTACCACTTTTTAGCTTCGTATCCACATGATTATTCAATTCTAGTAAATGTGGATAGAGAACAGGTAGTGTAATTGTGCTTTAATTAGATATTTTGGATCGGTTGGTTGATCCTTTAGATACTTTTGAGCCCATGTTTCTTATCACCCCTTCCCTTTCTCCGTCTATAATAAAATTCACTGGTTCAGACCTTTTTTTTATTAATTATTAAAGGTTTATCTTGAAAAAAAATGGAAATAAATACCTCTTTGTCCACATGTACTCTTACAATTTGTGACGGTCATGCAATGAATTTACTAATATCCTCTTCAACCGTATGAATATCATCATCATCAAGTGGAATAGGTAGCTCTGCATTTGGCTCATGAGCTATAGTAATTTTCACTTTCAGATGATCTGTTGGAAGTGGTCTATTATACAGCTTGTCCTCTGGGATGTTGAACATCGTAGCCCTCACTACAAGGTGATAGGTGGGTGTTGACAGATATAAATCACAGTCATTATCACCCTGTAAAAGATCAGTACAAGAAAAGTATCAGTGTTTGTCTGATTCGCATTTCATGGGAACAATTATTAGAATATTGATTACCATGGCTAAGACATATCTTTAAGGGGAATGTCTTGCCTCAAATCTAGTGGGGGTGGGGCAGGATCTTCACGCGCTGGTTGTTCCTAAGTTGTGTCTTCTCCTTGCTTCTTACCCATAAAAGTTGCTATCAACTCTCCTTGCCATTGAAATCACTCTTCAAGAGTTGCTAGTCTTTCGCTCATTTGTTTCATTTCTTCATTTTTATCATCCGTTTGTTTTTTCTCAAAATATACTCGGGGTGTCACCTCAAACCCTGCACCTCTGACACGAGCATATTGTTATGGCCGCTTCAAAGTCATCGATAATAGGTCTACATCCGCTACAGGAGTAGCTGATTCCTGTGACTTTCGGATATAGAAAAATAAGTAATTATTATTATGTAATAACAATTTAAAACAAAAAAAATTATCATGTCATACTTACACATATTTCCCACACTTTTTGTGTGTTTTCATCTACTAGATTCCCTTCCTTATTCACACGCGTCTCCTTCCATAGCACGTGACGTGGGATGGAAGTGTATTTGGATTTAGACCCATCAATCTACATATAAATAGAAAGATAATTATGATGTTTTTTCTTAGCACATAACAATATTACTTTAAATTTAAAATACGCATACCCCATTCTTACTTTACGATAGGGCTATGTTAGTTTTGATGCACATTCCTTATTTCCAGTACTGAGTTGTTGTTTCATAAATGAAATATTGACAATCAAAGTGATGAATACATGTATCCTCAAACAACGTATTATCAGCCACAATGTACCTGAAACTTATTATCCCCACAGCGGCCAATAAATGCATCTCATGCTTCTTGGGATATCAGGTGAGTGTAGACAAGGGGTGGGTGTGGGTTTATTTTACCTTTGGAATCTTTCAGGTGACATTTTGTTAAAATAGTGCGAAAACCTCAATGAATCCTTCCTGAAAGCCTTAATACATAATTCTTGTGTGAATCATCAACTATAAATGTACTCTATAAGGGATTGAGAAGAGTAAGACAATGTTTCATTATTTTATTTTCTAGTAAATTAAAGAAATAATATCATAACGTTACCATAATTTCTTCCCAGATCATAGCCTTCAGCCTGGACACAACATGGTGCCATGAATCTATGTCAATCAGTACACGTTGTCGAGTGACAATTCTAATGTAACTACTAAACATAACCTTGTTAGGATTTACATGTTGGTCTCGTGCATACCATCTGACATCAAATTTGATGCCTTTGATTTCCGCCTTAAGAACTTTGGCTAACACCGTCAAACTACGACGCACCTATGTTTTCTACAACATCGGTTCTTCATCCCTGACCATTTTATCAATATCAACATCATCAATATGTTCATGTGGAATGGTAGCAATGACATGTGTTGATGGTTGTTTGACCTCAACACTAGGAGCAGCAACAGGTTCAGAAACTTTTTGTTGCTTTGAATTGTGAGCAGCAACTTAAGAGACTTGTTCGACCTCGAGGTTAGGAGCACCAGAACGTGCAAAAGTTATTATCTACAAAAGTGGTTGAATGGTTAATTTAGATTACATAAATTTATTAATTATAAGATAATAACATGAGATAACAAGATCTATATTACAAACAAAATATAACCTGTTTATTGAACTCTCTTTCTTTTTTTTCAAAGGTTGAAGGGATTTGACACCTCTATCGATTATACAAATCCCTTCATTGTGGTCTCCTCTAACATAAAAAATATCATCTACATTGGGACCACTACAAAATGATTGCTACTTACCACTGAAAGTATCATCCTCAATTGAATTTTCATTGGACCCTTCAGTAGTTTTGGATGATAACAGAACAATCGACCACTTTCGGTTTGTGGGATCTGGAACATAAAATACTTGTACCGCTTGTGATGTTATTATAAACTATTCTTCTTTGTACCCTTCTTTACTAAAATCAACTTTCACAAATCCCAATTCATCTATTTTAACACCACTGTTGTTATCAACCCATTTTTATTGAAAAATCAGCAATTGGAATGTCGTATAATCCAACTCCCATATTTGTTTGATAATGCCAAAGTATGACATATTCGCATAAATTGGATTTTTTTCCCTTACTACTAGAAACATGCATCACTTCAGTCACAAGTGTAACTCCACTATCTTGCATGGTACTATATTCATCATGTTCATTTGTATAGAATGTATAACCATTAATTACATAACCATTGTAAGATAATACATACACACTTGGTCTGATAGCTAGTCATCGAAGTCGTTCTGAAATTGAATTCATATTTTCATCTAACTCCTTAAAAATATAGTTATGAAACCATCCTATAAACTAGTGATTATGTGTATTTGATATCCATTTTTCATCCATTGATGGATTCAACTGCATAAGAATTTATTTGTGGGTTTCAATATATGGAGCAAACTCCCAACTATTATGCAAAACATAAAGGTGGGTCTGCTCCTGATTTGTAATATTGATTGTCACAACATCTCTTCCAGAAATTCCCTCACCCCCAATGCATCTAGTGTGACGAGATTTTGGGAGACCAATGCTTTCCACATCATATGGGTATTCGGTACAGAATTCAATGGCTTCCTCAACAATATATCGCTCCATAATACAACCCTCTGGCCGACTTCGATTTTTGACATACCCTTTCAAAATCTTCATATACCGTTCAATGGGGTACATCCATCTATAGTTCACAAGACCACAAAGTCGAATCTCTCTCACCAAGTGAACCATCAAATGAACCATCATATCAAAGAATGATGGTGGGAAGAATATTTCTAATTCATATAATATGATGACAATTTCTCTTTCCATAGCTGGCAATTTCACCGGGTCTAAAACTTTGCTGCATATAGCTTTGAAAAAGAAAGAAAGTTTGGTTAATTTATGACGAACATTCTTGGGCAAAATGAAACGTAAAGCTATAGAAATTAAATATTGCATAAAAACATGGTAGTCATGTGATTTCAAACCTTTTAACTTAAAATCATTCATTGACACAATGTTCTTGATATTTTATGAATACCCATATGAAACCTTTACGTCATTGAAGAAGTTGAAAAACTTATATCTCTACTCCCTGGAAAGAGTGTAAGTAGTTGGAGGAAGAAACATTCAATTTTTACCCTTCACGGGAGCCAACTCTTCTTGTATTCTCATGTCAACCAAGTTCAACCTTGCCTTAATTCCATTCTTTGTTTTTCTAGAGGAATTTAGCAATGTTCTGATAACACTATCACATAAATTTTTTCTATATACATCACATCAATAAAATTTTTGACGTACAGACAATTCCGGTATAGTAATTCAAAAAAAACTGATCTCTTTTTCCAACCGATTTTCATAAGGTTTTTCGAAACTGGTTTACCAAAAATAGTGTTCACATCTTTTACTTTCTCAAACATCTGATCACCTGTTAGTGGAGACGGTGTTGTGCATTGTTCTGAGCTTCCATTGAATGATGTCATCCATGATCGGTACTTATGTCGATGGGTTATAAATCTACGATGTCCTAGAAACATAGATTTTGATGAATGTTTCAATCTAATTGATTTTGTATCTTCTTTGCACACGAGACACCCTTGAGTTCCTTTAATGCTATATCATGAAAATTTTCCATAAGCAGGTAAATCATTTATCATCCTATACAACATCACTCTCAATGTGAATTATTCACTTTTATAAGCATCATACAACATAACACCTGAATCCTACAATAACTTCAAATCCTCGATCACAGGAGCCAAATAAACATCAATATTGTTACCTGGTTGTTTTGGTCCTAATATAAGCATAGATGACATGATGAATTTCCATTTCATGCATAACCAGGGTGGCAAGTTATAATTTACCAACATAACAGGTCATGTACTATGAGTGCTGGTTTGAAAACCAAAAGGATTCACTCCATCTATAGATAACGCAAGACGAAGGTTTCTAGGCTCATTTAAAAATTCACGATACTCATGATCAATTCTCTTCCATTGAGGAGAGTCAGTCGGGTGATGTAATTTCCCATCTTTAATTATTTTATCTACATGCCACGACAATTGTCTTGCAGTTTCTTCACTTCCATATAGACGCCTAAACCTTGGAATGATTGGAAAGTACTATAAAACTTATATAGGATTGGATTCATCTTTCTTGTATCGAGAAGCACCACACTTTGGGCATTCTGTAAGTAATTTTTTCTCCTTGAGAAACAATATACAGTCTTTCGGGTAGAAATATATTCTTTCAGAAATCATACCCATTGAGCGTAGCATTCGTTTAGCTTCATATGTCCGGATTGGGAGCTCATTATCTTCCGAGAGCATATCATTCAAGAGATAAAGTAGTTCTATAAAACTAACATCACTCCATACATTTCCTACTTTCAATTTATACAACTTCAGTACAACTGACAATGCAGTATATTTAGTGTAACCAGCATACAATGGCGTCTTTGTAAAACTCTTTAACTTCTCAAATAATTTTGGGCAATCACGGAGTTCATCTTCAACTGTCCTTGTCATTTCCTCAATACGATATTTATCATCATTTACATCTGTAATCACATCCTCCATACGGTCTTCTTCATTATCCATATTTATAATCATATCTGATGATCCATAAAACACAGTTTTATCCCAGCCAGTAGCTACATTCTCTTTTTCTCCGTGTTGATTCCAACATTTATAACTCTAATCTATTCCATGACATATCAAATGTTCTTCCAACTCCTATAGAGTAATTAGTCTATAATAAAAACTACGTAAACACAGATAAATGATTTTAGAAGGATCCTTTGCGTGATCCTTTGCAAACTTGATGAACTCTTTCACTCCATTATCATACTCTATTGTCAAATGATTAGCATTCGTCCAATATTTATTCATCTCCATCCTATTTGAATCTCAAATATTATTATTTATGATTCAAATACACAAAACAAGACTTCCAAATATAGTATAATAGAACCTCTTTCTTATAAAAATAGAGATTAATAGAGCCTAACCATTTCTAATAAATATTTGGAAATCAATAGAACCAGGATAGAACCCCCATCAAAATCAGCACACTTTCCAGCCCCCTTACCAATAGTTCTAGCACCCACCACCCTTGCAGCAAATCATTAAACATCATTTTAACCACCCCTACCAGCCACCTCATTCATAATAAAATAATCACATTAAACAACCCAAAACTAGTGACCAAACTCAAATAAAATGAAAACAAGGATGCAATTTTGATGAGAAAACTAATATAGTAGATACATTTTCAAACACAAAGGGGTTCGAGGGGGAGAAAAATAACCTAGGTTTATCCAAAATTACTATGAAATATCATAGGTTTTGTTACCCAAATTAACATAAGAAATAGAAGATTGAGGTTAGTGAACATAAATTCTATCAAAACTCCTCTCACTAACTGTTAATACCTTCCATAATATTGAAAGAATTTGTGAAATTAATTTTATAAATAAATTATTTCCCAAGATCATGACTTTTAGATTAGAAAAATTCCCATCCATTTAGGTAAAATAGAAATATGCTTTTTTTATTATGAATCATTAAATTTGGACAAACACACTAACCAACTCAATAAAATTCATATTTTCACAGGAATTTGAAGGTAAATAGAGATAAATAATTCCATTAAAAATAATTCAACTGAATCGTTTAGTATCAATTGAAAGAGGGTATTGGTTAATAAAGGGATGAGGTCAATAACTCAAGACATAATCATTCCTAGACTCTCAAACCAAACTCACTTCATGCATTTTTGAAAGAATGTGACCTAAAAACATATCCCAAACACACAACACAACCCAAACCAAACCAAACTAAACCACCATAATGAATATTAGAATAAGAACAAAAGGAAACGGATGAGGATGAGCGGAGAAATCACCAAAGATCAAAGATGGGAAGTCGAGAATCTAACCTCATTGAAAGGAATCCCAAACACTTGAAGTAGGGTTCGCGGGGAGTAGGGTCCAGTGGGGAGGAGGAGAAGTAGGGTTCATGAGGAGGAGGATCCGTGGAAGGGGTTCAAGGGGGAGGATAAGGAGTAGGGTTCGCGGTAGAGTAGGGCTAGCAGTGGAATAGGGCTAGCGGCGGTGGAGTAGGGCTAGCAGCGGCGGAGTAGGGCAACGATGGTAGAGTAGGGCTAGCGGTGGCAGAGTAGGGCAGCGGCGGCTGAGGTCTGGCAAAGAGAAGATTGGGGGGAGGGGAGTTATTGTATGGGTACAGTCCCACGAGAGCTTGAGGGCGCGATAAACAGAGGGCACTATGCACCCCGTTTTATAAAATGGGACTATGGTTTTATCAGCGCTAGAAAAGCACTGATAAAGGTCATTATTTATCAACGTTGATAAAGGGAATTTTTATCAGAACTTTTAATTAGAGATGATAAAGAATTAACTTTATCATCTCTTTTTTCTTAGTGCTGATAAAAGGTGGCACTTCCCTTGCATGTTTTTGTAGTAGTGAATACAAGCATAAAATCACCAAATGAGCAAGATACTCAATAAAGTCAAGGACACCTGCCTCAATCGGTGATCCATACATCCATTCCAAGATCGTACTAACCTCAAGGTAAACAATGAATAACAACATGTGTTTCTCCTCTTGGGACTTCCTATACAACCTGCACATGAAAGCCCTGTGAAGAGGTATGATTCCACCATGCTCTGGTGGAATTGATGTTATTAATATTTTTATAACTTTTTATATACTCCATTTACTGATTTTATATGAAATGTGCATAATTTGTGTGAAATGTGAATGTTTAAATATTAAATATAATTTTTGAGCACTATTTGAATTCATCCAGATTCAAGTCAGTTTAATATTTTAATTATAACTATCACCATACTTATCCAAATTGCATGGTTTTTGTTTTTTAGGATTCCTAATTCAATATAAAATATTTCATTGGAAGGGATCTTGGACCAATTATTCCATTTGGAGGGTCATATGGTCCACACAAAAGGCCCAAATAATCTGTGAAGAAACTGGACCATCCATAAAGATAGAATTACTAGTCTCACTCTAGAATTCCAAATCCTTTAATTCTTCTCCAAAGGTCTGGGGAAAATTCAATTCATCTTGGATAAAAATTTCAAGGCCCAACTGATGAATTTAAACCCAACCCACCATTCTGTCTGGGAAATGAAATTAGCACATCATTATTGATTTTTCTCCTAATAGAGACATCCATTCAAGCTAAGATTTTTTAGTGTGAAAGAGGAGATATATTAGTCTGACCTTTTTTAAGAAAGTTTTCTAATTTGAGAGCATATTACTATTCAAAAAAACCCATTCACATTTTTTCCTTTAAAAAGTTTGGATTGAAATGGACAGATTAAAATTGTTTAATCAAATCGCCATAACTTTGGATACTTAAGTCCAATGTTCGCAAAATTTTCAGAGTAGATAGAGGAGATAAATATCTACAAATTTTAATAATAGAATATCTCAATATTCATCTATCTAATTTATCAAATTGATGATGCAAGTGGAGGGGTAGTTTTGGAATGAAAACAGCCCACAACATTGTGCTATAAATACATCCTCCTCCTCTCCTTGCAAGAGGTTAGCATTTAAGAATAGAGGATGATCAATTATAATGATCAAGGATCTGAAAAAGGCATTGAAGGACATTCCAAACTCAAGTTTTCACTTGAGAGACCCTTCATCATTTCTTTGATTTCATTTAATTTTTCATTTTTTTCATTTATAATCTTGTAAGGTTTTGTTTTTGTAATTCTATTTTAATGAAAGTTTCTTATTCATATTCTGTTTTAATCATCCACCCTCTATTATTAAATATTAATTGTATTAAAATATTTTAAATCAAGTTGAAATCCCTTCCCTTATTTTTCTTCCTCATTCAATTGAAATTCTGTTTTTAATTCTCATCATTGTTCATGTGAGTGTGTTCGACGCACAACTCTTTTCTTATCCCATTATTTTTGTTCTATTTATAATTAATCACCATAAACACATATTACCAAATTAATAACTATCTTAATGTATGAGTAAATATACTATTGGGGTGAGTTAAAATTTAGGGATGTTAAGTGATTGAGAGTATTTGCTCGATGAATATTCTTCAAATTAACATTGTGTATGTTGGACTTAACATGTCATGAATTAATGACTTGTTTTGTTTAACACGTGATTTCCATGGATTATTGGAACCATAAATACACTACCATCAACATGTACTGATTGATATTAGAACCCTAAGTTTAGTTAAGGCTTGGATTAAAGCCTTAACACTTAGGAATTCCAATCAACGTCATCTTATGAAATGGGTGTTAATTTAATGCAATATAAAGCAAAGCTCAAGGATATCACAAACTTAACTCCATAATAATGAACTCACCCCAATCTTTATCAATTTGTTAAATCAAACACCAACTAGTAATCACTTCATTTAATCTCTGCAAACAAACCCCCCAATCAAAATGCAATCACCTAAAAACAATCGACTATTAAAAAGTATCATCACCGAGGATTCGACCTGAGTGCTGCTATACACATTAGCAGAGCACCGGAACCTTGAACTATCGATAGGCAACAATTGGTCATGCTTTTAGGAATCATCTCCAAAACCCTAACCAACGAATCAAAATTTGAGGGAGACAATGGGAAAAGACAAGGAGAATAAAAGAAGAAATCTTACCTTGAATATGTGTGATGAAATCCTCCCAAATGATCCAGATCGAAGGGAGGCAAGGGGAATGAGAGAGCCAAAAGTGGGCTCTCCTTCTTTGTTCGATCGATCAAAACTTGTGGAGCTCGAAGGGTGTCCAAATAGTACCCCCTGTTCAATAACCAAAGGGCCCTTTAAAAAAATGTCCAACAGTTCAGTCATGGCGTGACCATGATGGTCATGTTGTGGAACCTCCTCGCCAAAGCCATGTCACGGCGTGGTCCCTTTGGGTCGCGATGTGACTACTCCCAAGCAAAGGGTCTGATCCCAGGTAAAAAACCTCACACCACGACCATCATAGTCACACTACAATGCACCCACAACATGGTCATGTTGCGAAATGGCCCCTCTGGGTCCCGGTGCAACTGCCACTCGATAGAGGGCCTGACTCCAAGCGCAACATCATCATTGTGTGGTACCCTCTACCACATCATAACCTTCTGACCTCACCCAACCTTAAGGCTGCGAAAACACCTTCCACACCATGACTCTCAGACGTTACGCCATGTCCCCTTACCCACAACAGGATTCATCCACCAACCCCCGTGAAATCGCTCAAAGTCTTCTCCCACTGAACCACCACTCCTGAAACATCCCATAAATCATTTAAAACATGATCAAAACTCTCATTCCTCTATCTGAATCCAAATATTCAAATCCCTCTGAAAAACAATGAACCATTAATTTGTGGGTCATTACAGTGGATAACCTAACCATTCCCAACCGAAGTGCTTCCAAGTTGAAATGGATTCCAAAATGCCTACAAGTTCACCATTCTAGTCATTTCCTGGTCCACCATGGCGTAACCAACCCCAAATCAATGTGGTGATTACCAAACTGCTCCACAACTCCAAACTTATTCCAATGACACTACCACAAAACTGGGTTTCTGCAGCGCCACCCTTTATCAACGCTTTTTTTAGTAGCGCTGATAAAAGGGGGGCTTTATCAGTGTTTTTTTCTAGCGCTGATAAATTGTATATTACAAAAAAAATCATGAAAAATAATATATTGTTATATAAGTATATTTATATTGATATAAATATAATATATATATTTTAAATATGTTTTAGATAAGTATAAATAGACTATTACATTTAATATATAAGAAATTTAGTGAAAATGGATTTAAAATATTTTAAAAAATATTATTAATTAATAATTTACTAATTATAATCGATTAATAATCATTTAATAACAATTTGAAAACACAAAAAATCAAAAAAAATCAATAAAAGATCTAAAATAAGTTGAAAATGTAACGCAAACTTCAAACGGCCATAACTTTTGATTCAGGTGTCCGTTTGAGCTCTACAACATATCAAATCGAAGCTTGCGACGAGCTTTACGTACCAATGATTCAAGGGAACCTTCTGTCACATTTTTTAAGACCCAAAAAGTCTCATAAGGCCTCCAAAACTGAGTTTTTAGTCGAGATACCCTGATTTTTTAACATTCAAATAAGTATAACTTCTAATCTGGATGTCCGCTAGGCCTGTACCACATATCATATCGAATATTGTTTCATTTTATTCGATTTTACTAGTTGTGGAGTTGAAACAGACTTCTGGATTAGAAGTTAGGGTCGTTTTAACATTATATGGCTTTTTCAAATACACATATATATGTATTTATTCGTAAATGTGTGTGTGTGTGTTAAACATATGTATGTATGTATGTATCTATTTATTTATAAATACACATAAAAACATATTTTATAAACGTATTTAAAACTAATCTTATAAATATATATTAATATACAAATAAATATACGGATAAAAAAATATAACTAAAAATATATATATAAATATATATTAATATACGAATAAATATATATATACTAATGTATGAATAAATATATATGTATTAATATAACTAAATATGTTTACATTAATATGAATATATATTAATATATGAATAAATATAACTATATATATATAAATAAATATAAATATACAATAATATACGAATAAATATATATATTAATATATGAATAAATATATATGTATTAATATAACTAAATATATTTATATTGATATGAATCTATATCAATATACGAATAAATATAACTATACATATATAAATAAATATAAATATATATTAATATACGAATAAATATATATATATATATATTAATATATGAATAAATATATATGTATTAATATAACTAAATATAATTATATTTATATGAATCTATATTAATATGCGAATAAATATAACTATATATATATAAATAATAGATATATCATTAAATAGAGAAAAAAAACTAAATAGCTTAGTGGTAAAGGTGCAAGCGCGCCAAGGGGGAGGTCTTGGGTTCAAGTTCGGGTGGAAGCAGGGGCGCGCGGGCAAGTGGGGGATGCGCGGGCAAGTCCAGTGCGCGGAGAGTGGGAGGGGGTCCCCGAGCATTGTATTTTCTTTTTAACTTTTTTTAAATTTTTTTTAACTTTTATCAGCGCTAAAAAAACGTTTATAAATGACCTTTTTATCAGCGCTTTTTTTTAGCACTGATAAAAGTCACCTTTTATCAGTGCTTTTTAGCGCTGATAAAAAGGGTCTTTATCAACGCTTTTCTGAGTGATGATAAAAAGAACTCCCTTTTATCTTCGCCTCGATTAACAGTGTTTGACTCATCCTTTTATCAGCGCTTGACCCCCTTTTTTGACTTTTATTAGCGCTTATAAATGACATTTTTATCAGCGTTTTTTTTAGTGTTGATAAAAGTCACATTTTATCAGTGCTTTTTTTTAGCGCTGATAAAAGGGGTCTTTATCAACGCTTTTCTGAGCATTGATAAAAGGACCCCCTTTATCTTTGTCTCAATTAACAGCGCTTTTCTAACGTTGTAAATGTCATTTTCTAACGCTGATAAAGGTCATATTTGCAGTAGTGTGAATTCAGAGATAACTTCAGGATTTCTAGTTTATTCAACAACTTCATAAACATATTTAAATCCAAACCAACTTTCGAGCCTTTGTTTTCGTTTGACCGGAACAACACAACTTTTGGTTCTTTCAATGTACACCGAATCCTTCTCACATCTTCGGGGCTCATAACTTTCGATTCTCTCACTTCACAACTTATGAAATGTCTACCCCTAGAATGACTTTCAAAACTCCAATTCCAGAATTAGTATAACCAGACCCTTCGTCTACATGAGTTGTTGACAAAAGATCCATCACTACATGTGTTGCAACAAATCCAACATAAAACACCAATCAACGATTGGATGCTAACAAATATGATATGAATATAAATAAAGATAAATAGATTTAAGTTTAATCAGCTTGAGCCCTTTGGCACTCACACAACTGTCTCACGGTGGCACCCTTCCCTGAAAGGGATCCTTAAGATAAATGTTGATGCGTCTCTCTCTAAGGATGAAGTTGTTGGAATTAGACTCTTGGCCCGGAACCATCATGGTCATATTATTGCTGCCAAACATGAATCAAACCACGCTCTCTCGGAGCCCGTCATTGTTGAAGCCTTCGCTACCCTTATTGGGCTAAATTTTGCAAAATATTTTGGATGTGAAGCTATCCACATTGAACCGGATTGTCTCACCATCACCAAAGCTACCGGGTTTAATGATGACAACCTCCAATCTTTTGGTTTCATCATCAGGAAAATCCAGTCTCTCAGTCAAAGCTTCACAGCCTGTTCATTCCCTTTCATCAAAAGAGAAGGAAATGAATCAGCCCATCATCTGACTTCCTGTGGACTTTATGACACGAATCATCTATGAATTGATCTTTTTCCTCCATGGCCGTATGACTTTGTGACGGCTGATCTCGATGATTAATATATCATTTTCCGTAGTAAAAAAAAATACACATTTTTAATTTGATATTATTAATTATTTTATCAAACTTAATTATCCACAGTTCTGTTTTATCCGTGGCAATATAAAAACATCAACGAAATAGTTCTCTCGAGCGGGCGCTCGTCTCGCTTCGATCGATAGTCAGGGCATGGATATGGACGTGGTGATGGTTCCGGCCGGCGAAGGCTCCAGCAGCGTACCCTCTTTTTCAGCTGTTACTTCCGGTTCAGGTTACAAGAAACCCAGACGCTTTGAGATCAAAAAATGGAACGCTGTCGCCCTTTGGGCCTGGGGTCCGTAAATACCCTAATTCGAATGCTCTCTTCCTCCCTTTCTTCCAAGCATGCCGGATCTGTTTTCCCTATATTAATTGGGTTTTTTATATTGCTTTTATGATTGAAATTCTTATGTTTGAACTTCGGGGTTCTTTTGTACTGGGCTTGTCCAGATATCGTGGTGGACAATTGTGCGATCTGCAGGAATCATATCATGGATCTCTGTTGAGTATTTTGTTTCTCTCCGTGTTTTCTTTATATTCTTGATTGGTTTGCTACGTGGGAATTCTGATGCTGTGTTAAATTTAAAAAAACACTGCCAATCTTGTTGTGTCTGGACCACAGGCATCGAGTGCCAGGCAAATCAAGCCAGTGCCACCAGCGAGGAGTGCACCGTTGCATGGGGTTTGTACTTTTCCTTAAAACCCTAACACTTCCTGCTTTGGGTTTTTTTGTTGCACTCCGGTTTATCATTGTCGTCTCCTTATAGCTGTATTTGACTGTAAAAAATTACTCATAAATAACCTATTTCTCGCTGCTTTGGATATTTTAATTGCCCCTAATCCATCGGTGTCTCCTCATAGCCGTGTTTGACTGTAAAAGTTAACGAATCCTGTTCCATTCTTTTTTTTCCCCGCTGGACAGGCGTAAAAGCTTCCCTAATTGGATTTTAAGTATAGCTTCTTGCATCACCTCATTCTTGAATTATTACATCCTACTTTTATTATTTTTATGAAGATGGTGTGCATGTGTAAATTTTGTTCCATGTTATTGTAATATTCTATTGAATGATTCCTGGCCATGAAGACTTGTTTTATGATCACATGAATGTGTGAGTGGTGTGCCCACTATGGGGAGAGAAACAAAGAGTTGGACATTGAAAGGAGTTCAATTAACCAATTTTTATAGAGGATGGTAAATTTTTCGAGGCAAATGTCTCGAAAGGGCATGGAAGATTTCCCCATCCCAATCTTTGCCCATTTGATGGATTTGTTTTTTTGAAATGTTTTTTTTCTTTAAAAAATGCAGGAAAACTCTGCACCTGATCAAAGCATTTTAGCTTTCTCTCTGTAAAGAATATCTATAATATTAATTTTGTGGAACTAACATCAAATCATGATAGACTCCCCATTCATGTTGGAATGTGTTAACAATTACTACCATTGAAAAGCCAAAGCATTTAGCTTTTGTTTGATGGTACTTATTGGAAATTGCTTGTAGCACTTATCACTTACAACAAGCAGCTTAAAAAGATAATTGTTTGCTTTATTTCCTAAAAAACAGAATTTGAAGAAAATCACTTTATTAAGTGGTAGAAAAACACTCATAAGAAAATGTTGGAACACTCAGAGAATCACTTACCATGAGTGATATATGCTATAAGCACTTTTCAGCAAGTGTTGTCAAACGAACCCTTAAACCTTATGAAAAACAGCATTGGTTGATTTCATCACCGATAAAGCTCACAAGTCATGTGGAGACCATGGTGAGAAGGTCGAAGAAGTCTTGATAGAATGAATCCCATTTAGCCAAGTGAAGATTGAAGAGATCAATTTTTGTTATGTCCATTGATGAGAATGGGAGAAGTGAAGTTCTCAAGTAAGCTCAATACTTGGGATCATACTCCCACTATATTGAATTTGATGCAACAAGTGACGACAACAGTTTCAGAGAATCGTCACAATTCAATGGAGGTGTGCAATGTTGGGAATGTGTGAAACCTACTTCATTGAATGATGTTTTACAACCGGAAGTAGTCCCATAAGTTCTTCAGTTTGTTGAGGTGGTGGTAGCGACAACTGTTTTCCTTCAGCGTTTCGGAAGGAGATTTTCTGGAAGGTGGTGGTTCAGAAGGGGTTCTTTTGAGGTGCTTTGTGTAGGCAGTGTCGTTTCAGAAGTGTTTTAGCTTGCACTTCTGGAAGATGGGATGTTCAGTTCTGCTATGTTTGGTTTACCTGAGGTGGCGGTCACACTGAAGAGTGCTACTAGAGATCGACGGTGGGAATAGTGGAACGAATGAACTCCTGCACTTTTCGGAGGTCGGTGCAATTGGATCATCGAATGATACTCTATATAATAATGGTGGGACCCCTGTGATGAGATGTAGACGTTGAACATAATTGTGATTACCTATCTCTAGTAATCCAGAGTGACTCTTAAGTCGCTTAGTTATAAGGTTATCTTTTTGGAGAAATGAAATGATGCAATGTTTATCTCGTGGACGTAGGACTTTTAGTCCGAACCACATAAAACCAAAGTGTTCTTTACTTGATTACACTTATCTCCATTGTATGAATGTTTGTTGGAGTGAACAGGGCTAGAGTTGGTTTGATTAGTGGTAGTGATTTGGGTGAACTTTTGTTTCTATCAAGTTATGGAACATTAAGTCAGAGAGTTTCATCTGAATCTGTTTTTGCCAGGTGATTTCTGAACAACTGCTTCTGATTGATTATCTGAAGAACACGGTGGAGAGGATTTATCAACAATTGGTACCAGAGTGATTGGTTCTCAGGAGGCTCAGCAGTTCACTCGGCCGATCATGTAACATTCTTTTTCCTAAATGTTTTTCGAATGTCAGTGGGATTCATTGTTTTTTGGAAGGGTGACGCCAGAAGAAGGCAAGGTTCGGATCAACAAGTTCGACGGGACAAATTTCTGTTTTTGGAAAATGCTGATAGAAGACTATCTCATTCAAAAAGAGTTGGAGCTTCCATTGAAGGGTGTCAAATCAAAAGTGATGGATAAAGGTGAATGAAAAAAGATGAATTGGTAGAGACTTGGTTTGATATGAATGTCTCTAGTTCGGAATGTGGCTTTAAACATTCAGGAGAAGAATGCTAGAGTTGGTGTCCTAGAACCAACTGTTTGTATTTTGATTACATGAATATTTGATGTATTAAATATTAAATTAAACATCTTATTACATATTGTTCATTGTTCTGTATGACCATAATGTAATAATGTCCTAGAGTATTTGTCGCATTGATAAGGTCATAGTAGTTCCCCGCTGTATAGACCGTCTGGTGCGAGTACTCGTAAGCATATGAGACTTTTCATGAAGTTCGCACTTGATAACCTTCAAGATGAGAGATTATGAGAACAGACCCGCCAGTAGGAATTCCGCATGTTTTGGTGGCATCAGATATTTCTATTTGCGAGCGTATGTAATGGTCTTTAGACTTTAAGATTATCATTAATGCATGTCACGATTCGCTCATTTAGATTTGTTGACGAAAACCGTCACGCCATATGTTGGCGGGAAGTAGGGTACGTTGGGTGCGTCACGAATGATATGTTATTAATGGATAAGTCAAGAAATGATTTGTCCCCTTCCATATTTATAAAAGTTGATATCTCAGCCCTTTGATTGAAATAGAACCGTCACTTTAAATTCAATGGTCATGATACAACGACGAGTTTATTTCAGATAGTCAAAAAATGATGTATCAAGCATATAGGTTGATGACGCCGTCATGCAACCTGCTTGATGAGATTATGTGACAAAGGGATTATATTACACAGTGAACGTTTGTATGTGGTTGTCATCGTTGCGACTTTAAGTTCTTTCTATTGGATACCTTGACCCGTTGCTAGATAGTAATCGTTAACTTTAGGCAATCCCGACTAATGGTAACGAAAAAGAATCCTAGGGGGTCACACAATAAGTGTTTCTGGTGGTCTCAATTAAATTCTATTTGAATTTAATTAATGGGATAAATATTATTCTCAAGATCGAGGAATAATTTTATTTAAGTTATATTGATCGTATAAATTAAATAAATATTTATTCACCGGATAGTAAATAAAATATATTTATTTATTTTATTGAATATTTAATAAATATTTATTTACTATTTTGTGAATAAAATATTTATTTAAGAGAATAAAATATTTATTCGGGTGTTCAATAAATACAAGAGTTCGAACGGACCAAGACCAGGTCCGGTGATAAAATAAATATTTACGAGTCGGTAAATATTAATCCATTTTGCGCAAGTTGGCTCACCGCAAAATAATACTCTTATTATTATTACGTGGCATGAGATTTTATTAATGGTTATAATTATATTTAATGACTGTTATGCAATTAAATTTTGTAACCGAAATCCCAACTCTATAAATAAACAGCTACGTCTATTGTGTAATTCATTCGAAACCAATTCGATGTTTGGGTATAGAGAATTGTTGCGCACAACGAATTCTCTCTCGACTCCTCTCTCCCTCTAACGAGAAACTCAAGAGAGAATTTCTTCAAGACCGAAAAACGAGCGATCAAGAACGAACAACACAAGACATTTGATTCGCTGCGCTAGTACCCGGAGAACGAGTGGCGTTGCTCGGAGACCATTAAAGCACGTGTGGATCACCGCTAGAAAGATTCTACCCTTGGATCCTCACAAACGCAACGAAGGCAATCCGAAAGGGCCATTTCAGACGATCAACAATCATCAACGAAGAAAGTTCCTAAGTCCAGATATTTATTTCTTCAGTTATTAAATAAATTAATTATAAATTTGATGTGCAAGATTTTCGCTCTTGGTTTTGGGTAACAATTATTAAAAGAAATTTTAATATATCACCCACACTGCGTTCGGAACCAACAAGTGGTATCAGAGCGGTCACGTTTAAATTTATAATTATTTATTTGATTGTTGATCTATGCGCAATTGTGGTTAGATTTTATTTCATGTTATTCGTTCTTTAATCCGATTTGAATTAACATGTTATCGACATGTTAATCATGTTCGTTTAGTGTTTCATTTTCTTAAGGGTTTAAGAACAAATGAAGAACGACCGGAGATGCTATAGGGAAGTGCCAAATCATTGGCCGGTAAAATTGGGTTACACGACGTGCGGTCGGAGCACACGCTGTATACCCTTGCCCAATGTGTCTAGATGCGCCGAGTAATTAATCACACGCGGTGTTTTTATTGCACACCGCGTGTTGACCGGGCCAACCTGGCACACGACAATCGAATACAGGGTGTGTAATTGGCATGTACACACCATGTAGTCTGGCTGAGTCAACACACCGAAGCCCCTAACGTGTGACTTGGATATATGACAATAGAGGTACATGGCGTGTAGCTGTATGTACACGCCGTGTAGTCTCCCATTAATAGATAAAATTAAAATTACATTAAATTTGAAATCGCACCATTAAAACCTTATTTTATTGATTAGCACACCGTTGTGTGTTTGACAATTTAATAATGGTTTTAAAGAATTTTAAAATGCTCAATTAATTTATTGTAATTAATATGTCATTATTGGTTCTGCCGTTTATTTGTCATGAATGCCATTAATGATGAGTATCTCCAAATAAGATCGGATTATCATTAAAATGAAAGGGAATTAATTCAATCACGTTTATCTTAAATAATAAAAGAACGAATAAATGAATGCTAGCCGTTTACTTTTGCGTATTCGTTGCATGTGTGATCGTTCACGAGCTTAACCAAGACCTATGTATGTGTTGACATTTATTTAGTTAAATTTATTGCATGGTTTTGTAATTATTAAATTAAAAGATGGTTTGTGAGTTATCGCTCCCTCCATTATTATGTAGGACCTGTGTGTCCAAGAATCTTTATGTAATTCCCTTTAACCAATCCTTTGGTTCCCCTCACTTGTCTGTGACTAATAAATATTTGTAATTTATGGAGCATTCCAAGGCGCGTGGGGATGGTTCAAGACGGAACCATTATTACGCCAACTTGGTGATACATAGGTGGACACGTGGAATGCCGTAGCTCATGCCAAGTCCAGCGTAAGAAGTTATTTCCCCTAGGTCATAAGTTGATTTAATGTCCGCTCATTAAATGAACCATAGATAAGCTCATGATCGGGTCATTTAATTATTTATTTATTTTCTGTCTAATGCATTAAAATTATATTTATTAATGCAAGACCGCGATTACATAAATGAATGAATTAATTTGCAAAAGACGGAATTTAAATAAAATTGTTTATGCGTAAATGTTTTATCCAAACATGGTTAATTAATTAATTAAACATCCACTTATATATTAACATGACATGTAAAGGATAAAACAAAATAAAAATTTATGCATAATAAAATAAAATCCCTCATTCTAATATTAAGTCAAACTAAGCCTTTCGTTACTTGATTAGGAACAAAACTCAATAAAACAATGTGTTTGAGCAACTCTTGTTGGGACACTTTTATAAGGGGAGTTCTTGTAAAAGTTTTGGGTTGACAAGTAACCCTTGCTAGACTTGTGTAATTTGGAGACTTAAGTGTTGAGAATATCCAAGTCATGATTTTTGGATTGGGGAGTCCACTCAACGGATAAAGGAGCTGCAAACCTGCAGTTGGCAAAGACTTGCCTACCTAAATACCTTCAAAATAGTTTGACCAACCCTTATTAGGGTTATGCGAAGGAGAATATGGATCCTTGCCACTAAAATGTCCTAGCAACTAGACATTTCAAGTTCAGTGAAGGCTATTGGGACTTTATAAAATAGTGGGAGATTTAATAAAATCAATTAATTATTTCTCACAAAATCTGTAATTTATGCAAAGTACTAATAATCTGCTCTTTTAATTGTAGAATAAAATGACAAGTTCACTATCTCTACGATCAATATTGGATAAAGACAATCTCCTCGATGGCAGTAACTTTCAGGAGTGGTTTAGATGCCTTCGGGTTGTTCTACGCCATGAACGGAAATCTTACGTGTTAGAATCCTCAATGCCTGATCCGCCTACTCAAGAAGCGAGTGATGAAGAGTTCATAGTCTACGGAAAACATATGAACGACGCGATCGACGTTCAATTTTTGATGCTTTCATCTATGTCTAGTGAACTCATGAAGTCTCACGAAAATATGGATGCGTATAGAATGCTCGAGCACCTAGAGGTTCTAGGGTTTACTCTCTGAAGAACTGAACACTGATCTCATTCTGACATTACTCCCTCAGAGCTTCTTTAGTTTTGTTGTGAATTTTAATATGAACAACATTGAGATATCTCTGCCAGATCTTCTTATCCTCCTTTGCCAAGTAGATAAATATATGAAGTGCGAAAAACCTTCTGTCCTTACGGTGAACAAACGGAAAAGGAAAACAAAGAGCTTTAAGCTCAAAGCTTCTTTATGCCCTTCCAAGAAGAAGAAGATCAAAGGGGAAACAAGAGAACAAGATGCTGTCTATTTCGCATGTGGCAAAAAGGGCTACTGGAAGAAAAACTGCACCCCCCTAAAGAAGAAAGGGGGAGCTTCAGGTGCGTTTGTTGAGTGCAATTTATCTATTTCTATAAATTGGGTATTAGATACAACTTGTGGTGCTCACATATGTATTCAAATACAAGAACCAAGTATATTCAGAAAAATTGACCGAGGTGAGGTAGATCTACGAGCAGCCAACGGAGCTAAACTTGCCGTTGTAGCTATCGGGGACCACCACCTCACATTGTCAACTGAAATGATCTTGGTTTTAAAAGGTTATTATGCGCCTTCAGTTACCAAAAACATTATTTCTGTATGCAGACTAGATATAGATGAATTCATTTTCAAATTTGGAAATAAATGCTGCTTCTTTTATAAAGAGAGCATTTGTTATGGTAAAACACATTTACATAACGGTCTTTACGTGTTGGATTACATGAACAAGTAATGACAATCGATAACGAAGTTACTTCACATGACTCATACCACACCCAACTTTGACATCACCTGCTAGATCATGTAAATGAAAAACACTTGACAAAATTACATCAAGATGGATATTTAGATTCTTTCGAACTAAAACCACATGGTGTATGTCACGCATGTTTACAAGGAAAAATGACCAAATGCTCATTTAGCGGGAAATGTGAAAGAGCTAAAGAGATTCTTGAATTAGTTCATACCGATGTGTGTGGAACATTTTTTGTTGAAGCAAGGGGTGGGTACTCATACTTCATAACTTTTACTGATGATTTTAGTAGATATGAATATATTTACTTAACGAGGTATAAGTCATATTCTTTTGATAAATTCAAGGAATACAAGAATGAAGTTGAGAACGAGATTGGTAGGAAGATTAAGAAACTCTGCTCAAACCGAGGTGAAGAATATCTTAATCAAGACTTCATTGATTACTTACGGGAGTTTGAGATCCTATCCCAACTCACTCCCACTTACACGCTTTAGCGGAATGGTGTAAGTGAAAGGAGGAACTGTACCTTGTTGGACATGGTGAGATCAATGATGAGTCATGCAAGTCTTCCATTATCCTTTTGGGGATATGCGTTACAAACATCGACACACATACTAAACCAAGTACCAACTAAATCGATAAATGACATTCTATATGAATTTTGGAGTGAAAGAAAAACCATGTTATCGAATTTACATGTGTGGGGAAGCGAAGCGTTTGTTAAGGGCTCTTCAGGTAATAAACTTGCACCCCAAGGCACAAAAATGTACCTTTATAGGATACCCCAAGGAAACAAGGGGATATTACCTATACGACCTCTCAGACAAAAGGGTTATAGTGACAAGACACACCATATTTTTTTGAGAGGGAGCACATCTTCAAAAGATATAGTGGGAGCAAGATAAACTTCGATGAAGTCGAGGCTCAAGACACACAAGAGTTGGTACAAGATCAGATTCCACAAAACCCCGTGGAAAGAAGAAATTGTTCCTGAGACAAGAACTGCATAGGAGTACAAGAGAGGTTTAGTTGATAATAATGATCCTCTAACCTACAAGGAAGTAGTAAGTGGCACAAATGTTGCCGAGTGGCAAAAAGCTATGAATTTTGAAATGAATTTCATGTACCAAAACCATGTTTGGATTTTGGTAGATCCTCCAGTGGATATAAAGCCTGTTGGTTGCAAATGGGTATTCAAGAAGAAACTGGACATGGAAGGACAAGTTAGTACCTATAAGGCGCGACTGGTTGCAAAAGGGTTTAAACAACGTCAAGGTATTGACTACGATGAAACCTTTTCACCAGTTGCAATGTTGAAATCCATCGGAATTCTACTTGCCATTGCGGCTTATCATGACTATGAGATTTGGCAAATGAATGTCAAAACAACATTTTTTGACGTGAACCTTCAGGAAGATGTCTCCATGACACAACCTGAAGAGTTTGTGACTCCAAAAGATGCCAATAAGATATGCAAGTTGCAAAAATCCATTTATGGATTAAAGCAAACATTCAGGTCATGGAACATTTGTTTTGATGTAGCCATAACGAAATTTGGTTTTATAAAGAATGAATGTGAGCCTTGTGTCTACAAACGGTTTAGTGGGAGTGAAGTTGTTTTCTTAATAGTATATTTTGATGACATATTACATATTGGAAATGAAATACCAGTTTTACAGTCTGTTATGGCCATGGTTGAATAAATACTTTTCAATGAAAGACTTGGGCGAGACAACATATATTCTGGGGATCAAGATCCACCGTGATAGATCTAAGAGGTTGCTCGACCTAAGTCAGAGTACGTACATTGATAAGATATTGAAGAGATTAAGTATGGAACAATCCAAGAGGGGATTGTCAGCGGCCCATGAGGAAAGAAATAGAATGACAAGGATTCCATATGCATCGGCGATTGGGTTAGTCATGTATGTTATGCTATGTACTAGGCTAGATGTCGCCTGCACATTAAGTGCGGTAGGCAGATATCAAGATGATCCAGGTGACCGTCATTGGATGACAGTCAAGACCATCCTTAAGTATCTGAGGCGTACTAAGGATATGTTTTTGATTTATGGAGGAGATATGGAACTAGTTATCAGAGGATATGCAGATGCTAGTTTCCAGATGAAGTCACAAATGAGATACATCTTCACTTTCAATGGAGGTGCTGTGAGCCGGAAGAGCTCAAAGCAGGCTGTGGTCGCAGATTCTATAGCAGAGTTCAAGTATATTGCAGCTTTTGAGGCAGCTAAAAATGCAGCTTGGATGCGCAATTTCGCCCAAGAGTTTGATGTGGTACCTAACAATAAAGATCCCATCACACTATATTGTGATCATACTGCAGCGGTGGCTCTCGTAAAAGAGCCAATGTCACATCCGCGGACGAAACACATACTTCGGAATTATCATCTCTTGAGAGATTTTTCTCAGAGAGTTGAAGTTGCAGTGAGCAGTATTTCCACGGAAGACAACGTGGTGGACCCCTTGACTAAAGCTCTGACTCTGCAGAAACATGATTATCATGTGAGGTCTAGCAGACTGAAAGTCGCAGGCAGTTGACTCTAGTCCAAGTGAGAGTTTGTGGCCTAGTATCTTGATTACATGAATATTTGATGTATTAAATATTAAATTAAACATCTTTTTGAGTAAGACAACGTGGTGGACCCCTTGTTCATTGTTCTGCATGACCATAATGTAATAATGTTCTAGAGTATTTGTCGCATTGATAAGGCCATAGTAGTTGATTACTATGATGAGAACTTTGAAGTGCTGTGACAATATTCTTAATATAGTTCTGCGGTTGGATAACATACCATGATGAGACACATAGTATATAGACCGTCAATGTACAAGTACTCGTAAGTAGATGAGACTTCTTCTCATAACGTTCGTACTTGGTAATCTTCAAGATGAGAGATTATGAGAATAGATCCGCTAGTAGGAATTCCGCATGTTTTGGTGTCATCGGATATTCCTATCTGCGAGCGCGTGTAATGATTCTTAGACTTTAAGATTATCATTAATTCATGTCACGACTTGCGCTTTTAGATTTGCTGACGAAAACCGTCACACATATGTTGGCGGGAAGTAGGGTACGTTGTTTGCGTCGCGAATGACATGTTATTAATGGATAAGTCAAGAAAGGATTTTCCCCCTTCCATATTTATGGAAGTTGATATCTCGACTCTTTGATTGAAATAAAACCGTCGCCCTAAATTCCATGGTCATTGTGTAACGACGAGTTTATTTTAGATAGTCAAAGAATGATGTATCAAACATATAAGTTGATGACACCGTCATACAACCTGTTTGATGAGATTATGTGACAGAGACTATATTACACAGTGAGCGTTCGTATGTGGTTGTCATCGTTGCAACTTTAAGTTCTTTCTCTCGGGTGCTTTGACCTAGATAATAATTTTGGACTTTAGACAAGCCCGTCTAATGCCAACGATAAAGAATCCTAGTGGGTCGCACCGTGTTTCTGATGGTCTCGATTAAATTCTATTTGAATTTAATTAATGAAATAAATATTATTCTCAAGATTGAGGAATAATTTTATTAAAGTTATATTGATCGCATAAATTAAATAAATATTTATTCACCGGTTGTGAATAAAATTTATTTATTTATTTTATTGAATATTTAATAAATATTTATTTACTAGTTTGTGAATAAAATATTTATTTAAGAGAATAAAATATTTATTCGAGTGTTCAATAAATACAAGAGGAGTTCAAACGGACCAAGACCGTGTCCGGTGATAAAATAATTATTTACGGGTTGGTAAATATTATTCATCCATTTTGCGCAAGTTGGCGCACCATAAAATAATAATACTGTTATTATTATTATGTAGCATGAGATTTCATTAATGGTAATAATTATATTTAATGGCTGTTATGCAATTAAATTTTGTAACCGAAATCCCAGCTCTATAAATAGACGACTACGTCTATTGTGTAATTCATTCGAAACCAATTCGATGTTTGGGTATAGAGAATTGTTGCGCACAACGAATTCTCTCTCGACTTCTCCTCTCTCCCTCTCAAGAACGAGAAACTCAAGAGAGAATTTCTTCAAGACCGAAAAACAAGCGATCAAGAACAAACAACGCAAGACATTCGATTCGCCCTGCTAGCACCCAGAGAATGAGTGGTGTTGCTCGGAGACCATTGAAGCATGTGTGGATCACCGTTAGAGGGATTCTACCCTTGGATCCTCACAAGCGCAACGAAGACAATTCGGAAGGGGGCAACAAAGACAATTCGGAAGGGCCATTTCGGACGATCAACAATCATCAACGAAGAAAGTTCCTAAGCCTAAGTATTTATTTATTCAGATATTAAATAAATTAATAATAAATTTGACGTGCAAGATCCTCGCTTTTGGTTTCGGGCAACGATTATTAAAAGAAATTTTAATATATCACCCACCACCGCATGCTTTTGCTGTTCCCGGAACCAACAAAGAAGACCACGACAGAGTTGATGACAGCCCTTGCGGATATGTACGAGAAACCTACAACATTGAATAAGGTGTGCTTGATGCAGTGGTTATTCAACGTGAGGTTATCGGAAGGAAGATTTGCTTCAGATTTGTTGAATGACAACTTAATCCGGAGTGAACTGAAGTCTGTGAAGGTTACATTTGCAGATGATGTGTGAGCGATTTTGTTATCATTTTTGCCCGGATCTTGGGAAGTCATGGTATACAGCTGTGGGCAGTTCAAGTGGAAAGAATGACTTGGTGTTCACTAATGTTCGAAACTTGATTCTCAATGAGGAGCTCCAAAAGAAAGAGTGAAAGCATCTTGGAGCGATGTATTGATTACAGAAGGATAGGGACACTCACCTCATCGAAAGAATCGAAAGCAATGAGAGATGAAATCAAGGGAGAAGAGCCGAGAGAAGTCTTCCAGAAGTGGGCTTTGTTGGCATTGTGGAAAGAGATGTCACCTCAAGAAAGATCATCGTTACAGGAAGACAACCTCCCGAAGGACTTCTTTCGGAGCGCTGTGTGTGGCAGCAGAAAGTAGTGTGAATCTACCTACAAATGTTTCTACACAGATGAAATCATGAATTATCGATTCCGGAGCTTCATTCCATTACACAGGAGAAAAAGGGTGCATAACAAATTATGTATCCGAAAATTTTGGTAGAGTGCATCTTATTGATGATAAAGCTCTTAACATTGTGGGAAAGAGAGAAGTGAAATGTTAGTTGAAGAATGAGAGTTTTCTTATACTTATGGAAGTTCGACATGCTCCAGGTCTTCAGAAGAACCCGATTTCAGTGGGTTAGCTGGATGAAACATGTTTCCGAACGAGCTTTGTGGAAGGAGTATGAAATAATACTCGGGGTTCTATTGTCATAGTTAGAGGTGTAAAAGATGGGTCGTTGTATCTGATTGGAAGGATGGTGGGAGCTACCCTCGCCAAAACGATATCTTCCGGAAGTTCAGAACTTCGGCATAATTGGTTTGAGCATTTTAGTGAAAAAGTTTTGAGGATTCTAGTTGTCATGACCCCCTCCCTCCAAAGATACCACAATGAGGGGAGAAAGATAATGACCGCTGACTCCCGCCTTCAGTAGGCCTTGGGTTGGCGACTAACACCGAGGTATAAAAATCTCATGAAATGGGAGACATTACCCTCTATAATATTGTAGGATCAAGAGATAAGATGAATCATTCACAAACAACTCTAAGACATAATATAAAAAGAAATCAAAACCATCCCACATGCATATATAAATAAAACTGATACAGATAAAAGTCTTCAAAATAAATACCTAAAATCAAAGCTAAAACAACGACGCGACAACTATCTAAGGTCCGAGCTAGTAATGTCCAACACGGTCCACATAATCCTCATGGAAACCTGAAAACAATTTATATACGTAGGGTGGACATACAAGTATACTCGGTGGGAAAATCAAAGTCTCTTGTGCACATGTGAAAGAAGCATATTAATGCACCCGTAAACAAACAACAGAATCAAACAACACCTATACAGATATACTAACCAAACTCAACCTCACCAATGCACGCTCATCAAATAACGCAAGTCAAGTAATATAATATAACATCAGACACATCGATAAGGTTACCCCGCACCGCTTTCCTGCTGGTATGTCGCTCTCACACCCCAATGTAGTACGTCTTGGCGCTTCCATCTCTTTTGTATACCACACCGCCCCACAAGCACGATCACAACATATCACGACTGCAGACATTGGGGCCATCGCCCCACAAGCACGGTCACATCTCGTCTCGCCCGCATACACCTGGGTCACAACACATTCACATCCACAACCATAACCAGAGTAGTAGGGTATCGTGAACATGTAGGACATCAACCTCGTGTCTTCCTCCTACTGTGCACAATCCCCACCAGAAGCCGCCCCAAAAGCATTGTCATATCACATCTCGCCCGAAAACACCCGGGCCACCGACCCACAAACACGGTCACATCCCGCCCAAAAACACTCGGGCCACCGACCCACAATCACGGTCACATCTCGCCAAAAAACACCCGGGCTATCACAACCACCATCTAATGCACTAACAGATGTCCGACCATCACGACCCGTGCAATACCTACCTCGCTTGGAAGAGAGAGCGGGAAAGAGCGGGTACCCAGCTATCCGTCCTCCTCACCGAATGTCGGGAAAAACACCCCCGCACGACTATGCGTGGTCGATACATAGTGCTCGACGTGGGTGGGGTGCGTATAAAAATCACAAAGAATATGCAAGTATATACATATAGCCACACACACAACCCAACCTATGAGTTCACAACCAAACACTAACCAACTCACAACATTGCCACTTTCGTTGCCACTTTCGTTGCCACCTTTAAATGCATAGCACTACACAACAAGCCAAAAACCCCATTTCACATTGCTAATCAATTTCCATTATCCAGCCAATTCATTTCATTATTTAGTATCAACCACATTTAACCACAAAACCCATCATTTATTTATTCATTAGCCATTTCCATCCCATTAACCAAACCAACCCATGCCATTTCAATCATTATTAAACAATTATTTATTCCATCACAACCTGGACATCTAGCACAACACAACCACACATCACAAACAGCTCAACATTCCCATCGTACCATCGCCTCGCTGCCCCAAAAGCACGACCAAACAACAACCACCTCCCCGCCCCAAAAGCACGATCAAACAACAACCACTTCACCGCCCCAAAAGCATGATCAAACAACAACCACTTCGCCGCCCCAAAAGCATGACCAACAAACCACCTCGCCGCCCCAAAAGCACGGCCAAACAAATCACCTCGCCGCCCCACAAACACGACCAACAAACCACCTCACCGCCCCAAAAGCACGACCAAACAAACCACCTCGCTTCCCCAAAAGCGCAGCCAAACAAACCACCTCATTGCCCCAAAAGCACGACCAACAAACCACCTTGCCGCCCCACATGCCCCAACCACACATCGCCGTCCCACAAGTACGACCACACATCACAACACATCAAGATCATTTTATAGATTTGCAAAGGGGCTTTTATCACATTCCACTTTATTTTAGTGGCGTTATCACACAAGCCATAAATCCCGGGGCAACCATTTCATTAGCCAAATATAAGTGGTTTGTCAATTTTCCATTTTAGAGTGATATCACAACAATCACAATAGGCACAACAGTTACAACAGTCACAACACATATCATCCAGCGCAAACAAAACCCTCAACGACCACAATTTTCAGCGGGGCATCGAGCCCGTACATTCCATCACATCACAATAATATCAAAGTTGTAAAAGCATTCGAATCAAAACCACTTTATCCTTCAATTTCAATTTAATCAATTCTTTATCTTTGAATAAGTCAGCACAACCATCTCCTATAGATAAACAAAAGTAAACCTCTCCCGCATGATACACAATAAAGAGAAATGAGAGATTCCCTACCTCAAAGAAGATTTGTCAACTCGTTGCGCACCGCAGGGCGAAAAAGAAATTCCCGCAACCACAACCGCACCACGAGATACCGTGGATCAACCTACATCGCACCCAAAGACCATCAAAACGCAACCCACCACACACCTCAAACCAAAACAACATTGCCACAGCGAAACCCTGAAGAAGAACGAAAGGAAACATATGAGAACCGGAGGAGAACTCATCACGGATCGAAGCCGGGAAGTCGGGAATCAATCCCCGTCGAAAGGAATCTCAAAACTTTAAGGGAGGGAGCTGTTGGTTGCCTGGAACGAGAGAGGGAGGCGTTGCCGTAGGTTTTGAGAAATAACCATGAGCGCTGCAACCTTTAAAGATGCACTGCACAGGACATTTATACGGCGTGTAATCCCTACTCGTCGTGTAAATGTCGAGCTTTAAGTTCCACCTAAAAACGCGTTGCTTCGAAGTATTTTAAACACCCGATTTATTACACGTCGTGAATCCCACTTGCACGACGTGTACCCTTTTCACGGGTTACCCCTTAGTCGCGTACGAACCGTGAACCACTCGGCTACACAAGCCGTGATCCACGATTACAAGCCTTGTAATACATTTACACGACATGTATTTCCTGCAGCAATTCTGCTGCATCTCCAGCCTCCACCGAAAACTCCTGGAACCTCCCCCGAACACCTCCAACCAATAAAACTGACAAACGGACCGGGAAAGCACAAACCGTTACACTATCAGACAAAGGCATACTGAAACTGGATCAATCACACAGATGATTTCATACGGATGTTGGTTCATATAGATGTTTAGGGACTGCCCATGTTCATTCTTACGAAAAATCTAGGCACTTTGTTACTTTCATTGATGATTTCATAAGAAAAGTATGTGTATACTTTCTGAAACATAGAAGTGAAGTGTTTGAAATCTTTGATCAATAGAAGACTATGGTGGAAAGAGAAATTAGAAGCAATCTGAAATGTCTGAGATCAGACAGTGGTGGTGAGTTTACGAGATGAAGTTTCCAGAATTATTGCAAGGAAAGAGGAATTGACATGAGAAGATTGTTCTAGGAACACCTGAACAAAATGGTGTTGCCGAGGGAATGAATCGGATCTTGATGGAAAAAACAAAAAGTATGTTACATTTTGGAACTCGTAAGGAGTTTTGGGGCACAACAACTTAATCAACAAAATTCCACCGACACCAATTGGACAAAAGTTACCGAAAGAACTTTTCCCCGGAAAAGTTTCGGAAGTTGCTCACCTCATAGTTTTCAGAAGTCTAGCCTACATGCATGTTGATGACAACGATAAAGATAAACTTGATGCTAAATCCAGGGTATGGTTCTTCAAAGAATATGGAGATGAAGACTTTGGTTTTCGGCTTTCGGATGGTGAAAAGAAGAAAGTTTTTAGAAGTTGGAATGTTCTTTTTAATGAGAAAATCTTGTGGAAAGATCGAAACTTCAAGAAAAATGAGGTTGAGGTTAAAGATTCAACTTCAATTCAAGTTCATTTGAATGGTGGTTCCGGAGGATCACATGTTCCAGAATGTTCAGATGTCTCTGAATCTAACGGACAGACTCATATTTCAAAAGAAAATTCTGAGGGTAGTGCAAAAAGTTCGAAAGTTCAACCAATGGAAGATATATTAGAAAGATCAGGAACTGGGGAAGCTGGTCAAGAGTTCCGGAAGGTGAAGTTTCTGAATAAGCTAAATCGTAGGTTAATTTGCGAAGATCTTCAAGGATTAGGCGGTCGATGCAAAGGTGTGGAATTGATCTAAGTTTCTTACTTTTAACGAATGCTGGAGAATCAGAGAGTCTGGAAGAAGCAACTACTACTCTGGGAGATTCTGGAAGGAGTTCAATGAAAATGACTTCATAATCTTTCTTTTGTACGTGGATGATATGTTGTTGGTAGGTCTGAATATTCAGCTAATTCGGAAGATGGAGTATCTGTCATGAAATTTTGAGATGAAAGATCTTGGCGAAACTAAGAAGATCTTAGGCATGAAGATTGAACGTGATAGGAAAACCAGAAGCTTGATTAAATCCTAGAAAGAAGTTTGGTTTTTATCACAAAAGGGTTACATTTGGAAGATCATTGAGAGATTCAGAATTCGCGGATGTAAGCCGGTTTCAACTCCTCTCGCCG
This sequence comes from Viscum album, assembly GCA_963277665.1. NCBI lineage: Eukaryota > Viridiplantae > Streptophyta > Magnoliopsida > Santalales > Viscaceae > Viscum > Viscum album. Next base: position 385,604,130 of record OY728120.1, on the reverse strand, counting down.
GTCACTTCAAACCATCAAAGGGGCAGGCATCACGAATGGAAGAAGAAAAGAAGTACATGGCTAAAGTTCTGTATGCCTCAATAGTCGGAAGTTTGATGTATGCTATGGCGCGTACATGTCCGGACATAGCTCATGCAGTGAGAGTGGTTAGCCGGTTTATGGAAACTCCAGAAAAGGTTCATTGGGAAGCCGTTAAGTGGATTATTCGGTATCTCAAAGGAATGGAAGGTGCAACTCTTTGTTTTAGAGATGACGATCAGTTAGTTGAGTTTGTAGATGCAGATTTTGGGGGTGATTAAGAGCACAACCGGTTATGTTTACACTTTCGGAGGAACCGCGGTGTAAGTTGGTTGTCCAGGCTGCAATCGATGATTTCACTTTCTACAACGGAAACAGAGTATGTGGGTGTAATGGAAAAGCAATGAGATGATATGGTTAAGGCATTTGGTTGAAGCAATGAGATGATATGGTTAAGGCATTTGGTTGAAGCACTCGGGTGCAGCTAGGGGAAAGGATTGTTGTTCTGTGATAGTCAGAGTGCGATCCATTTGACCAAGAATCCAGTGTTTCATTCAAGAACTAAACTCATTGATCCGAAGTACCATTACATCTGGAAGATGCTGAAAGATGGTGAGTTGGTGTTATGGAAGGTAGCTAAGAAACAAAATCCAACGGATATGGTTACCAAACTGAGGCAACATAAAGTCTTAGTTGAGCTTGGGTGAATGGGAGGAGGTGGAGAAGCTTTGTATGCAGCGAAAATGGAAGGTTGTTTATGGAGTTGAAGGCGGTGCCCTCGTGTTTTCTCTGAAGCAGTCTTCAAGTGAGCAATTGTTGAGAATGTGTGAAGCCTACTTCAGTTGAATGGAGTTTTACAACCGGAAAGAGTGGTTTCGGAAGTTCTTCAGTTTGTTGAGGTGTTGGCAGCAGCAGCGGTTTTCCTTCAGCGTTTCGGAAGGAGGTGGTTTGGAAGGGGTTCTTCCGATGTGCTTTGTGCGGGCAATGTCGTTCCGAAAGTGTTTCAGCTTGTACTTCTGAAAGACGGGATGTTCAGTTTTGCTGTGTTTGTTGGTTTACTAGAGGCGGCGACCACACTGAAGATTGCTACAGGAGATCGTCGGTGAGAACAGTGGAATGAATGGACTCCCGCACTTTTCATTGTATGAATGTTTGTTGGAGTGAATTAGGCTGAAGTTGGTTTAACTTGGTGGCGGTGATTTGGGTGAACTTTTGTTTTTACCAAGTTCCAGAACATTAAGTCAGAGAGTTCCATCCAGAATCTGTTTCCACCAGGTGATTCTGGCATCGAGGTTGTTGCGAAATCACAACATTTAGACCATCCGACTTTCGCTGGCTCAAGCAGAAGGGTGGTTAGTTTTTATGTAACGGACCTCTGGTGACAATTAGTAGACTTTCAGTGGTATTTCGGTCAGAACACCTGAATTTATGACACATGTTTGATTTATTTAGATGTGGTTTTAGTGTTTCCACATTGGACTCACATGATTCGATGTAAGAGACCCATTACTCATTTATGATGGGTTACTGCCATTTCTGATGGTCAATGGTTGAGAGATTCAAAGAGGAAACATTGGTCATTAAAATGGTTAGAGAATTTGAAATTCAAAATGAAAGCTAATATTTAAATTCTCTGAAGTTGTGTGAGTTGTAGTGCATGAATTTTGAGAGGAAGGGAAGGGGAGAGATTCAGAGAAAGGGAGAGATTCCAGAAGAAGAAGAAGAGGTGAAGATTGAGAGAGGGTCAAAATGTTTACTAAATGCATTTTCTTTCAAAGATTGAGGAGGAATCTCTTGAATAACGAAGAGTCTGTCTTGAGAAGAGCATTTCTCTTGAAGGCTTCATTTATGTGATAGAAGACATTCATATCTTTGTGTGAAGAAGGTTTCTTTAGAAGAATGAAGCATTATATTTCTTTGAGAAGAATTTTCTTTTGAAGCAAAATTTGAAATCTTTTTTTCATCGGTAGAAGAAGTCATTTATATTACTGTTGTGATGACTTTATAGATTTGAATTTTCTTTATCATAAGTTGTATCTTACATCATTGAAGATGTGTGGAAACATTTGCTACTGTCAAGGGACAACACTGTATCAGTGAGGTTCACTGGGTTGAATTTTTACCTCATTGACGTCGGGAGATTATAAATTGTACGAGGGTTCACTGGATAATCTTTGCCCGATTTGTATTTATTAGATGATAATAGTGGAACGTATAACCGTGGTGGCCATACCAAGGGTATAGTTATTCATTATTGATGGCGAACCTTGTATAAACTCTGTGTAGCCGCTATTTGTAAATATGAGATACATGACTCGAGATAGATACAAAATATCAAATCTATATTACCCACTCCCCCTCAAAGTGAAGCATACTCCAACTTGCTACACATTCAAACTGAAGCACACTCCAACTGGCTACACTAATTCAAAATACTGAATAGATAGAGAGAGCATGATATCGAACTGAGCCCCCGTGGGCATTGACGGCAATGCCAAAACTGTCACGGAAAACACATCGTGATCATCTTGGTCATCGGAGAAGGTGCTAGAACAAGCATAAAGAGGACGCCTGGAAAGGTCATCTGGAAAAGGATGCTCAGAAATGGTTGTCTGAAAAAGGATGTTGGGAAACGGTCCTCAGAAGAGGATGTTGGGAAACTGTCATTTGGAGTACGGCTTTTGAAAAAGGTCATATGAAGTATGGCACCTAAAAAAGATTGCCTGAAGTACGGTGTGCCATCTTCGCAAATATTGTGAAAAAACCGTGCTTCAAATCTGCAAGCACAAAGAGGCCCGGCATACAGTATAGAAACCCAACATATGTCTGGGCAGCAACCTAGAGGGCCGGTGGAGGCCCTGGCAGCAGCAGAGAGATTCCACAGATGCCTGGGCAGCAGCAGAGAGGCCTGACAGAGGCCTGACAGAGGCCAGGCAACGATGGAGGTTTCCCGGGCTGCAGCAGAGGCCTGGCAGACGGAGAACCCCAGAATAGGCCTGGGCAGCAACACTTTGGTGCGCGTGTAGAGTGTGTTTGGGCCATGATCACGCCTGCAGATTGAATGTACAAATTGGCTCGACAGTGGTGTGAGGAATGGGTTATGCCTGGACGAGGAGGACATATGCCCATGCAGTGTGTAGGATTGTAGAATCTAGGCAGCGCAAAGACCCTGGGCATGCAGGCCCATGTCTTGGAAGAGGCAAGGGCTGAGTGTGACCTGGGCGCGCAGTGGCTGACATGTGTCTTGGAAGAGCACAGGCTGCGTGCGAGCTGGGTGTTGGGTGTGTAGAGGCAGACACGTGTCCTGGAAGAGCAGGGGCTGTGTGTGACCTGGGTGCGCAAGGGAATGTGCTGGACCTGGGCACGTGACTTGTGCAGAAGGCATGCCTTGGCATTTGTGGATAAAATAACCCATAGGAAGCAATTTCTATTTTAGGATGTCTAATTCGTATTGTGCACTGACTCATATAGACAATATTAGACTTTTTGAATAAGAATGTATACGATATTATGAAAACCGGGCATCTTTGCATGGAAGATGTATGACATATACGGGGAGACTTTAATTCATCATGCTATTGCTCTGGGTGTGCATACTACCAAAATGATACCAGTGAAAGATGCTTTAGATTTTTTTGTGTTGGTGTGTGCGCCTGACTGCTCACATGCGAAAAAGTTTCTCATGATCTAGATGAGGCGTGCAGCCTGGGTGCACATGTGCTGGGAGCAGTACAGCGCCTGGATGCACCAAATTTGCACAAGTCAAATTCGGAGTACCAGTCCCAGATGAGTAGATCGGGCAGATCTGGGCTGATGTGGTTGATGGTGGAGCTGGACTGCTTGTCTTGGAGCTGGTACGTGACTAGAGGTGGCTGGAGGAGCCTTGGATGTGCAGGGAAAGGGCTCTGAGCAGTGAGGGGGCGTTGAACAGGGAGCCAGGTGCCCTGACGAAGGGGCGTTTGCACTCCAGGGAGAGAGAGGATGTTAGGTTTTTACCAGGTGCCCTGGCAAAGGAGCGGATGTTAGGTCCAGAAACCTTTCGTCTTGAAAAAGGAGGAAGCAATTTATTTAGAGGTAGATATGAGATACAAGGCCCTGGATAGATACAAAACATCAAATTTAAACTAAAGGGGGGCTATGATAGACCTAGTCAATTCCATATCCTAAATACCTAAATACTAACCAAAACAAAAGAGTTGAAAAACAGAATCATAAAAGGTTTAATTGGACAAGGTCTTCATTGATCCCCCTTTCCTCTTAGTGCGAGGTATTGAGATGTCAGCAAGTTGTATCAGAGTTGTAGTCCCTCCTTTGAAGATCTACTGAGATTGCCGATTTGTTTGTAGTGTTTTAAAATTCTGCTGCTGTTATTTATTGTTGATGTTTTTTGATTCTCACAGTTGGATTTTCCCATTGCTGACAGTTGTGATGTTTGGTGCAGGCGTATGCAATCATGCATTCCACTTTCACTGCATCAGCCGATGGCTCAAAACCCGTCAAGTTTGCCCGCTGGGTGCGTTGCTTATCGTTTATGCAATGACTTTGGGGTTTTTTCTCTCTCTAAAAAAACGGATCTTGTTTGTATGTTCAGATAACAGCGAGTGGGAATTTCAGAAGTACGGACACTAGGGTTCGGCAGGTGAAGGGCACGGGTGGTACCCAATGAATTTGCGTAATTTCAAATGACCATTTTGGCTGCTTATATCATGAGCAAATCGTCTCTCTCGTTCTGGTTCCGTGCTTACTGCGAAATTATCTGTTATTGTTGTTCCGTGCTTGCTGCGAAAATAGTTTCAATGCTTTATTCACGAGACTGGTGTTAGATAAATCCTTTTTTTAGATTTATTTATTGGGAGTTTCAAAAGTTAATACTTTTTTGACCATCTATTAGACCTCCGCTCTGGAAGTTTATATATGTATTTTTAATTTATCCTATTCTCAATTTGTTTATTTTTTGGGAGAAGTCCGCACCAATAAAATGCCTAATTTTTTTACCCAAACGCATGCTCCTGCGCATGCGTATCTGTTCATGCATGCATGCCTTTTGTCGCTTATCTAACATGATGGTCCAATAGTGTTAACTGGCAGGTACGCTTTCGTGTGATGATGATTGATTGTCCATGGAAAAAAACTAGTACTCCCACCATGCAATTGCATGAGATAACGAACAAATCAATGAAAACGTAGATATAACTAATATTACATTTTTAGGGAAACATTTGAATATATCAAATGATATTAGTTTGGTCTATTCAATTTTTCTTTTAAACTGCTTTTTAAGATCTTTTGTAGTTGAACTGTATTGAAATTAATGTTGATGTTGTCTACTGCATTCACTCTTTCTTGATTGAAATCATGTTCTAAACATCTCTATAAATAATATGTTAAAGTAACATGTCAAGAAAGTTGATACACCAAAATGAGAAGTTGCAAAAATTGACCAATGTGACAACACACCCATATTGTAATTGCAAAGCAATATGGAACACATGCAAAAAAAAAAATCCATATGTTTACTGTGATTTTCTTGTGTTCCACAAATAAGGACTTGTCATACGTAATATAAACGTTCCTTAGTTTGAATTGTAAGTAAAAGTAATCACATAAAAGTTTAATTTTTTTAAGCCATATCCATAAACCATTTGCATAATTTTATGATATTTCATTTGAAAGATCTGAATTTCATAACAAAACGTATCTTCATAATTTTTTTTGACTGTATTATGTGTTGCGTGTTTAAAATTGAGGCAAAATAGTACACATATATGGAAGGTTTGACTTTGAAACAGAGACGAATAACTCTTGCAGTTGGACGAATGATCGAGAAATTGCTGCTCTTGGTAGAGAAGGATCGAGAAGCTACTGAAGAACCACCCACTACACTCATGCCCGGTGTCTTAAGTGATAATTGGATCACAAAAAATGTACATCTTTGCACTACTATGAATAAAATTATACATAAAGCACCATCCGACACCACGTTTTAAAAATCACTATAAAAAACCAAGTGAAGCCATAAATTTGTCACACAAAACCTTATTATTGTAAGTATATATGGTTAGTTGATGTTTAATGAAATTAAACACCTATATAACACCAAAAGTTGGGCGAAACCATAAAATGCAGAACCCATGAATTATAATGGACTAAAGGAGAAGCCATAAAATTGTTAGGTGAAGCCATAATGTAGAATCCATTAATTAAAATGGACCAAAGGTATAACCTGTCCATCAAGAGAAGAAACAACATTATTCATTTTTTTCCAACTGTACATTTTTACTAAGCTAAACCATTGTGATTTGTTTATTTCTCATTCATAAAGAACCAGAGGCCGAAGATCAATGCAAAAAATACAAAAGGAAAGAGACTTGTAATTGAGCAATGCCATCATAAATTGGAGACTCAATGTTTGATTTTCAAACAATTTTGGCTTGATGTTCTGAAAATATGTAAGACCGTAAAGAATTAGAGACTTTAGAAAGAAATAGAAAAAATTAAATCAAAATGTTGAAAAAATTAATAAATAAACACAGTGATGGTTTATAAACATACAATGATGGTGTATACAAATAAATTCACAGTTTTGAGAGGGATATTAGTATACAATGGTTTTGATTATGATTTCATGGGTTAAGGTAAAAATGATCTTACAGGGTAAACTTACATTAGCATAGTTTATAATTATATTCTATTAAAGCCCCATGGGGCATAGTTCAGTGGTTACGTCCCTGCTGTACCCGTGGTGGTGAGTTAAGGAGGTCCTGGTTTTGAACCTCCGCATCTGCAGGTTTCTTTCCTCTGTACCCCACCCTTAGACTTACCATGAAATTGTATATTCTACTAAAGCCAATGACATGGCTGGTGCAATAATCGGGGAAATTTATTGTTGTTGTCATTTTCATAGTTAATTAAATGAATGATTAAATTTCAATTTTAATGCGCTAGTTGTACAATCAAAGGCATCATAGTTGCATTAATCACATATTTAATTATATAGAACTTTACAAACTGCTGAATCTTATCAAGAAACATTAAGGAGGTATTGAAAAAATGAAACATACTATAACATAGCAAATTTCATGAGAATAAATTAAAAATTAAGTATATTGTAATATTATAAATGTAAACACATATTGGAATATGAAATTTGAAATTGTCAAGTAAATCTCATGAGCTTTTGTACCTGTCAAGTGAAGGAATAAATGAATTAAACATCATCTTTGTAGAATCATGAAGAAAATAAAAATATGGATGATTATTGTTGACCTCACCTGTTTTGATAATCTCAATTATGTTTTAATATGTGTTTATAATCCTATCTATATGTTAAATTAAGTTGACAAAAATATCAAAATAATCATTGGAATATGTTAATCAATGTTTATCTATGTCTACACATGCTTTGAATTAATTCTAACTAAGTTTGGATATGTTTTGCATAGAACAACTACTGATAGAGTAAGTCCACCGATATGCACAACAGCTACCGATAAGGCTAAGTACACCGGTACAAAAGTCTACCGATATGGATAAGGTCACTGGTATGCAGATAGTCACCGTTACACCTGAGCTACCGATAGAATAAGTCTACCGGTATGCACAAGTCGACTGATACAGACCTACCGATAGAGTAAGTCCACTGGTATATACATAGTTACCGATACAAGCTACCGATACAAACAGACAGCCAGACAGCTACCGATATGAAGTCCACTGATACAGACAGACAAAGTCCACCGATATAGACAACTACCGATACAAGTCTACTGATACAGACAGACGGCTACCACTACAAAGTCTACCGATACAAGAATGCCATCAGTACAAAAGAGCTACCGATAACAGGAGCTACCGATGGAAAGAGCTACCGATACATAGAGCTACTGTTATAAAGAGTAACAGCTATCGACACAAGACATAATGACTCAAGTCCACCGTTACAAGCTCACTGATACCAGGGGCTACCGATGGAAACCAGTCACAGTTTCTCTAAACTCTATTTCTATATGTTTATTTACCAACGATCATATTTGATGTTTTTAATGCATCTGCTATTAATTAATGATAGTTGTTGGCATGTCAGGAAACCGTACCTCGTACCTGTAAAAAGGTAATCATTCCCATTACCGGAGCTCAAGGTATAAAAGGAAGATCAAGCTAATGAAGAAAGATAGAGGAATATATGTGCAAGTGTGTGACACCTGAAGTGAAATTCATAAACAAGAACATGAGAAGAACTCAAAGAACAGTCATACACATCAAGTAGAAGTTTCAAAGAAGAAGATGAAGTGTTACAAAGAATACTATCTTACTCAAGCTGAACACCTACTCTGGAAGTGAAGGAATAGAACCACGACACTCTGTTTTCCTTACAACTTCTAAAGGACTCAAAGCTTCATCTACATCAATCTGAGGAGTCCAGAGCTTCACTCACAACACATAGAGCATTCTAAACTCATCTCTATTTGTTTAGCTCTATTGTGTTTCATTTATTCACATTTTAAGCAGTGTGTGTGCTCTGTTTTTTAGACACACACTGACTCCTGAGCATAACTGGAGGATATCTAAAATCCTCACTCAAACCTTCTGAATCCTTTTAGTTCCCACTGTGGATAGTGGTAGAGGTCAAGTGTGACCTGGATAGGCTGTGTGCTATTGTTTTGTTTTTCCCACAAAAAACTGCGGTAGATGTCTTAGTACCTGGACAGTCTGTGTACTGTTGTAAACCCCGATCCAGGGTGTGGATCAAAGTTTATATAAACTGTTTGAGAGGACTATGTCTCGGCTTGAGACTGAACCTCTTGGTTAAAACTGCTGTGCTTGTTTATTTTGTTTTAAACTATATTGAATATTCCGCTGCTAAGTACTTTAAATTCAAATCTATTTTAAAGTAACTCTGATAGTTAAACTAGCAAGTTTTTGTATTTATTGTAAAGCATTAGGTTAGTTTCAAAAGGTAATCTAATCTTCAGATTAGATCAACTGAGAACTAATCAATCTCTTGAGAACCTAACTGACCCTTTACTGTATTACAAATTCACTACAGTTTAGCTTGTTATTTATTTTGGGGGATTTTAATAGAAATATTTTTAACAGAAATTTTTAATTGGAACTCAATTCACCCCCCTCTTAAGTGTCCACTCCGACCAACATTTGGTATAAGAGGATTGTTTATTAATAAAGGTTTTCCAAATACTCTATTTTTCAACTGTGATTTTAGTTGTATCTTAAAGATCTTAAATTTCTGTTAGTTCTAAATTTTATCTCTTTAAATATATTTTCTAAAATCTAATTATGGATAATAGACTAGAAGGTGCTGCTACTAACATGCCACCCTTTTTTAATGGTGTTAATTATGCCCAATGGAAAATGAAAATGAAAATTCATTTAGAAAGTATGAGATTTGATATCTGGGCTGCTATAGAGACTCAGTATAAGATTCCAGAAACTGAAATAACTACTTGGGATGAACTTACGAAAACTGATTACAATAATAATTGTAAAGCAATGAATGCTCTGTATTGTGCTTTAGGAGATGAAGAATTTAATCGAATATCTGCTTGTAAAACTGCTTATGAAATCTGGAATACTTTGGTTATGTCCCATGAGGGAACAACCAATGTTAAGGAAATGAGATTGAATACCTACACTATTAAGTATGATAATTTTAAAATGAAGCCTCATGAACCTATTTCTAACATGTATCTCAAGTTCAACGAAATTGTAAATACAATGAGCTCACTTGGAAAAGTTGTTCCTGTAAAAGAGAAAATCATGAGGATACTTAGATGTCTTCCAGAAAGATGGAGAGGCATATCAGTCTCTATAAGAGAATCATGTGACATAAGTTCACTACCTGTTAAGGAGCTAATTGGTAAGTTGATGATGTATGAGGAAGAGATAAAGGTAAACAAGGAAGAAGATGATGAACCAAGAAAGAAGTATGTAGCTTTCAAGACCTCTACTTCAAAACTTAAGGACAAGGGAAAAATTCAAAGTGAAAGTGATATTTCATGCAGTGAAGAGAGTGCATCGGACAGTGATGCTAAAATGGCTCAGATAGCCAGACGATTTAAGAAATTTTATAGAAAGAAGAAGTTTTTCAGAAAATCCAATTACAAGGGAAAGTATGACAATAAAGGTCATTGGAAGAAGGATTGGAAAAGGACTGATAAAAGTGATGACATAGTCTGCTACGAATGCAAGAGGAAAGGACATGTGAAGGCTGACTGTCCAAAATTAAAATACAAGAATAAATATGACTACAAGGATAGAAAATATAAGAAATCTATGAAAGCAACCTGGAGTGCTTCAGAAGACAATTCAAGTGATCCTGATTCCAATCGGGATGAAAAATATCAAAAAGCTAATATGTGTTTCATGACAAACACATTTGAGGTAACATTGGATACTCCTGCTTTAAATTCTTATTATTCTGGAGATGATTTTGATTATGAAAACATGTCTAGTGAAGAGTTATTCGAATACTGTAATATGTTAGAAGATACTTGTAATGAGCTGAAAGATAAGTACAATTCATTAAAGAAACAATATGCCTTGACTAGTAATGTTGAATATGATATTAGTATAGAAAAGGAAAAGAATGCTCAATTGTTAAAGGAGAATACTGAACTTAAATTTTCCAATGAGCAACTTAGAAAAGATCTAGAAAAATTCACTAATGGAAAGAACACTCTAACTCAAATGCTTGGAAAATAACTAGCACCAAAGTATACTACTGGTTTAGGCTATCAAAATAGATAGAGACAACTTGTTAAGAATAGATTTATTCCAAAATCTGGACAGTATGCTGCTAGTTCCAATTTTGGAAATTCCTATGCCTCAACTAGCTATTCACATAGTTATAGATCAAACAAAGTTCATCTTTAAAAATATTTTGAATCTATTGATTATATGAGACCCATTAGACAAATCTGGGTACCAAAAGTCTTGCTTGCTAACCTGTTTAGACCCAAGAAAATCTGGGTACCAAAATCATTTTCTGTTTAAACCTGTTTTGTAGGAGACTTGCCTAAAGAGTTCTTATAAGAAGATATGGTACTTGGAAAGTGGATGTTCAAGGCATATGACTGGAGATTACTCATGTTTCAAAAGTTTAATCAAAGTTGATGGAGGACATGTCACCTTTGGTGATAATTCAAAAGGAAAAATCATCATCTTAAGCCAGATTGGTAACACTGATTCAGTTTTAATTTCTAAAGTATTATTTGTTGATGGATTAAAATACAACCTGTTAAGCATTTATCAGTTATGTGATGATGGTTTCAATGTTAAATTTGAAAATAATGCTTGTAAGGTTTTTAATTCTAAAAATGTTTTGGTATTTTCTGCCTTAAGAAATGAAAATGTTTATGCTGTAGATTTAAATTATTTAGCCAAACAAATGGTTACTTGTTTAAATGATTTTCATAGAGAGTCTTAGCTATGACACAGAAGATTAGGACACTGCAATGTTCATTCACTTAAGAAACCGACTAAGAAAAATTTAGTTAGAGACCTACCTCAACTAAAATTCCCATCAGACAAAGTTTGTACTCCCTATCAAAAGGGAAAGCAACATAAAGTTTCATTCAAATCAAAAAAAGAAGTTTCAACTTCTTAACCTCTCGAGTTGGTTCACATGAACTTGTTTGGACCTTCTAGAGTTTCTAGTTTAAATGGGAAGCACTATGTCTATGTCTTAGTAGATGACTTTTCTAAATACACTTTGGTATACTTTCTTGCTCACAAAAGTGAAGCTTGTTCTTACTTTATGAAATATTCCAAGTCTGTAGAAAACCTTAGTGGACTTAAGATTAAGACCCTGAGAAGTGATCATGGTCGTGAGTTTGAAAATCATGATTTTGAAACCTATTGCTCACATAATGGATACAATCATAATTTCTCTACCCCTAGGACACCTCAGCAGAATGGTGTAGTAGAAATAAGGAATAGAACCCTTCAAGAAATTGAAAGAACTATGCTTAATGAGTATGACCTACCTATTTATTTTTGGACTGAAGTTGTGAATACACCTTGTTATATTATAAATAGAGTCTTGATTAGACCTATTCTTAAGAAGACCCCTTATGAACTGTGGAATAATAGGAAACCTAAAGTAAGTTACTTTAGAGTTTTTGGTTGAAAAGTATTTATTATTAATACTAAGGATAATCCTGACAATTTTGCTTCTAAAAGTAACGAGGGAATCTTTCTAGGTTACTCTATAACCAGTAAATCTTATAGAGTCTTTAACAAAAGGACTAAATGTGTGGAAGAATCAACACATGTCAAATTTGATGAAACTGATCCACATGAACCTAAGTCTTCTCTTGAAAATATTGAAGAAGATCTATCTATTCTGGACCTTAATGATAAAATCAGTGAACCGATTGTAAAGAAAACCAGTTCTGGAAATATTCCAAAATCTGCTTCTGGTGAACCCGAGCATAGAGAAGAACCTGAAATTTCTAGTCCTAACTTTACTAGATCAAATAAGATTCTAAAGAATCATCCTTTAGATGCTGTTGTAGGTAATCTTGATAGGGGGACACATACTAGAGCTTCTCTAAGAAATAAGGCTGAAAATCAATCCTTTCTTTCACAGTTAGAACCTAAAAACATCAACAATGCAATCAATGATGAATTTTGGGTAATTTCTATGCAAGAAGAATTAAATCAATTTGAAAGAAACAAATTCTAGGAATTAGTTGAAAGACCTAAGGACACTTTGACCATAGGCACCAAATGAGTTTTTAGGAATAAAGTTGATGAATCAGGAAACATAGTTAGAAATAAGGCAAGGTTAGTTTCACAAGGGTATAGTCAAGAGGAAGGAATAGACTATGAGGAAACCTTTTCACCTGTAGCTAGATTAGAAGATATTAGGATTATACTTACCTATGCTGCTCATCTGAATTTCAAGTTATATCAAATGGATGTTAAAAGTGATTTTCTAAATGGTTTTATAACTGAATATGTTTTTGTTGAACAACCACCTGGATTTACTAATACTCATTTTCAAAATCGAGTTTTTAAGCTTTCTAAAGCTTTATATGGTTTAAAACAAGCTCCACGAGCTTGGTATGATAGAATTAGTAGTTTTCTTATTTCAAAAGGTTTTTCTAAATGGATTGCTGATCCAACTATCTTTATTAAAATAATTTCCAAAGATGTTTTGATAGTAAAAATCTATGTTGATGATATTATTTTGGATCTTCTAAAAATGCTCTGTGTATTGATTTTTCAAAGAGTATGCAAAATGAATTTGAAATGAGTTTAATGGGAGAACTCAAATGTTTTCTTGGATTTCAAGTTTTTCAAAATGAAAATGGTATTATTTTAAATCAAAATAAATATACAAATGATATTTTAAAACATTTTGGTTTGGATAGTATTAAGGAAAGTAACACACCTATGAGTACTAGTTGTAAGTTAGATGGTGATGAAACTTGAAAACCAGTGGATCAAATCAACTACAGAGCTATGATAGGGAGTCTACTCTATCTTACTGCTAGTCGACTTGATATTATGTTTAGTGTGTGTATGTGTGAAATATTTCAAGCTAATCCAAAAGAGTCACACTTGCTTGTTGTTTAAAGAATTTTCAAATATCTTAAACATACTACTAACTTAGGATTATTTTACCCAAAAGGAAAATCATTCGATTTAATAAGTTATTCAGATGTTGACTTTTCTGGTTGCAAGTTAGATAGAAAGAGCACTTCTGGAACATGTCATATTCTAGGTAAGTCCTTAGTATCATGGTGTAGTAAAAAGAAGAACTCTGTTGCATTGTCTACTGCTGAAGCAGAATATATTGCTACTGGTAGTTGCTGCTCACAAATTCTATGGATGAAACATACATTATTGGACTATGGATATTAGTTTAGACATGTATCTATAAACTGTGGTAACACTAGTACGATCAATATTTCTAAGAATCCTGTGTCTCACTCTAGGACTAAGCACATTGATGTAAGGCACCATTTTTTGAGAGACTATTACCAAAAGGGTGATATTACTCTTGAATTTATAGGTACTGAACATCAATTAGCTGACATTTTCATCAAGCCCTTAAGTTCAGATAGGTTAAATTACATTAGACATGAGTTAGGAATGATAAACTTTGTAGAATCCAAACCTCACCGTTAGCCAAAACTCACCGTTAGCCAAACCTCACCATTAGCCTAATCCTCACTGTTAGTCAAAACCTCACTGTTATACCTCACTGTTAGTGAACCTCACTGTTATACCTCACTATTAGTGAACCTCACCATTGTACCTCACTGTTAGTGAACCTCACTGTTATACCTCACTGTTAGTGAATCTCACCGATATACCTCACTGTTAGTGGACCTAACCGATATACCTCACTGTTAGTGGACCTCACCGATAAAAATACCTCACCATTAGGAATCCTCACTGGTATGTATTACCATTAATTTGTGCTGTTTTTAAACTTCGAATCTTTAGCCGCCAGAATCTGTATCGTTTGTATTATATTTATTATGTTTTATTTATTTTGTGATTCCTAAATGATAAAACATAAGTCTTGACCTCTCTCAATCCACCTCAAACCCTTTACCTTCAAGACTTAGCTTCCAAAACTTCGTTTCTCTCGAACCCTAAGCCTCACGATTCGTAGAATGGAAAGAGTGAAGAGACCATCAATCAGCGAAAAGGATGATGAGCCGAATGCCAAGAGACTCAAAGGAGAGTCTAGTAGTGGTAGTGAAGTGAAGAAACCTACAAATCCACACCTCTTCCAAAGGGAAATAGTAGTTGAGAAAGAGCTATGCGCGGAATGGTTGATAACCAGTAATTCTTTAGTTCTAGAAGTGCTGGAAGATCAGAAATGGGTAGAATGATTCTCGAATAACAATGGTCCTTATTATCCGAAGCTGATAAAATAATTCTATGAGTTTGTTCATTTTGAGAAATCAGAAGTTTAGAATAGAATGATATCAGTAGTAAATGGCAGGACAATGTCCTTTTCTTCTATTGAGTGGGATGAGTGCCTGAGAGTTCCACATGAAGGAGAGTTTGGGTATTTCTCAAAATCAGTACCTCCTACTAGTAACATCTTTGAATATGAAGCTACTTTGGAAGAATTAACAGGAGATGACACACCTAGAAAAGTAGTTTCTACAGAAATGGATGGAGAGAACCAGTTACAGTTCAAGTTCATCCAACATGTGCTAAGTCCAAGAAGAGGGGACTTCACAAATCTGAAATACCAAGATATTTATTTGTTGCATTTTCTGAGGCATGGTGTCAAGGTAAATTTGGGTAGGCTTCTGATGATTTAGATTGAGGATATGACCAGTCCCAAATTAAAGTCCAATGCTCTATTCTTTTCAAAGATAATTTCGGTTATGATCAAAGTGAAGGGAGTAGTTGAGTCTCAAGATGAGACAGTGGTGGTAAGGAACAATTTTTGTATCACAAGAACTGTTTGTAAATACATAAAGATCAATTGGAATCTATGGAAAAGAGAATGGGTCAGTGATGAAGGGAAGCTGTATGATAAGTTTAATCATTTGGATCATCCTTCTAGGCCTAAGGATGTGAGGGATCCAGGTCTAGGACCCGATGAAGAGGAACCTTAGTATAGTGATGATACTAAAGAGGAGGATACCTTTATAGCTGATGGAAGGGATCCATACTTGCCTCCAAGTCTTGTTTCTGAAGTTGTATCATCTGGAAAGGAAACAGTGTTGGGAGTAAGCAATGAAGAAGCCCCTATTGATGAGGAAGACCAGTCTGTTCCAAAGAATGAGGAAGAAGTTCATGAAAGTGTAGAACATGTTTCTGATAGCTCGGATGAGAACACCTTGAGTTTGAGTCCATTTATTGGAAGTACTGCTGTGCCTATAGAGGCTGTTCTTGTTGAAGTAGACAGACCTACAACTATTCCTGAGGAGCCTCCTGCTGTTGACTTGGAAATGGTTGTGGAGAATTCTTTTGAGGAAGACCAAGCTGCTGAGGGTGCTATTACTGTACTTATATAGGAGAATGCATAGATTTAGGGGGAGAATCCTACTAGACATGGCACTATTTCAGTTTCTCATGAGATTATAGATTGGGCTGAAGACCCAGGTTTTGTAGTTTGTGGGTTAGACTATCCTGATTCAGAAGATGAGACACCCATCAATAGACCACAAGTTAACTATAATATTCTTTTTGAGTTTTTACCTGAGGATGTGGTAAGAAAAGATGACCTGGACCAGTTGAATTCTAATATTAAGGTCTCATTTGTGGAAGAGGTAAGAAGAATGGAAAACTCATTGATATCATCCATTCAATCTGTTATGAATGACTCTGTGGCTAGTATTGTGTCTGAAAGAGCACCTACAATTGTGCCTGAAAATCTGGTTACTAAGGCTGATCTTGAATCTTTAAAGGACGAGTTTAAGGAGACTTGGAATGTATCTGTTGAAGATTTAAAGAGCTATTTTATTAAAGAACTGACCAAAATGGAAAAATCATTTGAACTCTCTCTTGGATGTATTGTGTCAAACACTGTGGAAAAGACGATGAATGAAGTCAAGACCTTCCAGAATCAAATTTCAAGCTTGTAAGAGGATGTTGAATCTCTAAAGAATTCATTTGTATCTCTAGAATCCTATATGAGCTCTAAATCTCAAGCAGACAAAGACTTGGATTTTTTGAAAAATGTAGTTGGCCAGATGGTATTAGTTTTTGAGGAATTTAAGACTTCCATGGAACATCATGTCAGCACCCAGGACTCTCTTGTGAAAAATATCATAAGTGGGACGACTAAATCCTTTAAGGAAACAGTTGCATTTACTATTTCACCTATGAGTACTACCAGGACTTCTTTGAATATTGATCAGGTTCAAGCTGTGATAAGAGAAGATATTGGACAGTCTTCTACCAGTGGCTCTGTAGACTCTGCTACTTTGACCCAAGTGGTAACTACCACTAGGGATATATGGTAAATTATTCATAATTTTATGAGAGAGGCCACTACTTCTCAAAAAGTGGTCAAAGACAAAGTGGATTTATATTTTAAAAGGATCTACACTAAGCATCAGTTGAACTATCATTTCAAGCTTCTGTTAGAAAACCTGAAACTACCCCCAGTCACTCAAGCCTTTATAGAACAAGTAAGCAAGCTGAGGGAGTTGACTCCAGCTCTAGATAAATTTATGGATAACAAGTATGAATTTATTTCTGCTATGGAAAGAGGAGTAGGGATCATAATGGACTTTAGGAATTTGTTGCTTCCATTTTTTCATGTGGACAATACTCTAATCATTGCACCTCCAGCTCTGCCTACCTCTGCTCAGTCTGCCTCCATTCCTGAGATGACATCGGCTCAAGCTATCAAAATCTTGACACCATTGATTACTCTGAGGAGTACCCACTATAGGCCAGGAACAGTCTCTATTGCTCAACCTCCAGTAGTGCTTTCTAGAATTCCCAAGCCTTCTATTGAAGCTACCCAGCCCGAGTCTACCTCCAAACCCAAATCCAAATCCAAAGTAGACATTCAGGAGGTGGATTGATTACTGTCTAGGACCTTTGATAGGAATCACTTGTATTCTTTTTGGTTCAATTCTGTATTTATATGTATTTTTTGCCTCAAGAACTATATAAATGCTTTCATTCTCTCTTACTTTCTATTCATTCTCCCATCCTTTATTTCCCACTTTTTGCTAATCACAAAGGGGGAGAAATAATATATACGGGGGAAAAATAAATGAGCATAATATAGCTTAATTTATATAAGGGATAGAAATATGAGAAATATGAGAAATATAAGCATAATATAATTTTACCATAATATAATTATACCTCTAGTACATTTGTTTTATACAGTTGTTTCATACCTCTAATACATTTGCATGTAATACTCTATTATTTGATACATTTGAAAATGTCAGACTCAATGTATTTTATACTGATATCTTAATGATTATTCTGGATTATAATACCATAATTTGTGATTATCAAAAAGGGGGAGATTGTTGACTTCACCTATTTTGATAATCTCAATAATGTTTTAATATGTGTTTATAATCCTATATATATGTTAAATTATGTTGACAAAAATATCAAAATAATCACTAGAATATGTTAATCAATGTTTATCTATGTCTATACATGCTTTGAAATAATTCTAACTCAATCTGGATATGTTTTGCATAGAACAACTACTGATAGAGTAAGTCCACCGGTATGAACAACAACTACCGATAAGGCTAAGTACACCAGTACAAAAGTCTACCGATATGGATAAGGTCACTGGTATGCAGATAGTCACCGTTACACCTGAGCTACCGATAGAATAAGTCTACCGGTATGCACAAGTAGACTGATACAAACCTACCGATAGAGTAAGTCCACCGGTATATACATAGTTACCGATACAAACAGACAGACAGACAGCTACCAATATGAAGTCCACCGATACAGACAGACAAAGTCCACCGATACAGACAGACACCGATAGACAGCTACCGATACAAGTCTGCTGATACAGACAGACAGCTACCGCTACAAAGTCTACCGATACAAGAATACCACCAGTACAAAAGAGCTACTGATAACAGGAGCTACTGATGGAAAGAGATACCAATACATAGAGCTACTGTTATAAAGAGTAACAGCTACTGACACAAGACATACTGACTCAAGTCCACCGTTACAAGCTCACTGATACCAGGAGCTACCGATGGAAACTAGTCACAGTTTCTCTAAACTCTATTTCTATTTGTTTATTTAGCAACGACCAAATTTGATGTTTTTAATGCATCTGCTATTAATTAATGATAGTTTTTGTCATGTCAGGAAACCGTACCTTGTACCTGTAAAAAGGCAATCATTCCCATTTTCGGAGCTCAAGGTATAAAAGGAAGATCAAGCTAATAAAGAAAGAGAGAGGAATATACGTGTAAGTGTGTGACACCTAAAGTGAAATTCATAAAGAAGAACACGAGAAGAACTCAAAGAACAGTCATACACATCAAGCAGAAGTTTCAAAGAATAAGCTCAAGTGTTACAAAGAATACTCTCTTACTCGAGCTGAACACCTACTCTGGAAGTGAAGGAATAGGACCACGACACTCTGTTTTCCTTACAAATTCTAAATAAGGACTCAAAGATTCATCTACATCAATCTGAGGATTCCAGAGCTTCACTCACAACACATAGATCATTCTAAAATCATCTCTATTTTTTTATCTCTATTGTGTTTCATTTATTCACATTTTGAGTAGTGTGTGTGCTCTGTTTTTTAGACACACACTGACTCCTGAGCATAACTGGAGGATATCTAAAATCCTCACTCAAACCTTCTAAATCCTTTCAGTTCCCACTGTGGATAGTGGTAGAGGTCAAGTGTGACCTGGATAGCCTGTGTGCTATTGTTTTGTTTTTCCCACGAAGAGCTGTGGTAGAGGTATTAGTACCTGGACAGTCTATGTACTATTGTAAACCCCGATCCAGGATGTGGATCAAAGTTTATATAAACTGTTTGAGAGGACTAAGTCTCGGCTTGAGACTGAACCTCTTGGTTAAAACTAATGTTCTTGTTTATTTTGTTTTAAACTATATTGAATATTCCGCTGCTAAGTAATTTAAATTCAAATCTATTTTAAAGTAACTTTGATAGTTAAACTAGAAAGTGTTTGTATTTATTGTAAAGAATTAAGTTAGTTTCGAAAGGTAATCTAATCTTCAGATTAGATTAACTGAGAACTAATCAATCTCTTGAGAACCTAACTAAAACTTTACTATATTACAAATTCACTACAATTTAGCTTGTTATTTATTTTGGGGGATTTTAATAGAAATCTTTTTAACAAAATTTTTTAATTGGAACTCAATTAACCCCCCCTCTTTAGTTTCCACTATAACCAACAACTATATTCATCTCAGAATGTGCTGCCTATATTATCCTCTAGAACAATTAAACAATAGAGTTTTCAGGGAATCAAAAAAGGAGCTTGATTGATCAATATAGAAGACAATGTCATCCACAATAGGATTAGGGTAGGGATCCAATAACCTGCAACAAAAACTCAAATCCCCTTTAAAGAACATATTCATTCAATCCATGAAGATAGTAATCAGAAAATGTCAAAAATACATGGGATGAAGATAAATTATTGTATAATAAATGAAAATTTCATTGAAGATAGCACCAAACAATGTATTGAATAAAACTGCACTATAATATTCATCTCTTTAGAGCAACCTGCACATTAATCATAATCAAGAACACTGAGAGATAATTTAGAAAGAATAAAGTTATCCTCTATAGCAATTAAATAATAGATTTGTTGGAGTTGGTGGAATAGAACCAACTACTTTGTACTTTATTCATTAATAAATACCTTATCACATCTTGATTGTTCTTCTACGTGACAATGCATGTGGTAATTTCCTAATGATAACTATTGCATTAAAGGGTCATAGCAAATCCCTGCTATGATGAGAACCCGTAAGTACCATAACAATGCTCCTGAATATATATTCTATGGCCGGATTATGCTATTTGAGGGACACAGATAATACAGGCCATTAGGGATGAGGACTCATAAAACTTTGAGGAACCTTCTCATGATGTGCGCCCTTGGTAATATTCAGGAGGATATTATGAGAACTAGACCCATTAGTAGGAAATCCACGGTTCATAGTGTCATTGGATGTTCCTATCTGCGGATGTGTGTATTGGTCTTTAGACTTTAAGATTATTATTAATGGGTATTACAACTCGCGCACTTAGATGTATTGATGAAAACTATGATGGAACACTGTTCACAATGAGGTAGGATACGTTGGGTGCGTCACGAGTGATATTGCATTAATGGATAATGAGAGAAAGGATTTGTCCCTTCTATTTCATAATGGAAGTAGATATCTCAGGCCCTTTGATGAAATTGATATAGCCTAAATAAATCAATGGACATGGTGAAGAATGGGTAAGTTCAATTCTGGAAAGTCAAAGAAAGAATAATCGAGCACATGAGTTGATGACACCAGCACGCAACCCGCTTGATTCAAGATATCAAGACAAAAGAATTATATTACATGGTAAGCATTTGTAGGAGGTGACACGTCATTGCGGCGTTAACTTCTTTCTCTATGGGTTCCTTGGTGTGTTGCTAGACGCTAAACTTGGACTTTAGGCAGACCCTACCTAATGCCACTGAGAAAGAGGCCTAGAGGGTCACACACTATGTCACGACCCGACCCTACCCAGGCTCGAGCCACAACTACCCCAAGCCCGCCTCCATAGGCCAGGGGCTGACGACCAACACCGAAGGCTAAACAACTCAGGGAGACCTTTGCCTAAGTACCTGTACAAACACATGCAACCCACTCAATGCAAAAGTGCAGAGTAAAAGGAAAAGTAAAGTACCAACTGCTATAAACAAACCACAAAGGTGCATCGACCTCTAAACAGTACAAAGTGAGTGCTGAAGTTAAACTGAAAAGTAAAGGGAAAAACATGCGCCCAACCAGAAAAGTGACACAACCCGACAACAGGTAAACAAAAGTAAAACAACTGGGAGAGTCCCACACCTGGAACCCGACTACGACCACTGAACATGGTCCAAGCTCCCGAACTCCTAATATCCTCTATAGTCACGAGCAACCTGTTCGTCATCTGCAAGGGCACACCAAGTGCGGGCAAAGCCCAAGCAGTGGTGAGTATAAAAATACTCAGTAGGATACCCCGAAGGATCGAGGGAGCAACAAAGGAGGTATTAAAGAGGTGAGCAGTAGATCGAATAGGGAATAATAAAGGAGAATGACAGAGAGTGTAGTAAAGAGTACAATAGAGTAACATCTCAACCCAACAAGAGAAAGGAAGTAGACTCATACAAACACAAAGAGCTAGAAACGATGAGAATATGAAACTTCTCGTCGAGTCTTCGCTACCTATAGTAGGAGAGTAGACTCATCCAACCATGAGAAGATAGACATGGGGCATACCCCGCACGTGTTCGCCTCTCCTAGAAGGAGAGTAACCAAAACCAAGGAGTGGGTACCGGGACAAGGTATATACATATCCATGTGCTCAATCAAGAAACCCGAATAAGATCGTAAGGGGATCTCCATCCCGTAGCTCAGTCCAAGAAAGTGAGTAGCCAACAGTCCCAGAAGTAACCACCATCAATGCCCAGCATCTAGCACGTCTGCCCCAAACTGCAAGCCAAGGGGCTCAAATCACTGCACCATGACACTATCCGCTTTGGGCGGCACTGACTCGCCCGCATGGTTTTAGGTCATGTCACAAGGACGCATCTTGGTGGGGAAATATCCCCTCGTACTTGAGAGTTCTGGGGAAAGTCAAACCACAACTCTTCACTGTCACACAATAGAGAGGTCTTCTCAAAGTCAAAGCTGTCACATCACTGAACCATACAACCAAGGGTCCCGCTTCGTTAGTCACGGAGAAAAGCCACAAAATATCCTAGTAGAAAGGACTGACTCTGAAAGAAGTCACCGGGTAACCCACTGCCCAGCCCTGTTGGAGGGTAAACCCTAAGAGGTCATCGGGTAACCCACTGCCCAGTCTCTGCAGGAGGGTAAACCCTAATAGGTCGTCGGGTAACCCACTGTTCAGTCTCTTCTGGAGGGTAAACCCCAAGGGGTCTTCGGGTAACCCACTGCCCAGTCTCTGCTGGAGGGTAAACCCTAAGAGGCCGCCGGGTAACCCACTACCCATTATCTGTTGGAGGGTAAACCCTAAGAGGTCATCGGGTAACCCACTGCCTAGTCTCTGCTGGAGGGTAAACCCTAAGAGGTCGTTGGGTAACCCACTGCCCAGTCTCTTCTGAAGGGTAAACCCTAAGAGGTCATCGGGTAACCCACTGCCCAGTCTCTGCTGGAGGGTAAACCCTAAGAAGTCAATGAGCAACCCACTGCCCAGCCCTGCTGGAGGGTAAACCCGAAGAAGTCTATGAGAAACCCACTACCCAGTCCCGCTGGAGGGTAAACCCGGAACTACTCTGGCCATCCCTACTTGATGGTACAACAATGGCCAACAGAAATGGAGTGGGTATCGCCCAACCACCCAACTCCAGAACAATTCATCTAGTAGAGGTTCAACGCCCGTGTAGTGTGGGTCACGCCGATACCTGAAACTATGCCTAGGGAAACACATCACGGTAGATCTCAGAAGGAAGATATGATCTCTAAATAGTCTCCACTCTACCACACATATTACACCATTTTAATACTCATGAAAAAACACGCGAGATAAACTATTTACTCGCTGGAAACGGGCTCCCAGTGGAAGAGTTATTCAACACCGCTTTATTTCCATACAGAGTCTCGTGGGGCCAACACCTCAGTCCCAAAATAGGTCGGGCGAACCGTTCCACTGCGATGCTCTCGAAAAAACACGCCGAATCAACTATTCATATGCCCTAAACAGATGCTTGAAGAAAAAGGCGCAGCACGCTGCACACAACTTAAGAGACGTCCCATGGGGCCCATGCCTCAACTCCGGTTTCAATGCCTAAAATTACCCTGGTCAACTTCACCTCGATGATAGGGTCACAACGCCGCTGACGACGCGTCAATCGGACATCCCAAACATGAGTTAGGTCTGACGCAACAATTAATTAATTAATTAAATAATCAATTAATTATTCACATTTAGCATTTCATGCCACCGAGAAACAAAACCAACCCGAAAAGGCTCCGAACCAACCTTGTAAGGACTGCCTTAGCTCCGGGGCCACCGTGTCTCTGACAACACGTCAAACGGATGTCCGGCTCACAAACCACATCCGTCGCAACTTTAATAATAATTTAATATTATTAAATTAATATGTTTCGGGTCACCAGTCTTTGGGAATGGAACCCAAAAACCCTAAAAACCATCTTAAAAATTCCATCTCGTAGAGGCAGTCCCACAGCCGCAGACGACACATCAATCAGATGCGCCGTTTAGGAGATACGGCCCCTTGAACACAAGGGGCCCAGAATGGGCCGATCCATACCGGTCGGCCCGGTCCAGACCACCGGCCCGTGGCCCAGCTGTGGGTCCAACCCAGTTCACCGTGGTCTGCTGGCTGCGGCCCACTCAGAAACCACTAGACCCCTTAGGTCTAGCTTCTTCAAATAGACCGACCAGCTGGCCGGTCTTCGTTCCACGCCGCACAGCAGGACCTGCGAAGCGCGGGTCCTGGTCTTCTCTGCACACCCGAGGCGCTGACCGCCTCGGGTTCCCCCTACCGACTGCGACAACTGCAAAGGTGTCGCCCACTCTGGCCCCTCTGCTGGATTCCCTTCGAACACGATGGACACAAGCCACCGACGCCGCTCCGAGCTCCCCACTCCGCCGCTGGCTCCACACCTCGCCGCGACCCGCACCGCCCGACGCTGCTGCCACCCAGGCTCACCCCGTGCTCCACCTCCGGCCTCGACCAACCAAGACCACTGCCTCCTTCCGCACCAGCTCTGCCCAGCTCTACCGCTGGGTTCTGCTCCACCTTCGAACACCCAGCCGTTCCAGCTTGTCCTCCGGCCGCTCGACACACCGCGGCCGCCGCGCGCAGCCGCCGGCTGCTCCTACCGGTCCACTCCGGTGGTCCCTTCCGCGGACCACCAGGACCTCATCGGAGGTCCAATTTTGATTCTGAGGCCGAAATTCGGGTTCTTGGGACGAGTCCATCACAGTGCCACCCCTCGCTTGACAAATATTCAAGAATTGACGCGTACGAAAATTATAGCGGGTGTCCGCGAAGAACGGAACCAAGAACAGGGTTCCAAACATAGATCGATGGCCGTGTTCATGCAGCCATCGATGAAGATAATTAAAAAGATGAAACAAATGGACAAAGAAGTATATTTAATTTAAAAACTTTAATTAAAACTTAAAATTAGAAGAAATCCTACCTCGTTGGATCTGTTCATCGTTGGCGATGCCTTTGCTGCACTCCACCTTCGATCTGCTGAGGTTTCGGCGAAGATCGCTCCTCGATCCAGTGAAGAACGGAGAAGAACGCCGAAGAATGGATGAGAGAGAGAGAGAGAGAGAATGGGTTGTCCCCTCCCAACACTTAAGCTAATTTATAAAAATTCACTAAAACTCTCTCAATGGGTGCAGATTCCGAAATCACTGTGCCCTCTCATTTTATATCACGCCTAGGCAAAACGCCCCATTTTGAACTCAACGGAAGTCTCAGATTTCCATTTCGAGGCTTCTTTTGAAAGTTATTCAAAAATAACTCTAGTGATAAAAATCACTAAGTCATTATTTTAAAATGATGATTTTCCCCCTGGGTGACATCTCTCACAGCAGGCCCATGCCCGCAACTTTTATACCCCACCTAGGGTAAACAACACACTCCAAATGCAACCGTGCCCTCAGATTTTCTATCCGAGCTAATTTTTAGGAGTTATTCAGGTTTGATCTATTAAATGAATAATTTGATAATTTAATTATCCATTTAACACACCGCCAACGAGTGAGGGGTCTGAACGTCCCACGCCGACTCATTTTATGTCGCGCTTTGGGTAAACACCGCGTTACGGACCCAACCATGGTCTCATATTTTTGATCCGATCAACCGTCTAAGATATATCACATTTTCTTTAGTTAACCACGTTTGCGTAATATAAAAACACTTAACATTTTTATATAATTAATTCCGGGCACACCGGGCCTCGGAATTGCACGCCGTCTGAACGCCCTGCTCTGGAATGACATCAAGAAATTTTTCAAAGTCTCAGAGTCCCAAAACTAGGGTTCTTACGTCATTACCTCCTTCAATATTTTCATCCCTTAAAAGTAAAACCATGGAACAACACAGGGTACTAAGCCCACACCCGACTCTTCCGTACCCAGAATAACTCTTGCACAGTTCTGCACCACCGCACACAGACCAAAGGATTTGATCGGTTCATGCGAGGTCTACCCTCGCTGATGACGTGAATAGGAGCACACAAACTTCCTCTCAGGTAAGTCACATGGGAGACTCTATGCACCCAAACCAGCATTTGGTGTTAGGGAAAGGAGGTAGAAAACCTCGCCATCCCTTCGCACAATCTCAAATGGACTGAAGGCCCTCAGGGGTAGATCACCTCCCCGGTCGAACCTCTACGTCGCACGCCGCGACTAGAGTCACCGCTTGGACCTGGGACAAAGCACGGTGATTCCATCCTTCAGAATATACATATAGTAAAACACCCAAGGATATATGGTCACACAAGGTTTCATAGTCGATGTCTCACTACCAAGACTCTCATACATGCTCGGGAAGCAAAGGAGTTGACACCATCGACTAAAGAAAAAGGTTCCACGTCTTCTACCTTACCAACACAGGGTTACACTGACGCCCCACATCACCCTGGTAACACCTCAAGAAAGGAGAAGGGAGAAAAATCATTTCACACACAGAGTCTAACAATTCTACCGCAAAAAGTAGAAGAGCTATAAAGCGTACCTCTTGTCACTTCATGATCTATAGGATCATAGACATCCAAAGCTCGCGGTTGTCCGTGGTCCCAACTGTCAGCTCCCGGAGCCTGACGTGGACCGCCTAGTGGTGATGGGAAGACCTCCTAAAGTCGTCCCCCACTACCAGCTCCCCCCACTCCTCCGCTAGCACCACCTCTCTAGGAGCTACTTTGATCACGGTGCTGCCTTTGCCATAGTGGTGCACCTGCTGCCTGCCCGAAGTTCTCAGCATACCTGGTCGGGCAGTCCCATGCCAAGTGACCTTTCCCATCACAAGCATAGCACCGACGCTCTTTGGGCTACCCTGGTGCCCTCCAGTTCCACTGTGGGGTATGAACATGGCCCGAAGTCCACTCACAGAAGGGTCTTCTCTGCTGGGGCCCTTCTATCTAACGCCTTAGTGGTGCACGACCACGTCTCTAAAACCAGAAGTGGGAAGGCCACCTGCGTCGAGGTTTTGTCATCCGGCACCTGCTAGCTGCGACAGACGTCTTGACTCTGTCGTGCCTACTGTCACCACCAACTGTAGAGCGTGACAGAAATCTCTCTATCACCAGCGCCTGCTCTAGCACCTCAGCATAAGTGGGAATTCCCAAGGGTACTATGAAAACACGGACCTCTCTACGGAGACCCTGCTCAAACTTCCACGCTTGAAAGTTTCCGTCATGGACCAGGTCCAGGTAAAAACATGCACGGTCTGCGAAATAAGTCGCGTACTCAGTCACCATCATCCCTCCCTGCTAAAACTATAAGAGCTCCTGGATCTAAACAGATTGTAAGCAGGAGGCGTAAAACTCCTCACAAAACAGCAGCTGAAAGTCACCCCACGAAAGTGACGACTCATCAAGTAACTGAGTCACCAGACTCCACTAACGCCCAACTACTCCGTGGAAAAAGGCTGGCTGCCAAATCCACCCTATGATCTTCTGGTGTATGTACAAGCCTGAAGAGGTGAACCACTATCTCTAGAAAAACCTCTACTACCCGAGGGTCTGGATCACCACTGAACCTCAGCGGTCTCTATCGCTGGATCTCACCGAGCGCGCTCAACCTGTGCTCAAGCTCCATCTGATCTACTGGAGCTGTCTGCTGCTCACCAGGTGGGGGTGCTGCTACCGGCCCACTCGGAGAAAGGGACTCGCATGATGGGTCCTGGAATGAGGCCTCATCTCTCACAGGGTCGTCGTCATGAACCAAAGCTGGTATCCTGGCTGGCTGTCTTCATGGAGGCATCCTAAATGTTATCAAGGAGTGCCGCAGTCAGATGAGCATATATGTATATAATAGTGACAACATTGGGGACCTGACTCAAGAAGGACAGTCAAAGACTAAATCCTATGTGATGCACAAACCAATTTTCCTTGCAACGGGTGTCTCAACATGCCGAGTCTACAAGCGGGTTATCAGGGTCTTGGTGAATGGATACGTTGGCCGCCACACCATCATTGGACTCCCTGGCCTGAGAGCCACTCTCAAGACACGTTGAAACCGTTTCCCTAGATCCCAACCAATTCCTTTTTAGGGACATATGAACAAAGTCCCAAGGAACGAACCACCTATGATACCACTTTGTCACGACCCAACCCTACCCGGGCTTGAGCCGAAACTACCCCAAGCCTGCCTCCATAGGCCAGGGGATGGCGACCAGCACTGAAGGCTAAACAACTTGGGGAGGCCTTTGCCTAAGTACCTGTACACACACATGCAGCCCACTCAATGAAAAAGTGCAGAGTAAAAGGAAGAGTAAAGTACCAACTACTATAAACAAACCAAAAAGGTGCATCAACCTCTAAATAGTAAAAAGTGAGTGCTGAAGGTAAACTGAAAAGTAAAGGGCAAAACACGCGCCCAACCAGAAAAGTGCCACAACCCGGCAACAGGTAAACAAAAGTAAAACATCTGGGAGAGTCTCACACCTGGAACCCGACTACGACCACCACACGCGGTCCAAGATCCCGAACTCCTAAGATCCTATTTAGTCATGAGAAACCTGTCCATTGTATGCAAGGGCACACCAAGTGCGGGAAAAGCCCAAGCAGGGGTGAGTATAAAAATACTTAGTAGGATACCCCGAAGGCTCGAGGGAGCAACAAAGGAGGTAATGAAGTGGTGAGAAGTAGATCAAACAGGGAATAGTAAAGGAGAACGACAGAGAGTTTAGTAAAAAGTATAGTAGAGTAACAACTCAACCCAACAAGAGAAAGGAAGTAGACTTGTCCAAACATAAGGAGTTAGAAATGGTGAGAAGATGAAACTTCTCGTCGAGTCTTCACTACCTATAGTAGGAGAGTATATTCATCCAACCACAAGAAGCTAGACACGGAAATCACGTGGCATACCCCACATGTCTTCGCCTCTCCTGGAAGGAGAGTAGAAAAACCCAAGGAGTGGGTACTGGGACAAGGTATATACATATCCATATGCTCAATCAAGAAACCCGAAAAATATCATAAGGGGATTTCCATCCCGTAGCTCAGCCCAAGAAAGTGAGTATCCAAAAGTCCCAAAAGTAACCACCATCGATGCTCAGCATCCTGCACATCTGCCCTGAACTGCAAGCCAAGGGGCTCAAATCACCGCACCCTGACACTATCCGCTTTGGGTGGCACTGACTCGCCAGCACGGTTTTAAGTCGTGTCACAAGGATGAATCTTGGTGGGGAAAACGCCCCTCATACTTGAGAGTTCTGGGGAAAGTCAAACCACACCTCTTCACTGTCACACAGTCGAGAGATCTTCTCAAAGTCAAAGATGTCACATCACTGACCTGTACAACCAAGGGTCCCGCTCTAGTAGTCATAGAGAAAATCCATAGACTAGCCTAGTAGAAAGGACTGAGTCTGAAAGAAGTCACCGGGTAACCCACTGCCCAGCCCCGCTGGAGGGTAAACCCTAAGAGGTCGTTGGGTAACTGACTGCCCAGTCTCTACTGGAGGGTAAACCCTAAGAGGTCTTCAGGTAACCCACTACCCAGTCTCTACTAGAGGGTAAACCCTAAGAGGTTGTCGGGTAACCCACTGCCCAGTCTCTACTAGAGGGTAAACCCTAAGAGGTCATTGGGTAACCCACTACCCAGTCTCTACTGGAGGGTAAACCCTAAGAGGTCATTGGGTAACCCACTGCCCAGTATCTACTGGAGGGTAAACCCTAAGAGGTCATCGGGTAACCCACTTCCCAGTCTCTGCTGGAGGGTAAACCCTAAGAGGTCATCGGGTAACCCACTGCCCAGTCTCTGCTAGAGGGTAAACCCTAAGAAGTCAATGAGCAACCCACTGCCTAGCCCCGCTGGAGGGTAAAACCGAAGAAGTCGATGAGAAACCCACTGCCCAGCCCCGCTGGAGGCTAAACCCAGAACTACTCTGGCCATCCCTACTAGATGGTACAACACTGGCCAACAAAACATGGAGTAGGTATCGCCCAACCACCCAACTCTAGAACAATTCATCTAGTAGAGGTTCAGCACCCGTGTAGTGTGGGTCATGCCGATACCTGAAACTCTGCCTAGGGAAACACATCATGGTAGATCATATAAGGAAGATATGATCTCGAAAGAGGCTTTGCTCTCCCAAACAAATCACACCGTTGTAATCCTCGTGAAAAAACATGCGAGATAGACTACTTACTTGCTGGAAACGGGCTCCCGGTGGAAGAGTTATTCAACACCGCTTTATGTCCATACATAGTCTCATGGGGCCTACACCTCAGTCCCAAAATAGGTTGGGTGAACCAAGCCATTGCAATGCTCTCAGAAAAACACACTGAATCGACTATTCATAAGCCCCAAACGAACGCCTGAAGAAAAAGGCACAGCACGCTGCACACAGCTTAAGAGGCGGCCCGTGGGGACCACGCCTCAACTCTAGCTTCAATGCCTAAAACCACCCTGGTCAACTTCGACTCGATTCTAGGGTCACAACGCCGCTGAGGGCGCGTCAATCGGACATCCCAAACAGGAGTTAGGTCCGACGCAATAATTAATTAATTAATTAAATAACCAATTAATTATTCACATTTAGCGTTTCATGCCAAAGAGCAATGAAACAAACCCGAAAAGGCTCTGAATCAACCTTGGAAGGACCGACTCAGCTCCGGGGCCACTACGTCTCTGATGGCACGTCAAACGGATGTCTGGCTCGCGAACCATGTCCGTCGCAACTGTAATAATAATTTAATATTATTAAATTAATGCATTTTGGGTCACTCATATTTGGTAAAGGATCCCAAAAACCCCGAAACACATCTTAAAAAGTCTGTCTCGTAGAGACAGGACCACAACCGTAGATGGTGTGTCAATCGGACGCACCGTTTAGGAGATACGGCCCCTTGAACACAAGGGGCCCAGAATGGGCTGATCCAGACCGGTCGGCCCGGTCCAGACCGCTGGACTGTGGCCCAGCTGCGGTTCTGGACTAGCTCGCCACGGCCCCCCAGAAACCGTCAGACCCCTCGGGTCCAGCTTCTTCAAACAGACCGGCCAGCTGGCCGGTCTTCGTTCCACGCTGCACAGCAGGACCCACGAAGTGTGGGTCCTGGTCTTCTCCGCACACCCGAGGCGATGACCGCCTCGGGTTCCCCCTGCCAACCGTGACAACCGCGAAGGCTTTGTTTGTGCCAGCCCCTCCGCCGACTTCCCTTCAACCGCGATGGACCCAGGCCACCGACGCCACTCTGAGATCCCCGCTCTGTCGCTGGCTCCGCACCTTGCCGCGGCCCGTGCCACTCGACGCTACTGCTGCCCAAGCTCCCCCCGCGCTCCGCCTCCGGCCTCGACCAGCTGAGCCCACTGCCTCCTTCTGCACCAGATCTTCCCAGCTCTGTAGCTGGGTTCCGCTCCACCTTCGAACAACCGTCCGCTCCGGCTTGACCTCCGGCCGCTCGGCACACCGCGGCCGCTGCACGCAGCCTCCGGCCGCTCCTACCGGTCGACTCCGGTGGTCCCTTCCATGGACCACCGGGACCTCATCAGAAGTCTGATTTCGATTCCAAGGCCATAATTTGGGTGCTCGGGATGAGGCCGTCACAACGCTGCCCCTCTCTCGACGAATCGTCGAGAATTGACGCGTCCGAAAATTATAGCGGGTGTCCGTGAAGAACGGAACCAAGAACGGGGTTCCAAACATAGATCAATGGCTGTGTTCGTGCAACCATCGATGAAGATAATTAAAAAGATGAAACAAATGGAAAATGAAGGATATTTAATATAAAAACTTTAATTGGAACTTAAAAGTAGAAGAAATCCTACCTCGTTGGATCCATTCGTCGTTGGCGATGCTTTCATTGCGCTCCACCTTCGATCTGCTAAGGTTTCGGTGAAGATTTCTCCTCGATCCGGTGAAGAACAGTGAAGAACACCGAAGAACGGATGAGATAGAGAGAGAGAGAGAGAGAAAAAATGGGTTGTCCCCTCCCTACACTTAAGCGAATTTATAAAAATTCATTGAAACTCTCTCAACGGGCGCAAATTCCGAAATCACCGCACCCTCTCATTTTATATCGCGCCTAGGAAAAACGCCCCATTTTGAACTCAACGGAAATCTCAGATTTCCATTCTAAGGCTTTGTTCGAAAGTTATTCGAAAATAACGTCAGTGATAAAAATCGCTAAGTCATTATTTTAAAATGATGATTTTTCCCCTGGGTGACATTTCTCACAGCAGGCCCGCGCCCGCAACTTCTACACCCCACCTAGGGTAAACGACACGCTCCAGACGCAACCGTGCCCTAGGATTTTTGATCTGAGATACCTTTTAGGATTTATTTAGGTTTTAGCTATTAAATGAATAATTTGATAATTTAATTATCCATTTAAAAAACCGCCAACGAGCGAGGGGTCCGAACGTCCCGCACCAACTCATTTTATGTCGCTCTTAGGGTAAACACCACGTTCCGGACCCAACCGTTGTCTTGAATTTATGATCTAATCAACCATCTAAGAGATATCACATTTTCTTTAGCTAACCATGCGTGCATAATATAAAAACACTTAATATTTTTATATAATTAATTCCAGGCACACCGGGCCTCGGAATTGCACGCCGTCTGAACGCCCTGTTCTGGAATGAAATCACAAAATTTTTCAAAGTCTCAGAGTCCCAAAACCTGGGTTCTTACACACTAAGTGTGTCCAAGTATCTCAGTTAAATATTAATTTAACAAGTTGAATAAATATTATTCCTGATTGTGGTTTAATGATTATTTAAGGATGCCTGATCATATTTATTTCGACACTAGTTATTCAAGAGAATGTATTGTAGGTGAAATAATATATTTATTAGTGAGTAATGTAGTGATATTTATTTTATAAATAAATAACCATTATTCAAGGTCTAATAAATGTGGTGGATAAAATAAAGAAAAATAGAAAAACAAAAGTACACTCCATGTATATTAAATATACACGCCGTGTATTTTTTTGGGAATTTATGAGAAATAATATTATTTATTTAATTAAATAATATTGGGTGTAATTCGCTGGGCACATGTCAGGTAATAATAATAGTCAACTGTTATTATTAGACATGGGGTATTACTAAGAATTAAATGAAATTAATAAATTATTTTGGGTAATTAATTAATTTTATTATTCTGTGTAATTAAAAATCCCAACTATATATTTCTCATTATCTTAGCCTTTTTTTGGTTGTGCACAAAAGATCTAGAAAAAGATCTCAAGCCAATAAAGAATTCTTTTTCCACAAAGAATACTCTCAAGCTACGAGAGAGAGATCCACCTCCACCGAATCAAGGCGATCGAAGGCAAACATCGCAAGCGAAGGCTCTTCCATGATAGCACCTGAAGATCCCTTCAGTGACATCCATAGATATGTGGAGCACGTGTGGATCACCGCTAGAGGAATCCTACACTTGGATTCTACGACGCAACGACGGATCACATCAGATCGTGACCATAAACATTAACGAAGAAAGAATTCCATCAAGGTAATTCTTGTCAATTAATTGAATTAATTATAAACAACATATGATGATTCTATTTATGGTTATGGGACTCCCCTATTTTGTTTTTCATTATTCGTTCTATTCCAAAGATCCAACATTTTATTATCGTGACGGATCTCAGATTGATCATTGTTAATGTTAAAATTAAAGTTGGGTACACCCACCAATGCGCTTCTGCTGTGCCCGAAACCTACAAGTGGTATCATAGGGGTCATATCATTGATTATAATTATTTAGTTTTTCATTGGTCATTTATGCATTTAATAATTTAGTTGTTTCAATTCAATTTAACTATTATTTAAATTTAAATCTTGTGATCTGTTCCTCCTCTCTCATTTCTCATTCACCTTATAGAAATGAACTTTTCTTTTAATTTTGATTAAAATAAAATAGGGGATCTCATCCGGAGGTGCCAAACGTTACTAGATATACAACACTAGAATACACGGTGTGTATTCAGCAATACAAATCGTGTAGTTTAGGTTCAATGCATCAGACTGGTCCGCCAAATCAGGTCGTGTGTTGGAGTATTTCTAAGTCTTGAATGACACTGTGTGTTGAACAGGAACATGTGACACATGGTTTCCAGATTACATGCCATGTGGTCCACTGAACATGACGTGTAGTCCCTTCGGGTTAGGGTTGGACTGTATACTCCGTACACGGCTTTCCCGGCTGGAAATCGTGTAACGCGAATACTACACGACATGTGTCCCACTAAACACGCCGTGTACTCCAAAAATTTTCTGAAGTACATCTACACGCCATGTCCCTAGGTGTGTACTTTGGATGGACGGTGAAAAAAAGTACACACCGTGTAATCGGAACTACACGCCATTTAATTATCCAAATTATGCGGAATTATTAAAATTTATTATTATATTATACAATCCCTTGAGACGTGTACCATAGTGCACGCGTAAAGCTGAGGCACAACACGTGATAGGTGTTTTATATATATGTGTTTAATTTAACATCTGTGAAATGTTCATTTCTACTCATTGGGTAGTTATAAACGAGAATTCACCGGGTTGACTTCAAGGGAAAAGTTACGTACAAAGATAATTTTAAATGAATTTATTTGTTTAAAATTACAATGGATGAGAATCTCAAGGAAATTTAGAAAAGGGTTTAAGATAAAAGGATTGATTAATTAAAGATAATTAATTGATTCGTGCATGATTTATCTTAAACAAGAACGATTAAATAATTGAATACCAGTTTTATTTACGTGTAAATATCATTTCATGCATGAATGATCATGAGCTAGACCAAGACCTTTGTATATGAATGGTTTCTTTTAATTTATTTATTTAAATTAAATTTGTTGGCCTATGAGCCTTCTCCTCATTAATATATAGGGCCTGCGTTCCCAAGGTTTATTTTATGTAAAACCCCATTTTATCCCTCACATGCATATGAGATAAAATCATATGTAATGGATGGATCTCCCAAGCTAGTGGAGGTGGCTCAAGTTAGGAGCCAAGGTGAAACCAATCCAAGGAGATACAAAGGTTGACATGTGTAAAATTGTTTCTCCCCTAGGTCTTGGGTTAGTTTATCAACCTCTAGATAAACTAACCAATATAACAAGCTCATGATCATACCATTTATTTTATTTTTGTTAGTTTCATGGTTTATTTATTATGGGTGTGTTTTCATGATCACACAATTAATGAATTAAACTAGCACGCAAGATGAAACTAAAATAAAACCGAATTATGCGTAAAATATTATCTTAGACATGGTTAATAACTTAAGTATATCCCACTTAATATTAGAAAGCATGTAATCAAAGATAATAAAATTGAAATTTACGTATAAGGATAAAATCCCACAAAGAAATATTAAGTCAGTATAGCCTTCCATAATATTGGTTAGAATCGAACCATAGTTCAAAGTGCTTGACCAACCCTAGTTGGGGTGCATTCAATTATTAGTGAATTATAATTCAAGGTTTTGGGTTGACTTGACTTGTTTTTCATCAAGGGTTGACTTCCAAAGAAGGACTTGGTGTGACCAAGAGGAAAAGGTTGAGGAAATCCAAAATAAAAGGATTTCAGGATTGGGGAGTCCACTCAGCGAATCAAGGAGTTGTGAGTTAATGCAGTTGGAATTTGAAATGCTTACCTAAAACCCTTAAAGTTTATTGACCAACCCTAGTTGGGGTAATGAGAAGGGAAATATGGATCCTTTACACTAGAATATTCAGGCAACAAAATATTCCAAAGTCAATGGTGAAGGCCATTGGATTTCGATAAAATAGTGGGAGACTAATAAGTATTAATTAATTTATTTGTCTCAGTTTTATCATAATAAAGTACTAAAACTTTTCTCATCTTAATTTGTAGAAATAGCTAGAAAAACAACTTCAAACATATTATTGCGAACCATACTCAAGAAGGAAAACCTTCTCACTAGAACCAATTTCCAAGAGTGGCAGAGGCGTTTATGCATCATCCTTCGCCACGAGAGGAAATTGTATTTGCTGAAAGATACTATTCTAGTTGTTCCTGGGAAAGAGGGCAGTGATGAGGAACTATCTCTCTATATGAAACATATGGATGATGCAACATATGTCCAATGTTTCATGCTATCTTCCATGTCTAATGATCTCTTGAAGCAACATGAAAACATGGACGCGTATAGCATGATGTATCACCTTAAGGATCTCTACCAATAGAAGGCGAGACATGAGAGATATGAGATCTCCAACACTTTGTTTACAACTAATCTTGGAGAATATGTGCCAGGTGGGCCTCATGTAGTCAATCTTATTGGCTACATTGAACACCTAGACATCTTAGGGATTAATTTCCCGGATGAGTTGCATACAGATCTCATCCTATCATTACTGCCCAAGACCTTCTCTAGCTTTATTTTCAACTATAACATGAGAAACAATGAGAAGAGTCTATCAGAACTTTTGACCTTAATTCACCAGGTAGATAAGGACATGAGGTGTGACAAACCCGCAGTCCTTATGGTGAATAAGAAAAGGAAGGACATGGCAAAGGGGCCAAGGACTTATAAATGGTCTGAAGCCCCCGATCACCGTCCCTTCAAGAAGGGAAATATCCAGAGGTAGGGAAAGGAATGGGAGGTGGTATGTTTTGCATGTGGAAAGCAAGGCCACTGGAAGAGGAATTTCACCCAGAAGTATGGGTACGCTAAAGGTGCATTCATTATCGAGTGTAATATTTCCATTTCTATACATTGGATATTAGATAAAACTTGTGGGGTTCACATATGTATTCAAATGCAGGATCCAAATAGATTTAGAAAGATTTCCAGAGGAGAGGTTGATCTTTGAGTTACCAATGACGCGAGGATGGCTGCATTAGCCATTGGTGATTACCACCTCTCATTACCAACTGGGATGATTTTG
Organism: Viscum album; assembly: GCA_963277665.1. Lineage (NCBI taxonomy): Eukaryota > Viridiplantae > Streptophyta > Magnoliopsida > Santalales > Viscaceae > Viscum > Viscum album. Next base: position 385,567,317 of record OY728120.1, on the reverse strand, counting down.
GTTTTACATAACTGTTATTATGTGCCTAGTGTTACTAAAAACATAATTTCTGTATCATGTTTGGATATGGATGGATTTATTTTCAAGTTTGGAAATAAGGGTTGCTTCTTTTATAAGAACAACATATGTTATGGTATGGCGCATTTAAATAATGGTTTGTATGTATTAAATTATGAAAACCAAGTGTTGAAAATCGATAACGAAACAAACTCACATGACTCATACATCACCCAGTTGTGGCATCACCGTCTCGGTCATGTAAATGAGAAGCACTTGACAAAGCTCTGCCAAGATTTCTATTTAGACTCTACTGAGCTAAAACCACTTGATAGATGTCACGCTTATTTACAAGGTAAAATGACCAAGATGCCTTTCGGTGGATAGGGTGAAAGGTCCACAGAACTTCTAGGATTGGTGCACACAGATGTGTGTAGACCATTTCCAATAGAAGCTAGAGGTGGATATTCTAACTTCATTACTTTTACTGATGATTTGAGTAGATATGAATATGTATACTTAATGAGGTATAAGTCAGAATCCTTAGAGAAATTTAAGGAATTCAAGAATGAAGTAGAGAATTATATTGGTAATAAGATAAAGAAGCTTAGATCAGATCAAGGTGTAGAATATCTGAACCAAGAGTTCATAGATCTTCTACGGGATTCTAGGATTCTATCTCAACTCAATCCTCCTTATACAACATAGTGTAATAGTGTTAGTGAAAGGAGTAACCGCACCTTGTTGGACATGGTGAGGTTAATGATGATTCATGCAGATCTTCCATTATCCTTTTTGGGGATATGCATTACAAACTGCAATATAAACATTAAATCGAGTACCAACTAAGGCGGAAAATGGAATTCCCTCCAAGTTATGGAATGGAAAGAAACCCATTTTGTTGCACACACATGTATGGGGATGCGAGACATTTGTTAAGGCCTTTTCAGGCAACCAACTAGCACCCCGGGGCACGAAGTGTATCTTTATAGGAAATCCCAAGGAAATGAAAGGATATTACCTATATAACCCTTCAAACAAGAAGGTGAATGTCACCAGACAATCCATCTTTATTGATAGGGAGCACATCATTAAAAAGGATAGTGGGAGAAAGATTGACTTCGACAAAGTTGATGCTCAATATATACATGAATTGGTACAGGAAAAAGTTCCACAGGTCCCTGTGGAAGAGGTTCCAGAAACACAAGTACTACGTAGAATCTCAAGATAGGTAAAGGAACCAGAGAGATTTGGTTTCCTAGTCACTCAGGATGGTGAATCATTATTGTTGGACAATGATGAATCTATCTCCTACAAGTAAGCAGTAGAAATCTCAGAAGCTTCAAGATTTCTAGAAGCTATGAATTCTGAGATGGATTCCATGTATCAGAACCAAGTCTGGGTTCTAGTCGATGATCCAGTTGATGTAAAGCCTGTTGAATGAAAATGGGTATTCAAGAGAAAACTGGACATGGAAGGTCAAGTTAACACCTATAAAGCAAGGATAGTGGCTAAGGGATTCAGAAAAATTCAAGGAATTGACTATGATGAAACCTTCTTTCCAGTTTCCATGTTTAAATCCATAAGAATCATACTTTTCATAGCATCTTACCATGACTATGAGATTTATAAAATGGATGTCAAAACAGCATTCCTTAACGGGAACCTTCAGGAAGATGTCTATATGACACAGACAGAAGGGTTTGTGACACCAGATGAATCCAAATGGGTTTGCAAGTTACATAAATCCATTTATGGATTAAATAAAGCATCCAGGTCATGGAACATTCAATTTTATGAAGCCATAAAGGAATTTGGTTTCATTAAGAACAAATGTGAGACATGTGTTTATAAGCAGTTTAATGGGAATGCGGTCGTTATCCTAATAGTATATATTGATGACATATTGCTTATTAGAAATGATGTACCAGTCTTACAGTCAGTTAAGGACTGGTTGAACAAGTGTTTCTCTATGAAGGACTTGGGTGAAGCTGCCTACATTTTAGGGATCAAGATCATTCATGATAGATCCAAGAGGCTGCTTGGACTAAGTCAGGGTACATATATTGACCAGATACTAAAGATATTTAGTATGGAACAATCCAAGAGGGGATTGGTTCTAGTGTCACATGGCCTATATATTTCTAAGAAAATGTGTCCTCAGACACAACATTAGAAAGATATAATGAGTAAGATCCCATACTCTTCAGCTATAGGATCCATCTTGTATGCCATGTTATGTACCAGGATTGATGTTGCCTATACACTGAGCATGATAGGTAGATATCAAGCAGATCCAAGATAATAGCATTGGACTGCTATAAATACTATCCTTAAGTATCTGAGAAGAACTAAGGATATGTTCCTGGTGTATGGAGGAGACGAGGAGCTTGTCATCAGAGGGTATGCTGATGCTGGTTTTTAGACAGATCAAAATGATCTAAAGTTGCAATCTAGATATGTTTTATGTCTCAATGGAGGAGATTTGAGCTGGAAGAGTTAAAAGAAACTAGTTGTCACCGATTCTATAGTGGAGTCTGAATATATAAAACCTTCTGATGTAGCCAAGGAATCCATCTGGTTTCAGAACTTTGTCCAGGAGATTGATGTGGTTCGTAGAAGTAACGATCCTATCACATTATATTGTGATAATACTGTAGTGGTGGCTCTTTTAAAAAACCAAGGTCACATCAACGGAAGAAGCACATACTCCGGAAGTATCACCTCTTGAGGGATTTATATCAAAGGGGTGAATTTGTAGTGAGAAGAGTGTCTACAGAAGAGAACGTGGAAGACCCCATGACTAAAGGCCCATATCAGTAGAAGTATAAATATTATGTGAGAGCTAGCGGGTTAAAAGTTGTTAGTAGTTGGCTCTAGTCCAAGTGGTAGTCTGTTGGAGTTGGTATCCTAGAACCAACTAATTTGTACTTTATTTATTAATAAATACCTTATCACATCTTGATTTTTCTTCTGCATGACAATGCATGTGATAATGTCCTAAGGATAGCTGTTGCATTAAAGGGTCATAGCGAATCCCTACTATGATGAGAACCTAGAAGTTCCATAACACTGTTCTTAAATATATGTTCTATGTCCAGATGATGTTATTTGAGGGACAAAAATAATATAGACCATTAGGGGTGGGGACTCATAAAACTTTGAGGCACCTTCTCATGGTGTGCACCCTTGGTAATATACAAGAGGATATTATGAGAACAAGACCCACCAGTAGGAAATCCACGTTTCAAAGTGTCATTGGATGTTCCTATCTGCGGACATGTGTATTGGTCCTTAGAATTTAAGATTATTATTAATGAGTATTACAACTCACACACTTAGATGTATTGATGAAAACTGTGATGACACACTATTCACAGCGAGGTAGGATACGTTGGGTGCGTCATGAGTGATACTGCATTAATAGATAACGTGAGAAAGGATTTTTCCCTTCTGTTCCATAATTTAAGTAGATATCTCATGCCCTTTGATGGAATTGATATAGCCTAAATAAATCAATGGCCATAGTGAGGAATGGGCAAGTTCAATTTCGGAAAGTCAAAGAAAGAATATTCGAGAACATGGGTTGATGGCACTAGCATGCAACCTGCTTGATTCGAGATATTGAGACAAAGAGATTATATTACACGGTAAGCATTCGTAGGAGGTGACACGTCATTGCGACATTAACTTATTTCTCTATGGGTACCTTGGCGTGTTTCTAGACACTAACCTTGGACTTTAGGCAGGATCTTCCTAATGCCACTGAGAAAGAGGCCTAGAGGGCCACACACTAAGTGTGTCCAAGTATCACAGTTAAATATTAATTTAAAAAGTTGAATAAAGATCATTCATGATTGTGGTTTAATAATTATTTAAGGATGCCTGCTCGCATTTATTTAGACACTAGTTATTCGAGAGAATATATTGTGAAAGAAATAATATATTTATTAGTGAGTAATGCAGTGATATTTATTTTAGAAATAAATATCCATTATTCAAGGTCTAATAAATGTGGTGGAGGAAATAAAGAAAAATGGAAAAACAAAAGTACACGCCGTGTATATTAAATATACATGCCATGTATTTTTTTGGAAATTTATGAGAAATAATATTATTTATTTAATTAAATAATATTAGGTGTAATTTTCTGGGCACATTTCAGGTAATAATAATAGTCAACTGTTATTATTAGACATAGGGTATTACTAAGAATTAAATGAAATGAATAAATGATTTCAGGTAATTAATTCATTTTATTATTCTATGTAATTAAAAATCCCAATTATATATTTCTCATTAGCCTAGAATTTTTTTTGGTTGTGAATAATAGATCTAGAAAAATATCTCAAGCCAAGAGAGAATTATTTTTCCACCAAGAACGCTCTCAAGCTATGAGAGAGAGATCCACCTCCACTGGATCATGGCGATCAAAGGTAGACATCGCAAGCGAATGATCTTCTATGCTAGCACCTGAAGATCCCTTCGGAAATATCTAGAGATACATGGAGCATGCGTGGATGACTGCTAGAGGAATCCTACACTTGGATTCTATGATGCAATGACGGATCATATCAGATCGTGACTGGAAACATCAACGAAGAAAGAATTCCATTAAGGTAATTCTTGTCAATTAATTAAATTAATTATAACCAACATATTATGATCCTATATATGGTTCTGAGACTCCCCACTTTTCTTTTTCATTCTTCGTTCTATTCTGAAGATCCAATATTTTATTATCGTGATGAATCTCGGATTGATCATTGTTAACGGTAAAATTAAAGTTGGGTACACCCACCAATGCGCTTCCTCTGCACTCGGAACCTACAATAGTTTCCAGGGAATCAAAGATGAAACATGTTTGAGCAACAAAAAAGACAATTTTATACATAATAGGATCTGGTTAGAGACCCAATAATCTACAACAAAAACTCAAATCTCCCTAAAGAATAAATTTATTCAATTCATAAATAAAGTGTTAAGAAAATTTCATATAGAAGTTGGATGATACTTGTTTGAACTCCTCTTTATGTGTTGTGAATATTAATGCTCTAAAATTAGCACTATTGGATAGCTTCTAAAGCTCCATTGATGAACCATTATTTGCGATTAAAGGTATGTTTCATGCATACAAGTGTAATTCACACTACTCTCTTTTTTTAACAATGTTCACGTTCATCAGTGTAAATCATTGGAAAAATATTACAATTACAAAAAAATAAATGAAGAGGCTGGGGATTAAAAAGAAAAAATAAGGAATATGTCATAATCCCCCAATTATTCATGAATCATATCCATGTATCCACCTTTGGATGTCCGAGATGAGGTCTAAATAAGTTGAAAAGAGAAGTAAAATTATCGATTGAATTGGGTTCCCCAGTTGGCACCCAATGGTTATAAGAAAAATCCTAACCCCAAAAATATCAAAAATACCGCATTTACTATTCCTAGACCAAGGTCCCAAAAGAGTTCCAATCTATACAACCATACCTCCAATGATATCATTATACCTTCAGTATTCTTCCACCAGTATAATAGTGGTAATAATATCTTACAAATCCATTACCTCTCCCACTAAAATTTGGCATCACTATATCTTTCATCATTCCAAATCAATTTTTTTCATATTTCAACATAATTTCTGAGCTATTACACTAAATAAGAATAATCTCTAATCCTCATGAAACCCAGTTCTATAGTTAGCCTCATTTTATCTCTCTCTAGATTAGTATAAATAAATTGTTTTAAGTTATCCATAACATTATTGATAATATTTAAAAAATTAGTAGTGAAAAAACAATTAAAAATATTTAAAAAAAAATGACATTAAAACCTCTCAATCATAAACTTTTTTCCTTTAAATAAATCCACAAAGGTGGCACATTAAACCATTTTGAACATCACTAACCAATTTAATTCTAGAATCTGACATTACTATCAATTGTAGATAAATATCTCTATATAGAGATCAAATTGAATATTACCAAATAAAGTTCAATTTTATCTCTTTTCTGATTCTCTAAATCACTACATTAATGATGGAACCTTTTATCAAATTATTTGTTAAGCATATGAACAAATAAAACAGATGCCTAAAAATGAATGTGTTTTCATTGTTCAATAAAAATCCAACTTGAATAAGAAATCATAATGCATTCATAACAAGCACTTGTAAAAAAATTCATCATCTTTTTTAGTATAGAGAAGAAAAAACCTTGTACACATTCGTCTTAAAGGATTTTTTGAATGTAAACACCCTTATTCTATCTTTTCTAGGATTCAAAGGGTTTAGAATCATAGTATTTCCATTTTTACCAATATAATATATATTAGATCGAGCATCAGGTTGACCATGTAGAAATTTACCAACTCTATAAAAAACTCTAATGATTCAAGTAGAAAAGAATAGAGAATGTCAAAACCCTAAAATAACAAGAAGAAGAAGAAGGAGAAGAAGAAGAAGGTGTCCTAGCTTTAATGACCTGAAATTGATTGTAAAGTAGGTAGTTCTCTTCTAAAACTCCATTGTAGGATGTATAAGTTACCTTAATGTCACAAATTATGTCAAGATCTGAATCTCAATACATATGGACTAAACTCACATTTCAATTCAAACAAAGAAGTGTGGTTTTAAAAATAATCACATTGATATTGAAAAATTAAATATGAAATATTAAAGACAAACATGGAACAATATAATGACACAAATTAAAAATAAAACACAAACTTGGATTTCTTAGAAACCAAAATTAAAATTTTTTGTTACTGAGATTCATTGATGGGAAAATTATAAAGATAAATAAGATAAAAAATGAAAGAAATCACACACTGTACTATAAATGCTTAACTAATAAAACCATAATTAATTCTACGCAATACCTTAGATACAATCACAAATACGATGTAATAAAAAATTGCATCAATGTTGAGTTGGAGGTAAAAATATATATACAGATGGTGAAGAAAAATTATTACCAATTTAGTTAGGTTGAGGGGAGAATCGATGTAGAGTTTTAGAAACCTACCAAGTTATCACCAATGGAATTATATTGATGTAATACCTAGAAATGTAAAATTACATATCAAGGGAGGTTAAGAGAGAAGGTGTACCAATTTAGTGTATGCAAAGGTCTTTTTAAAGTGAAAAAATTAACTCTTCATATCAAATGAGTAGGAAATCACAAGTAAAAGATCAAACCTGAAAAATAATTGCACTGAAAAAGCAATCATGGTCAAATGTGATAGGAATATTTAGGGAATAATAAGTAATTGAATTGTATGTAGTGAAGAAAATAATGAATGAAATATAAACACCAACAGTAATATAATTGGTAATTGTAATATTTAATCTCATCAGGACTAAAAAAACACATGAAACATATATTTATTAAAATAAAATGATGTAGGAATCTATCAATATTGAAAAAATAATGATTTTAAAACATTTACCTGGAATAGGATCTAAAACTGATAAAAATTGAGAAGATGACAGGGTAGGTGGGAAATAGGAAATGAGAACACTAAAATCTGAATAACACAGTCGAATTCGAGTAGGATAATATAATAAAATGAAAAAATACCTCATATAAGAAGCCCAGTGTAAGATACACCAAACAAAAGGACTCTTAAGAGAATCTAGGGCTTTTTAATTTGGGGGACATGGGATTGTGAGATTTGGATGTTAAGAATAAGTGTAAAATTTATAGAAATATGATTATATTTTCAAGAATAAGTGATGATGAAGATAAAGGTGAGATTATCCAAGACCGTGATTTATAACTTGAGATGTTTGGAAATGGTGGGATATGTGATGAAATCAACAGGGAGAAAGATGATGAGATCATAATGAATGATTGAATGAGTAGAGGGAATTATTAGGGAAGGATGGGAAGTGATCATTGTAAGAACCTGAATTTTCTATGAGGTAAAAATCCTTTAATTTTTAGTTTAATTATTTGTCTTGGACCTATTATGAATACCTAATAAGGATAGGGTGGAATCCAGGGTGTCTGAGGATTGTTCGATGCACAAATTCCCATCTTTTGGAGGAATTAGATGGTCTGCATGGTTAGAAGAAACAATGTATCCTAGTTTTCACAGTTTCTACTAACTGTACGAGGTGTTTTAGTGAGAAGAAGTGGGACTCATGGTTTTCCCTAACCATGTGACCCAGGCTTCACACTCATGAAAATAATCTACAGTCTTTAACAAATCCAAATAGCATGGTTTGCATATGGTTTTTTAAACTGTGTGCATGAACCATATGAGTCCCCACCTTGGGCAATAGGCTACACACAATTAGTGCATGATTTGGACAAACGTGTGGACAAATCATGCGACCCCTTATTTTTGGGCAATTTTATTTTCTTGCCCATACTTCCTTATAACCTCAAACCACCACCTCCTTTTCTTATTTCTAGAAGACAACCCCCATTTTTTCACACGTTGGAGCTTACCCATGGTTTCCTCTTAGGATTTGGCACCGATTCATCATTCGGACTTTGATTCAAGATCTGTTCACCTCGTTGGATAGCCATCGATAAGTGCTTTACTCCTTAGGCTTGTTTCATCGTTCTTCTTCCTATCAATGATGCTATTTTGGTGTGAACTCATATGACCTATTTCCAGGGTGTTCATCTATTTTTACATTTTTTTTTTCTGATATAGACCAAACCAAAGGCTGATACTGGACAAGTGATCCTATACAGGAATAAGGTAGGTGGAATAGTATTTCTTCCTCAAATCCATGATGCTTTATATTACACGTCATGTGCCACATGCTATTTTCACCATGCATTGCCCCTAAAATGAATCTGACTTAAATTAGTTGCCTATTTTAGAACTTAATGACTCTGTTAGATCCCAAAAGACATTGGAGGTTTTCAACCACAACGTGAGCCACCCCTTTGGGTGCGACCCTTTATATGCTTATTTTAATTTCATGGTTATATAACCAAAACATCAATTGGAATGTTTGTATTTACTTCTAGAAGGTGATATCATGATTTATAATGGATAATTGTAGTGGTTTAACATGGTTAACACACTTACAAGACTATACTCGATTAAATGGAAAGTGATTGGTATGACCACATTACATATTTTAATAGAACAATGGTTAAACCCTTGTTAAATAAGAATGATTATGAAATATGAACCATCTAATGGCTCTTATTAAAGCTCATCGACTGCTTATGTTTTATAATTCAGGAATGAAGACCCTACTATTTTTATATACGAGCATGGTGTCCCTCCTACTGTTATGATATACGACCATGGAGTCCCTTATACTATTGTTATAAATGGGAATATTATCCCTTATACTGCTATGATATATGGGCATGGTGTCCCTTATACTGTTGTGATATACGGGCATGGAGACCCTTGTGAATTACCATGAATGGGCATGGTGACCCTTATGAATTATGATGAATAGACATGAAAACCCCTATGAATTTTGATGAATGAGCATGGAGACCCTTATGAATTATGATATATGGGAATGATATCCCTATAGTTATCATTCAGGTATAGATACCCAACTGTTATGATACGGGAAAGACGTCCCTTATACTAGTGATACTAGGCATGGAATCCCTTATTCTTGTGATACCAGGCATGGTGTCCCTTGACACTTGTGATAATTATGCTACTACTACTCATGGAATCCAAAATTATGTATCAGGTTTAGACTAGTATTAGTATCCACATATATGGATGTAAACGTCACTATGTATACATACCATATATATGTATACATATGGTTACTTATTCAGAGATTATTCAGCACAGGACAAAGAAAGTAGTTTCGGTGTGGTGTCCGTCAAGAACCAGAGTTGACCCTTTACAGTTTTTATTATTTATAAACATCATCATCTTCACACTTATATAATATATATATAATTACTGGATATTTATAGACACCGTTGGTGGTGACCTACTGAGTTTATGTCACAACCTATCTGGGCCGCCGATGGCACTCGAGAAAATTATGTGGATGAAGGTAGGTACATGTGAAAGTGCCTAGTTATTGATACTTGATTGATTATAGCATGAGAGCGGGGAAGCATATGACCGAGATATGTCTTGAGATTCTATTGGAGATAGTCTTTTTGGTCATTTTTTTCTTTTGATACATGTATTGTATTTTATGCCTGCTTCCATGCCTATCTATTTCCTTTTATAGATACATAACATTAAATAAATTTGTATCTGATAGTAGATTTTATATTTGGTGACCAGTTTATCATTATCATCTGAGTGATTAACTTCCAATTCTATTTTTCTTTATTATGCTTCTGCCATTTATCTATTTATTTAACTATTGTGATACTCTAACCACAAGGGTATAGTCTCCCCATAATTCCACCTTGGAACCTCACTTCTAGTAAATATCCTCTAGAATATGGGTAGGAACACTTGAGTCTATGTGACCCACTGTATCAGGGCACCGTTTAGTGACATCTAGGTTAGTATGTCACAAAGTGGCATCCAAGCATTTTTCTTTTATGTTGTTTTACTATTTGGGAATATTAGATAGAATATTAGGAATGTTTTGGAGTTTGGTAATGGGATATGCCTGGGAGTATCTAACCCACATATAGGGATAAACCAGATTACCTAGGAATGAGACTTGATGTTTCGGTTTATACTTGTTACATTTGATTCGATTCCACCATTGGGTGACACACATGATATGTGATGTTTATTATTATTAGGATGGGTTATATTTTTATCCTTATCCTAGTATGAAAAGTAAGCATCTATCATGCATCATTTTAGAAACCTTACAAGATTTATATTTCATACATTATGCCATGCCATGTTTACTTGATACGTTCATTACTTACAATATGTTTTGGTGCCTTATTATTATGTCCATGAATTGTGCTAACATTTCATGAAAGGACTTGATAAGTGAGTAGTTGTGATTAAATGGATGCCACACTTAAATTAATAAGGTGCATGGGACCTTATAAATTGAAAGTTGTGATCCATATGGTTCAACCTTTTAGAAAGAATCGTTATATAAATGATAATGAAATTAAATGAAGTTGAATTCTAAATGAAATCATCACCATTAAATAGGGATACCAATTGAAATTTAAAGGATTTTTTCCTCTATAAATTACAATTGAAACTTTGTTTATCAGGAACTTTATCGTGAAACACAGAGCTTGACCTAGACCCGACCTTAGTAGTGGGAAGTAGACAATGTCTCTTATGTTTTTCTATGGTCGATCCTATCACCCAAACCTGGATTTTGGAGTAGATCGATGGGTGTGAATTTTATATAGTAAGTCTTGTATCTATCCTATTCATGTATTTGTGATGATATCATTGTTAAAACCTTTTCGATTCATGAGATTATAATTTTTAGAGCTATTCCACTCTAACGTCCTCTAGTTGTGCACCAGGAGGGTAGTGACGACCATGCTTTGGAGGTGGTGGGCCCTGTGCCACTAGTGATACCTCCAGTAGTGCCACATGTGGAACCATCTATTATCCTTAAAGTAGGTGATGATTTCAAATTCCAAGGGTACTTTTTTTGGATTATGTAGACTATATAGGGACCTCTGCGGCTTTCCCCTTCGATGAGAGAGTTAATGTGGGAGTTTCAGCAGCATCATCCACCTACTTTTTCAGGGGATAGTGGCCCCTAGGATGTATAATTATGGATTAATACATTCATATCTATTTTTAATCACCTGGATACACCTTCTGAGAGGAGAGTGAAGATTTCTACTTGTATGATTCAAGGATCCGCCAAACATTGGGGGGATATTCTGAACCAGGAAGGTCAGTATAGGTAAGTGATTTGGAGGGATTTCAAAAATAGATTCTATAACTATTTATTCCTTGAGACCCTGAGGTATGATCATTCTAGGGAGTTCATAAACCTAAAGTAGGGCTCTATGTCCGTTATGGACTACTCAACTCATTTTATATAGCTTCAACACTTTATGCCTATCTATAATTCTAATGAGATAGAGAAAGTGAGATGATTTGAGGATGGACTTAGGAATCCTATTCATTCTTAGGTGAATGTTTTTTGGTTGAATACCATGTATGATATAGTGAAATAGTCTCTCATAACCTAGAAAAACCTGAGGAAAGTAGAAGGTGTGGTCCAGGGTGGTTCAGAACCGAGAGGGTAGTGGTTTGACTAGCGGTCGAAAGTGATGCTTTAAGGATGCACGTGGGAGCAGTTACTGCCAGGTGACACCCACTGATAGTTACGTGGTTTGTCACCAATGTGGGAAGCCTAGGAATAATAATCCCCAGTGTTCTAGATACCCCATTTAGTGACAAGGTTATGGTAGGTTGGGAAATATTCAACATTTTCTCAGGACCTTCCCATCTGTGCCTAGTGGGTGAGGATCCATATCAGCTCCTCTTTCAAGAGCAGGATCAGGAGAACCTTTCCAGGAAAGCATCTGGAGTACTGTTGGATGTACAAGTATAGGAGGGGGTTGTGGATGAGGTATCCATGATTCAAATACATAGTTCTAGTAGAGAAGACCCACTCAGGGTAGTCAGGTTGCATCATAGGGCTATAGATCATGCCTTATTTATTCATTGTAGCCTATACCAGAGGAGGAGGGTGTCGAGATATCTACTATTTGAGGTACTATTATAAAAACCTCAACTATTGTATCTAATTTATTTTAAATATATTCTTCACACTACTCCATCTCTATGGCTATTGTGGGAATCCATTGTATTCATATTGAGTATTTATGTGGAATTATGCCACTTGATACTCCATTGGATATTTGACTGGAGAGTGTGTGGCAGTGAAAGTAATGCCCCCTTAAGGTAGGAAGCCATAGTTTCTTATGATATCTATTCTTCCTTGAGATAAAGGGATTTGATTTTATTCTTGGGATGGACTGGTTGGTCTCATATCACACTTATGTGTATTTTTATCACCAGAGGGTTTCATTCACATCATCAGAGGGAGGTAATTATATCCACAAGGGAGAGTGAGATTTCTAGGAAGGTAGAGATGAACCAGAGCATCTTGAGATATGTGGAGTGACTGCCTAGATTTCTAGCCTTTATATCAAGCTGAATTCCCTCTTGTAGTTGATTGTTTTAGGGATGTTTTCCTTGATGAATTTTCTAGACTACCTTCTAAGATAGAGGTAGAATTTACTATCAAGTTAGTGCTTGAAGATGCACCGGTATACATTCCTCCTTATAGTATGGATACTACTAAGTTGTAGTAACTCAAGAGGTAGCTTGAGTATTTAGAGGACAAGGGTTTTATATAACCCATTACTTCTCCCAAGGTATCACCGATCCTTTTTTCCAAGAAGGCGAATGGAACCCTCAGGCTCTGTGTGGATTTCTGAAATTTGAATCATCTTAATATGAAGAACTGATATCCCTTAAATCATATAGATTAACCCTTTTACTATCTTAGATGATCAAGGGTCTTATTAAATATTAATTTGAGTTTAGGATATCATCAGGTGCGGGTTAAGCCTCTAGATATACCACATATGACTTTCCATAGTCGGTACAATTTTTATGATTATCTGGTTGTTCTATTTGGTATCATGAACATGATTTCCATTTTCATGTCCTTGATGAATAGGATTTTCCACCCATTTTTAGACTCATTCATGGTGGTATTTATTGTTTAAATATTGGTGTATTCTCATACTCAAAGAAACCATGCCAAACATCTTGAGATTATTCTGAATACACTAAAAGAGAATCAGTTTTATGCTAAGTTAAGTAAATGAAACTTTTGGGTTTAAAAGGTTCACTTCTTAGGTTATATTATCTCATAGGAAGGAGTATCAATTGACCTAGAGAAGGTGAGTGTTGTAGTTAACTAGAAGAATCCCAAGAATTTCTTTAATATATGGAGTTTCTTGGGGATAGATGGTTATTAAATGAACTTCATACAAGACTTATGAATCTTAGAATCATCTCTTATGGACCTGACTAAGAAGTGTGTTATAACATCCCCAACTCGAAATCCACTAAACTAGTTCCCTAATCCAGATCACCACATGACCTCAGGCATACCTTCCTGTATGCCAAAGGATGTAGACTAGAATTGAGGGTCTAATAAATCACATGGAGAGACTATACCCACTTTACCAGAGTAATCCACAATAGATAAAAAATGAAATAATAGAAACAATAAACAATAACCAGAACACGCATTACCAAATGTTTCCCCAAATAGGGTACAAACCACAACTAATAATAAATATTATATGTCATTCCAATGGTTCTAAAAGTGAAGGAACCCCAAAATAAATATTTGTAGAAGAATCCCCAAAATGGTCCTGACTCCAAGTCCAGATACTCATCCATTCACATCCCAAGCCCAAATCAACTACCTAGCATATATCCTTTTCCATTGTCCTGACATGAAACAAAGAAGTCTGCTTGGGTACTCAACAGCGGCCCGAGAAGGGTGTGAGTATAACTCAGTAGTCCACCACCAACAATGTCTACAAAATATCCATTCTAAATAAATAGTTCATGAAAGTACTAAATAAACGAAAAGATGAAAAAAAGACAACTAGGGTTCCATTAGTTATCAATATTAACTTTATCCATTTTCATCATTTGTTCCATGGGTTAGGCATTCACATCATTTACAATATGGCCTAAGCTAGTCAATTATCATGCATAAAGTAATAAGTCAAGTTCTCTATCTCACCAGGGATACAAATTTCATAAACAAATAAATCACACTTACCTTGGAGCCTTGGTCCAGGTAGTCTCATCAAATGAAATTGTTAGAGGTATATAGCCCCAGTCTCCTTCCTAACCCATGAATTATAGGGGTGGGGTTTTGAACCTTAGTCTAACCTGACCCATGGGTGTATATCCTCAATTACAATACCCCACAACTACCAATCCATGCGTACATGCTTATTTATCCATTTACCACATATACCACATCACAAACCATGTATACAAAATACAAATAACACTCACATTTCATAACCCATTCAAAACATAAATCATGTTAATGCCTTAACCCATTATCACACTTACCATTTACATTTCATAGCTCATTTAACCCATTTACCTTATCATACCTTAACCCATATAGCATATTTAATAATTCCCACACCTTATCCCATTTAATATATTTATCAAATCTTATATGTTAACCCATTTAACACATTCATCAATTATTAAGAATTTACCCATTTAAAATGTTCACCATTTCACATGCCTTAACCCACTTATGCATTTAAAGTGAAATTCATAAGTCATTTAGCACTATCACTTTATTTCATCTGACCCATTTCATATTAAGCCAAACAATCCCTTATGACATCATCAAAGTCTACACACAACTATCAATATTACCATATTTAACTCAACTAACAAATAAACATGTTCATCATGGGATCTAATTTATCACAAGTCAATTCTATGCTTAATAATACAATTTTCCATGTCCAAGAATGTTGGCACACCCCATGGGTGGCACTAAATCAGTCTATTCAACCTCAATGCATCCCACAGGGATCACGAGGGGTTCAATTTCTCATTTATCCAACCATTTTACCAAATATAACTAAAGGAATCAAATACACATCAAGAGGGAATCAATATCACAACCACACATGCATAAATAGACAATAAGACTATAGGATATAATTTATAGAGCACCTAACTCGAATCTGAAGATGAACGCTCGCTTAACCATAGACTTAGATCCAGATTCAAGAACCCTTTGAAGCCCCAACATAAGATCCACTGGAAAAAGTGGGTTTTAGGTATTTAGAAGAATAAAAACAAAACCACAAGCCCTAATCCGGAAAAGAGAAGATAAGCATTATACTTACCTGGAGCTTCGATCCGCAACCAACTGCACTAAAAAAAGACTATAATTGAAGGAGATCAAACCTTGTGAAGATTTTGAAGATTAGTTTCATCACTAGGGATAAAAAAATAAGAATGGGGAGAAAGTTCAGGTGAAACACTCAAAATACCAAGTGGATAAAATGGTAAAAACCAACTTTTAATGGGGCACATGGTTTGCCTGCACATCTTTACAAACCATGCACAAACCGCGTGTCTAACTCTTTCCAAGAGGGGTTAAGTCATAAAATTACCCAAGGAGGCCCGCATGGTTTGTATAACCATGCACCAATTGTATGGAACTCCTCTATCCAAGGTTGCACGATTTAGATTTCCCCCTTGCATGATTTACTCTAACTGTGTTCCAACCGTGCAAAATGAACTAGATGGCCCGATTTCCATTTATTTCATGCCTTGAAAGCCCAGAACACCCCAAGATTACTCATACACCCAGTAAAAATTTAATTATCCAAATTTAAGGGATTGAAACCAAAATTTAAATAATAAGGCACCTCCATGAAGTCTGGGATCTTACAAACTCTCCACATTATAATAGATCCTCATCGAGCCACACTCCCAAGCATTATTGAGCTTTAGAAGCAAAGTGATTGGGCCAATGAGGCCGCATATTCGACTCTCTCTCAAAATTTTATTCTAGAACATTACCATACTACCACAAAACTTGAACCAAAGGCACAATCTTTCCCAGAAATACCTTCTCGCTACAATCCATAATATGAACCATATTCTCTTCAAAGGACACATCTTCCTTAATCTCAACATCCTCACAATAAATCACATGATATGGGTTAGGGTGATACTGAAAAATCTATGACACATGAAAAACATCATGCATACCACTATAACACTATGGAATATCCAATTGGTATGCCACTGGTCCGATCCTCTCCATAATCTCAAATGGATCCACATACTTGGGCACCAACTTACCCTGTTTCTGAATTTAACGATGACCCAACATTGGCGACATTCGAAGAAACACATGATCAACCACCCTAAAATCAAGAGGTTGATGAAGCCTATTTGCATATGAATTCTTCATACTCTGAGCCATATCCATATGTTTCCGAATCAACCAAATCTATTACGACATCTTCTACATGAGACTCAATACCAAAAAATCTGATTTCCTAGCCTCCATCCAACACAACAGAGATAAAAAAGGTCTACCATAGAGCGCCTCAAATATCACCTTATGAATAATAGCCTAGTAACTATTGTTGTAGGAAAACTCCACCAACGTTAGATTCTTTTCCCAAGATCCACCAAAGTCTAGGACACATGCCCTCAACATGTCCTCTAACGCCTAAATAGTATGCTATGACTACCCATCTATTTGTGGGAGGAAGGATGTACTAAAAAACACATGGTTACCAAGTTCCCTCTACAATCCTTTCCATAAGGATGATGTGAAACATGAATCATGATATGAAACTATAGCCTGTGATTCCCCATGAAGATGAACTACCTCTCAAACATACAAATCACCCAACTGATCCACAATGAAAGTCTCTTGAATTGGAAAGAGATGATCCACCTTAGTCAACCGATCCAAAAATACCCAAATCACATCATTCTTACAAGGTTTCCTTGGGATACCCCTAAAAAATTTCATCATCACATCATCCAATTTCCATTTCAAAATGGAAAATGGCTGCAACAAACTAGATAACTGCTGATGCTCAGCCTTTACCTACTGACTGGTAAGAAATCACTTCACAAAACCTGCAACCTCTTTCTTCATCTCTGGAAAAAAATACTATCTATGAAGATCATGATACATTTTAGTAAAACCAGGATGAAATTCCCACTTCTATGCATGAAACTTTTACATCAACTCTTCCCACAAACATGTTGGAAAAACAACACAACCATGAACATAAATGATCTCATCATCTCGAACGGTCCAACCAGAAGGTGACTTCTAACCTTTAAGACCTTCCCTCAAAGCCAAATATTCCGGGTCTTCATATTTATTCTCCTTGATCTGGCTCAAAAGTGAGGACTCAACTTCCAAGTATATAAGGGTCATCTACCCTTGGATATCTTGCACATATAAATGCATCTTAGTAAACAAATACATCATTCTCTACTTGGAGCTAGATTCCTGAACTGCCTGATTTTGAGTCTTCCAACTCAAATAATCCACAACACTATTTCACTTTCCTAGTGTGTAAACAAGCTCAAAATCAAAAGACTGCATGTAATGAATCCATCTTCATTACCGAAGATTCAAATCACACTGGGAGAAGATATACTTAAGTATTTTATGATCAGTATACACCATAAAACATTACACCAAAAAGTAATTCCACCAAAAATTTAAAGAATAAACCACTGTGGAGAGCTTGAGATCATGCATAGGACAATTTATTTCATGAGGCCTCATATTCTGTGAACCATACAAAACAACCCGATCATCCTGCATCAACACCACCACAAACCCAACACCAGATGAATCACAAAACAAGGTATACCCCTAACCTATATTAGGTAATATAAAAATAGGTGTGGTAGTTAAACTCTTCTTTAACTCTTTGAAAGAATTATCACATGCCCCAGACCACTCAAAATTGATGCCCTACTTGGTCAAGCCTGAAAGTGGTGCTTCCAAATAGGAAAAGTCTTTAATTAACCTTCAGTAATAGCCTTCCAATACCATAAAACTTTGAACATCAGAAACATTCTTAGAATGATCCCAAGATACAAATGCCTATTCTTTCTCTAAGTCCACTAACACAACTTCCTCTGAGATGATGTGACCCGGGAAATGAACCCTGTCAATCTAGAAATGACACTTGGATAGCTTGGCATATAGCCTATGCTCTCTTAGTGTACTCATAACGATGTCAAGATGTTTGACATGATCGTCATGTGTCTTAGAGAACACCAAGATTCCAACTCCAAAATGATCCAGGTAAGGGTTAAATATTAGGTTCATTTGGTCTATAAACACTGTTGGTGCATTGGTTAACATGAAAAACATGAAAAAAACTCATACAACCCGTACCTTCTCCTGAAGGCAGTCCAAGATACATCAGAAGGTATCACCCTTAACTGATGATACCCTAATCTTATATAAATCTTGGATAACACTGAAGCAACTATCAGATAGTAAAAAATATAATTTATTTGAGAAAGAGAGTATCGGTTCTTAACCATCATCTAATTCAGCTTTGTATAATCAATGCATAACTATAATGCTCCATCAGCCTTCTTGGAAAACAAAACTAGAGATCCCCAAGTTGACATACTAGGATGAATAAACCCTTTATTCTACAAATAATATAATTTATTTTTAAGCTCTTGGAGTTCTGTCGATGCCATTATATATGGAAAAATGGAAATTGGTTCTTCTCATGACAGTAATTCTATTATGAAATCAACATATCTCTCAGGTGAAAACCCCAAGAAGTACTTTGGAAACACATCCTAAAGCTGATACACCATAGGTGGGAAGAAAATATGTTCTACTTCCCCATCATCAAGCATGATACAAGACACTTGGGCTATGAGTTCACCCAACTACTGAAAAACTGTCCCTTCATGACCTACCCGGACATCCCATTCACCATGAAAAACATGAGTGTCTCTCTCAAGATATGTGAAAATTAACCTATGATGGTAACAATCAATATGGGATTTGTACAATACTAACCAATATATACCTAAAATCATATCAAAACTCGACATCTCAAGCACAAATAAGTTTCACAGGAAATGATACCCACCAAATTCAAGGGCACACCCCTTGCATTGTCTGATATTCTCCACTTTCACCCCTAATGGTGTATCGATTGAAATAACCCCACAAACATGTTCCACCGCTAATCCCAACAACTCTCACAAACTAAGAAGATATAAAAGAATGTGAATCACATGTATCAAACAAATCACTAGCAAGAGTAGAAGATATAAGGATTGTACCTCGAACAGTCGATGGTCCAGCCTCACCAGTTCCAGGTGTACACTGAACTACATGAAGCAGACCTACCCCTCTACCCTAGGATTTAGTTTGAGTTCCTGGTGATACACTACCCTGGTGATATGGACACTCTCACCTTGGAGTACCATGTTTACCACTTCTACTAGTATGTCCAGTACATCACTATTTGCCTACTTAATATGGGGCAACCGACTCCCTTCCTACACTCAAAATCAGTCTTGGTCCTCTATCTGTGCCCAACTGTCGAGGGTTCCTATAGAACCTCTGCACATACCCCATTATTCCGCATGCTCATCATTCAACTGGTGGTTGGGGTAACTGACCTCACATGTTCCCTAACCTGCCACACTGATATAAAAATTCATAGTCACTAACTTGAGAGGTTGATCCTCTCTTCTAACTACTCTAAACACCTCCACCCCAGTGAAGATTTCTGAAACGATGCTTCCTTCCCTCATAATTCACACCACTGGTCCGTCCAACTGGATCCAAAAACCCACTACCTGAAGCTTACTTTTAGTTCCCTTATGAAATAAGGACCTGATCCACCACCTCTAAAAACATCTTTAAGTGGAATATATTCTCATGGGACTTAATCTCATGGCTAAGTTTATCCTATAAATGTCTCACCATAGCAGCCTCATCCCCTGCCAATGATGGAACAAAGTGTTTCAAGTCTATAAAGCGGTAAAAATAATCCATCACTAACATAGTCCCCTTGTTCAACCTCATAAACTCTTCATCTTGCTCATGTATCAAGGTATCTGGATAGAAATGCTCCAGAAAATTTTCCTGAAAGTCTTTCCATAGCATACCATCAGCTTGCTAAGTCTGAACCAAGATATCCCACCAACACTTCACCGGTCCCCACAACATATAAGATTCCAACTTAACTCTCTTAACTACAGGAGTCTCCATGTGATCCAAAATCATCTGGATGGACTCTATACAGAACTCTACATCCTTATGTGCACCCTCTCTGGAAAACGTTGGAGGGTGATGTAACTAAAACTCTTTGGTCATATCAAACATAATCAGCATGACCCACCATGGGTCCATTTCTATAATTCAGATAAAACATGAAAAGTTCTCATATAATTTCTCCTCTCCTTGATTATATTGGACCAAAAATTTTTATTGCTTCTCTAATGGTGGAGAGTTCTTGGTGATATACTATTTACGCCCAACCAGTACACGTTTTCATGGTGAAATTTCTCTACAATTACAAACACAAGTCTTAGACTACATAAAATAAATATTCCATTGTAGAGACCCAAACTTTAAGTACATGGACATTACATTACATTCAAATAATAATTAATACATAACAAAAAATGAAACCCAAGGATCGTAATAGTTTAGTGTATTTGGAAACTCAGAACAAAATCTTCTAATCATGGTGAAAGATCTTCAACATCTCCCATAAATATCTTCCAATTTTGTTTTATTACCTAAAACCTTTATTTATATCCTGGGGAAAAGAAAAAATATAAAGGGTGAGATCAAATGCTCAATAAGGGTAAACATGGAGAACTTAAAAACAATCCATAAACATTTGAACGTAAAAACATGAACATAAAACATCAAAATCATGAGCAATGACATAAATCTTAGCAGTACATAAGTCATAGATCATAAAGGAACATTAATCATGATAAAATATCATGGGAATAAAACATGTAATTGTTGAAACCATTAATAACATGATATGATTTCCACAGTATCCAAGGCATTGCTGCCCAGACCATCATAGTGGACAAAGTCCCTTACTGAATCGAGTTCACTCCTTGTTCCAGTCCTGTATCACTGAACTGTATTAACTTGTCATTCCAGCCATGTATATCTCATGAGATATAAATATTTATCCAATTAATTGGAGAGATATATAGGTCCCACCCATATTATAATGAAATCATTCTTTCGTGTGCCACAAAATAATCATAAATCATTCATTATAACCCAAAGAATAATATGAGTTTCATAAACATCATACCATCATAACATAATCCATATAAAAAAATGGGTATCGTTTCATCATAAGAAAAATAAAACCATGTAAATAATGGAGACATTATACTTGAAACATAAACATAAAAAATAATGTCATCTTAGATGGAAAATAGTTTTGATAAAACACTTGAAATGAATTCTTGAAGAAAATATCCTTTCTTCTTCAAAATCATTTTCTTTTTACAAAATGCCATTCAATTTTAAAAGAAAAGGATTTTTGTTAAAAATAATCATGAAATCTTATATAGTAATCTTTATGAAAATAAGGCGTTATGAAACTTTAAAAAATCCGTTCATGTCGTATAACTTAAAAAAAACATTCTCCTCGTACTTTTGCTGGAAAAGTCAAAAAGTTCCTCATATGGTAAACAAAAGAAATATTCCTTCCATAACACAATGTAAAAGTCAAAGAGGGGTAAAAATTACTTTAAAAATACATGGAATAATTTTAAACACTTTATGAAAAACATTTTTATGGACATGGATGAAAAATATAACCCCAGTAAATACTTATATATAAGCAATCTCGGATAAAAATAAGATTTACAAAATTATCCCTTACCTTAGGTCCAATTTCTTCCGTACGTGTCCAAAACTCCTATATAGTGGGTTTAAAAATATTATTAACTTTTAACATAACCATAATAATATTTATGATATCATATATGATTCACTTATGACTTTATATTACCCGTTCTTTTGTAAATTCCATGTTAAAGCAACATTTTGGGTAAAACCGTTTCATTTATCGTACATGTTTCGAATTTTTGTTCTTGATATTATTACTTATATACTGATTTAATTAATTATAGAATTTAAAACATTATTTATATATAATATATATTCAGAATATAAATATATATTATAGATAGATAAATGGAGTTAAATACACCGTTCATGTACGTACGTATGAATGCTGTTTTCGTTTCCTTATTTATTTGAATGGAATTAAGTAAATGAAACATATATGTACATAAATACAGTATAATTATTATTTAATATATTTTATGATTATTTATTATATATACTTTATAATCATACTTGAATAGTTAATCATGGAAAATGAATCTCATCGTGTTCGTGGAGACGGTAGTCCGTACGTACGCACGAGCGACAATATCATTATTTTGATATTAAAATCATATATAATTGTATGTTATATCATATATAAAGAATAATAATAATGTTATATTTATTATTTATATCATTTATACTCATTATTATACCCATCCAAATGATGAAATGTTTGAATAAAAAACTACACCACGACGTGGAGACGGTAAGCTGTACGTACGCACGCGTGGTGACTTTTTCATTCATAGGATGAATAAAATAACTAATATGGTTGTAAATTTTTTATAATAACATCATAGTATATAGAATATACTGGAGTTATTATTTTTTAATGGAAACAACAAAGAAGGAGTAAGTGGAAGAAGAATGGAACTTGAAATAGGTGGTGAGATATTTACCTCTTCTTTGGGTTCTTCCTTTTGATTTGATGAAAAGGGATCCTTATTTTGGATTTCTGAATAAATGAAGGAATCTAGTATGAATGGAGGATAGTTGATATGGTATTTGGGTAGGGTTTGGCCGAGAAAAATGGCTTTGGAGGTGTGAATTAGAGAGAAGGGGGAGTGCCCTTTTATAATAGGGGTGAGGGGCACCTTAGGAAAAACTTAAAATATTATTTTATAATAAATTCATATTCGGTTTATAATGGCTCCAAAGTGACTTATTTCGAGGATAGGGTGGGGATGGGTCGAAATCCTCTCAACCAATAGGTTTTATACAAGTTTAGGTTACCATTTTAACCTTATCATTTAGATTTAACTCTAAGTTAAATAATTTAACTTTTACAGTGTCTTTTTGTATTCTTACACTATATGGTTAATAAACTTACTATAAACTACCAATAGAACCCCAATTGGTTCATTAATTTCATATATATTATTATATAAGTCTTTTTGACAAAACGTAGATTTTTAGGACCATTATATCAATTAATAATATAATATTTGTTTTAAAAACTCTTTTATGTCAATTTTGACACTATTTGATATTTTGTTTTTTCTAAATTCATTACAACATTATTAGTTCGAAACAAATTCCTCTAACCAACCCTAATATGTTATATTAACCTATAAAATTATTGTAATTCATAAAAAGTCTCAAATTACATTTATTTGGGTATTTATAATATCAATTATGTTAATATTTCACTAATAAGGTAATTATTGCATCATCATTGTGTCATAAATAAATTAAATTATTTAATGTATAAAAATCATAAATATAATACCATTATATAGGAAATATTTTTAGATTTATAATGAATATTTATATTTGAATTTATCTTATGGATAACCCTATATTAAAAATGTTTTAGTTATTAAACTTTGATTTTAACTATTTTAACTCTTTTTTAGATAAAATAATAATAAATTTCCTAATCTAATCCAAGTGGACCTAAAGGGTAATATTTTATTCCTAAGGTTGTTTTTGGTCGAATTAAACTTATCCAATATAATTAGGACATGTGTTAAGGTAATAATAATATCATTTTTACCCTTAATTACCCTATTTACTTTTAACCGTGGTAAATAAAAGTTAAAAGTTACTATTCACAAAAAATTATTTTCATCTCATTGAACCAAATTTTACTTACTGGTATCAACCGTGTCTCTCGGATTTTTTAAATTCAACTCACAGAAGCGGTAAAATTAAGTTTTATGTAAATTTTCAAATGCTCCTAAGAGGTGGGTAAAAGATGGTAAAAAGTTTAATAAAATTTATATATATATAAAATTATTATAAAACGACTCCAATGAATTATATTGAACTTATATAGGTATTATGTATCTATTTTTACCTAAAATAAATTTAAATAAAATAAATTATTATTTAAATAAAAATTCAGTTTTAACCAATAACTTAGTGTTTTCACTATTCATCAAAAATTGAAAGTTTTTAGAAAAATACCAAAAATTCACCCTAGGCTAATTTTGATATTATGAATCCAAAAATGAAGTCCATTTTGAAGGATAAAATTTATAAAATTTCAACAAGTGGATATTACTATTCATAACGGCTAGTTCATAATAATATTATAATAATATCTCGTTTAGTGAAACTCGGTATTGCGTACTACACATGCTATCGAGGAAGGTTGATCTGGCATGAAACACAAGCCTAGAATAGTGTTTGCCTATACTACAAGCTAATATGATGTTGCATATAGCGTAACCTAATCTTGGTGAAGCGTACAACACAAGATGTCAAAGAAATTAAAAAGAATATTTCTCATAAAATCTCAGGGTGTTACATTCTACCCCCCTTAAAATGAATTTCGACCTCGAAATTCATCGAGGTTATAAATTATTTACTACTTGTAAGTTTCTTTCATAGAAACCCACATCATAAAATGGAATACCAAAACTTAATTTTAAAAACTAAAGTATGAAACGTAATGGTTACCCAAATTAACCCATCACTGGGTTTCCACATAGGAGAACATAGGTGAAAATATGGATATGGAAGAGAAATCTAACCGTCAAGTTCTAATGGAGAGTGGTAGAGGACATGCCTATGAAAAAGCCAATAATCACAAAGCCATAAATTTGTGATGATCTAAGGTACCATCTGACTCATCAGATATGAGGGTATTAGTACAACATTTTTGGTTTTCAAGATCATTTCCCTAATGTTGAAAAAATTTTGCATAAGGAGAAATACTTACTTGATTTCAGTGTAATATCATTTTTGGTCATTCCATGAACAATTTCCACTTTATCCCTTATTAAAGAAATGAAGTTTAATTTTTCATTCTTGAAGTGTTAGTAGATCATGCGATAAGTTATTCCATCTGTCTCAAAAAGTTAGCAAAAGTTATTAAATATACATAAGTCCATCTATGGTGAGATTAACCATATATGATTCCAACAATAGACTTATACTTCAACTATCACACCGCTTAATAAAATAAATCTAATTTATACTAACCAGGGAATTCCTGTAGGCCAGTGGTAGGTGATAAAGGCCTGTCGCACTTCAGTTGTGGGTTCGATTCCCGCAACCTTGTTCGACGCGACGGGTTGTCGCCTGTCCTGCAGTTTTTCCTTTTTCTAAAACTACACTATTATAATATTCCAGAAATAATATCGAAAAAAAGTTCTATCCTTAAACAATATTATCTTATGTCCAACATAATCCATTTCAAATCTTTAGGCTTGTCCAAAATACTTCTATCCAAGCTCATAGTATAAAGAAAACTATTACTAGAAATTTCATCAACCAAGCATGTGAATACCATCAATTATCATATGATATATCTTGTTGGTCGCATTCCAAACATGTGAATACCTTAATCGTGTATTATCTTGAAAAAATGAATACCCATTGAACCTTAGTTAAAACATGAATGCTGTAAAAAGTTAACTCTTTCCACATACCAAAATCCCAAAATTTCTATATACTCAAACCATGATATCACTTTGTCCTTATATCAGTCATGAGCTCATTAATACTATGAAACATATTATTTTCTCCATATCCCTTCATTATGTGCATATCATCCACTTTCCAAAAATATTTCAATCACTTTTCATGGTTACCGGTACCATATAATTATTGAAAACCACAATAAACCAATACATAGATATTCCAATATTCCACAATACTATAAATGAGATTCCACAACATTATTTAGGAATACCGTTACATAAACACATAATCATTACACTACATCGTTGTCATACTCAACATCGCCAATAGTGATTGCATGTGACTTCCCTTTTTTCCTTTGCCTTAAGAGGTTGTTGAGGTCGATCATAATTAAACCTTAGATTAGGGAATTGGTTAACATAATTCCCCATTTCCTTGCACTTGAAGTATTGAAGTGTTGGTGGAGTGTTCTATGTAGTCTTTTCTCTATTCATGTCATTAGAAACCTTTTTCCCATTACTTTGGAACTCAGATTCTCAATGAACTTTTTTTCCACACTTGAAAATTTTTTTAGTACCTTTTAGACAATCTCCACCATGCTTATTTCCACACTTTGATCATAAAGAAACATTCACCTTCTTTTCACCATTGTTCTGAGATTTTTCCTTAAACTCCATCTTCCGTTTCTTGTCAAAACCATGAGATGGATATGTAACACCAACTTCCATTTCTAACTTGAAATCACAACGCACAATTTCTTCATAGCTACTGAAGTCTCTTATTGTAATGCCCTTCGAAGACTTGGTTTTAAGCCACTGAAGAATCGATCAACTTTACTTTCAGGTTGGATGATAAAGCCAGATGCATACCTTACAAGCCTTGTAAAATTCGCCTCGTATATACCAACAAATTCATCATCCTTTTTCTTAAGCTCAAGGAAATCCTTTTCCATATTTGTTCGATGAATAAGAGGGAATTACTTATTGAAAAACACGTTCTTGAACTCATCCCATTCCATGGATTCAATTTCATCTTAGGGACTTGTATTCTTAATTAGATTCCACCACTGGTCCGCTTCACCTTCTAAACGATAAACAAATAAAATGAATTTTTCATGTTCTGAACAGAGAAGTATGGAAAATATCTTTTCAATGGTACTGATCCATTGTTCAGTAACAAGTGGATTAGAAGACCCATTGAAAGAAGGTGGACGTTGCCTCATGAAGGACTCAATAGAATATTGTTCCCTTCTCTTCTCATTTGGAAGTCCAGAATGATTCATAGCTTGTGTAATTATAGAAATAAGATTTTTCACTCCATATCCTATAACATTGGTTTTTTCAGGAGGAAAATCATTGCATTGTCCATTACATTAATCAACATGGTTCCTTTGGGTTCCATCCATCACCTAAAACCCAAAAAGAATAGTGTGAGGAAAAAATCATGATAGGGAAAACAACATAATAAAGGGAGGGTGCCTTCAATATATAACATCTTAATTTTAATTATAATATTGTTACCGTAATTATAGGACTATTACCTATACACATACTTAACCTAAGGGACACCCCTAGACATACCTTAGAAATATCTCTAGGGATTTCACTAAAGTTTTCACATCCTAGTTTCCAAAGGTTAACTAAACCTTTGCTCAGATACCACTATAGCGGTCTAGAATTAATTCCAGTGGACTAGAATTGATACCTATCAGAGAAATCCATGGGCTTCTATTCCCCCTGGGTGGGACACACCACCATCCCCAATGGCAGCCATTTCCTCATGAATCTCCTGGGCAGAGAGCCATGCTTCGTCCAACGCTCACATGTGAGAGTTCCCAAGGATTGGATTCATTCTTACCTCCTTTGCTCTGATACCAAATGTAGAGACCCAAGCTTGAAATACATGGACATTACATTACTTTTTTGGAATACTTAATACATAACAAAAAATGACACCCAAGGACTGTAATAGTTTAGTGTCTTTGGAAACTCGGAACAAAATCTTCTAATCATGGTGAAAGATCTTCAACATCTCCTATAAAGATCTTACACTTTTGTTTTCTTACCTAAAACCTTTCTTTATATCCTGGGGAAAAGAAAACATATAAAGGGTGAGCTCAAATTCTCAGTAAGAATAAACATGTAGAACTTAAAAACAATCCATAAACATTTGAATGTAAAAACATGAACATAAAACATCAAAATCTTGAGCAATGAAATAAATCTTGGCAGTACATAAGTCATAGATCATAAAGGAACATTAATCATGATAAAATATCATGGGAATAAAACATTTAATTGTGGAAACCATTAAGCACATGATATGATTTCCATAATAGCCAAGACATTGCTTCCCAGACCATCATAGTGGACAAATTCCCTTACTGAATCGAGTTCACTCCTCGTTCCAGTCCTGTATCACTGAACTGGATTAACTTTCCATTCCAGCCATGTCTATCTCATGAGATATAAATCTTTACCCAATAAATTGGAGGGAGATATAGGTCCCACCCATCTCATAATGAAATCATTCTTTCGTGTGCCACAAAATAATCATAAATCATTCATTATAACCCAAAGAATAATATGGGTTTCATAAACATAATCCCATAATAACATAATCCATATAAAACAAATGGGTATCATTTCATCATAAGAAAAATCAAACCATATAAATAATGGAGACATTATACTTGAAACATAAACATACTAAATAATGTCATCTTAGATGGAAAATAGTTTTGATAAAACACTTGAAATGAATTCTTGAGGAAAATATCCTTTCTTCTTCAAAATCATTTTATTGTTACAAAATTCCATGAAATTTTAAAAGAAAAGGATTTTTGTTGAAAATAATCATGAAATCTTGTAGAGAAATCTTCATGAAAATAAGGCGTTATGAAACTGTAAAAAATCTATTCATGCCGTATAAGTTAAAAAAACATTCTCCTCGTACTTTTGCCGGAAAAGTCAAAAAGTTACTCATATGGTAAACAAAAGAAATATTCCTTCCTTAACACAATGTAAAAGTCAAATAGGGGTAAACATGACTTTAAACATAAATGGAATAATATTAAACACTTTATGAAAAACATTTTTATGGACATGGATGAAAAATATAACCCTAGTAAATACTTATATATAAGCAATCTCAGATAAAAATGAGATTTGAAAAATTATCCCTTACCTTTGGTCCAATTTATTCTGTATGTGTCCAAAAATACTGTATAGCGGGTTTAAACATATTATTAACTTGTAACAGAACAATAATAATATTTATGATATCATATATGATTCACTTATGACTTTATATTACCTGTTCTTTTTTAAATTCCATGTTAAAGCAGCGTTTTGGGTAAAATCGTTTCATTTATCGTACGTGTTTCGAATTTTTGTTCTTGATATTATTACTTATATCCTAATTTAATTAATTCTAAAATGTAAAACATTATTTATATATAATATATATTCATAATATAAATATATATGATAGATCGATAAATGGAATGAAATACACCGTTCATGTACGTACGTATGAACGTTGTTTTCATTTCCCTATTTATTTGAATAGAATTAAGTAAATGAAACATATATGTACATAAATAAAGTATTATTATTATGTAATATCTTTCATTATTATTTATTATATATACTTTATAATCATACTTTAATGGTTAATCATGGAAAATGAATCTCATCGCGTTCGTGGAGACGGTAGTCTGTACGTACGCACGAGCGACAATATCATTCTTTTGATATTAAAATAGTATATAATTGGATGGTATATCATATTTAAAGAATAATAATAATGTTATATTTATTATTTATATCATTTATACTCATTATTATACCCATCAAAATGATGAAATGTTTGAATAACAAACTACACCACGACGTGGAGACGATAAACCGTACGTACGCACGTGTGGTGACTTTTTCATTCATAGGATGAATAAAATAACTAATATGGTTGTACAATTTTTATAATAACATCACAGTATATATAAGATATTGGAGTTATTATTTTATAATGGAAACAACAAAGAAGGAGAAAGTGGAAGAGGAAAGGAACTTTAAATAGGTGGTGAGATATTTACCTCTTCTTCGGATTCTTCCTTTTGATTTGATCAAAAGGGCTCCATAGGTTGGATTTCTGAATAAATAAAGGCCTCTAGGATTAAGGGAGGACAGTTTAGAGGGTATTTGGTCAGGGGTTGGCCGATCCAAATGGTTTTGGAGGTGTGAATTAGAGATAAGGGGGAGTTCCCTTTTATAAGAGGGGTGAGGGGCACCTTAGAAAAAACTTAAAATATTATTTTATAATAAATTCATATTCGGTTTATAATGGATCCAAAGTGACTTATTTAGAGGATAGGGTGGGGATGGGTAAAAATAATCTCAACAAATAGGTTTTATACAAGTTTAGGTTACCATTTTAACATTATCATTTAGATTTAACTCTAAGTTAAATAATTTAACTTTTACAGTGTCTTCTTGTATTCTTACACTATATGGTTAATAAACTTACTATAAACTGCCAATTGAATCCCAATTGGTTCATTAATGTCATATATATTATTATATAAGTCTTTTTTCCGAACCTTAGATTTTTAAGACCATTATATCAATTAATAATATAATATTTGTTTTAAAAACTCTTTTATGTCAATTTTGACACTATTTGGTATTTTGTTTTTTCTAAATTCATTACAGCATTATTACTTCGGAAAAAATTCTTATAACCAACCATAATATGTTATATTAACCTATAAAATCTGTTTAATTCATAAAAAGTCTCAAATTACATTTATTTTGGTATTTATAATATCAATTATGTTAATATTTCATTAATAAGGTAATTACTGCATCATCATTGTTTCATAAATAAATTAAATTATTTAATGTATAAAAACCATAAATAAAATACCATTATGTAGGAAATAGTTTTATATTTCTAATTAATATTTATATTTGAATTTATATTATGCATAACCCTATATTAAAAATGTTTTAGTTATTAAACTTTGATTTTAACTATTTTAACTCTTCTTTAAATAAAATAATAATAAGTGTCCTAATCTAATCCAAGTGCACCTAAAGGGTAATATTTTATTCCTAAGGTTGTTTTTGGTCTAATTACATTTATCCAATATAATTATTACATGTTTTAGGGTAATAATAATATCATTTTTACCCTTAATTACCCTATTTACTTTTAACCGTGGTAAATAAAAGTTAAAAGTTACTATTCACAAAAAATTATTTTCATCTCATTGAACCAAATTTTACTTACTGATATCAACCGCGTCTCTCGGATTTTTGAAATTAAACTCATAGAAGTGGTAAAATTAAGTTTTATGTAAATTTGCAAATGCTCCTAGGAGGTGGGTAAAAGACGGTAAAAAGTTCAATAAAATTTTTATATATCAAAAATTATTATAAAATGACTCCAATGAATTATATTTCACTTATATAGGTATTATGTATCTATTTTGACCTCAAATAAATTTAAATAAAATAAATTATTATTTAAATAAAAAGTCAGTTTAACCAATAACTCAGTGTTTTCACTATTCATCAAAAATTGAAAGTTTTCAGAAAAATACCAAAAATTCACCCTAGGATAATTTAGATATTCCAAATCCAAAAATGAAGTCCATTTTGAAAGATAAAATTTATAAAATTTCAAAAAGTGGGTATTACTATTCATAATGGCTAGTTTATAATAATATTATAATAATATCTCGTTTAGTGAAACTCAGTATTGCGTACAACACACGCTATCGAGGAAGGTTGCTCTGGCATGCAACACAAGCCA
The DNA here is from genome assembly GCA_963277665.1 of Viscum album. NCBI lineage: Eukaryota > Viridiplantae > Streptophyta > Magnoliopsida > Santalales > Viscaceae > Viscum > Viscum album. The sequence goes on along the minus strand of OY728120.1, from coordinate 385,535,231 downwards.
AGAATAGTGTTTGCATATACTACATGCTAATACGGTGTTGCATATAGCGTAATCTAATCTTGGTGAAGCGTACACCACAAGATTTCAATGAAATTAAAAAGAATATTTCTCATAAAATCTTGGGGTGTTACATCCATATTTAAGTAAAAGAAGGTTCTCCACTAGTTAAAAACAACCCATCCTACATACACTATTCCAACAAACATAACTGTATCCCTATCACTACCCCTAGACATACCTATCATAGTTCATGGTCAACATGAGGTAAACCAACTTACATAGTCACGAGTCTCTCATTTGACACCTTTTTAGACCATTTCCATATTCTCAACATAAACCTTTTCATCTTAGGCATAATTCCCATTCCACAACTTGTTACAACCAGAATTTTAACTCATTTAAAACCCTTCATTATGAAAAATTATTTAACCATTATTTAACTTTATTCCCATTTACCCACTTGCATCATCTTTATTATATACCTTTTTTTTCAATTTTTCATGAAAGTAAAATGAATCCTACCCTTCATGTCCCACACACCCATCTTGTGTGTGCCTATAATGATGCATTCCATCTATATAACTATGTTCCTATAATGATTCATGAATACACAACCTCATGTCATTCTATCCATAAGAAAAATATCATAAATAGTCATGTCACACAATAAGTGCATCACCCAATGGTGAAATACCATTCAACTGTAACAACACATATCTAGAACAAAAATTCCCACCCTAGGGTACTTGTGTTTTCCCCCGTACATGGGTTAGATACTCCCAAGAATAAACTCATTTCCAAGACCTGACACATCCTAATCTCCCATCTACCATCCCCAAATAATAAGACCACATAAAATAAATTCTCTGATTCCACTTTGAAACATCCCCAACACGGAAAGCACTAAACCGGTGCCCCGAGACTCGTCACCACATGACCTCAAGAATGCCTTCCCATATGACAGAGGCTTTCGAATAGTAGTGAGGGTCTAATAAATTACATGGGGAGACTATATCCTCTTTACCAGAGTAAGCCACAACAGATAAAAAATGAAATAATGGAAATAATAAACAATAACTAGAATATGCATAAACGAATGTTTCCTTAAATAGGGTAAAAACCACAACCAATAATATATGTGATATTTCATGCCAATAATTCTAAAAGTGAAGTAAACCCAAAATAAAGATTAACAGAAGAATCCACAAAACAGTCCTGACTCAAAGTTCAGATACTCATCCATGCACATCCCAAGCCCAACTCAATTCCCTTGCATAAGGACCTTTACCTTGTCCTAACCTACAACAATGAAGTCTCCTTGAGTATCAAATAGTGGCCCGAACTGGGTGTGAGTATAACTCATTAGGCCACAACCAATGGTGTCTAAACAATATTCAGTCTAAAAAAATAGTGCATGCAAGTACTAAATAAATGACAAGATAAACAAAATACAACTCAGGTGCCATTAGTTATCAATACTCACTTTATCCATTTTCATCATTTGTTCTGTGGGTTAGGAATTCAAATCATTTACACTATAGCCTAAGCTGGTAAATTATCATACATAAGGTAATAAGTCAAGTTCCCTATCTCACTAGGGATAAACAACTCAAAAAAACAAAAATACATTGTACATACCTTGGAGTCTCAGTCAAGGAAGTCTCATCAAATGAAAATGTTATAGGTATATAGCCTCATTCCCCTTCCCTAACCCATGCACTATAGGGGTGGGGTTTAGAGCCTCAGTCTAAACCGACCTATGGGTGTAGATCATCAAGTCCAATACCCCACAATTACCAAGCCATGTGCACATTCTTATTTATCCATTTACCACATATACCACATCAAAAACCATGTATAAAAAATACACATAACATTAACATTTCATAATCCATTCAAAAAATAAATCATGTTCATGCCTTAACCCATTATCACATTTACCATTTACATTTCATAGCTCATTTAACCCATTTACCTTATCATACTTTAACCCATCTAGAATATTCAATAATTCCCATACCTTATCCCATTTAACATATTCATCAATTCTCATATGTTAACCCATTTAACACATTCATAAATTCACTATCATTTACCCATTTAACATGTTCATCATTTCACATTCCTTAACCCACCTATGCATTTAAAGTGCAATTCATAAGTCATTTATCACCATCACTTTATTTCATCTGACCCCTTTCACATTAATACAAAAAATCCCATATGGAATTATCAAAGTCTAGAAACAACTATCAATATTCCCATATTTAACTGAACTAAAAAATCAATATGTTCATCATGGACTCTACTTTATCACAAGTCAATTCTATGATTAAAAATATAATTTTCCATGTTTGTGAATGTTGGCACACCCCATGGGTGGCCCTAAATCAGTCTATTAAACCTCAATGTATCCCATAAGAATCATGAGAGGTTCAATTTCTCATTTATCTAACAATTTTAATAAATCTCACTAAAGTAATCAAACACACATCAATAGGGAAGCAATATCACAACCACACATGAAAAAATTGATAATAAGAATATGGGATATAACTTTTAGACCACCTACCTCAAATCTGAAGATGAACGCTCTCTTAAACTTAGCCTTATATCTAGATTCAAGCACCATTTAAATCCCCAACCTAATATACACTAGAAAAATAGGGTTTTAGGTCTTTTGAAGAAGAAAAACTAAACCAAAATCCCTAATCTAAAAAAATGAAGCAAGATAAGCATTAGACTTACCCGGAGATTTGATTCGAAACCAACGACACTCCAAATGACCTAGAATCGAAAAAGATAGACCCTTGAGAAGATTTGGAAGTGCGAGTTTGTAACTAGGGTTTGAGGAAGAATAATGGGGAGAAAAATTGGGTGAAACAATTAAAATCATGATGGGATAAAATGGTAAAAACCCACTTTAAATGGGGCACACGGTTTTTCCGCATGATTTTCCAAACCGTGCACAAACTATGCCCCTGACTCTTTTAAAGAGGGGTTAAGTTGTATGGTTAGCTGGGGAGGCCTGAATGGTTTGAAAAACCATGTTCCAACCATGTGTAATTCCTTTTTCTAAGGTCGCATAGTTTGGCTTCCCCCTTGCATGGTTTACTCTAACCGTGCGCCAACCATGAAACATGAATTTGATTGCCCAATTTTCCTTTATTTTATGTACCAAACCCATAAAACACCCCTAGATTCCTCACACACCTTTTAAACATTTAGTTAGACAACTTTAATGTATTAAAACTAAAATTTAAACAATAACACACCTCCATGAAGTTTGGGATCTTACATGTGTGAAGTTTATATGCTCATAAGACTGCAAGACAACCTTTCAGAAGCTGAAAGGGAGACTGACTTTAGAATTGATCCTGATTCTTCTAGAATCGGGAAGAATATATAAAGTGTATTATGATTCATTAGGTATCATATTAAGAGCAGTACTGATATAGGAAGATCGATTCGTTGCATATGGGTCTCTATAGTTGAGACCTCACGATCAAAATTTCCCAACACACGATCTCAAGTTGGTATCTGTTATTCATTCCATACGCTATTAGAGGAATTAACTATTGGGAGATAATTTTGTGATGTTTAAGGGAAAAAAATAATCAATTATATTTTCATACAATTTGACTTGAACCTTAGACAGATAAGGTGGGTTGGATACCTACAGTCCTTTGACTCTAAGCTTGCCTATATGCTCGAGAATGGAAATGTTGTTGCCAATGATCTAAGTAGGAGGACTCAGAAACAGATGGTTCAGGAGGCCAGTAGAGAGTATAACCTTATGAACCTAATTTCTAAGATGCACATAGAGGTTTAGTACCATCATGGACATTCTGTACTTTCATTTCTGTTAGTGACATCTTTACTTCTGGAGTGAGTAAAGATAAGTCCGTTTTCAGATCCTGAAGGCTTGGTCCTACGGGAAGGTGTTTTAGGTAAGGACCTACCTCTATATTGGTCTATTGATGTAGAAAATATCCTAAATATACATGGGAATATTTGGGTTCATACATACACTATAGAGGATCTGATGCGAGATTCCCATGCTTCTCAGTGGGTAGTGTGCCTAGGTATCTTCAAGATGTATCATGATATGCGTCACCAGTATTAGTGGTCTGGGATGAAACTTTAGATAGAGGGTTTTATCACTACGTGTTTATAAAATCCCTATAATTTTACACATATTATTACATGATTTTAATCATAATTATCCTTCAAATAAAAACCAAATATCATAAATTCTAGTGTCTTTGAATGATTAGATACATAATTAGAAGGCATGAAACCCAAAAAATAAAAACATCATTTATTTAATATTCATAATGATCTCCTAACTTCCTTTGGGCCCTTAAATCTACATAAGATAACCTGGGGAATACATGGAAAAAGGTATGAGCTGAAAATCCCAGTAAGGGAATAACCAAATGAATAAAGCATAACACATGGGTTAGAAGGAATAACATGATGACATAAGAAGGAATGGAACATGAATAAAAATAAGGAATCATAACATGTATAACATGGGATCATGAAATCATGGGATCATAAGTATGTGGAAACAATATAAAACATGACATAAGAATGATTCAAGTCCAACCACCCATATGATTTCACATAGAGGATCATGAGTCAAGGCTAACCACTAAGACCATTGCACATGGAAGAGCATGAGTCAAATCTAATCACCAAGACCATTAGACTTGACGTCTCATGAGACTAAACATTACCCAATGTATTGGAGATCTATCTAGATGCAACCATCATAACATGTTCATGAATATGTGTTCCACATAAAGAATCAAACATAAACATAAGGGTTACCCATGGAAAGAAATAGGTATCGTAATCATGTCATGGAACGTAACAAATGAGAATATCATAAAATTGTCCATGAAAGAATTGATATAAATTATAAATGTACATTAATAAGGTAAATTAGGCACATATAATGATAAATTATTCTAAATTTAAGTGTAAACATGTAAAAATAGTGTTTAAGAAACTTTGCAAATGATCCATTTTTTGTGCGGTTTAAATGGAAAATTTTAAAGAGTATTTTAAGAGGAAAAGGCATAATTGTTTGATAAATGCAGAAAAGAACAAAGATATATTTTCATGATAAAATGAGTAATTTTAGAAAAATAATTGAGGATTAAAACATATTGTGGAGTGCACTTGAAAATGGGTAAGAAATCGGGAAGTTCTCTTTAACCAGGATTTCTTATCAGGAAGAATTGAGAATGGAACCTTTTTAAAACCTGTATTTCCCTATAAAATAAGGAAGAAATGATCTGGATACATGATTTTAGAACATATAAACATAATTTATAATAATTATAAAAAAATAAATAAAAATTACATTGGGGTAAAGAGAGAGAAAGAATAACCTAAAGAAAAAATTGAGGTTCAGAAAGAATCCCTTACCCTATGTCCAAAGGTGTTATGTACTTGTACTTAATTTCTTAGATAATGAAATTAGATTTATTAATAATTTAATTAATAACCTATTTAAAATGTATTTAATTTATTATAATTTTATTAAGTTCATTTATGACCTTTTTTATGAATTATGATATTCAATTTCATTGCTTGGGAGTGTTCGTTTCCTTGGTTTTCATGATCGATTCACTTGTATACATGTATGAAAGATCATGTAAAATGTGAGTAGTTATCCAGAATTGAAATTACATGTTATTAATGAACTTATAGAATATTTGATGGTATTATATATCATTTGTTTATATTTTATTATGATGAATCATTAGATAAAACATTTTTTATGAACGTTAGTTTATTTTGGTGAATTTTTGATCATTACGAACTAATGTTGTTTTATTATTTAATATAATATATAAATATCAGTACCAGAACATAAAAAAAGATATAATATAAAATTTTTAATCTGGTTTAACCATTTTAATTATTTTATTACCATCCTTGAAGGAGGTAATGGAAAATGAAAACGCATCGTCCATGATGACGGTAAATCGACACATCACAGACAATGTTTTCATTTTTAGAATAAAAGAGAGAGGAGAAAAGTTTTGATGATGGATTATTCCATTAACATAATAAAATTATAGTATATAGAAGATAATATATTTATCATTCCACTTGGATAAGGTTAAGTGATGAGAGAATAATAAAATAAATTAAAAGAAAAAGAGGATTTTACATCTTGAATTCATCTCCATGAGAACCTCCTTAGGGAAAATGGGTTTGGTCTCTTGTTGTGACCAAAGGATCTTTTATGTGGGGGAGGGAATTGGGAATAATATTGGGAAGAATTTATAAAATCTTAAAGGCTTGGAATGTATAGGGAGAAAAGGTGGTGAGGGGTGGTATTTATAATGGAAAAGAGGGGTGTTTTTGATTAATTTAATCACTACTTTATTATTTTGGATCAAGACAAGAAATAGTGATGATTATTGTGACTAAAAACAATAACTAGTGGATTTGAGTTTGAACCAATGATTATTACATCATCCATACATCATCCATGACTCAATAATTCATGTATTTGTTAAATACTATAAATTACCGTATTTCACTATTCCCAAAAATTCAACTATTTTAGAAAAATACCAAAAATTCACCCTAACCATTATTTGATGTTTAGAATTAAAAAATGAACTCAATTTTATGAAAATAATTTTCTAAACACAATAAATTTAATTTTTAATTAAAATCACCATTTATTCAAAAAACACTGATTTTAAAATTATAACTGATTTTATGACACTTTGAAAAATTAATTAAGGTCTCATAAAATTATATTTTAATAATAAGACAAAAAAATATTAATTTATTAATCTATTTTATTAAAATTATTATTTTTTAAATAATTATATTAATTATAAAAGTTTAAATAAACATTTATGTTTTACAAAAATACCAACACTTAATTTATCATTTTTAAAGCATTTATTTACTTATATATGATATAAGTATATCATATTTTCATATATAATACACTAAAATTTTATTTATACTTTCATAGGTGAGGTTACCATTCTATTAGATGTGTTACTATTCTTAATGGTCACATCACTATTCCAAAGGTCAAGTTATTATTCCATTGTTTCATATTCCTTAATTTCTATAAATACATTTTATTTCATTCATTATTCATTTATAAGTTTTGTATTATGTTCCCTAAGTTATTTTTATGTTATTTATAATATATAAAATAATTATAATAAGAGAAATATTATTGATTAAATTTTGGTTACATTCTTCCCCCTTTATGAAATTTAACCCTCAAAATTTAATTTTACAAAATAAGGGGAAAAAAGTGAGGGTAATTCTCCTTCATTTCTTCCTCCAGTTCCCATATTTCCTCTTTGTACTTATGTTTCCACCATAGTTCCTTATCTAGGTGAGTAGTCTTGTTGCATATAACTATATCTCTACGGTCCAAGGTCTTCACTTGATGCTCCTCATAAGAGAGACCAGTCTTCAATTGTACCACCTCTGAATTCAGTACATGTGAGAGATCCAGTATGTACTTCCTCAAGAGGGATACGTGGAATAAATCATGTACTTAAAACATGGTTGGTGGAAGTGCTAGTTGATAGGCCACATCTCCAACATGATCAAGAATCTCAAAGGGCCCGATGTACCTAGGACTTAACTTTACTTTATTCTAAAATATCATGATCCTCTTCCATGGAGATATGCAGAGGAATTACATGTCCCCAACCTTAAAATCTAGGTCTCATCGATGATTTTATGTATAGATATTATATTGACTCTGGGCTACCTTGATGTGTTGCTGAATGGTTTTCACCTTATCTATAATTTCTTTGACCATTTTAGGTCCTAGCAGCTTATGTTAACCAACTTTATCCCAACATGCTGGTGTTCCACATCTTTTTACATAAAGGGATTCATATGGATCCATTTGGATAATCTAGTAGAAACTATTTATGTGAGAGAATTCGACTAGGGGAAGATGTTGGTCCCATCATACCTTGATGTCCATATAATATGCTCTCAACATATCTTCTAGTGTATGAATAGTCCACTAAAATTTTCCATAACTTTGAGGATGATAAGACACACTAAAGTTCAGATCAGTGTTTAGAGCACGTTGGATACTTTTCCATAACTTGGAGTTGAATCTTAGATCTCAATCAGATACAATTGATAGTGGTACTCCATGCAGCCTTACCACTTCTTTGATGTATATCCATGTAAGTTGATCTAGTAATAAGTACTTTCTAATTACTATAAAGTGAGCTGTCTTTCTAAGATGATGCATAATAACCCATATAGCATTATTTCCTCTAGATGTCTTTGGAAGTCTGGTGACAAAGTTCATGGTGATGTTTTCCCATTTCCATGTTGGTATGGGTAATGGTTACATCATCCCCTTATAATTTTGTATTTCATCCTTCACTTGATAACATACCAGGAACTTTGATGTATATTCAGCGATATCATTCTTCATATTATCCCACCAATAGTTTACTTGGATATCTCAATACATATTTGTGATCCCTATGTGAATAGAGAAGGTTGAGCTATGCACATCATTTAGAAGATATTTATTTATATATGGATTGTATGGTACACATAATCATGTACCAAATCTCATGATTCCTTCCTCATCAATCTTGAACTCTAAGGATTTCCCTTTTTTAATAGCTTCGACCTTTTTCTGAATTTCCTCAACATTTCTTTGAGCATACATTATTTTCTCCATAAGGGATGGTTTAGAAATCATTTGAGAAAGGATTTATGATGTTCCTTCCTTAATGATTCCCATGTCCATCCTTTGCAGGTATAAGAAGATTGGATCCTTCTCAATTCTCATCATTGATAAATATATAGGATCCTTTCTACTAAGAGTATCTTCCACCTTATTTTCTTTACTAGGAGGGTAGTGGATTGAGCAGTCATAATCCTTGATAAGCTCTAACCATATTTGTTGGTTCATATTAATATCTTTCCATGTGAATATATATTTTATACTCTTATGATTAGTATATATCTTGCAAATCTCCCCATAAAGATAATTCCTCCATATTTTCAATGCAAAGATCATAGGTGCCAATTCTAGATCATTCATGGGATAGTTTTGCTCATGAATTTTCAAATTTCTTGAATTATAGGCTATCAATTTATCATTTTTCATCAGTAAAAAACCTAATACCATCTTTGAAGTGTTGTTTTATACCAAAAACAGTTCCCCACTTGTCATAAGTGTGAGTAATAGTGTAGTGATAATCCTATTTTTCAACTCTTTGAAGCAGTATTCACATTCACTGGTCAAGATAAACTTTTCTTCCTTCCAAGTCAGCTTGGTTAGTGGGTTTGAAAATCATGAGAATTTCTTCACAAATCGTTGGTAATACCTAGCTAGAACAAAGAAACTATGGATCTCAATTACTGATGTTGGCCTGGGCTACTCTTCAATTGACTTTTTCTTGGAATTGTCCACATATATTCCTTTGCTAGTGATAACATGCCCCAAGAATTATAATTCCTCCATCTAAAACTCAAAATTTCTATACTTTTCATATAGTTTATCCCTTCAAAAATTCTTTAACATAGTATTCAAATTACCCTCATATTCCTCCTTTATCTTAGAGTATATCAAAATATTTTCAATAAATACTACCACAAATTTTTCAAGGTAATCTATAAATACTCTATTCATTATGTCCATGAAAATTTCTGGAGAATTAGTGAGTCTGAAGGGGATCACTATGAACTCATAGTGCCCATACCTCATTCAAAAGGTAGTCTTGAGAGTATCTTCCTTATTCACCTTTAATTGGTGATATCTTGACCGAAGGTACACTTTAGAGAAATACTTATCCCCATATAGTTGTTCGAACAAGTCATCTATCCATGGAAGGGGACACTTATTCTTTATCATGATTTTTTTTAGTCCATGATAATCAATACAGTGGTTCATTGATCCATCCTTATTCTTGAAAAATAGGACTGGTGCACCCCATGGTGAAGCACTCGGGCATATAAAACATTTTTCCATATTCTCCTGTAATTTATTCTTTAGTTCCTCTAACTCAATAGTGGACATTCTATAAGGTTTCTTTGATATAGGAAAATATCCATGAATAATTTCAATTGAGAACTCAACCTCTTGGTTAGGAGTAAGACTAGAAAATTCTTCAGGTAACACATATGTGTAGTCCCTCACAATGGGAATGTCTTTGAGAATGATTCTCTCTTTTATCTCAATCATTTAATCTAGATATTCTTTCTCATAAGGAAAAAATATCCATAATTGAGATGATGATTATAAATGATATTCATCTTGCTTTTTACACTTGTTTCTGACGCTTTTGCCAGGGTGCACATCCATCTGTTGAGGATGCACAGATTGTTTCCCCGCATTCCCACTTTCCAAAGGCAGGTAGAATCTGTCCCTTATTCAGGGATGTTTACTCCTTGATCAAAATATGATGATGGGATTTAGGTTCCTCCTTTCATGGATTCATCCTTAGAACTCGTCACCTAGTCCGAGTCTCCCTTATAGATTAAGATGTTGTTCGTGAAACTCTTCCCAGTGCCATATCTTTGTGGACACCGGTTAATTACACTACTTTTGTCAGGACATTACATGGGGTTGAGTTAGGTAAGCAACCTTCGATCAGGGGAGTAGTCACATTGGACATCACTGGCATGTCTGGACGTTGCAACACCGATGCATCTGGGTTTATTCCCTTTATGATAGGGCTTCTTGAGGGCACAGAAGCCTGAGGCATCCCATGTCGAGTGTGGAGAATTATATTCCATAGGAATGTGTATGAGGGTTTCCTCAGCTTCCCATGTCTAACACAGTGTATGCCACAAGTTTAACATCTTGCAGAGATAGATCAGATAGATCATAACATTTATGGGAGTGGATCATATGGGTGCATCCCCAGGAGGGAGAACCTGAGAGTCCTACTAGATGGTCGGATCAAGACGTCCAATGAAGATGGATTTGAGGATTCTTGGGTCCCTATAAATGGGATGCTAGGGTTTTCCCTAAGTCGGGATTGAACCTTAGGGAGGTTTCCTACGTACCCTATCTTGAGAGACAGAGATAAAACCCATGTAGTTCAAAGGGTCGATGAATAAGGGTGTGCATAGAGGAAATAGAACTAGAGACATGTTGGGGATTATGTAGGGATAACAACCCATCACAAGAGGAGCGCACTTGGTTGGATGGTTATAGATTGTTTGGGGATTATGCATGGTTAGCTGCCTGATTGCTGCTAAGAGCAGATAAGATATGGGTGACATGATCTCACCAGGATGTGGCAGCCCAGATAAGAACCAAGATGTATATGGATGCTTGAGTGAAGTGGATGGAGAATGAGATGGAACCGATGTGAATATGATGGTGACGTTGGGCTTGAAACTCAGATAGGATTCCTATGCATCCCTGTGGCGGGGAATTAAATTCCACGTAGTTTGGTGGGACAATGAGACACCTTAGGAGGCGACCCACGATAATGGATGCATGGATGGGACCTAGAATAAGTGGAACCTTTGGGTTGGGGAATGACCTTCCCGAAACATAGAGGCTCAAGGGAGAGACCAGGATGAGACATGGGTGATGGTATTGAACCTTAGGAAGGCTTCCTATATATCCCCGTGGTAGGGAATCAAAGTCCATGTAGTTTAGGATGGGGCATGAAATTGGGGTGTATGCAAAGGAAAACGACCCGGTGACATACTGAGGATTACACATGGTTAGTAGCTCAGGAGTGGGTCTAACGCCACTGGGGCAGACCAAAGATATGGGTCCCAACAAAGGGGATAACAATGTTTACCGTTGCTTGGGGTTGTACTTCAAGGAGGATTCCTACATACCTTGTCTAGGAGACATGGATCAAAACCCATGTAGTTCGAGTATATATAGTTTAACGTCACACGTGACGAAAGGGGGGAATACATTTTAACGTCATACAGGATGAGGGTGAACTGACGTAAAGTGGTTGGGACCAATGTTTGATGGGATTGAACCTTAGAGAGGCTTCCTATGTACCTTTCTTGGGAAGGGCAAGGATCAAAGTCTACGTAGTTCGGAAGTGGGTTTTGAGGCTCACACTCTAAGACATCCCAAGGAGGATTCTATGGTCAGTGTTTACTCTAAGTCCACATTATTCATTCTTGGTGTGATAAATAAGAGGTAGAAAAGACCTAATGTTCACATCGCAAAAGGAGAATCTGTGAGGAATAGAGCAGTGGGGCTTATGCTTGGTTTGCAGCCTAGGGGGATGGAGTTTGGGACTTACTCTAAGATGGAGGCCCAATGGAGATAAATCCTAAATGGAGATGGATGAGGTAACGAAGGTCCCGGTGCCCATCTCACCTATGGTATTTGTGTACTGGAGAAGAGAGGAGGAGCAAGGATGCTACCTCCCACAAGAAAGGCTAGGGGATTACACCAAGATGGTTTCCCTTCCCTACGGGCAGATGCCATTCCAGTAAAGAGGATCTCATTCCATGTGAGTAAAATCTCAATCCTGTGGAGACCAGTGGGCATGGATAATGTCTGAGATGGGGTAGACTGCATATATTTCACGGGGTGAGGCCACAGTTTAACATCATGTGCTGAGGAAGATGATGCTTGGAAATTTAACATCCTGCAGCTCGGATGATGTGGGTTCACTCTGCACCCCTAGGACTTACATAACTGATACCCATACACCTTTGGGGAAGAGAATGCATCATCAATGCCATAGAAAGACAGGGTTTTGGAGTGATCTATTGAGGGGATCACGTTAGCGTGTCTATGAAAAGAATAAATAACCGTTAGCATTCCTTTATGAAGAAGCATGAGGCTAAGAAAAACAATATTAAGCCCCACCCAAGGGACCTTGAAATCACTTCATATGATCCTGGAGGGTCATATGGGAAAGGGGTGTGTAAATCATTCGATCTTGGAAAGTGGTGCTTCGCGAAGAGGATGGGTTTCATGAAGGATGGATGCTTCACGGAGAGGATGGACCTCACAAAGGGAAATGAATTCAAAAATAGGAGGGGCTTTGTGAAGGTAAATGGTTTCACAAAGAGGGGGGCCTTCGCAAAGGGAAAAGGCTTTGTAAATAAGAACCTTTGATGGAGCAGAACTTTGCATTAGTGAATCCATCTTTATTTGGATAGAGTTTCGTGAAGGATCTACACTTTGCGAAACCTTGAGCACCCCGAAGGGGACCCTTCCTCCATAAAGGGCATATGCCTTCACAATGGGAATCTCCACCATAGGCAGAGTCTGGAAAGAATGCAAAGGGGTATAGCTCGTAGAGGCCAAGTACCTTTGGTGATCTATTTGAGGGTTTTGCGAAGGTCTGTGCAAAATGGGAGCTTGGAAGTTGAAAGGGTATAGTCATAGTGGTTTAGAAGAGTGGGTGAGACTTCTATTTATAGAAAACCATGGCTGGAAGGGTCATGAAACCCACCATAGAGATGGGTGATGCTGCAGAGAGGATCCCCTCCGTCACCCCCGTCGGTCTCGCGGAGGCTGCCATGGAGAAAGCCACAGAGGGGATGATGCCACAGAGGGACTTAGGGCTGATGTCAGACTCGAAATAGGATGGGACGCCACAAAGCCTCTCGCAGAGGTGTTCACGCACAAATGTTCTTTCCATGCAGAGCTTTTTGTGAAGGGGCCATTTTGGGATGGCTTGGAGGAACTTAGACCCTTTCAGTGGGCTTATTACTTTGATCACATCTTTGAGTCTACAGACTGAGTGGGAATACTTTTTCGGCGCCAAAAAATCCCCCCTATAGAATTGGAGCCAATAGAAAAAGCAGATCGAATTCTGAGGGCATGATGCTGAAGATACCTAGATAATTGAACCCGCGACGGATCACAGAGGTGGGTGCAAATCTGGTTCTCAAATAGCGATGCCTTTCCCATTTCACAAAGGGTTCTTCACGAAGAGGCCTCGTTCCATGGGGTGAAGGGTGCCGTTAAGATCCTAGGGGTCGCTGCAAAGAGCCTGGGGTCACCGTGAAGAGCCTTGGACATTTTCTACGAATCCATATCCCATAGAGCCTATAGATAGGGACTTAAAGTGTCTTTTACACACCTATATCTTTGAAAATGATAGTGATTGTGATCTCTCTTTGCAAACCGATATTCTCCACAAACAATTTAGCGAACCAAAGTCTTTTGGTTTGGTACTTTGCGAACGCTATTTAGTGAACTGGAGCATTGCGATCTACTGCTTCTTTTGTGATGCAGGATGAAGCCAAGGCTTATTTATGGTGTAGAGGTACCGTGTGACTATCTTCATGAAAGGTCTTCACGAAGGGTCTCTGTGAATGGTTCTTTGCTTAAATTTCATTCCCAGACCACAATTTTATCCAATTCCTCAAATCCAATGGCCGCTCAAGAGATTTCATGAGAGGTTTGTGCCGATTATAATCAGAGAGAGGATATATCCCATAACTTAAAAATAGGTGAGTACATCCTAAGCACTTCTGATCACAAATTGTTGACAGAGCGGCTGACAGAGGTGCATAGGGAATATCTTCCATGCAAGCGACTGCCATTATATGGTTGTGGCTTGTGGGACAAATTCTCCATTTTCAAAAAAATAAAGGATGAGCCAGCCTACTAGTTTAGGTGCACCCTTGAGAAATATTAGTGGTATAGGGATTCATATGGGAACATCAGGAAATATCATACTCTGGTTACAATTCATTTTCTGTACAACCATGTCAACAACATATATGGTAGGGCATTGGTGAAAGAGACATCCCCACCACTATACAAGACGATCATCAAGGCCAGGCTCAGAAATCTAGACAAGGGGTGGATATGTAGATACCCAAAGCTTGAAGTACATAGAAATTGCATTACTTTTGTGGAATACTTAATACATTACAAAAACAGATGGCCAAAGACCGTATTAGTTTAGTGTCTTTGGAAACTCAGAACATAATCTTCTAATAATGGTGAAAGATCTTCAACATCTCTCATAAAGATCTTCCCCTTTGGTTTTCTTACCTAAAACCTTTCTTTATATCCTAGGGAAAAGAAAACATAAAAAGGGTGAGCTCAAATGCCCAGTAAGGGTAAACATGGAGAACTTAAAAACAATCCATAAACATTTGAACGTAAAAACATGAACATAAAACATCAAAATCTCAAGCAATGAAATAAATATTGGCAGTACATAAGTCATAGATCATAAAGGAACATTAATCATGATAAAATAAAACATGTAATTGTGGCAAACCATTAAGCACATGATATGATTTCTATAGTAGCCAAGGCATTGTTGCCAAGACAATCATAGTGGACAAAATCCCTTACTGAATCGAGTTCACTCCTCGTTCCAGTCCTGTATCACTGAACTGGATTAACTTTCCGTTCCAGCCATGTCTATATCATGAGATATAAATCTTTACCCAATGCATTGGATGGAGATATAGGTCCCACCCATCTCATAATGAAACCATTCTTATGTGCGCCACAAAATCATAAATCATATATCATAGCATAACCCATGTAATAAAAATGGGATTCTTAAACATCATTCCATCATAACATAATCCATATAAGATAAAAGCACTTCATAAAAATAATTAAATCATAACATAATCAAATTAATGTAAAAACAGGGATAGAAACAGAACCCTATATTATCATAGATGGAAAATAATTTTGATAAAACACTTGAACTCCATTCTTGAGGAAAACATCCTTTCTACTTTAAAAACATTTTTCCTTTCTTAACATGTTATACAATTTTAAACTAAAATAAGTTAATTAAAAATAAACTCGAAAACTTGTAAAGGAAGCTTCATGTAAATAATGTTATATGAAATCATAAAAATCTATTCATGCCGTATAAGTTAAAAAAACATTCTTCTCGTACTTTGGCAGGAAAAGTCAAAAAGTATCTTGTACTGAAAATGACAAAAGATTCCTTTCATATATTTTACTAAAATTCACCAATAGGTAAAATTTGATTTAAAAAATTTTAGGAGGATAGAAATAATATTACATATTGAGGAAACATGGATGTTGATGATAAATATTCCCCAGTAAATTCTGAAGTATAAACAATCTCGGATAAAAATGAGATTGTGAGATTTTCCCTTACCTTATGTCCAATTTATTCTGTATGTGTCCGAGACTCCTGTATAGTGGGTTTATACATATTATTAACTTGTAACAGAACCATAATAATATTTATGATATCATATATGATTCACTTACGACTTTATATTACCCGTTCATTTGTCAATTCCATGTTAATGCATCGTTTTGAATAAAATCATTTCATTTTTCGTACATGTTTTGACTTGTAATTATTCATATGATTACTTAGATAATGTTTAATTACTTCTAGAATGTAAAACATGATTTATATATAATATATATTTATAATATAAATATATATAATAGATCGATAAATGGAATGAAATACACCATCATGGAGACGATAGACCGTATGTACGCATGAACGCTGTTTTTGTTTCCTTATTAAATTGAATGGAAGTAAATGAAATATATATATATACATAAATATATAAGAATTATTATGTCATATTTTTAATTATTACTTATTATATATACTTTATAATCATTCTTGAATGGCTAACATAGAGAATGAATCTCGTCGCATCGTGGAGACAGTAGTCCGTCTGTACGCACGAGCGACAATATCATTTTTTTGATATTAAAATTGTATATAATTGGATGGTATATCATATATACAGAATCATAATAATGTTATATTTATTATTTATATCATTTATACTCATTATTATACCCATCCAAATGATGAAATGATTGAATAACAAACTACACCACGACATGGAGACGGTAAGCCGTACGTACGCACGTGTGGTGACTTTTTCATTCATAGGATGGATAAAACAACTAATATGGTTGTAAATTTTTTATAATAACATCACAGTATATATAAGATATTGTAGTTATTATTTTAGAATGTAAACAACAAAGAATGAGGAAGTGGAAGAAGAAAGGAACTTGAAATAGGAGGTGAAATATTTACCTCTTCTTCGGGTTCTTTCTTTTGATTTGATCAAAAGGGATCCTTAGGTTGGCTTTATGACTAAAGGAAGGCCTCTAGGATGAATTTAGGACAGTTGAGAGGGTATTTGGGTGGGGGTTGGCCGAGAAAAATGGCTTTGAAGGTGTGAATTAGAGAGAAGGTGGAGTTCCCTTTTATAAGAGGGGTGAGGGCCACCTTAGAAAAAACTTAAAATATTATTTTATAATAAATTCATATTCGGTTTATAATGGCTACACAGTGACTTATTTCTAGTCTAGGGTGGTAATGGGTCGAAATTATCTCAAGCAATAGGTTTTAGACAAGTTTAGGTTACCATTTTAACCTTATCATTTAGATTTAACTCTAAGTTAAATAATTTAACTTTTACCATGTCTTCTTGTATTCTTACACTATATGGTTAATAAACTTACTATAAACTTCTAATAGAATTCCAATTGGTTAATTAATGTCATATATATTATTATATAAGTCTTTTGGCCTAACCTTATATTTTTAGGACCATTATATCAATTAATAATATAATATTTGTTTTAAAAACTCTTTTGTGTCAATTTTGACACTATTTGGTATTTTGTTTTTTCTAAATTCATAAAAGCATTATTACTTCAAAAAAAATTCATCTAAACAACCCTAATATGTCATATTAACCTAGAAAATTAGTTTAATTCATAAAAAGTTTCAAATTACATTTATTTGGGTATTTATAATATCAAGTATGTTAATATTTCATTAATAAGGTAATTACTAAATCATCATTGTGTCATAAATAAATTAAATTATTTAATGTCTAAAAAATATAAATAAATTACCATTATGTAGGAAATATTTTTATATTTCTAATTAATATTTATAGTCTAATTTATCTTATGTATAACCCTATAATAAAAATGTTTTAGTTATTAAACTTTGATTTTAACTATTTTAACTCTTCTTTAAATAAAATAATAATAAATGTCCTAATCTAATGAAAGTGGACCTAAAGGGTAATATTTTATTCCTATGGTTGTTTTTTGTCGAATTACACTTATCCAATAGAATTAGGACATGTGTTAGGGTAATAATAACATCATTTTTACCCTTAATTATCCTATTTACTTTTAACCGTGGTAAATAAAAGTAAAAAGTTACTATTCACCAAAAATTATTTTTATCTTATTGAACCACATTTTACTTACTGATATCAATCGTATCTCTCGGATTTTTGAAATTCCACTCACAAAAGTGGTAAAATTAAGTTTTATGTAAATTTTCAAATTCTTCTAAGAGGTGGGTAAAAGACGGTAAAAAGTTCAATAAAATTTTTATATATCTAAAATTATTTTAAAATGAATCCAATGAATTAAATTGAACTTATATAGGTATTATGTATATATTTTTATCTAAAATAAATTTAAATAAAATAAATGATTATTTAAATAAAAAGTCAGTTTTAACCAATAACTCAGTGTTTTCACTATTCATCAAAATTGAAAGTTTTTAGAAAAATACAAAAAATTCACCCTAGGCTAATTTCGATATTCCAAATCCAAAAATGAAGTCCATTTTGAAAGATAAAATTTATAAAATTTCAAAAAGTGGCTATTACTATTCATAACGGCTAGTTGATATAATATTTTAATAACATATTGCTGTTTAGTGAAACCCGATATTGCGTACTATGCACGCTATTGAGGAAGGTCATGATTGCGTGTATTGAAAGCCAAGTCAAGGCTGCGTGTCGTGCAGGCTCCCTTTGGTGTTGTTTATAAGATAATCAAAACTTATTTCATTTATACATTAAACAAAAATCTATACTTAATGTTGCGTAGAATAATTTCCACAAAACGAACTTGAAATTGTGTGTATCACGATCCAAGAATAGTGTTGTGTATACTGCAAGATAATACGGTGTTGCGTATAGTACAAGATAATCTTGGTGTAGTGTATAGTAGAAGAAATCAAAGAAATTAAAAAGAATATATCTCATAAAATCTCGGGGTGTTGCAGGATCAGAAGCTAGGACCTGCGCCAGGGTGCCAACATCACAAACGACTGGGCTTGGGCCTGCTGGGCATGCACGTCCTATGAAGAGTTTGAGAATGTATTGAGGTGGGGTTAGCCTATATGAAGCGGTCTGGGCCTCCCAATTCAACATCTACCAACTGAGGGAATTTATATTGGAGTTTCTGAGCTGGTGGTTTCTAGATACCAATACTTTCCACCTGCATCACAGGGAGTTTGGCATCAGCCTCTGGGACCTCCATCAGATTTACGACATCCCAATCTTGGGAGGGATTTATGATGAGTTTCTCCCTACCATGAATGTCTGGGGGGACAGGGAGAAAATTTTTCCTTTGACGATGGCATTGCTGAGGCTAGTTCCAAGCATAAAAGAGGAAAAATAGAATACCCAAGACATTCATAAGCAGTGATTCAGTTATTTCCCGAATTTCCCCTAGAAGGGGAAACACTACTAGATAGGCCCCCTATTTTTATGTGAGGAGATAAGTGGGGTAAAGATGGTTCATACTGGTGGATCATAGAAGATATCTAGTGGAAACTGTGGGGATATAGCATCAAGACTGAGCAGTGGTCGATAGTCAGGCTTGCTAGGTTTATCTCAGCGCTGATCTACAAGTGGATATTACCAGTAAGATATGCCCACATGGGGGTGAGACTAAGTACACTCATCATGGCTGATCAAATGGTTGGTGGGGACTGCATCAAACTGGGTGTACTAGTGCTGGAAAAGTTGTACCATCAACTTCAGCATGTCAGTTAGGGGAAGGGGCCACTGCGAGTGTGCGGGCTGTTCCACTTTTTTTATAGCTAGACCGTGATGCACATGGGGGGATATGAATATCTTAACCCCATTTATTCATTAGGGACACATTCTTGACTAGCAATTTTGAACATTGCGGGGAGTTCCCCATTGAAGCTGGATGCTATGATTTTGCTGGGTAAGATGGGGTGAGTAGAACAATTCATCTTCCACCCATTCCCCTTGCCAACTGGGGCCTATAACAATGAAGGAAAAAATAAGATAGAGAAATAGTCATATCTAATATCCTTCCGCGGTGGTGTTCTAGTGGCATGAGGAGATTGAAGACCCATATGCGATCCATATACCCCGCAACGGTTTGCCCGACAATTCCGTTGCATGTAGAGGCTGACTCCCTGGGTGTATATGAATGTGCGCCATGATAATCACCCGTGCTTGATGCAAAAACTCTGGATAATGTTTACAAGGGAGGATGGGAAATGTGTAATGAGTTCCCCCCATCTGATGCTGTATTCAGACTGGTTCACGAGTATGCATAGAGTTGGTAGGCTGCCCACCCTAGTGAAATGTTGAAGAAAGTGACCATTCGGGCCAGAAAGGTGGTTCCTAAACATGGAATCCAAACAGAGATGATATGGAGACATTAAGAAGGTGGTACTAACATTATCTAGGGCGGAGAGGATGTAATAGCAGGGGCGGTAGGCCATGAATAAGCAAATCCCAGGCCAGTGCTGGCTGGAACTGAAGAGGGAGAGGGGGCAGTGTCAGGCCTGATGGCTCCATCTGGGAGGGACCAGGAGGAAGGTGAATCATCACAAGGATTCTACAAGATCTACCCTCAAGATCCTAGGAAGAAGCTACATCCAGTATCAATCCACTACGATGTCTTCTTTCCAAAGGCATGTAAATATTGGGAAAAGATCAAATAGTACCTCGACATTAACAGCTTGTGGATGAATTTGAACATGCATGGGATGTTACTGGGGGAGCTTGGATTTGTGAAGTTAGGCTTCAATGATACCCCTATAGAGTTAATAAAGTTTTTAATGGATCTAGAAGAGGTAATACATTCCCATGGTGACATACGGCTTATGTCGCACCAGGCAAGAGTGCTGCTGATTATGACTACTCCCAAAGAACTGATGGCAGATCAACTGGTGGAGCGTTTCCCCCTGCCTGTCCATGTAGATGAATCAAGGGAGGAAGAAGTTAATGTTTGATATTTCCATCGAGAAATTTAATGGAATTACTAGGGTGCCTCTCCTTAAGAAGGAGAGATACCGACCTCAGAGGGAATCTCCTTGGGCGAATTCTCCACAACTTTATATGTAAGTCTCCAATACCTTTCATTGAACTAATTACCTCCTTACCTTATCTTTCTTTCTCAAATAACATGTATTTGAGTAAAAGAATATTCAATAATACACTCCCACTAATGCAGACAAAGGCATGGTAGTCGTAGAGGGCCTAACACTGGGGCCTGTAGCTGGATAGATGATGGTTGCAGAGTCCAAAAATGCTGGGGGAGCAAGGGCAGTCTCCTCAGAATCCTTAGAGCCCATAATTGTATATGGTGGGCCGCGTCCCAACCTCCCATCGATGGTGGACCCAGGGTGAGACCAAGTGGTAGACCAAGGTAAGACTCATACTCCAGAGCTGTACCCGTTGTCCGGTTGGTCAAACTGGCTAACATGACCTCTGCTTGCACAGTTTCCAGGATGGTGAATACATTGATGATGAAAATGGATGGAAGACCCAAGGCTCTACTCCAAATAGAGGTGCCACTCTTTATCGTGTTAAGTGTCCTAGCTGACTGGGCCATAGTTACCTATGAGCGGCCGGTGTTGGTGGGTGATACTACTAGAGAAACAAAGTTTAACATTGACCGGGAGGACATCATCAAAGTGGAATCCAGTGATGAAGACCAACCCGAGGAAGACCCTGCTGCTGATCTCCTAGAAGAATTTCCTAACTATGAGCCTACCGACCCACAAGATCGGGACGCAACTACTTCAAATGAAGAGTACAATAAGAATATTCATCATCGATCATGGAAGCTGATCAGGCACTTTATCATGGTTACCCCACAAGCATAATGGATATGCCAGATGGGGAGGATCCATTCCCGACTACGCGAACTATGCACTGTAGGGGTAAATTCCCAATGCCCTCATGTTCTTATTCAGGAATACCTTTCTGAGAGGGTTTGGGAGGAAGTGCATAGCCTCAGTGTTGGTTGGCAGCAGAGAAAGGCTGTCAACATTCAAATACTCCATGAGGCTGAACATGAGGTCCAATAGTTGAGGGTGTGGGAGAATGAGCAGTCTTCTTTCTTCGATGAGAAATTGGGGCTCATATCGCAAGTGAAGGCCTATATGGAAGAGGATGAAGAACATATGAGGTGATCCTCTGAAGATATGGACCTTATCTGAGATGACAAGGATCAATCCTGAATCAAGGCTGATGAACTATTGCCCATTTCCATCAAGGAGGAGCCAGATCTTAGTAGGCGACAACAGATCCTGGACTCAATGAGCCAGCGAGTGGTGGAGATGAAACACTCCGTTTAAGAGGTCAACCCACTATGGAAGGGTCCGAGCCATGGGAACTATAATTTATATGAACTCATGAATGTATTTTTATGCTTCACTTTTTTATGTTGGTCACATGCAAAAGTTCCATTATCTGTTTTAATCATTGCATTTCCATCGCATCCGTGAAATTTCCAGCGATCAATCCCTAAGCTCACGTGGGTCGTGCCCGATGTGAGAAACAAGGGATATACACATTGTTACTTCATTTGAATGTGGGAGTGCCAACCAATATCTAGGAATCTGGGGTATAAATGAAAAATCCAGGCATCTGGGAAGAAAGAGGGAGGCCTAACTGGGTAATGAATTTCTCAGAGCTGTTGAATTTCTGTTTTCCTAACGTGCTCTAGTGCGTGAGTGGGGTAACACCAAGGGAGTTAGAATTAATATGAATAGAGAGGGGTGTAAAGTGTGAATTATGATACCCAAAATTCAGAACAATGTAGGGATGGAATGACAATGAAGGATAATTGTTGGCTGTATTTGAAAAATAGTATCCCTATTGTGTTAGCTTGAAGTGGGGACAACAAATGAGGGCTGACCGCTGACCATGTTTGAAACACGGGACCTGACTTGAAATGTCATCCATAGTATTCCAGAATGTTGGACCAGGATAGTAGTTGATCCATAGGACATGCATCCATACTGTTAGGGGGTCCCTTCAGGCATGAAATAGGATAAAGATCCAAATGAAGGGCACACAAAGCATGGAGGGTGGAGTGATGGGTTGTTCGAATGGAGTCCAAAACTCTTGAAATTACGCCATTGTGGTTAAAGAACATTAGGTGAGTGCATCAGTCTGATCAGGTATCATACTAATTTTCTGAAAGGATCTCTCTGGCAAGAACCTAGAGTGGATTTCTGTTTTAGATCATACCCATTAAGACAATAGACACATATTTTAACATCGTACAATGAGAAAATTGCACGTAGTCTTAATTTCATACTGCCTAGACCAAGGATAACAGTTTAAAATCATGTTTCATGGACTTTAGGCTCCTAGTTTAAGTTCATAGAGACCGAACTATGATTGAGACCAAGGGGTCAGAAGGGTTAATGACCCTATGTCTAGGTCCGAGGAAAAATTCCTGGATGTTGCTACATATCCCATAAGGATGAGAATCAATCCAAACATAGTTCTATAGAACAACGTGGTTAGAGAACAACACTGGTAGGGGAAATACTCTCTGGAAAGGAAGATGATGCATCCCATAGTTATCATGGATCATCCTGAACTTATTCATGGTAGAACCAAAGTTTAAAGTTATGCATTGAGGACATGGTTACCCAGGAAGGAAACGCACGGTGTGGCACATATCTCGACATGAATGAGGATTATAAAAGTCCACACCACAATATGTGTTTCCAATGGGATTATTTATATCGTAGAATAGAGGTGGCCTTACTTAGGGCTGGACCTAGCTCGGGTGATTCTATGTATCCCATGAGGATAGGAATCAAGTAATACATAGTTCTCAGATTGCAATTTAACGTCATAAAGGATGAAATACATGCGTGGTACGACTGTTCCAGTACATGTCCCACCAAAAATACTAAGCCCATATGAGTCATTCTCGATGTGGGAAACAAGGAGTAGTGATGGGATTTTACTGGTACAAGGAGGAACACATTAAGAGCAATGGAACACTCGACGAGCAACATCCCACCATTACTGACCCACCTACTTAATGCACATAGATGCATGGGGGGTAGAAACAAGTGTGTTGAAATTCAACTTAAACATAAGGGGGTGGAGATATGTGAATCATAGCACCCGAGATCTGGATCACAATGATAGTAGTGTGACAATAGAGGATAACTATTGACCATGTTCGAAACATAGCATCCATTTCGCGTTATCCTACTATGGAGAAAGACAAATGAGGATCGACTATTGACCATGTTCAAAACATGGTACCTACCAAAAAATTTTGTCTGAGGTATTCTGGGGAATTGAACCAAGATGGTAGGTAAGCCAATGTGGCATGAGACCAGGCTGTAAAGGGGTCCCTCTAAACATGGAAGGGGATTGAGATCCAAATTAAGGGCTCATGAAGCGTGGATACGAAACGAGGGAATGTCTATGTTAAAACTCCAAACTTTGGGCTCTTTTACAAGATTCATTAGAGTATACCAATGGGGCGTGTCAGATAGAGGGAGTCAAATCCCTTTCCAAGGAAAAGGGTCCTAGGGATGAATACTTCTAGTTTAAGAGGAGACTTGTTACAAAACCCAACGTGAATGAGGACATAAGGAATCTGAACCACACAACATGCTTTTGAAAGAGTTCAGGCCAAGGGGGCTGAAAAAGGGGTAGGATTTAAGATACCTGAGGATAGACCCGTAAATAAAATGTCTGTCCATTTCTACGTATCCCATGAGGATGGAAATCAAGCCATACATAGTTCTAGAAAGTGTTGTGTAGTTTAATGTCATTTGACAAGGACATGGTTGAATATTAGTTTTATGGTCTTAGAGTTTGGACCATAATGGAAAAGAGAAATGGAGACACATGGTGCGGTTATTGAAAAACCCAACATGAACAAGGACAACAGGAGTTTGTGTCACACCATATGCTCCCATGGGAGATTTTGAGGTCAGGGGACTAAAAGTGAAAGTTGGGATGGGGCCAGGGCAAAGTGCCCAGGTATTCCTACATACCCCATTATGATGGGGATCAATTCGTACATAGTTCTAGAAGTGGCATGGTAGGGTACCAATTCCAGGGACAGTACCGTCATGCAGGTCTGGCCCACACACCAAAAGAAGAGACATTTGATAAATATTGTTTGTTCTTTAGGATGAATGTGTTTTTTTGAAGCAACGACCCCAGGACGGAGAATCCGAGCATCACTGTAGAAATCAAGCCATATGTAGGACTTGAAAAATGGTATGGTGGATGACCGATACCAAACATGATGTACCCTTGAGTGTGGAAATCACAATACGGTGCCTTTTTTCATTATGCATCCAGAAAGATAATGTCATAGTTTAGGGTCATATGATAAGACACGAATACAAATTTTAATTTCGCGTAGCAAAGATATAACCATTTAGAGTCATGTGGGGCCAGGTATCATAGTTTAAGGTCTTATGGATTAGATGCATACACAAGAATGAGGTTTTATATGGAATGCACAGGGTATGATAAAGCATACCTGACATGAATGAGGACAAGGTCCACACCATACTGTGCGTAACTCCAGTGGAGAAACCTCAGGCCAAGGGGTTGGAACAGATCAGAGGATATGGGGATGGACCCAAAGATGAAATGTCTGGGTGTTCCTATGTATCCCGTGAGGATGGGAATCAAGCCATATGTAGTTCTGAAAGTGCAGTTTAAAATCATGTTGGACAAGAGGTAGGAAAGACTAGATCCTAAAAGGGGAGTATGTGGTGCGACTATTTCAAACCCAACATGAATGAGGACATAATCCCACATACGCCACACCATGAAATCCTATAAAATTCAGGGCCAAAAGACCGAATAGAAGTGATAATTAGTGGAACCTGAGCTGGACCCAAATACGAAATTCCTGAGTGTTCCTACATATCCCATAAAGATGGGAATCAAGCCATATGTAGTTCTTGAGGGATATCATGCATTTTAGTGTCATAGGACAAGGAAGTGGTAGTTCTTAGTTTATGGTTATAGAGCTCGAACCGTAGAAGTGATACTCTTCCAAGCAGGTGTAAACCTTGACCAAATACCTAAGACCACGTGATCCATGCTCGATGTGGGAAACAAGGGTGGATAAGATCTTCCCAACATGTGGAGTATAGAGAAAGGGGAAATGGAGTAGAGCCTCAAATAACACAACACTCTGGATTAATCCTCTTAACGCGCACACGTGTACTATCACCAAGAGTATCGAAATTCCACTTAGACATGATGGAGTGGAAGAGGTGAATCATGCACCCAATATTTAGGGATTAATGGGTGGTGGCATAACAATGGAGGATAATTGTTGACTGTGTTCTAAACATAACATCCATATCATGTGACCTAAAATGGGGAAAAAATGAGCATCGACTGCTGAACACATTCACAACACAGGACTTGTGTCAAATTTTCATTCAAGATCCTCGAGGATATTGGCCCAAGACAGTAGGAGAGTCCTGGGACCTAGAATCCATGCCATTTGGGGGTCCCTTCGAATGTGAAAGATGATGGAAGCCTGAATAAAGGGGAACACAAAGCATAAAAAATGGGTGAAAACATGTCTATGTAGAATCCAAAACTATATGTCTTAAACTAGAGTTATCCTGGGCATAGTGGTGAGTTAACAAAGATAATCGTGGGGATGAAGAGATCTCAAGAGGGGGGTATGTGGTGTGGCTATTGCAAACCTGACGTGAATGAGGGAATAAGCCCAAATCACACCACATACCCCCTCCCGAAGGACTTAGGACAGGGATAGAAAGATGAGGAGGTTTCTAAGAAACAGGGATGGACCCGAATATGAAATGTTTAGGTGTTCCTAAGTATCTAAAAAGGATGAGAATCAAGCCACATGAAGTTCTAGAAGATGCTGTTTAGTTTAACGTCATAAAAAAAGGATGTAGTAGATCTTAGTTTATGGTCATAAATCTCGGACCGTAGATTCCCAATTTAATTTCATGTGCATGGTAAAATAGAAGTGGAGGTCTCCAAGGAGGGGAAAACATGGTGAATTAATGAAAAACCTGACGTAAATGGAGGCAAGAAAAACCTACACCACACCATGTGTTTTGAGAGGCATCCGAGCCAAGGGGCCGGACCTAAGGGGAGATCCTGAAGTTTGGGGCTAGGCCTACAGATGAAATGTTTGGGCATTCCTACATATCCCATGAGGATGGGAATCAAGCCACACATAGTTCTGAATGGGCCATGCAGTTTGACGTTGTGCGGTGAGGAAATGGGAGGATAAAAGAACAGTAGGGGCACATGGTACGATCATTATAAACCCAATATCCAAAGAAGTCTACACTCTACTGTGTGAGATTATCCAAGAGAACTATACCCAAGGGGGAAGTCAAAGAAAAGAATTTGAGGCTATACTATAAGAAGAAGCATCTGAGAATTCCTATGTATCCCATGAGGATGAGAATCAAGCCATACATAGTTCTCGAGATGTTGTGTAGTTTAATGTCATGCGAGATGAGAATGTGGGGAGATCTTAGTTTAAGGTCATAGAGATCATGCCATTTTTCAGTTTATTATCATGTAGGATGAGTCTTGGGTAGTTTTACATCCTTTAGATTGAATGAATCATGCATTTTAATGTCATGCGGTGAATACAGAACAATTTAAGGTCATGTGGGACCAAATCTAGTTACTCAAGAAAAGTATTTCTTGAGGAATTTGGCGTTGGTGGGAGGAGTGATCTGCTCACCATACAAGGTAACAAAAGAGTACGTGCCATTAGGGTAAAACTTGTGAATGAAGTAAGGTCCTTCCCACTTGGGCTCCAACTTCAGTGGTTTCCTGCTGGGTATCATCAACGTCCTCAGGGTCAACACCATGTCACCTTGTAAGAAAGAGCGGAGGTGAAATTTCTTGTTAAAAGCTCTATCTATATTGTTCTGATGCCTCTCCAGATTATGTAGGGCACAAAGCCTATTCTCATTGAGTTATTCCAGTTTAGCCAAACAGATTTCACCTACATTATCTGGTGTCTGTTTATCGTAGATAGCTGTGCACAATGAAGGTAACTGAATCTTGATGGGAAGTACTACCTCTATTCCATACACCAGGGAATATGGGGTCACCTAAGTGGAATTATGAGTCATCATCCGATAATCCCAAAGTGCATTGGAGATTTTATCTGGCCAAATCTTCTTGTTTTGACCAACCATCTTCTTCATAATTTTAGAGAGAGTTTTGTTGAATTCTTTGATCTAAGCATTTTCTTGCATGTGATAGAGGGAGGTGTGGTTAGAACAGATGTTGTACTTGGCACACAACTTCTTTAGTTTAGATTCTTGGAATTTGGTGCCGATTGGTGAGGAAGGCGTGAGGGACTCCAAATTGGTAGGTGATATTAGAGCTCAAAAATTCAATGATAGAATGGTACAGTACCTCCTTGAGTATAATTTCCTATTCCCACTTGGAAAATAAATCCGTAGCAGTTAGGATGAACCTGTACTAGCAGGCTATCGCCGGTGGATAGGGTTCCACGACATCGAGTCACCAGATAGAAAAGGGCCAAGAGTACTTGGTAGTGTGGAGAGGTTCCAGTGGACGATGTACAAAGTTAGCATGGAACCTCTTGGAAAACTCAATACATTCATGGATCATGGAGGGAAAACAATACCCCAATCTACGGATCTAGTGAGAGAGTTTTGACCCAGTCTGATGAACCCCGCATGAACCGACATGAACTTACGACATGAATTGATAAATCTCACCTCCCTAAATGAAAAGGAGGAGAATACCATCAAACCCATGTCTGTAGAGGATCTTATCAAGGCTGGAACCACTCTAGAGGGTAAATTGAAATGCATGGAATCAGATTTGATCATGCTCAGATTGATCTTCCAGGAGATTTCTGTGTTGGAGATACTCGATAAAGGGGGTCCTCTAGTCAGGAGTCACCTCCAACACTATGGTAGGGGGACTCGGGGGTCCTGAAGTTGAGGCTCCGGTGGTAAGGTGGCTTACCTATGGGCTATAATCATCATTTGGAGTGATGAGAGTGATGAATCTCTAGTGTTCCACATGAATAAACAAATCATCCTGGTTAGGTTCTGCAAGAGATGTAGCCAAGCTATCCAAGGCGTCAGCTCGACCGTTCTATGAATGAGGGACATGAATAAGTTCTGGATGAAATGGGAACTAGGCCATCAACTGGCGGGTACTTTCTAACCATGGTATGAACTCTAGATTCCTAACGATGTAGTCACCATTGATCTGTTTAATGACTAGTTCGAAATCCCATTTCACATGTAAGTGAGGAACATCAATCTTGAGGGCCAGCTCGAGACCAGTAATGAGAGACTGATACTCCACCTCATTGTTGGTAAAAACTTCTGACAATAAGAATGAATATGACAGAATAATTTGTAATGGCGTGATGAAGATGATACCTAGGACCACTCTGTTGAGTCTGGGGTCATTGAGTCTTCTACCGGTAGGGATTTAGGAAGCACCATCAAAGTTCATTTTCCAACATAGAATGACCTGGTCTACCAAGAGGATTGCCTCATAGGGAAAATAAATATCTAGAGATTGGTCTGCGGGAGCTGGATGGGCGGCAAGTAAGTCTACCAATTCCTGTCCCTTAATGGAATTCTAGGGGAAAAACCTGATGTCGAACTACTGGAGGATCACTACCCACCGAGTTAGAAAGCCTGTCAACATTTGTCGGTTCATAATATACTTCAATGGATCCACTCAAGACACTAGCTGTATCTCATGATGCTAAAAGTAGTGTAGTAATTTCTGCACTGTGAATACCAATGTAAGGCAGCTTTTCTCGAAAAGGAATATCTGGTCTCTGCATCGAGGGGCATGCGGTTGAGATAGTATAAAATGTTCTCCATTCCCTCATTGTTCTTATGGGTGAGAATAGCACTAAGAGATCATTCCAGAGTAGTCACATAAAGGACCAGTGAATTTCTAAAAATGGGTGGTATCAGGACCAGAGGCTATAATAGGTACTGCTTGATTTCCTCGAAAGAAGTCTGACACTCCTCATCCCATTGATAATCGACACCTTTCTTCATGATATGGGAA
The DNA here is from genome assembly GCA_963277665.1 of Viscum album. Lineage (NCBI taxonomy): Eukaryota > Viridiplantae > Streptophyta > Magnoliopsida > Santalales > Viscaceae > Viscum > Viscum album. Next base: position 385,505,123 of record OY728120.1, on the reverse strand, counting down.
AAGGTATTACACTTTCCATCTAGATTTACAATTAATCGACGTATATAGTCTAAGTGGCCTTGAAATCCTCGCAGCTCCCAAATGTTGCATGAGGGAGACATCTTACTAATGAACTTGATCTTCTCTGAATTTATCTCAATGCCTCTATATCTGAAAACGAAGCCGATAAAATTTTTGGAGGTGACCACGAAGGCACACTTCATGGGGTTCATCTTCAGATGGTGGGATTGGAGGAAGAAAAACACTTTCTTGAGATCTTTGAGATGGTCCTAGACTTGGTGAGATGTGACCACCAGATCATCTACGTAGCATTACACTAATTTTCTGAGGATTGGATTAAATATGCAATGCATGACACACTGATAGGTTGTACCTACATTCTTTAGACAGAAGGGCATTACCTGGATGAAAAAAGTACCTTGTGGTGCTCTAAAGGCTGTAGAATCTTCATACTTTGGGGGCCATTCTAATTTGATTATACCCGGAATACCCATCCATGAAGGAGAGATCCTGGAATCTAACAGTGTCATAAATCAACAATTCTATGATGGGAAGGGGAAATCATCCTTTAAACAATGATGGTTGAGATCCCAAAAGTTGATGTAGACTTAGATTTGTCCGTTCTTATTCCTAACATGCACAATGTTGGATAACCATTTGGGTTTCTAGACCTCCCTGAAAAAGTTAGCTCTGATGATCTTATCAACCTCGGCCTTGACCATGACACCGTGAGAAGGGTGTATCTTTATGGGAGGATGTTTGAACCCACAATGATTTGCTGGAAGGCCGAGGCAGTGGACGATGACCCGAGGATCTAGTCCTGTCATCTCTTCATAACTCTAGGAAAATACATCATGATGTTTATTTAGGAAGTCCACATATTACTGTTGCTCTTAAACATGCATAATGGAACGGATCAATGTGGGTTTTAGATCTTCCTCTTTACTAAGTTTCATCTATAACAATTCATCGACTTTGGTGGAGATACCCTCTTCGAATATGGGAAGAGCATCCTACAAATCATCTTATTCACTCATGGAGGAGGGATCCTTGGTGGGAGGTGATTCTTCCATGTTGACAGACCCTAACGAGATGCCAGTGCCAACCTGAGTGGTAGTGGACACCGCATCGGGAAGATCCTCTACTACCGAGACCATAACGATGAAAGCTATCGACCCAATCCCATCTGGACTTCGGCCCAAGGGTCCACACTTGATGATATCAAAGAAATAGTGGCACTTTGGCTTGTGTCAGTTTATACCAACCCAGAGGAACAAGAAAGTATGATGTATTACCATTTCCATGGGGAGGAAATCCTGATACCTTATGGGAGTAGGAGGCTCTGGGGCCACCGAGCTTGATTTGTATAGGAATATGAGGTGATCTTCCGATGTCCCTTAGACTTGGGAATGTGATTCCCCCTCATTCTAAAAACAATGAATCATTTCCCCAAGTTTGGGGTTGTGGACTCCAATCAGTGGATTAGAAAAATTTAAAAATCATCCAGGTATATCCACGGGTCGATTTCTATGGAATCCCACCTTTTATTACATAACTTTTCATTATATTTTACAAACAGAGGATCTTTAAAGTCTAATGTCTTGGAAATCAGGAACATAATACATGAAAACAACATAAAACATTCTTCTAAACCACTCTTAAGGCTTCATCATAGGTTCATCCTATGTACAATTACTGCATCTCATATCCTAGAGACATACATCAAAGAAAAGGGTGAGCAGAAGGCTCAGTAAGGAAAACAAGTGAAACAGTTGTCATGTGATCTTGAGCAATATTAATAAGAACATGATAAAAGTCATAAAGGCATGAGAAATGGAAGAATAGGCATATCATAATGAAAATAACTTGGAAAATAACTTGAATATGTGGCTATAACATCTCATTTATACATTCATGAACATATCACCAAGGTCCATCCCCAAGGTGTCATAAAAATTACCAAGGTTATTCACCAAGGTATCATGAAACTTGTCATCTCTAGAGATTAATTCTTTACCCAATGCATTGGAACTCTATCAGGGAGCACCATTAATATGTCTTTAATTTCATGTGATCCACATAGATCATAATAAAACATTTCATAAATAACCGAAATAGAATAAAATAAATGGGTTTTATTTCAAAATCATGATGTTTTAAAATTTCTTAAAAATAAGATCATTATATCATTTATAACCCATGGAAAGAGAGTGAGGGTTATATGTATGTCCATTACAGAATAAAATATATCCTTTTTATATATTTATGAACACCCATAGAAACAAAATAGGTCTGGGTATTCACATAAATAAACAAGATAATTTATTGAGAGAAAGAGATAGAGATTTTGAGACGAAATTTCTACAGCATAAAGACTATATAACAGGGTTTTAGAAAATAATAAAAAGAGAGGGTACAAGGGTAACCCACTCATAAATTACTCATATTACAATATAAATACAGAATAACATAGAGATAATAACATGGTATGGATATTTTAATGACATACCACAAGAAAAGGGAACTTGAAAGGAAAGAGAAGATGCAATTTCTTTTACGAGAAATTCGGCAGCCTAACGACGTCACTTAAAAATTCAGAAAAAAAAATGATGAGAGCGGAAAGGGTCTCTCAAAAATTATACATGAAATGGAAAGAAATTAGAACATATAAAAACATACCCTCAATATAAATATATTGCAATTACTACATCTCATATCCCGGAGACATACATCAAAGAAAAGGGTGAGCAGAAGGCTCAGTAAGGAAAACAAGTGAAACAGTTGACATGTGATCTTGAGAAATATTAATAATAACATGATAAAAGTCATAAATGCATGATCAATGGAAGGATAAGAATACCATAATGAAAATAAATTGTAACATAACTTGAATATGTGGCTAAAACATTTCATTTATACATTCATGAACATATCACCAAGGTCCATCCCCAAGGTGTCATAAAAATTACCAAGGTTATTCACCAAGGTATCATGAAACTTGTCATCTTTAGAGATTAATTATTTACCCAATGCATTGGAGAGATATCAGGGTTCACCCTTAATATTTCTTTACTTTCATGTGATCCACATATATCATAATCAAACATTTCATAAATAACCCAAATAGAATCAAATAAATGGGTTTCATTTCAAAATCATGACGTTTTAAAAGTTCTTAAAAATAAGATCATTATATCATTTATAACCCATGGAAAGAGAGTGAGGGTTATATGTATGTCCATTACAGAATAAAATATATCCTTTTTATATATTTATGAACACACATAGAAACGAAATAGGTCTGGGTATTCACATAAATAAACAAGATAATTTCTTGAGAGAAAGAGATACAAATTTTGAGACGAAATTTCTACAGCATAACGACTATATAACAGGGTTTTAGAAAATAATAAAAAGATAAGGTACAAGAGAAAACCACTCATAAATAACTCATATTAAAATATAAATACAGAATAACATGGATATAAGAACATGGTATGGATATTTGAACGACATACCACAAGAAAAGGGAACTTGAAAGGAAAGAGAAGATGCGATTTCTTTTACGAGAAATTTGGCAGCCTAACGGCGTCACATAAACATTCAGAAAACAAATTGATGAGAGTGGAAAGAGTCTCTCAAAATTATACATGAAATGGACAGAAATGATAATATATAATAACATACCCTCAACATAAATATATTTCAATTATAAGACACAACATAAAGGAAGTCGTGACTTAAAAGAGGAGGGTGAAAGAATCCCTTACCTTGAAGAGTAACTTTGAAAGATTGAAGTTTGGTACCTTGGGAGGCTTGAGGGCACCTTGGGAGGACTCCTTGGGAGATAAGGATTCCAGAAATTTGTTGAGGATGATTTTGGAATGAAATTAATGAGGGAAATGGCTTGGTATCTATAGGAAAAGTGAGTGAATAAATTATTAATTTCCAAGGGACACCTCATCGGTGGTATTTGAAAAACCATGGGCTTTCCCATGGTATTTTCCCATGGTATTGGCCACTTGGGACACCTCATAGCATATATCACTATTCATAAGTCGACCAGAAAGCTTACATCATTATTACATCATTAATGATGTCATTAAACACCCAAAACTCAAAACTGTATTTTTACTATTCACCGATAAATCAACTATTTCAGAAAAATCATAAAAATTCAGCCTAACCTAATATAGATGCTCTGAATTAAAAAATTAATTCCATTTTATGAAAATAATTTTCTAAATATTTTTAATTTAATTTTTAAATAAAATCATTATTTATTCCAAAAATATAACTTTAAACCTATAACTCATTTTGTAACACCTTAAAAAAGTAATCAAGGTCCCGTAAAAATTTCATATACCCATAAGACAATAAAGTAACAATTTATGATTAAATTTTATGAAAATAAATTTCCATTTTAAATTATTAAATTAATTATAAAATTGTAAATAAAATATTTATGGCGTACAAAAATACCAAAACTTAAACTATGATCATTTTTTCACTTTTATGATGTCTAAAATGTATTTATACATTCATGGGTGAAGTTTCTATTTTTTTGGTCAAATTACTATTCATTACTATTCATATGGGTATGTTTTCATTCCTACTTTTCTATTCACTAAAATCCAAGTTGATCTTATTAGACTCTAAATTTCATACTGAACACAACTGTAGAAGACCATTTTTTGAAAATCATTTCACATTATTAAATATTTAATGAATAAAAAAATATTTTAAAATACCCTTTTTTTTCTTAAATTCATCAATAATACACATCCTATATTTATCCAAATATTTAAAATTCACAAACTTTTCTATAAGAAGAAATAACAATTTTATTTATATAAAAGGGTTAGACAAAGCAGCTAAGGTCTCATTACATAGCCCCTTATAACACCATCATAGGACCTAAGTGTAAGGTGTGCTATGGTGATAGAATCTTGGTGTGGCTTGGACAACATTTCCCAAGTGGTGATTTCTATCAGCTTTAACTTCTCCCTTAGACAATTCTGTTCAAGCTTCATACATTGAAGTTTGGCTTGGGCTTGGTCCAAAGCAAAGCCCAGTGATGCTACCTCCTTCCCAAGCTTCTACAGATGAGTTTCATATGGATCGAGTCTACTGGATGAGGCCATTAAATATTATTTCTCTATTAATTGACCAAGATAACCGTATTTATAAAAAAGACAACATTAAGATTATAGTTTCGAACGGTCATATTGACCAACGGTCATATAACAGTCAAAAACCAATGGTCACATCCTAATTATACCCACTTCATTAATTAAAGGATATAGTTTTGTTGAGTATAAAATAAAATAACACACAAAATTAGGAAACAAATATAATTGAAAAGTTCGGGTCGTTACATTCTTCCCCCCTTAATAAATTTCATCCCCGAAATTTTATCTCATACCCTCTGATGGAAAAAGGTGTGGGTACTTCTGTCTCATGGACTCCTCTGGTTCCCACGTGGCTTCTTCACATTTGTGGTTCCTCAAAAACACCTTAACAAGGTGGGTAGTCTTGTTGCGTAGAACCTTGTCTCTACGATCCAAGATCTCTACTAGCTGCTCCTCATAAGAGAGGTCATGTTCTAGTTGTACCACCTCTAGATTTAGTACATGTTAAGGGTTAGGTATGTACTTCCTCAAGAGGGATACATGGAAGACATCATGAACTTGGGCTAGATTTAGAGGAAGTGCAAGCTGATAGTCCACTGCTCCCACAAGATCAAAGATTTCATAGGGGCCAATGTACCTAGGGATGAGCTTCCCTTTCTTCCCAAACCTCATGAATCTCTTCCAAGTTGAAATCCAAATAAATACTTTATCACCAACATCAAACTACAAGTCCCTTCGACGGTTGTCGACATATCTCTTTTTCCAACTCTAAGAAGCCTTAATGTGTTGTTGGATGGCATGGACCTTTTCTGTCATCTCTTGCACAAGATCAGGCCCAAGAAGATTTCTCTCAACAACTTCATCCCAACAAGTAGGAGTTCTACATCGCTTCCCATATAGAGCTTCATAGGGTGCCATTTGAATGCTCGAGTGGAAGCTATTGTTGTAAGAGAACTCAACTAAAGAGAGATGTTGATCCCATCCACCTTTAAATTTCATTGAGAAAGTTCTTATCATGTCCTTGAGTGTTTGAATAATCCTTTCAGATTTTCCATCAGTTTGGGGGTGATAGGCCGTACTCAAATTCAACTCAGTGCTCAGAGCTTGTTGAATACTTCTCTAGAATTTTGATGTGAACCTTGGATCACGATCAGATACGATAGAAAGTGGAACTCTATGCAGCCTTACCACTTCCTTCATGTAAATCCTGGCAAGTTGATCAAGAGAGAAATCTTCCCAGATGAAGATAAAATGGGCAGTCTTAGTGAGATGGTCCACAATAACCCATATTGCATTATTTCCTTTGGAAGTTCTCAGGAGACCAGTGACAAAGTCCATAGTGATATTGTCTCACTTCCATGTTGGTATGGGTAGTGGTTGCAATACCCCTTTAGGAAGTTGTAACTGTTCTTTCACTTGCTAACATACCAAGAACCTTGAAGTGTAGTAAACAATCTCCCTTTTTATATTATCCCACCAATAATGATCACGAAGGTCCCTATAAATTTTCATGCTACTAGGATGTATAGAGAAAGTAGAGCTATGAGATTCATCCATCACCTCCTTTATTTCCAGAATATATGGAACACATAGTCTTGTACAAAATTTAAATACACCTTCTTGATCAGTATTGAACTCAGGAAACTTCCCATCCTTCACAGCCTCAAACTTCTTCTATAACAAAGGATATTCTTCCTGAGATTTTTTGATCTTCTCTAGTAGTGACAGTTGATAAATCATTTGGGTTAGGTTTGATGATGTCACTTCCCTTATAATTCCCATTTCCATCTTTACTAGGTCATTGATCAAAGGATCTCTTTGAATCCTCATCATGGAAGGAACAACTAGGTCTTTCCTGCTTAATGCATCAGCGACTTTGTTTACTCTTCTGGGATGATAATGAATTGAACAATCATAGTATTTAAGGAGTTCCAAACATCTCTTTTGTCTCATGTTCAATTCCTTTTGAGTTAAAATATACTTCAAAGTTTGATGGTCTATGTATATATCACATTTCTCCCCATAAAGATAGTGCATCCATATCTTTAGAGCAAAAACGACCGCAGCCAGCTCCATATCATGCATAGGATATTTCTGCTCATGAGTTTTCAACTATCGAGATGCATAAGAAATGACCTTTTCATTTTTCATGAGGACGCACCCATGGCCTTTTAGAGATGCATCGCTAAAAATAACGAATCCTTATCCACTTAAGGCCAGAGTTAACATAGGTGTAGTAACCAATCTCTTCTTTAGCTCTTGTAAACTTTCCTCACACTCCTTTGTCCAGATGAACTTGACCCCTTTTTGAGTTAACTTGGTTAATGGATTATAAAGTCGTGAAAAGTTTTTCACAAACCTCCTATAATATCTCGCAAATCCAAGGAAACTACGAATCTTAGTTATTTTTCTAAGCTGAGGTCACTCCTCTACAACTTTTGTCTTTATAGGGTCAACTATGATTCCTTCATTGGTAACAATGTTCCCCAAGAAATCAACTTTTTGTAACAAGAATTCACATTTACTGAACTTTCCAAAAAGTCTCTCCTTCCATAGAGTTTGCAAAATAACCCTTAGATGATTCTCATGCTCCTCACGAATTTTGGAACATATCATAATATCATCAATAAAAACTACCACAAAGTTATCAAGGTAGTATTTAAATACTCTATTCATCAAATCCATAAAAATAGTAGGTGCATTAGTCAGTCCAAAAGACATAAAAATAAACTGATAATGCCCATATCTTGATCAGAATACAATTTTTGGAAAATCTTCTTTCTTCACCCTTAATTGATGATAACCAGACCGAAGATCAATTTTGAGAAGAATTGAGCCCCAAAAAGTTGGTCAAATAAGTAATCAATTCTTGGAAATGGGTATTTGTTCTTTACTATGATCTCATTTAGTTCTCTATAATCAATGCATAACCGCATTGATCCATCCTTCTTCTTCACAAAGAGAACATGTTCTTCCCAAGGAGACACACTCGGTCGAATAAAACCCTTCTCCAAAAGATCTTGGAGTTGTTTCTTTAATTCCTCTAGCTCTATATTTTTCATCCTATACAAGGTCTTTGATATTGGATGAGATCCAGGTATGAGTTCAATAGAAAACTCTACCTCTCTTTCTGGGGGAGGTCCAGGAAACTTCTCAGGAAACACGTCAATGTATTCCTGGACGATGGGTACATTTTCTATCCTCAAACTCTCATTTACTTCTTCTTCTTCACTGATCAATTCTATAAAGAAGGATATAGGAGGTTCTTCTAGACAAAGATCAGGTTGAGATATGTCTCCTTGGAAGATAACTGTAGGTTTTCCATTCAAGACTACTGAGATTTCCTTACTTCTGTATTTGATCTTAGCATTATACTTTGAGATCCATTCCATCCCTAGTATAATGTTGAATTCCAGCATGGGAATGACTACTAGTTTTTCAATAATATTGTTCTCACCAAATTAAATACTAGAGTTTATAAACACTGATAATGCTTGGATAATCTCACCAGGAGTCTTGACTGATAACTCTACTTTTAGCAAGTTGGGGGTTGATTCTAAATTGTTTGAAAACTTGGAGGAAATAAAGGAAATCGTAGAACCATAATCAAACAAAGTACTTGCTAGCTTTGAGATAATAACAAGAGTACCTACTACCATATCATTTGGAGCTTCAACTTCAGCTGTCGTGATAGAAAAATCACAACCTTGCTCCCTTACCCTTTGCTGAGGCTAATGGTGGTTCCCCTCCACTACCCTCAGATTTGGACAGTGATTGGAAAAGTGACCAAGTTGTCCACACTTAAGGCACTGGACATCAGGTAGGGCCTGCACCATCTTCCCCTTGTCATTAGTGTTTAGAATTTGAGGTTTCACCTCACTACGACAATTCCTCGCAATATGGCCATCTCTTCCACACTTGTAGCATTTCCCACTCCCGAGCAGGCAGTTCCCTAAATGCTTATTCCCACATTTATTACATGTGGGATGTTGCACTTTCTTGCCTTATCTTCCCTGATCAAAGGTCCTCCCAAAGCTGGGATCCAACGATCTCTTTTTGTTGCTTGATTTATGAGACCATTACGTCTCACCAAACTCCAGTTCGACCTTCATCACACTCCGCATGATATCCTTGTAGCTATCATAATCTTGTTTGGCTAGATTTTTTCGCAGATGAGGTCTCAGTCCACCAAATAATCTATCAACCTTACCATTTGGATCCATGAAAAAGCTAGAGGTATATCATGAAAGTCGGGTGAAGTTCATCTCATAGCTTCCCACAGATTCATTCTCCTTATGCTTCATCTTGAGAAACTCCTTCTCCGTTCTTGTTCTCATGGAACGAGGGAAATACTTACTAAAAAAGATCCCTCTGAAATCTTCCCACTCCATATCTTCAACCTCCAATCTTGGCCTCATGTTTTTAATCAGCTCCCACCACTGATCAACTTCTCCTTCTAAGCGATAGATAACCAGAGTGACCTTCTCTTTCTTTGAACAGTGGAGCACAGAAAAGATCTTCTCGATAGAGCTGATCCACTGCTCAGCAATTAATTGTTCAGTCAATCCACTGAAGGTTGGTGGTCGTTGATGCATAAAGGACTCAATATAATGTTGTTCTCTTCACTGTGATATCAGTAACTTAGTTTGATTCAAGTTATTTCCCATAACTTGAGTTAGTCGGTTCATCATTCGCATGAATTTTTCCATTCTGACTTCCATCGGAGGGCTGTCAGCACATGGACCATTGCGGTCACCATTTGCACGGTTCCTCCTATTTCCCGCCATTTCTAAAAGAATAAAACCTTAATGAGAAACTTATTTCATTTATGAATCTTTTAACTATAAATTATTTATGTCTTAAAACTTCTTTAAACAATTACATTTATCTATAAATCCTTCATAATGATTCATAAAAAGATTATGATTAACCATACATATCCCCTGGGAGTGTCGTAACCAAGAGTGAAGCAAGGACAATTGTCGTGTACCAGTTCCCATTTGAGTCTAGCTCAAAGCAGTGTTTTCAGGTTTTACCCCTATGTACATCTGTGTCAGAGCCACCTCTACCTACTCATATCCAGAAAAGGATGTATTTTGTTGATAAACCACTTACTCAATACTCACCAAAATACCAAGAAGTTTTCCTATATTTAAACTTTTCTATAGGGTTATTCCTGAAGTTTTCATATCTTAATTTCCATAAATAACTAAACTATCCTTTGATACCAACTATGGAATCCCGCCTTTTATTACATAACTTTTCATTACATTTTACAAACAGAGGATCTTTAAAGTCTAGTGTCTTGGAAATCAGGAACATAATACATGAAAAAAACATAAAACATTATTCTAAACCACTCGTAAGGATTCATAATAGGTTCATACTATGTAAAATTACTATATCTCATATCCCAGAGACATACATAAAAGAAAAGGATGAGCAGAAGGCTCAGTAAGGAAAACAAGTGAAACAGTTGACATGTGATCTTGAGCAATATTAATAAGAACATGATAAAAGTCATAAAGGCATGATCAATGGAAGGATAAGAATACCATAACGAAAATAAATTGGAACATAACTTGAATATGTGGCTAAAACATTTCATTTATACATTCATGAACATATCACTAAGGTCCATCCCCAAGGTGTCATAAAAATTACCAAGGTTATTCACCAAGGTATCATGAAACTTGTCATCTTTAGAGATTAATTATTTACCCAATGAATTTGAGAGATATCAGGGTGCACACTTAATATGTCTTTACTTTCATGTGAGCCACATATATCATAATCAAACATTTCATAAATAACCCAAATAGAATCAAATAAATGGGTTTCATTTCAAAATCATGACGTTTTAAAAGTTCTTAAAAATAAGATCATTATATCATTTATAACCCATGGAAAGAGAGTGAGGGTTATATGTATGTCCATTACAGAATAAAATATATCCTTTTTATATATTTATGAACACCCATAGAAAGGAAATAGTTCTGGGTATTCACATAAATAAACAAGATAATTTCTTGAGAGAAAGAGATACAAATTTTGAGACGAAATTTCTATAGCATAACGACTATATAACCGGGTTTTAGAAAATAATAAAAATATAAGGTACAAGGGAAAACCACTCATAAATAACTCATATTAAAATATAAATACAGAATAACATGGATATAAGAACATGGTATGGATATTTGAATGACATACCACAAGAAAAGGGAACTTGAAAGGAAAGAGAAGATGCGATTTCTTTTACGAGAAATTTGGCAGCCTAACGGCGTCACATGAAAATTCAGAAAAAAATTTATGAGAGCGGAAAGGGTCTCTCAAAATTATACATGAAATGGACAGAAATGAGAACATATAATAACATACCCTCAACATAAATATATTTCAATTATAAGACACAACATAAAGGAAGTCGTGACTTAAAAGAGGAGGGTGAAAGGATCCCTTACCTTGAAGAGTAACTTCGAAAGCTTGAAGGTCAGGACCTTGGGAGGCTTGAGGGAACCTTGGGAGGACTCCTTGGGAGATAAATAGACTAGAAATTTGTTGAGGATGATTTTGGAATGAAATGGATGAGGTAAATGGCTTGGTATTTATAGGAAAAGTGAGTGAATAAATTATTAATTTCCAAGGGACACCTCATCAGTGGTATTTGCAAAACCATGGGCTTTCCCATGATATTTGCCCATAGTATTGGCCACTTGGGACACCTAATAGAATATATAACTATTAATAAGTAGACCAGAAATCTTACATCATTATTACATCATTAATGATGTCATTAAACACCCGAAACTAAAAACTACATTTTTACTATTCACCGATAAATCAACTATTTTAGAAAAATCCCAAAAATTCACCCTAACATAATATCGATGCTCTGAATTCAAAAATAAAATCCATTTTATGAAAATAATTTTCTAAATATTTTTAATTTAATTTTTAAATAAAATCATTATTTATTCCAAAAATACAACTTTAAAACTATAACTCATTTTTTAACACCTTAAAAAAGTAATCAAGGTCCCATAAAAATATCGTATACCAATAAGACAATAAAGTAACAATTTATGAATAAATTTTATGAAAATAAATCTCCATTTTAAATTATTAAATTAATTATAAAATTGTAAATAAAATATTTATGGCGTACAAAAATACCAAAACTTAAACTATGATTATTTTTTTCAATTTTAAGATGTCTAAAATGTATTTATACATTCATGGGTGAAGTTTATATTTTTTTGGTCAAATTACTATTCATTACTATTCATATGGGTATGTTACTCTTCCTACTTTACTATTCACTAAAAACCAAGTTGATCTTATTAGACTCTAAATTTCATACTGAACATAATTGTAGAAGACCATTTTTTGAAAATCATTTCACATTATTAATTATTTAATGAATAAAAAAATATTTTAAAATACCATTTTTTTCCTAAATTCATCAATAATACACATCCTATATTTATCCGGATATTTGAAATTCATAAACTTTGCCATAAGAAGAAATAAAATTTTTATTTATATAAAAGGATTACACAAAGAAGCTAAGCTCTCGTTACATAGCCCCTTATAACACCAGCATATGACCTAAGTGTAAGGTGTGATATGATGATAGAATCTTGGTTTGACTCAGACAACATTTCCCGAGTGGTGATTTCTATCAGCTTGAACTTCTCCCTTAGATGATTTCATTCAATCTTCATACGTTGAAGTTCGGCTTGGGCTTGGTCCAAAGCAAATCCCAGTGATGCTACCTCCTTCCCAAGCTCCGATATATGGGCTTCATATGGCTCGAGTCTACTGGATGAGGCCATTCAATCTTCTTTCTATATTAATTAACCTAGATAACCATAATTATAAAAAACACAATGTTAAGATTATAGTTTCCAACGGTCATATTGACCAACGGTAATATAACAGTCGAAACCCAATGGTAACATTTTAATTATACCCACTTCATTAATTAAAGGATATAGTTTTGTTGAGTATAAAATAAAATAACTCACAAAATTAGGAACCAAATATAATTTAAATGTTCGGGTTGTTACAATTGTAGCCCTAGAATGTTCAGCATTATTGGCCTGAATCTGACTTTCTTTGCTCTTGTAATAGTCAAAATCCAGGTAGCGGGTTTCAAAAGAGACTAAGGGGGATGCATCACCTTGGAGTATTCCCACTCGATCATTAAGAGAGTAATTAAGGCAGTGGTGATACGAAGAAGGGACCGCCGCTTACTGGTGGAGCCATGGCCTACCCATCAACGCGTTGTTGTTGGTGTCCTACGAGACAACCATGAACTCGGTGCTGGCTACTAGGCCATCGAACTGGGTCTTCAGGCGGATCTTGTCGACCGAAGTCTATTGTTTCCTGTCATAACCTTGAATTTTTAGGTCATAGGGAATTAGATCATCCTCATACAACCCCATTTTTTAGAGTGTCCAGGTCGGGATAAGGTGGATCCCTGACCCTGTGTCAACAAGACAACAAAAAACCTCCATGCTATTGAAATGGACAGTGATGTACAGTGGGTGAATGTGCCCATGTATGGGAGAACCTTCATCTTCTCTAGAGAAAGAGATAATGGCCCGACATTCTGCATGCTTGGCTACCTTAGCATTGAAGGATTTTGTGGCTGCTACCTCCATCTTAAACTGAAGGGGGCTTCTTAAAGCCTCGATAAGGGCTTCACGCATATCCGTTGATAGGTGAAGGTCCTCAAGGACAGAGAGACTCACAAGAATGATGGAATGATATTTAAGAATATCATAATTCTATTCCAAGCATGAACTTCTACTAACAGAAGTTCGTTCATTGGAAAGGGGTATGACGGGCCCTTCTAGATGAACCAACGAACGAAAGGTGTTGGGAATGTCCCACTGTTCACTAGTCAAAATGCGTGGAGAAACTACCAGATGAGGGATAGATGACTGAGGTGGATCTATAACAGAATGTGGCTGATTTTAGCATGATCACGATGGTTCCACATGGTTAATTAGCACAAACAATAGTGAAGGAAGACTTGATAATACGAGATGAGAAGGCTTTGCATGTTGAGCTCTGCGATGGGCCTGTTGTCTAGTTTCAGTGGCATGCACAACTTGACTGAAAGTATTGATTGAGGAATTCTAATGACCAACATAACCAAGGATCCATCGACGCTGGCGAAGACTGGGGACATTAGGAGGATCCTTCTAACACTCCTCATCATTGGGAACCATATAGGGGTTTACCAGCTCCATGGTATTAACCAAAGTGCACCCTTGGTCATCACTTGAAGAATCCTCCACCACTAGATATATCCTGGGGGTAATCACCATATCCAGGGCATGAAATAACTGAGAGTATGGGATGATGATGAAATTGGTGGGGGACTCTACTTTCCCTTGCATTGCTGATGATTTCAATTATGGTAAGAGGAAGACTGGGATTCTAACTCAAAGTAGTGGCTACGGGTGACGTGGTGACTTATGAAGGTTCATGTTGATTCAGAAATGCAAGGATAATACCATGGGAACAAGCGACTGCCTTACGGACCATCCAATCATCATATTTTTGGGACTCACAGTTAGGAACCTGCTACCACTTACCTTTGCTGTCGCTGTCACTGTCAGGCTGTATGAACACACATGCCACCTATGTTGGGGCCGAACCTAACCTGACTATGTTGTTATCAACATGGTCTTGGATCTAGTCTTTAATCACACAACACTTCTTGAGGATGTTCCCTAGGATCTAGTGATAGGGTAAATAATTAGGGTGATCAGTGAGGTTTGCCTCTTTGGTCCTCCTACATTCCAACAATCGTAGAATTCCCTATTCCAAGGCACTTCAAAAATAACTAGAAACATGAGCCTCATTGAATGAGTAGGTCCAATTTCTTATATCCAGAAAGGGGGATCTAGGAGCCTAGATCTGATGGGGGGCTAGAGGAGCCTACTAAGAAGGTGGAACCTGGTTATCTCTCCTAGGTGGTGGTGGTGCATTCTGTGGGGGAACCTACCGATTTTGAGGGGGTCGCTGCTGGGCAGGAGGTTGCACCTGAGGTGATGGGCCTATGTGATGCTGTGAAGGTGGCTCCATTGGTAATAACTCCAGCTACCTGTGGGCCTCTATTTGGGATACTACAGCGGGCTCGGCCTTGGAAACCCTTCTCTCAAGAACTATGGGAGGCAACAGACGTGCCTGCTTAGCCTGCTGCAAGGCTTCCTCTAAAAGTTGGGCCTTATCAGAGAAATCCCAGAATCCCCTAGGGTAATTCTAAGTGATGAGGGTGGGTACTAGTTCAATTTTGAAATTACCCACACAATTTTTCAGTAGTTGTTTTTAAGTCAGCTTCATATAAAGGGAGTAGGTGAGGCCTTTCCACTGAGAGATAAAGTCTACAATGCACTCGTCAGGCCTCTACTTGAACTTGAAGAGGTCTGAAATACTCGTCTTTTGAGTGGTAGAGCTGAACTAGTAAAGAAAATACCTACGAAGATCTTCCCAACCAGCTACTAACCCAATGGGTAGCTGGATGTACCAGATAGATGCAGGCCCTTCCAATGTTTGTACAAAACACCAAAGTTTGGTGGCCTCTTGCTGTACTAGAGTTCCTATCATGGGTCCTCACCTTGAGATGAAGTGGTCTAGATGCTGCATCAGATCAACTATCCCATTAAATGGGGGAAAAGATAGGATTTCCAAATCTAGGGGGTTCTATCATTTCTGTAACATCCCGATTCCGGAAGCCACCAAGAGGCGCCCTATACCCGGTTGGTCACATGGACTCAAGTGCATTTACCCAAACGCCATAGGATACCGACTAGCAGCGAGGGCCTTAGATGTGATAGCGGGGAAACTATTCCCTCATTGGTAGAGTACACAGTGGAATTAACAACACATACAACAACGGAAGTAGTAAATATCCAACAACAATAACAGCAAAAGACTGATAAATAAACAACTAGAGCAGAGGTATATATAAATGATGCATGATACATATATGTCTAGGGAAACATACAAACAAGTCACAATGTTGAATACAGTACTAAACCAAAGTACAAAAGAAAAAAAAGAAACAGATGAGAAACTCCTCAGCATCGCAAGCCTCGGCTTGGTCCCATGCTCTCCAGCTCCAGTGCAATCAAGAAATTGAAGTAAAAGGGATCTTTCCCTTATCTGTACCTGCAATAATATAATTTGTTTGGGCCCAAAAGCATGGCCCAGATAGGGTGTGAGACAAAGTCCCTATAGGCAACCACCCAAAGATCTGTGCCTAATAGTCAGTGAATATATGGCAGGTAAAAGTACAGAACAATAAACAGGAAAGTACTAAATAACAGACAATTCATAGTTTCTAGCATATAATTTACAAACAAGTAAGCAGTCACTCAAGAAAGTAGAACAAAAGGTAATCATCCACACAAGTAGATAAAACAAAAGGTAAGCCTCTGGGTAGTTCTCACAGCCTAACCCCTATGGTTTAACCTACAAGCACTAGCAACCCTCTGGGAGGCACACACAGTCTCAACCCTCTGGTTAAGCTAAAGAATAGACTCTCTAGGTAATCACTCACCTTAAATTTCCCCTATAGTATCATATAGTACTAAAGGTGCTCTGGGGAAGCACTCAACATCTCATTTCCACTGTGGCCTGCATCGAGGAACTAAAAACTCTCTGAGGAAGCACTCAACATCAATTCCCCCTGTGGTCTCGCATAGTAAATTAAAGACACTCTGGAGAAGCCCTTACGTCTATTATCCCTATGGTCTACTACACTAGGTTCCCACAACCCTGTGTAAAGTCAGTAAGCATCGCATCACATAACGACCAAAGCATCCTCAATAACTACTTGAATAGCATCTACAACATCTCAGCATAGAAGAACAGTCATACCATCCTACAAACTAGGCATGGAATTGGTAATAACCTAATAGGAAAAACTAGACCAAATGGTCATAAATAGGAAAAACATGCATGTGAAAATCATCCAAAGAACAGTAAATTAACCTATTCACAAACAATAACCTCTACTCAAGCATATAAGCAAATCATGCAACAACAAGGGAAAAACAGGAAACACGCAATACCCCGTTGAAGGGTATTGGTGGAATTTGCACAAATATTCAAAGACTTCCTACAGAAAGTAACAAACCACCTACCTCAATGTTAGGAGATTGATATACTCAAACCTCGAATCTTAATCTCCTTGGAACGTCGTAGATCTAAGAAAACGTCCAAAACAATCAACCCGCAATAACTTGAGAAAGAGGAGGAATTGGAAAACAACACTCTAGGAGAAGGAATAGCTTACCGCTGTGGTTCCAATTCAATTGACGGTGGTCGATTCGGAGAATAGAAAAAGTCTCGGGGGTTCTTCAAAGATCTGAGGCTGTACAAAATGCTCTCGGTCGAAGAAGCTGGAGAAGAAGACGGTTCTGGGGTTAAGACGTGACCCCAGTGCGTTTAATGAAAAAAAATAAAGTACATGGCGTGTACTAGGATTTTCCATACTACACTTTAGGTGGCCTCCACATCACCCCTACATGGACATGTGCATGGTCATGACATGGCTAACACATGGCCTCGAGCGGCATCAAAGTACACGGTGTGTACTTATAAAGTACACGACGTGTACTTAAAAAATTTCCAGAAACTACTCTTTTCTCAAAAACTCCAGAAAAGGAAAAACACACCTGAAAAGAAGGTCTGGGTTCTTAAAAACTTCCCCCCTTAAAGAAATTCATCCCTGAATTTCCCTAGCACGACGTAGAAGAAGAAACCCCGAACAACTCCATCCACTACGATCGTACATCGGTCTCCCTCTCCCAAGTCTCATCCTGTACTCACCCATGCTTCCATAACACCCATACCAGAGGAACAGACCAGCCCTAGAGAACCTTTGTACTGATATTGACAATCTGGATAGGATGATCCTCAAAAGATGCATCTGCTTCAAGCTCAACCTCATCAGGTTGAAGGATATGAGACGAGTCTGAAAAGTAACGTCGGAGCTGAGAAATGTGGAAGAAGTCATGCACATCCCAATAACTCTGAGGTAACAAAAACCGATAGGCAACCGGCCCAACTTTCTCCAACACCTCAAATGGCCCGACGTACCATGGTGAAAGATTACCCTGTCTCCGAATCCTCTTGTGTCCCAACCTCAGTGCGACATGCAAGAAAACCTAATCCCTGACCTCGAACTCCTAAGGTCGTCTCCGCTGATCAGCATAAGACTTCTGTCGAGACTGCACTGTATCCATCCTCTTCTGAATCAACTCTATCTGCTATGAGGTCTCCTGAATAAGACGAGGTCCCAAAAAATCTACCTCTCCTACCTCCAGCCAACATAAGGGTGATCGACATGGCCTACCGTACAAAGCCTCATAAGGTGCCATCTGAATAGTTGTTTGAAAACTATTATTATAGGAAAAATCCACAAGAGGTATATGCATCTCCCAAGAACCTCCAAAGTCCATAATGAAAGCTCGGAGCATATCCTCAAGCACCTAAATCGTACGCTCAGACTGGCCATCTTTTTGGGGATGGTACGCTGTACTCAAAAGTACCTATGTAACAAAAACCTTCTAAATCCCCTACCAGACCCGAGAATTAAAATGTGCATCCCTGTCTGAAACAATGGAGTGTGGAACTCCATGTAGATGTACAATCTCTCGGATGTACAACCATCCCAGCTCATCAACACTGAAGGTCTCCTTGATCGGAAAGAAGTGAGAAACCTTCGTGAGTCTGTCAATGAAAACCCATACTACGTCATTCCCTCGAGGAGATCTCGGAAAACCGGTCACGAAGTCCATCGCGACGTCATTCCACTTCCACTCAGGAATGGGTAACTGCTGAAAAAGCCCCGCTGGTCGCTGATGCTCTGCCTTCACCTGCTGACAAGTGGAACACCTCATGACAAAACCAGCAACATATCTCTTCATACCTGGACACCAATACTGGCAGTGTAGATCACGATACATCTTGGTGATGCTAGGATGAACTTCCCAAACTGAGGAATGAAAGTCCCGCATCTGCTCCTCGCGTATGTCTGCTGGTACCCATGCGCGTCCATGGAAACGCAAGATCTCATCCTCACCTACTGTCCATCCAGGAATAGGGTCCTCTCCTAAAATGCTTTCCTGTTGGACTAGGCCTTCATAATATGATAGCTACCTCATTCTTACTCGATCAAGAAGTGTAGAGGTAACAGCTACAGAAGATAGGAAAGTTTTCCCCTGTCTATCGTGAACCTCCAAATGAATCTTAGAGAACAGAGCCATAAGCTTCCACTCACTGCTGGCCTCCTGAACTACCTATATCTAAGTCCTCCTGCTCAACGCATCAGCCACTGCGTTGCCCTTTCCCAGCGTATAGGCAAGCTCAAAGTCAAAGGACTGAAGATACTCAACCCACCTATGCTGTATCAGATTCAGATCATGCTGGGTGAAGATGTACTTGAGACTCTTGTGGTCAGTGAAAACCACAAAGTACTCTCCGAGAAGATAATGTCTCCAATAACGTAAGGCATGAATAACTTCCGCCAGCTCGAGATCGTGTGTCGGGTAGTTCCTCTCATGTGTCCTCAACTACCGAGACCCGTACACAATGACTCCATCTTCCTGCATAAGTACATCTCCCAAACCGATACCTGAAGCATCACAGTAAATAGTATAGATCTTGCCCGGATCTGGTAAGACTAGTATCAATGCTGAATTCAACCTCCATTTTAGCTCCTGAAAGGATGACTCACAAGAATATGACCATAAGAACTTCACCCCTTTCTTGTTCATACCTGTCAACAGTGCTGCTAAGTGTGAAAAGTCCCATATGAAGCATCTTTAGTATCCATCTAGCCCCAGAAAACTCCTCACCTCAAAGACGTTCTTCGGATGCTCCCAGGAAACTACTTCTCTCACTTTCTCTAGGTCTACTGATACTTCTGTCTCTGAGATAACATGACCCAAGAAGTGAATATGATCCATCAAAAAGTGGCATTTCAAGAGCTTAGCATATGACTGCTTCTCTCTTAGTGTACTCAAAACGATCTCAAGATGGGTAGCATGGCCGTATCGAGTGTGAGAGTACACCAAGATATCGTCCACGAAGACCACCACGAAAGAGTCCAAGTATGGATGGAACACTCAGTTCATCAATTCCATGAAAACTGCAGGTGCGTTCATGGGGCCAAACAACATAATCATATACTCGTATAGACCATACCTTCTCCTGAAGGCTGTAAGAGGTATATATGATGGTCTAACGCGCAACTGATGATAACCAGACCTCAAATAGTTCTTCAAGAACACCCGGGATCCTCGAAGCTGATCAAAGAGGTCATAAATCCTAGGCAAGGGATATCAGTTCTTGACCATCAACTGGTTCAGCTTTTGATAATCCACACAAAGCCTAAGGGTGCCATCTGCCTTCTTCGCAAATAGGACAGGAGAACCCCGAGGAGAGGTACTGGGTCAGATGAAACCCTTTTCCTATAACTCCTCCAATAGCTTCTTGAGCTCCTGCAACTCAAGTGTAGCCATCTTATAAGGAGGAATGGACACCGGTGCTACTCCTAGAACGAGCTCAATTGAGAAGTCTACCTCACGCTCTGGAGGAAAACCCAAAAATTCCTCTGGAAAGACATCTCTGAAATGATCCACCAATCGAGGAAAGTATAACTGTGAATTCCCCTAGTCATCCAAATATAGAATAACAATATGGGATGTAAATCCTCCTAGTCCATGATGCTCAGGTCATCCTCAACTCGCCTGGACATCCCACTCGCCCCGATGAAGAAACGATCTACCCTCTGCTGATATGAAACTCACCCTACGGCAATAACAGTCGACGACTTCCTGGAAGGGAAATAGACATTACATTCCAAGAATGACATTATAGCCTTCCATCTCTAGGACATAGAGGTCCCGTAAGAAGTGAAACCCCACAAACTCAAGTGGGCACTCTTTGCACTGACGTAAACTAACCGTTCTAGTCCCCAACGGTGTGTCTAGAGTCAAGGTATCGGTAGGGGAAAATATACAGAGCCCAAGTCTCTCTACAACAGAAACAAAGATAAAGCTATGGGAAGCCCCTATATCAAAAAGAGAAGAAGATAAAACTGAGGCTACTAAGATTGTACCTAGAACTGTAGAGGGTCCAGGATCCTGATCTAGCTGGGTCTTCTCTACTGCAAAAGCCTGACTTGTACCACGGCCCTGTGGCCCTGCCTGACTGCTCTAAGCTAATCCGCCCTGCTGTCGCTGATAGACCAGTGACTGAAAACCCCATCCATGACCTCCACCTCAGACTAAACGGCTGGAGAACTCCAGTTTCTAGACTGGTGAGAAACTGGTGGCGCTGCTCCTAAACAAGGAGTCATGGATGAACCCCTGTCACCAGCTGCTGGTGAGAAAAACTGACAGAAGCACTGAAGGTGACCCATCTTTCCACAAGATCGGCACTCCACTGGGTCTCTCTGGAACTGTGGTCTCGTATGTCCAGCCCTTCCACACTGGTAGTGTACCACCTGGCTACCTGAAGATGCATCTTGCCACCTCGGATCACCACGCGTAGACTCCATACAATGCTTCCTACTATCAGCTGGTGAAGCACTAACCCTGGAAGCAGAATTGACCTGGCTCTCAGCTCCTGAATCTCTCAGATTGCGCTCTACAATCAGTGCCTGGTTGACTATGGAAGTGATGGAAGTTAGCCTGAAGATATTCACCTATGAGTGGATCTCCCGTCTAAGGCCATCATCAAACTTCCTTGCCAAGAACAACCCATATGCACTCTGGAGGGGTGTAAAACGCTGAAGCTCAGTGAAATGAGAGGAATACTCCATGACATAAAGAGTACCCTGCTCTAGGCTCATGAACTCCCAGGATCAGTTGTCCCTCAGGGTCTCCGGATAGAAGTAGTCGTAAAAGACACACTGAAACTCCTCCCATGACATAACCTACTGATGAACCACCTGTGAGATCATGTCCCACCACCTCTTGGTAGAGTCTCGTAGCATGAAGGTAGCGAGTTTGACCCGCCTTTCTGGAGACGTCTCCAAATTCTCGAAGATCATCATCATGGATTCTATCCATGACTCTGAAGCCTGAGGTCCTCCTTCCTCTAAAAAGGTGGGAGGATGCTGCTGCTGGAAAACCTGCGTCAAGTCTACCATAGTCGAGGTAGAAGGTGGTACTCCCTAGAAGGTCTGCATCAACCTCAGAAAGCCTTCCCTAAACTGCGCATCGGCGGTTGTAACCGGTATCACTACTGGTGACAAGGCTGGCACAACAGGAGGATCTACGGGAAGTCCCTGATCAGCCATATCCGGCGTCTGATCACCACCTGGCAACTGGCATGCAATCGGAGGAAGTCTCGGTTCCATGACTCTGTAAGGTCAAACACACACTTTAGATCACATCATCAGGGACTGAAAACTAGGAGCGTATGAAGGGAACATGGGAAATAAATCATTCAAAACTTAAAAATCATGACTACATGGCGTGTATAAAGACTACATGACATGTTCCTTTAAGTAATTTTCATGGGCATTTACTCTTTCCAAAACTGGTCGTGTAACACCCCGAAGACACGACGTGTTATCCTAACAAACGACATGTTCAGGGTAGACACGACGTGTACTAGACATGACTTACCTGGCCCGTGTTGTTAGTAACATGGCCTGACACATGGATGACACTACATGACATGTTCTAAACAGACACGGTGTGTATGAGAAAGGGTAACACCGACCCGTGTTGTTAGTGACATGGCCGGGTACCAAGATCATACGACACGACATGTAAAATTCAGACATGGTGTGTATGTGAATAGATAACACGACCTGTGTTGTTTGTGACACGACCGAGGCACCTATTTCATACTACACGGTGTGCTAAACTAGTACACAATGTGTTCCTACAAGATTTTTCACAACCATGTGTCCCTGCTCGCATAGTCAGTGACACGACTATAGACTACATAGCGTGTAACCATAAAGTAAACGCAGTGTATTCTGGGTTTTTCTGGACAATAGCCTTAGAAACTGCTCTGGAGCCCAGAAAACACATAAAACTAGCATTAGGGTGCCAAATTACGATCTGTGAGGGCCCATACTCCTCGCGAATCAAAGTTTGGCATCTTATACAAGTTACAAACAAGGTAGACAGGTCAATGATCCACCAAATCCCAGTCCATGAGAGCTGATAACACCTCAAGAACCAAAGTTTGGAATCCATCTAAGCAAATCACTATACAAAAAAATTCCCTATCAAACAGTAGATATTTTATCAAAGCATCTATCACAACAGAATGCATATTCTACACAACATCTATCACAAAAACATGCAATTGCTAATGTATCCTAGATGGCATGACAATAATGCATGGCATGTGATTTCTAACAAGTGCCTATATGATGCATGAGATGGAATAACCTCATCTCATCAGGCTGTGATATAAATAGAACCGCAATAACAACAACGGTAATAGCACAAAGCTTGTGAATCACCCAATGGTGAAATCAAATCAACTGTAAAACTGAAAACCAGTAAAATTAAAATAAACGAGGTAGTATGGATTTTCCCTGCACACGGGTTAGCTACTCCCAAGAACAACTTATTACCAAGTACCTATTCCATCCTATCACTGGCTATAGTCCCCAAACAGTAATTCAAAAGAAAAGAAACCCTCTGATACCACTTTGTAATGTCCCGGTTCCGGAAGCCACCTAGAGGTGCCCTGTACCCGGTTGGTCACATGGCCTCAAGCACATTTCCTCGAACTCCAGAGGATGCCGACTAACAGCGAGGGCCTTGGGTGTGATAGTGGGGAAACTATTCCCTCATTGGTAGAGTACATAGTGAAAGTAACAACATATACAACAACAGAAGCAATAAATATCCAACAACAATAACAGTGGAAGACTGATAAATAAACAAATGGAGCAGAGGTATATGTAAATGATGCATGATACATATATGTCTAGGGAAACATCCAAACAAGTCACAATGCTGAATAAAGTATTAAACCAAAGTACAAAAGAAAAAAAAGAAACATATGAGAAACTCCTCAGCATCGCAATCCTCGGCTTGGTCCCATGCTCTTCAGCTCCAGTGCAATCAAGAACCTAAAGTAGAAGGTTGATTTCCCTTATCTGTACCTACAAAAATATAATCTGTTTGGACCCAAAATCATGGCCCAAATAGGGTGTGAGACAAAGTCCCAATAGGCAACCACCCAAATATCTGTTCCTAATAGTCAGTGAATATATGATAGGTAAAAGTACAGAACAGTAAATAGGAAAGTACTAAACAATAGAAAATTCACAGTTTCTAGCATATAATTTACAAACAAGTAAGCAGTCACTCAAGAAAGTAGAACAATAGGTAAGCAGCCACACAAGCAAGTAAAACAACAGGTAAGCCTCTAGGTAGTTCTCATATCCTAACCCCTATGGTTCAACCTATAAGAACTAGCAATCCTCTGGGAGGCACACACAGTCTCACCCCTCTGGTTCAGCTAAAGAATAGACTCTCTGGGGAATCACTCACCGTCAATTCCCCCTATAGTCTCGTATCGTACTAAAGGCGCTCTAGGGAAGCACTCAACATCTCATTCCCCCTATGGACTGCGTTGAGGAACTACAGACTCTCTGAGGAATCACTCAACGTCAATTCCCCCTATGGTCTCGCATCGTAAATTAAAGACACTCTAGAGAAGCCCTTACATCCATTCTCCCTATGGTCTACTACACTAGGTTCCCAAATCCCTATGTAAAGTCAGCAAGCATCGCATCGTGTAATAGCCTAATAATCCTCAAGAACTACTTGGATATCATTTACAACATCTCAACATAGAAGAACAATTATACCATCCTACAAACTAGGCATGGAACCGACAATAGCCTAATAGGAAAAACTAGACCAAACGGTCCTAAATAGGAAAAACGTGCATCAGAAAAGCATCCAAATCATAATAAATTACCATATTCACAAAAAATAACCTCTACTCAAGCATATAATCAAATAATACAACAATAAGGGAAAAACAGAAATCACACAATACCCCGTTCAAGGGTATTGGTGGAATTTGCACAAATATTCAAAGACTTCCTATAGAAAGGCACAAACCACCTACCTCGACATTAGGAGATCTATATACTTGAACCTCGAAGCTTTAATCTCCTTGGAACATCGTAGATATAAGAAAATGTCCAAAACTCTCAACCCATGATAATTTGAGAAAGAGGAGGAATTGGAAAAAAACACTCTAGGAGAAGGAAGAGCTTACCGCTGTGGTTCCAACACAATCAACGATAGTCGATTCAGAGAACGGACAGAGGATCAGGGGTTCATCAAAGATCCGCGGTCGTACAAAATGCTCTCGGTCGAAGAAGCTAGAGAAGAAGATGGTTCTGGGGTTAAGACGTGACCCCAGTGCATTTAGTGAAAAAAAAGAAAGTACACGGTGTGTAATTTTGGAGTACACGGTGTGTACTAGGATTTTCCGTAATCCGCTTTCGGCAGCCTCCACATCTCCCCTACATGGACATGTGTATGGTCATGACACAGCCAGCACACATCCTCGAGTGGCATCAAAGTACATGGCATATACTTCAAAAATTTCCAGAAACTCCTCTTTTCTCAAAAACTTCAGAAAAGGAAAAACATACTTGAAAAGAAGGTCCGGGTTCTTACAATTTCATCCACCCATGCCGGATACAGTTTTCCATCAGGGAGGATTTCCACCTATCAGGTTTCCAAAGCCTCAAGGCAGGAAATTAGTTCTGCCATTATATCATCTGGGTAGGGATTCCTATATTGACGAGGACCCCTGACCACCAGTTCATTGGTAGGTTCTTCAACATTATAAGAAGACCCAACATCTCGTGGAGTGGCTAGTGGGATAACCTGTGGAGCAGCCTGGGGATCCTGAACTGGGTCCTAGGTAGGGTTTTCACGCACTTCACATGGATTTTGGCAAGGCTTACCATTCCCTATTTCCAAAAGCTCCAACCTATATCTTGTCTACGTGGGTAGGATGATTGATATCACTTGGATGCAACTCGCTGGGGGGAGTGTGTACCTGCCCCTGCTTCCCCAGTCGAGGATTACCATAGTCCGGTCGTCGTTCCACAGAACACTCAGTGATAAGGTCATCGACCATCTTCTTATGCTCCATGAGTTTTTGATATAATGCAGCCTTTTCAGTATCATCTTCCATCTTCTGCACTGATCCATATGGGTCAGAGGGTTTGACGACTCCAAAATTCTCTTTTCCCTTATTGGGATTCCAACCGAGGGCTAATTAATCGGTAGGTACGGGAAGAACCAGTAAATTTCTTTGCTGGAAGGTAACTCTTCCCAATATATCCAATAGGCGTGGCACTTTCCCAAGAGGTAAGTTCTCTTCAAGGAGATCTAGCTTGTTTTCTCCCTCTGATAGGTTAACTATGTTAACCACGAATCTTTCTGAAGGAATATCCTCATTATTTTCTAGAAATTTAGGATGGTGCCGAATACAACTGAAATGAAGGGTAGCATACTGACCCCAACCACAGACCTAAATGTGTGTGTGTGTGTGGGGGGGGGAGCATCCTTGATAATAATGTAGATCAATTTAAATCTCTGGACACACCACTGTTAGAGGGTCCGATGGTTACCGGGTGACTCAGGATGCTGGGCCACAAGGAGCGCATCCAAGTTTACCATGTTCCATTGCTGGCCAATATCTTCAAAGTGTTCCTGACTCTTGGGGTAATACACTCATTGATAATAGAGACAAAATTGAGTCTCCCATAGGGTTTGGTGAAAACACACAACTTCCTCCTGGTTAATAGATTCTGACACACTAAAGTTCGTGGTTTCAATTGTCCAGAACATCTCTAGGAAATAGTCCATTACAAGGATTTCCCATAAGCTCCTTAGCTCAGACTCAAGATATGGACCTTGGTTTCCACATTCATCAATTGGGGGTAGCTGCGGGACTGGTAACAACACTGAAGCAGACCGCAGAGACGGTAGGCTGGCTGGTGGAGAATACAGTGAGCGAGCTAATAAGCCACCGCATCTTGGGCCATCCTCTGAAGAATGCAATGAATGCACCACTACATACTGGTAGGATGGACTAGTGACCATAACGTCTTGCGCAGGGCCTACAGTTACTGACAGTGGATCATGCTGTCGGTCATCCTCTATCGGTCCTCATAATAACTCTCCATGGTCTCTGGTTGAGGTAGAGAATGATCCTGTTGACGATAGGGAGGATTTCATGGATATGCCCTAGAAAGAGGCCAAATATTCCTCCTCCTATATGTACCTTTAGAGGGAGGTGGGAATCTGGTGGACCTAAAATTTTGGAAGGATGAGGCTTATACACTTTGTTCTTGCCCCGGTCCTTGACACAGAAGATCGGGGTGAGAGTTCCATTATCGTATCACATTCCGCCTCAGAATCTGAAAAGAAGGCGGGTTTAATCACAACCTGAAACTTCTCTATATTCTTCCTTTGGTGTCGGTGACCTTTCCTCCTACCCCAGGATGGTTATTCGGGATAGGGTAGGCTTTCAACATGAGAAGGACCTTCGACTGTACTAATGCTGGGGCATATAGGAATTCCGCCTAGGTGAGATGGGGTGTGAGGAGAACCCGGACAAATGTCAAAGGGAACACAGGGAGGACCTCCATGTCCGCTAGATGGCGCATGGAGGGAATCTCCGCGGAAAGTGTCGGAGTAGGTATGACCTCCACCAGAGCTGATGGGAACATGGGTAGTACTTCCATGTTTGTTTCCCCTAACAGTGATGGTACGAGGGGATCCTTTGTACTAGTCAAACTAAACATGGGGAAGACCTTCGTGCTGGGTGCCAATGAAGTAAGGTAGACCTATGATTCTCTAATTTTTAGGATGAGGAGGACCTTCTTTGGTTTCTATAAGAACATGGGGAAGACCCCCATACTGATGGATGACTGATCAAGGAGGATCATCGTATCAAAAACCTATGATAGGAGGAATGGATCCATACCTAGGGTCACAAGTGCGAAAGAGACTTCTGTGATGGATATTAGCGCGGTGGAGAGGACCTTCACTCAGACTGATGGTGTCATGGGGTGGACCTTCATGCTGATATTGGGAGTGGGGAGGACCTGCGCTCTCATTGGTGGTGGCACGGGGAGGACCTCCACACTGGATGTCATTGCTGTGGGTTGGCCCGTGATGGATGCCACCTGTGTCAGTGACCAGGAGAGTCATCCCAACCTTCCTATGGGGTGGTTGGGGCCTCGATCTGAGTCAGGCATATAAGTACCCCTATTCAGTATAAACGGTTCATTGATGGTATACGTCAGTGGTGGCATGGGCCACGATAGCTGTTGATGATGATGCTCCATGGTGGGCATCCTCCTCATCTTTCACCCGACGTTGGCGTTGGGTTAACTGGACTGGGGCCGATGGTGAAAGTGTATAAATCACCTACTCCTCAGCCTGTGGGGCCGGGTGGAAGTGTTGACGCAGCCATGTGGGTGCCTTCCTTGGTGGCCCCCGTGATGGGATTACAACTGGGCTGGCCCATACATCCCTCACCTCATTGGCGCAGGGGAGGGAGTCGTTAAAGCGCTCCAGGGAGAGGCTCCCAAAACGATTGTAGGTCGGAGTGGGGAGCAGTGTAATATCCCTAAATGATAAAGGGTTAAATGACTAAATGATATGACTCATGTCAATAAGGTGCACCTTCCTTTTTGGGAGCCTACCTGATTAGAACTCCACAGTTAAGTGTGCATGACCTGGAGTAGTGATCAGGATGGGTGACCTTCTGGGAAGTTTCCCAGGGTGTGTGTGTGAGTGAGGACAAAGCACACTAGAAAGGACAAGTGTTGGCCTGTGGGGACTATCATTAGTCAGATGACCCGTTCAGGCACGTGGGTGGGCCCCACGTGTCTGCGGGGCAACTGGGGGTACCTGGTAGGCCAGGACCTGACGACCATGTTAAGGCGGGGTGTCTGTGCTGTCACCGGGGCCCGGTTGTCACATTTGGTATCAGAGGAGGAACCCAGCCTTAAGTGCGTGGTGCACTGCCTGGGTTGAGATGTAGGGCCCACAACGAGGGCGTTGTGCTCTAAAGGGGGTGGGGGGTGGGCGTGATTGTAACATCCCCAAATGATAAAGGGTTAAATGACTAAATGATATGACTCATGTCAACAAGGTGCACCTTCCTTTTCGGGAGCCTACCTGATTAGAACTCCACAGTTAAGCATGCTTGGACTGGAGTAGTGATCAGGATGGGTGACCTTCTGGGAAGTTTCCCAAGGTGTGTGTGAGTGAGGACAAAGCACACTGGAAAGGACAAGTGTTGGCCTGTGGGGACTATCATTAGTCAGATGACCCGTTCAGGCACGTGGGTGGACCCTGGGGTGGGCCCCACGTGTCTGCGGGGAAACTGGGGGTACCTGGTAGGCCAGGACCTGACGGCCATGTTAAGGCGGGGTGTCTGTGCTGTCACCGGGGCCCGGTTGTCACAAGCAGTGTCTCCCTACGCATCCCTTGGGGGTGGCGGTGATAACAAGGTGAAAAATACTCTTGGTCCTGTCGGGCCATATCTTAGGTTGGGATATTCTCCTCTTCCTTTTATCATTAAACGAGGACATTAATCACCCTCCTCTAAACGAGTTCTGATGGGGAGATGGGGATTGGATGTGGAGGCCGTCGCAGAAGAGATGAGGCTGCACAGGATTTCCGCATTGGTGTTACCCCGGCCCCCGTGTCAGTGGGTGGGTGGTGATCGGTTTCCTATCATGGTAGATTGGGTCCTGCAAAGCAGGGAGATTCAACCATTAGTGATTAATGAAGGAAAGTGATGTCCAGTGCCCCAATGTCACTCAGTCTCCCATGATTGGTAATAAGGATCCATGCTGACAACATTGTAGACCGGGATGTCCAACATTCAACTGCCCCAATCTCTGGTGAGTTTCACACCAGGACCACTATTTTCTTGGTAGAACCTAGAGCTGGATAACTAGATCCAGTGACATTCTTATCCATTGATCTCTCAGATGCTACTAATCTCCACATTGAGGAGAATAATTTCACATCAGATTCACCATTTCTGTTTCTGACGCTTTCACAGGGTCGCACATCCATTTGTCTAGGATGCACTGATTGTTTCCCCACATTCCCGTATTCCAAAGGTAGGCAACATCCGTCCCTTATTCAGGGATGTTTTCTCCTTGATCAAAATGGGATTATGGGATTTTGGTTCCTCCTTCCATGAATTCCTCCTCATAAATCGTCACCTAGTCGGGGTCTCCCTTATAGATTAAGACATTGTTTTTGAAACTCTTCCCTGTTCCATCTATTTGTGGATGCCGGATAATTACACTACTTATGTCAGGACATTCCAAGGGGTCGAGTCAGGGAAGAAACCTTTAATTAGGGGATTAGTCACGTTGGAAATCACTGGCATGTTTGGACGTTGAAACACTGATGCGTCTGGGTTTCTTCCCCTTATGATAGGTCTTCTCGAGGGCGCAGAATCCCGAGGAATCCCACGTCGAGTGCAGGGAATTATATGCCATAGATATGTCTCTAAGGTTTTCCTTAGATTCCTATTTCTAACACAAGGTATTCCATGAGTTTAACGTCTTGTGGAGATGGATTGGACTAATCAGAAAACCGATGGGAGTGGATCATATGGGTACATCCCTAGGAGGGAGCACCTGGTAGTCCTACTAGGTGGGTGGATCAAGATGTCCAATGAAGATAGATCCGAGGATGCTTGGGTCCTTATAAAGGGGATTCCAGGGTTTTCCATTAGCTGGGATTGAACCTCAGGGAGGTTTCCTATGTACCCTATCCTGAGAGATAGGGATCAAACCCATGTAGTTGAAAGGGGTGATGAATCGGTGTGTGCACAAAAGACAATGACCCAGAGACATGTTGGGGCTTACGTGGGGATAACAGCCCATCTCAAGAGGATCACTCTTGGTTGTATGGTTATGGATTGTGTGAGGATTATGCGTGGTTAGATGCCCCATTGCCGATAGAAGTAGCGAAGATATGGGTGACATGATCTCACTGGGATGTGGAGGCCCGAGTAAAAATAAGGATATATATGTATGGTTGAGTGAAGTGAATGGAGAATGAGATATAACTGACATGAAGACAAAAATGATGTTGGTATTGAACCTCAAATAGGATTTCTATGTATCCATGTGGTAAGGAATCAAAGTCCACGTAATTCGGTGGGATTATGGGACACCTTAGGAGGTTACCCATGAGAATGGACGCATGGATGGGACCCAGAGGAAGTGGAACCTCCAGGTTGGGGAATGAACATACTGAAACACAGAAGCTCAAGGGAGAGACCAGGATGAGACATGGGTGACGGGATTGAACCTTAGGGAGGATTCCTACATATACTCGTGGTAGAGAATCAAATTCCATGTAGTTTAGGATGGGGCACAGAGTCTGGGTGTACGCAAAGGAAAACGACCCGATGACATATTGGGGATTACACATGGTTAGAAACCTAGGAGTGGGTCTAAAGCCATGGGGGAAGACCGGAGATGTGGGTCCTAGAAAAGGGGACACCGAAGTTTACCGGTTCATGGGGTTGAACCTTAGGGAGGCTTCCTACATACCCTGTCCAGGAGACAGAGATCAAAACCCACGTAGTTCGAGTATATATAGTTTAACGTCATTTAGGATGAAAGGGGGACATATAGTTTAACATCATGTAGGATGAGGGTGAACCAATGTAAAGTGGTCAGGACCGATGGGTGATGTCCTTGAACCTCAGGGAAGCTTCCTACATACCTTTGTTGGGAAGGGTAAGGATCAAAGTCCAAATAGTTTGGAATTGGTGTTTGGGTATTATGTGCTAAGGAATCCCAGGGAGGATGTCATGGTTAGTGATTACTCTAATACCATGCGAGTCATGATTGGTGTGAGAAATAAGAGGCAGCAAAGACCTGACTTTCACGTTGTGAAAGGTGCATCCGCGAGGAATAGAGTGGGGATTACACTTGGTTTGTGGCCCAGGGGGATGGAGATTGGGACTTACTCCAAGATGGAGGCCCGATGGAAATAAATCCCAAAGGAAGAGGGATGGGGTAATGAAGGTCCTTGTGCCCATCTCTCATTTGGTCTTTACACACCGAAGAAGAGAGGAGGAGTAAGGATGCTACCTCCCGCAAGAAAGGCTATGGGCTTACACCAAGATGGTTACCCTTCCCCACAGATAGATGTTGTTCTAGCAAAGAGAATCTCATTACATGGGAGTAATATCTCACTCCCGTGGAGACTAGTGGGCATGGATAATGTCCAATTTGTGGAATCCCATGTATATTTCATGGGGATAGGACACAATTTAACATCATGTGTTGAGGACGATGATGCTTGGAAATTTAACATCCTACATCTCGGATGAGGTGGGTTCACTCCACACCCCTAGGACATACATAAATAATACCCAACCACCTTTGGGGAAGGGAAGGAATCAACAATTCCATAGAGATATGAGGTTTTGGAGTGATCCATTGAGGGGATCACATTAGCATGGCTATGTGAAGAAGCAATATCTATTAGAGTGCCTATGAGAAGAAGTATGAGGATAAGCAATGCAATATGAAGCACCACCCAAGGGACTTTGAAATCACTTTGCATGATCCTGGAGGGCCATATGGGAAAGGGGTGTGTAAATAATTAAATCTTAGAAAGAGGCACTTTGCGAAGAGTATGGGTTTTGCGAAAGATGAATGATTCACAAAGAGGATGGACCTCACAAAGGGAAAAGACTTCACAAAGAGGAGGGGATTCGTGAAGGTAAAGGGATTTGAAAAGAGGGGGGAATTCATGAAGGGAAAAGGATACAAAAATAGGAACCTTTTATAGAGTATAGCTTCACCTTAGCGAATCCCTATTTATTTGGAGAGAGTTTTCCAAGGCTCTATGCTTCGTGAAACCTCGAGCACCCCAAAGGGGCCCCTTCCTCTGCGAAGAGAATATGCCTTAGTGAAGGAAATCTCCACCATAGGCAGAGGCTGGAAAGAATGAAAAGGGGTACGGATCATAGAGGCCAAGTAACTTTGGTGATCCATTTGAGGTTTTCATGAAGGTCTGTGTGAAACAAGATCTTAGAAGTTGAAAGGGAAGAGTCACATTAGTTTGGAAGAGGGGGTGAGCCTTCTATTTATAGGCAACCATAGTTGGTGGGGTCATGGAACCCATCATAGAGATGGGTGGAGCTGTAGAGAGGAGCCCCTCTGTCACCCACATCGGAATCACGGAGGGTGCTAGAATCTACATAGAGGTATTTCAATGCGGACGCCACATAGCAGGCCGTGGAGGAGATGGTGCCATAGAGGGACTTCGGGCTGACGTCAGACTCACGCCAGGTTGGGACACCACAGAGCCTCTTTCGGAGGATTCCACATGAAAACGCACCTACTGTGGGGAATTTTTCACGAAGGGGACATTTTGGGATGGCTTGGAGGAACTTAGACCCTTTCGGTGGGCTGATTCCATTGATTGAATCGTTGAGTCTGCAGACTAAGCGAGACACATTTTTCAGCGCCAAAAACACTTGTAAAAAATTAGAGGATGCTTTAGGATGTGAAGAGTGATCTCCCTTTTCCAATAGTTGATGTTGGATTTATATAAAGACAACCAATCCATTCCCAATATAGAACCAAACTACACCAAAGGAAGTAAGACAATATTTGATGGGAGGTTTAGTGCACAAACATTAACCGGGGAGGATTTATATACTTTTTATTCAATAATTGATCAATTTTCTATTCTCACAGATAACTCAACCTCCATATTTTTAGGTGGTGTTTGAATAGTTATACTAAAATTTCAAGATATGAAAGAATGTGTATAACCTGAATAAAATAGTATGTTTTCTATTATTTAATGAATAACTAGCCTACCTGTCCCCACATTATTATCGAGCTCCACCTCAGTATTAGTGATAACACATTCCCTTCCTTGCTACCTTAGAGGTTGTTATTTTTGATTTCCTATAACAACCCTTGGATTAGGGAATGGTTATCATAATTCCCA
This sequence comes from Viscum album, assembly GCA_963277665.1. Lineage (NCBI taxonomy): Eukaryota > Viridiplantae > Streptophyta > Magnoliopsida > Santalales > Viscaceae > Viscum > Viscum album. The sequence continues at coordinate 385,470,922 of OY728120.1, read as the reverse complement.
TATTCCTTATAGTTGAAACACTACACTACAAGATGAGTGTTGATATGAACCTTTCTTTATTATTCCACATTAGCAAGATTCTTCATATTCCTTTAGCAGTTATTGGACAGATGCCCCAATCTTCCAAATTTTAAGCATTTCCTAGTTCCCTTTAGATATTTCCTAGTATGATTCTTCCCACATTTTTGAAACGTGGTATGTTGGGTTTTTTCCATCATGGGATTTATCTATTGATCCTACCATTTTAAACTTCATTTTCTGATTTTTATCTCCAGGTCCACGAGACCACCGAGAGTGTCCAATCTGCATTTTAACCTTAATGGCACAAAATAAAATAATATCATAGCTATCAAAGTCTCGAATCACCAATGATTTTCATAGACTTAGATTTATTCTTCTAAAGAAGTGATCCACCTTACTTTCAGTGTTCATGAAAAATCCATAAGTGTATCGTGAAAGTCTTGTGAAGTTTGATTCATACGCCCCAATAGACTTGTCTTCATTTTTCTTCATATTGAGTAACTCTCTCTCCTTATTAATATGAAGAGTTTAGGTAAAATATTTATTGAAATATATATTATTGAAATCTTCCCATTCCATGGAATCAATTTCCTCCTAGGAATTCATGTTCTTGATTAGTTTCCACCACTGATCACCTTCCCCATTAAAATGATAGACTACCAACACAACTTTCTATTATTATAAGAAATAGAAAAAAGAGAATATATTTTCAATGGAGTTAATCCACTATTCTATGAGGAGGGTATTAGAAGATCCACTAAACATGGGAGGCCTTTGTCACATAAAGGATTCGACCATAACTTGATCTTTCTTAGGAGGAGGGCCTTCCACATGATTCAAGTTATTATTCACAACTTGATCTAGTTTATCAAGTACTATCATGAAGTTTTGAGTTCCCATTCCCATCATATTTGGAATTTCACTAGGTAAATCATCACATTTCATATCAGATTGATTGTTTTCATGAGTTATCCTATTTCTATCCATTAACTAAGAAGAATAAAGTACAATTAGAGGGAATTGAATACTTAGCTAATAAGAATATAAAAAGAAAACTTTGAACATATAAGGATGAACTTGTAAATGAAAACATATCCTAACTCGTGATTCCCTAGGTTTAAATCTAGTTTATACATGGTGATAGAGTTATCCCTAGGGTTCTTACTAAAGTGATCTAGTCCTAATCTCCAAAAATAACTAGATCGTGCTATGATACCAACTATAAAAACCCTATACTTTTACACATATTATTAAATGATTTTAAGCATAACTAGACTTCAAATAAAAACCAAGGATTATAAATTCTAGTGTCTTTGGATGATTATATACATAATTAGAAAGCATGAAACCCAAAAAATAAAAAAATATTTTATTTAATATTCATAATGAGATCCTAACTTCCTTCGATACCTTATATCTTCATAAGATAACCTAGGGAATACATAGAAAATGGATGATATGAAAATCCCAATAAGGAGATAATCATATGAATAAAGCATAACACATGGGTTAGAAGGCATAAAATAATTAAATAAAAAGGTATGGAACATGAATAAGCATAAGGAATCCTAACATGTATAACATGGGATCATGAAATCATGGAATCATAGGAATATGAAAAAAAATACAATGTGACATAAGTAAGAGTCAAGGCTAACCACTGAGACCATTTCACATGGAGGAGCATAAGTCAAGGCTAACCACTAAACCATTCAAAATAGAGGATCATGAGTTAAGGATAACCACTAAGACCATTGCACATGATGTCTCATGAGACTAAAAATCACCCAATTTATTATAGTTCTATCTAGGTTCACCCATCACAAAATTTTCCTTAATATGTGTACCACTTGAAGAATAAAACATAAACATAAGGGTTACCTATAGAAAGAAATGAGTATCATAATCATATCATGGAGCATAACATATAGGCGTGTCATAAAAGTGTCCATAAAGGAATTGATATAAATAATAATTGGAAATTAATAAGTTAAAGTAGTCATATATCATGATAAATGATGCTAAAATGAAGTGTAAACATATAAAAAGAGTGTTTAAGAAACTTTGGAAATGGGTCATTTTTGTGCGGTTTAAATGAAAAATTTTAAATAGTATTTTAAGAGGAAAAATGAATAATTGTTTGAAAAATCCAAAAATGAACCAAGATATTTTTTTGATAAAATGAGTGATTTTATAAAAAATAATGGTGGATTAAAATATATTGTGGAGTACACTTGAAAATGGGTAATAAATCTAGAAGTTCCCTTTAATCGGGCTTGCTTATCAGGAATAATTGAGAATATAACCTTTTTAAAACATGTATTTACATGTAAAATAAGGAATAAATGATTTGGATACATGATTTTGGAACATATAAATATAATTTATAAGAATTATAAAAAATAAATAATAATTAAATTTGGGTAAAGAGAGAAAAAGCATAACCTAAAGGAAAAATTGAGGTTCGTAAAGAATCTCTTACCTTAGGTTTGAAAGTGTTATGTACTTGTACATAATGTCCTAGATAATGAAATTAGATTAATTAATAATTTAATTAATAAATTATTTAACATTTATTTTATTTATTATAATTTTATTAAGTTAATTTATGGCCTTTTTATGAGTTATGAGATACAATTTCATCGTTTAGGAGTGTTCGTTTCCTTGGTTTTCATGATCAGTTCACTTGTATACGTGTATGAAAGATCATGTAAAATGTGATTAATTATCTATAATTGAAAATATATTTTATTAATTAACTTTAAAAATATTTAATGGTATTATATATCATTTTTTTATATGGAATGGGGATGAATCATTAGATAAAATGTTTGTGATGAATGTTAGTTTATTTTGGTGAATTTTCAATCATTATGAACCAATTTTATTTTATTATTTAATATTATGTATAAATATTAGTTACAGAACATAATTTTTTTTAATATACATGTTTAAATATATTTCAACCATTTTAATGGTTTTATTACTAGCCTTAAAGGCATTAATGGAAAATGAAAATGCATCATCCACGATAATGGTAAATCGACACATCACGAACGATGTTTTCATTTTTAGAATAAAAGGGAGAGAAGAAGAGGTTTAATGATGGATTATTCCATTAACATAATAAAATTACAACATATATAAGACAATATAGTTATTACACCACATGGATAAGGGTAGGTTAGGAGAGAATAAGAAAAGAAATTGAAAAAAATTAAAATAAAAAGAAAGATGGTTTTACCTCTTGAATTCTTCTCCTTGAGAACCTCATTAGGTAAAATGAGTTTGGTATTTTTTTGATACCATAGGATAGTATATGCGGGGGATAGAATAGGGAAGATTATTGGGAATAATTTGTACAAGCTTCAAGGCTTTGAAGGTGTGAGGAGAAGAGGTGGTATTTATAGTGGAGGAGATGGGTGTTTTTTGATCAATTTAATCATTATTTTATTATTTTGGATCAAGACAAGAAAAAGTGATGATTATTGTGACTAAATATAGTAACTAGTTCATATGAGTTCAAAAAAATGGTTCTTACATCATCCATGACTCAATAATTCATGTATTTTTTAAATATCATAAATTACCATATTTCACTATTCACAAAAATTCAACTATTTTAGAAAAATCCCAAAAATTCACCCAAAACATTTTTAGACATTTAGAATTTTTAAAAAAACTCCATTTTATAAAAATATTTTTCTAAATATACTAAATTTAATTTTTAATTAAAATCATCATTTATTCAAAAAATACAAATTTTAAAACTATAACTGATCTTATAAAACTTTGAAAAATTAATTAAGGTATCATAAAATTATCTTATAATCATAAGACAAAAAAATATTAATTTATGAATCCATTCTATGAAAATAAATTTTATTTTAAATCATTATATTAATTATAAAATTTTAAATAAATATTTATGTTTTAAAAAAATACCAACCCTTAATTTATCACTTTTTAAACATTTATTTACTTATACTATGATATAAGTATATCATATTTTCATATATAAGATACTTAAATTTTATCTATACTTTCATAGGTGAGGTTACTATTATATTTTATAAGTTACTATTCTTAATGATCACATTACTATTCCAAAGGTCAAGTTACTATTCTATTGGTTTAGGTTCCTTAATTTCAATAAATACCTATTATTTAATTAATTATTCATTTATAAGGTTTATATTTTGTTATATAAGTGATGTTTATGTTATTTATACTATATAACATAATTATAATAAGGGAAATTTTATTGATAAAATTTTGGGTTGTTATTGTGTTCCACCTGTTAGCAGGTGAAGGCAGAATACCAACGACCCACTGGATTGTTACATTCATTTCCAGTATTAGAAGGGAAATGAGATAATGTTGAAATTGATTTTGTGGTTGGTTTATTGAGGTCTCCTTGTGGTAACAAAGTGGTTTTGGTAGTCGTGGATCGATAGATTAAAGTCGCCCAATTCCTTTCTATCCAGGAGACTTTCTCAGTTGATGAGATAATAAGACTGTATGTTCATGAGATTATATTATTACATGGGTTCCCTCATACTATCATTTTAGATAAGTATTACCATTTCATATTGATGTTTTGGTAGGGGTTACATAAATATTTGGGTACACAGGTGATTCTGAGCACAACCTTTCACCGCTAGACCGACTATTATTTGGATTAATCGACACAGGTATTATAAGACATGCTCTGAGAATGTTTCATTGATTACAATAGTTATTGGGAGAATAATATCCCTTTCATTGAGTTTTAATACAATAATAGATTCTAGGAAAAAATTTATATGGCTTCGTATGAGGCCTTATATGGTAGGCCATTCCGTTCACCTCTATGTTGTCTAGAGGAAGGGTAGGCAGTGATACTAGGTCCTCATATCATGCAAGAGACTTTGGAGTAGGTGCAATTGATCAGAAAGTGTATGTATACTGATTAGTCTATAAATAAATCATATGTTGATCACTATTGACGACCTATGGAGTTTGAGGTCAGGGATCATGTTTTCCTATAAGTATCACCTAGTCTTGGGCATAAATGGATACAGAGGAAAGGGAAGTTATAACCTCATTTTTTCAGTCCTTTTGAGATCTTGTATAGAGTTGGGCTGGTAGTCTAACAGTTTATATTAACTCATAGGTACCATGAAATGCACGAAATCTTCTAAATTTCAAAACTTTACTGTCATCACACTGACCCATCTCATACATTTAAACCCAAGGATATTGAATTGGATGCCTATGCTTATTTTGAGGAGTATCCTATTCACATTGTTGAGAAAAGCATGGAGGCTCTATGAGGATAGTCTGTCACTTTAGTATGGATTCTATGGTAGCATAAACATGTACAAAATGAGACTTGGGAGATAGAAATTGATGTACATGCTCAGTGACCAGATTTATTCTCAAATGAGGTTCTACCACCCTTGTAAGAGAAACTCGGGGATGAGTTACTTTAAGGGGGAAGAATGAAAGAACCAAACTTCTCTTTGAGGTAAAAATCCTTTAATTTTTGGTTATTTTTTTATTGGACCAAGTATGAATTCCTATTAAGTCTAGGGTAGAATCAAAATTGTCTGGGGCTTGTTTAGAGCCTAGATCCACATATTTTAGAGAAATTAAATGGGCCGTATGGTTAGTAGAAACCATGAAGCCCAATCCATACAATTTCTACTAACCATGCAGGGTGTTTTGTTGAGAAGAAGTTGTCTGCATAGTTTTCCCTAACTGTGTGACCCAGTCCACATGACCATGAAAACACTCTTAATTTTTTAACAGATCCAAATATCACGGTTTTCCAAATCGTGTGCATTAATCATGAGAGTCCCCTCCTTGGGAAGTAGTCTATGCATGGTTGGTGCATGGTCTGGCTAACTATGCTAAAAAACTGTGAGACCTCTTATTTTTGGGTTATTTTACCATTTTACCCTTACTTCTTTATAACCTTAAACCTCCTCCTCCTTTTCTTATTTTTAGTGAAAAACATCCCTTTTTCTCACGTTGGAGCACACCCATGGTTTTCTCCTAGGATTTGGTGTCAATTAGTCATTCGAGCACTGATTCAGTATCCATTTATCTCATTAGATAGCCATTGGTAAGTGATTCACTCATTAGGACTATTTCATTATTCTTCTTCCTATCAATGATACTATTTTGGTGTGAGCTCATATGCCCTATTTCTAGGGTGTTCATCTATTTTTCCTTTTTCTTATGATTTGGACCAAACCAAAGGTCGATACTGGATGAGTTCTCCTCTACATGGATAAAGTATGTGGTCCAGTATTTATCCCTCAAAGTCGTGATGATTTATATTACATTTCATGTGATTTATTCTAGTTTCACCATGCATTTCCCCTAAAATAAATATGCCTTAAATTGGTTGCCTATTCTAAAACATAATGACTCCATTAGATCCCAAAAGACACTGGAGGTCGTCAACCTCAATGTGACCCACCCCTTTGGGTGTGACCATTTATATTATGATTTAAATTTCATGGTTATATAACTAACTCACCCATTGGTGTGTTTGGATTGAATTATATAAGGTTATATCATGATTGATAATGGATAATTATAGTGGTGTAGCATGGCTAACACACTTACCAGACTATAATCGATTAAATGGAAATTGAGTGGTATGACTACGCCACTAGTTTTAATAGAAAAATGGTTATTAACTTGTTAAATAATAATTATAATGAACTATGAACCATTTACTGATTCTTACTAAATCTTGTTGACTGCTTATGTTTTATAATTCAGGCATGACGACCCTACTATTGTAATATAAGGGTATGGAGTCCCTCCTTCTGTTATGATATAAGAACATAGAGTCTCCCATACTATTAAGATATACAAGCATGGAATCCATTATTATATTTTTATATATAGGTATGGAATCCCTTACACTTGTGAATTATCATGAATGGGATAGTGGACCTTATGAATTATGATGAATGGGAATGGAGAAAGTTTTGAATCTTGATGGATCAGAATGGTGAACCATATGAATTATGATATATGGGAATGACATCCCTACAATTATGATTCAGTAATAGAGACCATACTATTATTATATAGGCATGATATCTCTTATACTAGTGATACTGGGCATGTCATCCCTTATTCTTATGATATCGGACATGGAATCCATTGAAACTTGTGATAATTATTCTACTACTACACATGGAAACCAAAGTTAAAACTTGGGTATAGACTAGTAGTAATATCCACATATATGGCTATAAACATCACTATATATAAAAACCATATATATTTTTACATATGGTTACTTGTTTGGAGATTATCTAGCATAGGTCGAAGAAGGCGGTGTAAGCCTGGTGTCCTTCAGGAGCTAGATCCAACCCTTAATAGTTTTTATTACTTCTTAAAATTATTATCTACACACTACCATAATATATATGAACTAACTAGATATTTGTAGACACCATTGGCGTTGGACTACTGAGTTCACCTCACACCTTATTCGGGCCATTGATAGTACTTGGGAAGATTATGTGGATACATGTACTAAAAGGGGAAATCACCCAATTATTGATACTTGATTTATTATAACATGTGAGTGGGGAAGAATAGGACTGAGATATGATTCATTATGATATTAGAGATAGTATTTTTAGTCATTTTATTCTTTTGATACATGTATTGTATTGCATGCCTATTGCCATGCCTTCCTATTTCCTTTTTTAGATACATGACATTAAATCATTTTTTATATGATACTAGATATTACATTTGATGACCTATTTATCATTATCATCTTAGTGATTAACTTATTATTTAAGTTGTATTTATTATGATTGTTCCATTTATCTATTTATTTCACTGCCATACTACTCTCATAATGAGAGTATAGTCTCCCCACTATACCACCTTGGACCCTCAATATTAGTCATTAGCCTCTTCTATACATGGATGTGTGCTTGAGGCCATGTGACCCACCAAATTGGGGCACCATTTAGTGGCATCTGGGCCGGGATTTCACAATCATTGGGGAAGGACAGGGGGTGTGTGAAGAAAAATCCAAGTATAAGAAGAATATTTTGGTGGCCAAGGAAAAGAGGTTAATCATCCAAGAAGGATATTTCATACAGGAAGGAGAAGAAATGAAATCTAATAGAGGAAAATATCAATAAGGGTGAATTATGGAGAATCCATCTTGTGTGTGTAAAGATAAATAGTTTTTTTTAACAAATATAAAAAATTTGTGCATACTTACTTTATTATCTTTTCTTTCTAGAAAACTACTACTGATTACATAGGCATGTCAAAAAAATGACTCGATATGGGTATGAATTGTTTGGGAGAGCTGCTATCATGAAGGATTAACTGAAACAAACATCGAACAATAGAAGTTAGATATCATGATGTAGGCTATATACTATGATTGGAGGAGGTAGAATTGATATTTTGAATATCGTCAATCAAGGAGGGTAGCCAGAGAGGCTAGGGTTCACATGATCAAAAACCGAGGAAGGTGAGAGTGAAATTAGGATTTATGATGAAATGTGATGACAATGGAATAATTTGAGGAAGTATGAAGTATTATAGGATAAAATCAATAAAGGGATGGTGATTGAGGGACGAGGGAAGATAAATCTAATCAAAATGGATGATGATGTTGGGGTAGGGTATCATGATGAAATGTGGTTCCTATAGTTTTCTTTACTTTAGATTTACCACTACAACCCCTTATAACAGATGTGGAATTACCTATCAAGTACTCTTTTAGAACCTTATTTTGAATGATATCAATAAAATTAGTGAATTTAGATACATGATATAAAGTTAAATGTACTTTTTAAATAAAATAAAAAATCATAATTTAAGATATGGAAATTATAATTGTAAAAAATCATGATAAACATGGAAATTATAAGTGTACCTACTATGATGACTAAATCAAATATTCCATTAATATTTTCGGGAAACTGATATAAATTGATAGTAGGAGATCTAGTAAAACCTAAAAAATAGAAAAACAAAATTATGATGAAATAAATTATATTAATTAAAAATGAAAGTATTATAATATGTACACCTTGGCATATTTTTTCCTTCATCCCTATATTCATAGTCTTCATTCCAATAGTGGGAGTCACAAACTTTATCCAATCTTGTAAATCAAGCACTTAGTTATTTGAGAACATATAAATAATATTAAATAATAGTATTTCAATAGAAATGATAACAACTAAACAAAACCTGAATGTAAAAAATTGATAATGGAAATTGATTTGAACTATTTGAGTATATATTGATGTATGAAGTTGTAACCACATGAAAAGTGTTCGATATGTTGTTTGTTGTAGTTAAAAAACACAGTAGTAAAAGTTATTGAATATATAGATTTAATTTTTTTATTAAAAATAAATTGAAATATATCTCAACAATATAAATAAATATTTACAAACCTATATAATTAGTGTTTTTTATGATGTTGATATTATCCAATGTGATCGTGCTTCCTTACAAATTTCTTTTTAGTTGAAATATTTTCATGACATATTTGTCATTATATGTTATGAGTAAAATAATAATATATGGTAAATATAATATATATTTTTTACATTAAATTAATAGAATAGTTGAAACTGATTGTTTAAGGATTTTTTTTTGAAAATAAATAATAGGTTGGCAGAAATATTATACATAAATAAAATAAGATAAGGGATAAAATTAAAAAACAAATTTAATTATTAGATGGAATATCAAAGGATGTATTTTTATAGAAATAAAATTAGTATATAAAACTATAAACTTGAAATTGTAAATAGTTAATTCATTTCTACTTTGTGAGAAAATAAAAAAAAATGAAACTATAATTTATCAAAGAGAAATTTATATGAATGGTTGAAAAAAATATGCAGTGATTTGGGTATCATAGAACCAATAATTTAAATAACATACAAGGATAAATAGCCAAACCTCTATTAACATTAAAATAAAACAAGAAACCATAAAATATAAAAAATACCATACACCAGTGAATAAACAATACAAAGACCTCAATAAAGTTTTGATTACTAATAAGATCACCTAGGAAAACAAAACACAATAAGATCTATATAAGTGGTTAAAATAGTATATCTATAATAAAAAGTGGTCATTAAAAAATTTCATTGAGAAAAAAACATAAAAACATCAATAACTTACTGCCATAAATTAAAGGAGAAGTATAAGATGAAGAAGAAATGGAATCTAAACCTAAAATGTAGGGATTGGATGATTCATGGGCTCCAGAGTAAGAATGAAGACAAAACTACTTCTTCCAGATGTGATCAAACAGGTAAGAAATAAACTTTCCATATTTAATATCAGAGAATATAATGATGATCTTAGATTATAAGGATCAAGATCAGGTAGATTATATTTGAAGATGGAATATTTAAAATCATAAATACTTGATAACCCCTTGGATAATCCAAGGATCTCAATTAGAAAATATGAAGGAACTTCAGCAGAATCACCTATAAAATCATTATATAAAAGGATAGTTGGAAAAATGAATATTTGATTACCTATATATGAGGATGGAGAATCTCATATAGGATATATGAGATCTTCATTAATCAATTAAAAGATAAAGGAATGGGATATATTGGTGAAACTAAGAATCTATGGAACTGTATGTATTGAACTAGTTGATACAGGATGTACTTTCTCTTGAAAAAGAATCCATTTTTCAGGATTAACCTGGGAATCCACAGAGTTGAAAGTTATAGTAGGTAACAATGCAACAACTGTGATTCATGAAGTGTCAATAGATGTTTAGATAGAACTCAATGTATTTTTTTTATAAATCATATGATTTTATTTATTCCCCAATTTCCAAATGACTTATTGATTGTAAATATATTCCTAAGAGATATTATCATGTAATGATATTTTTAGAAGGAATTATCCTCAATAATTATTTGATTCTAGCCACTCTTGGAAAAACCAAAATGGTTCTAGAAAATAAAGTCTTTACTATCCAATTGGAAAACTATCTAGACAAGGATAAATAATACCACATATTGATTTATAAGTGGAAATAACTAGTTGGGTTGATAGATATGAGGATAAATAAATAAGATACATTAGCCAAGATAAGATAATACATATAAAAAAATGGCCAGAAAACCCTATGAAATTGTGGTAGAAGGCAATGTAAGAGGATACAATTACCCTTAAAAATCCTAATGTGGTGATTATAGGAAAGGTAATTACCTATACAGATGGAATGATTAAGGATTTTGAGAAAAATATTCCATAACTAATCAGTATTATATTAATCAGGCATACTAAAAGTCATAATAGTAGTGTGACATTCATGGTAATGAATCATACTAAGAAGCAGTGTGGTAAATTCAGGATGGTTATCGATTATCATGTTCTAAATTGTTCCAAAAAAGATGATGGATATAATTTTACTATTTATGAGGCTTTAAGAAGAATTATTAGGAATTAAAGACTAATGATATGTTCTAAGTTTGACCTCAATTCAGGATATTGGAAGATTAAGATCAAAGAGAAGGCTATCCCATTGACAACATTTACAACACAATTTCTCTTGTTTTAATGGACAATTATGCCATTTGAGATCAATAATTACCTAGGAATATTCCAATAGATAATGGATAAGGCATTAATTATATTATCATAGTTCATGGAAATCTACATTAATGTTGTTCTCATATCTAGTAAAAATATAGAAGATCATATCAAGCATCCACAACAGCCAGATGAAGTATTTAGAAAATAAGGGATGATAATTTTAGAAAGGACGATCATTTGGATAAAACCAAAGATATAATTATTGATATTATAGATCCAAGTGATTATAGATATTCTTTAACCACATATTTCATTGAAGTTAGAATCTTTCCCTGATGTGATTACAGATCCTAAGAAGATATAGGTGTTTCTTGGAATAATAATATATACCAGAGAATACATTAAATATTTAGAAAAAATCTCAGTTCTAATACAGAGGAAGGTGTATAGTAAAGTACCCTAGAATTGGAAAAAATAATATTATAAAGTAATCATAATTATAAAGTAGAAAGCTTGGAACCTTCCAGAATTAGAGTATCCAGATGAGAGTGAAGACCAACTTATCTTAGAAATAGATACATTAGACTTAGTATGAGGATATATCCTAAAGATAATAAAAAACCATGATGAAAGTATTAGTAGATATTGTATTGGATGATTTAATGGGATAGAGAATAATTATCCTATATATGAATGAGAATTTCTTATAGTCCTTAAAGTAATTAGGGCCAATGAGATTTTCTTGGAAAAACATTTCGTTATAAGAATTTATAGTTCTTATATAAAGAACTTCATGAAAATAAAATTAAAAAGTATTACCCAAGAATGATTAGTACAATGGAGGAATGAATTAAAATACTATAACTTTAATATAGAAAATATTAAAGTAAAAGATAATTTCATTCCAGATGCACTAACATGCTACTTTGACTCTTATAGGTGAAATGGAAGAAGGTAGCATATCAAGGAAATGAAAAATTTTCATTAATAATAATTATATGGAAGAATGCCTAGTTATAAAGGAAGAAAATGATAGAAATATGAAAAAGAAGAAATTATAGCAAAGAATATCCTTTAGAAGCAAGGATCTTCATATAGTAAGGTTGGATGATCAAACAACACATGTTCTTCAACTAGGAAGGCTGAAAAGCTAAGAAGTGTTGAAAAAATATCCCTAGACATCAAATATAAGGATAAAATCCATATTGTTTGAAATTATATATTTTTTCATTTTCAATAAAACCCCTATAAAAGCGGTTTTATCATGAATCCAAAACATATGGCCTGGTCGGACCATGGGCCTACCCATGACTGAAACCCACCCCACAAAACCATTCGATTAGATGCCTTAGTCCCCACACCATACACCACCCATAATAGTATCCCATAGTTGTGCTGCAGCTACCTACATCACACATACATTACCACACCTCGAAGCCACTGTGATGAATACAACGACTGTCACTGCTTCACTAGATGATGCTGTTGAAGAGACTGGCCTTCAAAAAAGACATTATAACACTCATTGTATAGAAAATCCAAGAAACATGAAGGATCTAAAGAAATAGATGATATAAAAAATGGAATATATAAAGGAAAAGAGAAGACTATTTTGAAGAGTTGGTCTAATAAAGTAGAAAAGGAACATGAGAAGCAACAAAAGGTTCAGAATATTCAGCATGAGCAAGACCAAGAAATCCTAGATGATGAGCTAGAAGAGGAGTCAAATCCATCAAAGGAAATATGGAAATATTTACAAATGATTCCAAACATTTATAGGAACAAATCCAAAACTGTATATAATATGATACAAAAAATAAGGATGATCGGATATTCAAGAGGGGTATGAACCATGTTCTAGATATGATCGAAGAATCCTAATACCTTTTGGAGGATTATAAGAAGATAGATTGATATATTATTAGTATGATCATTACAAAATATATCTATCTTAAGGTACAAGTTTTTGATCTTCTTGATAAATTTAAGAAGATCAAGGAAATAGGAATGAGAGAATATTAGTCTTGAAAATATTTTAGAGGATTTTAGGAATAGGGATTCCAAATCATTATATACCAAACATGCCATTAGAACTAGAAGATTTTATCAAATTCCAGAAGGATTTTTGAATGGGAGAAGTATAGTTTTTGGTATTTAAGAAGATAAATTCCAAATTTAATTGGGCACCATAGAAAGCGAAGATGATTATAAACAATGCATACCCAAGTTTTCTATGATGGGTTTCACACATCAAACCTATTAGATCAATAGATAGATTGACCATTCTATAGAACCTGTACCCAAAGTACTAGACTAAAGGACCCATCAAAAAGGTGTTCGAGAAATCATTGTTTAGTGATAAAGAATATATAAATTTAAATTTTAATAGAATCCATTATAAACAAATCCACATCACATGGAGTGTTTATCCAATTGATTCAAAATCAATGAGAAAATATTGTATGTTCTTTTTAGGAGAAATGTGCTAGTCTCTATCAATTCAAGAGACATCCATATGGTAGAAATGGAATACATGACAGATTTAATGATGGAAGTAGATATGATTCTTTAAGAACTCAAGATGTGGAAGGGACATAAAGAAGATATCTTTATTGTTAGAGAGTAGATCAAATGCACCATCAAAGAATTGATGGAGATAAAGGAGTTAGAGAAATAAGTCTCAGTCGGTGAAATTATCAATGATCTGTATGATGTGAAAGGATCATGGGTGCTAATATAGACATGAATCACATCTGGAATGACTAATTAGATCAAATTAGAAATGTCAATTATCTAGATTTTTTATATGTGAAATATAAAGTGGGAGTTTTTTGGTTGTGATCTCCACCTTTTTTTTCTTATTTTTTTTATTTGTCGGAAGAGTGAGCTGTAAAATTCTCCTTTATGTCGGGTCTTACAGTGGAATTTGAGTTAGTTTCTCAGGCAAGCTGAGTCCAAAGGCCTATATAAGGGACCCCCTACCCATTTTTTGAGTAAAGAATTTGAAATAGGAATCAGTACAATTTCAAACATTCTCTATCTATTTTCTCTTCAAGACTTCATATTCTTCATGCGAGGTGATTCCAAGTGATATCATGTTAGTTGAAGATAGTTAGTCCCCTTATAATTTTGGATATTGTTGTTCTGCCCTACCCGTGAGAGATTTTATAGCATTTCTAGATTCCTTAAGTGAAATTCTAGGAGAAGTCCCTGAGAGACCATCAGAGACTCACCACTAGTAAAATCTCCTTGAGGACTTGAAATTTTTTTAGGGATATCGAACACACCACTAAACAAATGCCAAAAAATCAACACATTGGGCTACATGTAGGTGTGTTTAATGGGCCTATGTCCTATGAGACAACCCAAATTTATGAGGCATTCAAAAAAATGATCCACGTTTTAAATATACCAACACCCACAATCATGCACCGACCCCACCACCACTACTATTGAAACATGAATATTGAGTGGAACGCTTTATCAACACTAAAAAAATTGATAAAGGATTTGGTTTTATCAGTGCTAGATAAAAGCACAGAAAAGGGTATATTTATCAATGCTAAAAAAATCACCAACAAAATTACCAGCTTTATCAACGTTTTTTTTAGGAGTTATAAAGGTTATATTTATCAGTGCTTTTATCTAGTGTTGATAATAGTAACCTTTATTTGTATGTTGTTGGCATTGATAAAAGGTGATATTCTTAGAAAAAATTATATATTATTAAAAATCAAATTTAATATAAAAATATATTTATATTGATATATATATATATAACATTTGTTTAATTATGATTTATATAATACTAAATATGTATTTACACTTAATATGTCATATATTTAGGGGAAAATGGTTTATAAGTTAATTAAAAAAATACCATTAATTAAAAATATTGACTAATTAATATTAATAGACATTTAATAACATTTTTTATATCAATTTCATTTGTTTTTTTTCCATTTGACATATATCAAACTAGTGTTTATATACATTAATTTCACACGTATGTACATGTAAAAATTAATTCAATTTTATATAGAAACACACATATGCATTTTTTTAATATTATCATTTTATTTTTTTATTTATTAATATTAATATTTAATATATTATGTTTTTAATTATTAAATTTTATTAAATTTTATTTTTTTATTTAATATATATTATTTATTACTTTTTAATATATATATTTTAATTAATTAATTCATTATTATTATTTATTTCATTGATAATTTTTTTAATAAATTTTTAATATTTTTTTACTTTTAATATGTTTAATATTTTTGTAATTTTATTTGTTTTTAATATTTATTTATACATATTTAATGATTAATATTTAATGTTCTTAATACGGTTGTAATTCACATAATTAATATATGTATTCATTTTCATTTTAATAAATATTCATTTTTAATTTTTTAAATCTCTATAAATAGTAACTCTTATTAAGTTTTTTAATATTTTTTTAAATATTTTAATCTTTTAATTTATTTCACTCAATTTTAGAATTCATTTATTTAAAATTATTTATTCATTATTAATGTTAATTATTTTTTACTTTTTTTTATAATTTATTCATTTTAATATTTATTTTTTAATATTTTTTCAATTTATTCAATTTTTATATTTTCATGCATATTTATACATTAATATATTTCATATTTTTAATATATGAATATATTTATATTGATATATATATATATTTATATTGATATATATATATATATATTTATAATATTCCCTTAAATATGATTTATATAATAAAAAATATTGATTCACACTTAATAAGTCATATATTTAATTAAAAATGTTTTATAAAATAATTAAAAATTAATATTAATTAAAAATATTGACTAATTAATGTCGATTAATAAACATTTAATAACATATTATATAAATGTCTTTTTTTTCAATTTTACTTATATCAAACCTATGTTATATATATACATTAATTTCACACACACACACACACACGCAATTAATGCAATTTTATATAGAAACACACACACACACACACAATATTTCTATAATGTATTCATTTTAGGATTTTATTTATTAATATTAAATATTTAATATATTATTTTTTAATTAGTAAATTTTATTCATTTTTTATATTTTTATTTATTATATACAATTTATTAGATTTTATTATTTTTTTCCAAATTTACTCATTTTCGATATTAATTATTCATTAATAATATTAATTAATTTTTTTAATATTTTTATAATTTAGTCATTTAATATTTTTTTTTATTTTATCCATTTTTAATTTTTATTTATACATATTTATTCATTAACATTTAATTTTTTTACTATGTTTGTAATTTATATAATTAATATGTATTCATTTTCATTTTAATATATATTCATTTTAATTTTTTTAATAATATATAGAATTAATAACACTCATTCATTTTTTAATATTTTTGAAATTTATTGTTTTTTAATTACAAAATTTCATTTTTTTAAACCTTAATTCATTTAATATTGTATATTAATTAATAATGTTAATTATTTTTTACTCTTTTATAATTTATTAATTTTTAATATATATCTATTTTATTTTTTTAATTAATTAATTTATTTTTAATATTTATTTATACATATTTATTTTTTAACATTTAATGTTTTTAATATGGTTGTAATGTACATAATTATTATGTATTCATTTTCATTTTAATATATATTTATTTTTAATTTTTTAATAATTTATATAATTAATAAATCATACTCATTTTTTAATATTTTTAAAGTATATCCATTTTTAATTATTAAATTTCACTCATTTTTAATATTCATGCATTTAAGATTATTTATTCATTGATAATGTTAATTATTTTTCACTATTTTTTTATAATTTACTCATTTTTAATATTTATTCATTTAATATTTTTGTAATTTATTTTAATTTTTTTATCAGTGCTTAAAAAAATTGATAAAACCCCTTCCGGTCATTTCAAATCAACCCTAATAGAAACCCCACTCATTTACTCCGTTCAGGCCTGTGGAGAACTCGACCACTCCCGCCTCTCCCTTGTGAATTTCTCAGATGAATCAACCCTCCCAAAATCAAAGATATGAGGTTCTTTGTACTCCTTATTAAGCTATCTTTCATTCTTTCACAATTTTTAGTTCTTCATCCCCTATAATTGATCTTTGAAACCCTAGATTCAAATCCCCCTTTTCAATAATATTTTACAATGTGTGTTGAGAAATTGTTTTCCTAGATCCAAGGGGCTTTTACTTTGGATCTTTAGAGTTCCCTCTCATCATGGTATTTTGGAATGTATGGATTCCCTTCACTTTGATTTGTAGGAATATTCTTGTGTGTATTTATTTATTTATGTATATATGTAAATATTAAAAAAATGTATAATAAAATAAAATAAATTTAAATAAATCTATATATATTTAAATATATATATATTATATATATAACTAAATTTATTAAGGGTAGAGTAATTAAACTACATCATCTGAAAACTATTTATTATAATGGAATGACATTATTTATTGATAAAACTATAATTTTATATCTTTTTTTTCATTACAACTATTATTTTCATTGTTTCTTTGAGTGTCCAAAGTGAGTATGGATTTTTTCTTCAGAAAATAATCAAATTTCTTAGAATTTTCAGTAACTCTCTCCTTTGATTTTGAAGATTCTATACTTATTTAAAATTAGGCTTTATATGTTTATACACAAATATGTTTAGACACAAACATATACATAATTATATATTTACACTCAAATTCTGATACTTCGTTTACATATAAATGTATATATACATTATATGTATACCTTGTGTGTATTTATTTATTTTTTGTACAAAATGAATATTTTTGAACCTAATAGGTTTGATATGAATAAAAAATGGATGGATTCTAATTGTATGAAAAATAAGTATGGGGATGGAGTTAAATAGTTTGACAAGTTTGAAATAGAGCATGCATACGACCCTTCTTAAATCCTTTGTCTATGTTTATATTACTATTCAAGATGAATTCATCCAGAATAGTTGGAAGAACATTTGATTTATCACAAAATATATCAAATCTATAAATATTGGACTAAAAACAGGGAAAAATTGAATGTACATATTGACTGAGATGATACTATGATTTATGGATCATTTAATATGAATAATAGTGTAAATGATGATGAAGATCATATAAAAGAAATGAAAATGGAAATTAAAGATGACCTTTATGAATGTCTAAATTTTTTTTAGATGTTAAAGATCTATGTAAAGATACCATTGTATACTGATTTTACTAAATATGAAACATTGTCAGCTGTATTAAAGTTATATAATTTGAAAGCTGGTAGTGGATAGAACCACACTAGCTTTATAAAAATACTTGGTCTCTTAAATGATATACCACCAGAATAAAATATAATTCCTTATGAAAAATATGACACTAAATGAATGGAACATTCAATGGGTATGGTCTCTAAAAAAATACACGATTTTCAAAATAATTTCATATTGTTTCACAAGGACCATGAATCCCTCAGAAAATTCCCTAAGTTTGGAATGATTGAATACCAAAAAGATGAATCATTTACTTAGAAAGTTTTATGGTACTATCCTATTATTCCTTGTTTTAGATGACTATATGGATGTTAAGAAACCACTAGATAATTGACATGGCATGCAGATACAAGAATTAGAGATGTGAAACTACGTCACCCAGTAAAATCTCCTCAGTTGAATAAAATTGATTATGAGTATCCAAAATTTAGAAATGAACTGAGAAACCTCCATCTTGCGTTATCTACATATATAATGAATCCTTTTGGTGTACAAATTAGAAATCATAGTACATGATCATTTATGTTTCTAAATTATAACTTTCCATCATGGTTATGCATGAAGTGTAAATACATTATGTTGCCTCTGTTTATATTTGGAACAAAACAACTCGATAATGATATTGATGTATATTTAGCTCTATTAATCGAAGATCTAAAATTGATATGGGATACAAGTGTTACATTTTATAATTATCATATAAGTAAAGAGTTCACATTGAGAACCATATTGCATAGCATGAAAAATGACCTTCGTTCTTATAGATTTTTTAGGTTAAAACATTAAAGAAATATTAGGGTTTCCCATTAATGAAGATGGTATAAACCCAGTTTGGTTTAAACATTCTTCAAAGAATGTGTTCTTAGGATATCATAAATTTTATCCCAACATAAATACCGATTCTTGATGACATCATTTGATGGAAATATGGAACAAGGTACAACACTGTCTCTACTAACAGGTGATCAACTGTTCAAGAAAGTAAAATATATTGACACTATTTTTGGTAAACCATTTTTGAAAAATATTATGAAATCATCTAATAAAAAGAGATCATTTTTCTTTGAATTATGATACTATAATAGTTTGAACACCATAAATTTTCTTGATGTCATACACATAGAAAAAAATGTGCATGATAGTGTTATTGGAATGATACTAAATGCACTAGAAAAAACAAAATATGGCATTAAGTCTAGTCTGGACATGATTGACATGGGGATAATGTAACGACCCAAAATTTTGAATAAATTTTGTTTGCTAACTTTGTGTGTTATTTTATTTTATACTCAACAAAACAATTTCATTTAATAAAATGAGTATAATTAAAATAAGACCGTTAGGTTTCGACTATTATATGACCGTTGGTCAATATGACCGTTGGAAACTTGATGTAGCGATTATTGTCTATAAATACAAGTGATCTTGATTAATTAATATAGAAAGAAGATTTGATGGCCCCATCCAGTAGTCTCAGGCTGATCGAAGCCCATCTGACAGAACTCAGGAAGAAGGTAGTACCTTTGGGCTTTACTCTGGACCAAACCCAAGCCGAACTTCATCATGTGAAGCTGGAATGGAATCACCTTCGCGAGAAGTTCAAGCTGATAGAAATCACTACTCGGGAAATGTTGGCCGAGCTGCCCCAAGATTATATCACCCTAGCACACCTTACTCTTCGGTCCTATGCTGGTGTTATAAGGGGTTATGTAACGAGACCGTAACTGCCTTGTGTAATCCTTTGATTTAAATAAAAATTATGATGACTTCTTATGGTGAAGTTTGTGAATTTTCAAATGTCCAGATAAATATAGTATGCATATTATTGATGAATTCTAGAAAAAATATATTTTAAAATATTTATGTAAACCTTAAATAATTAATAATGTGTAATTATTTTCAAAAAATGGTCTTCTACATCTGTGTTCAGTATGAAATTTAGAGTCTAATAAGATCAACTTAATTTTTGGTGAATAGTAAATTATGAATAGTGATTTTGTGCTTATTATTAGTAATGAGATCAAATGGATTAAGTAACTTCACTTAAGAAGGTATTAATATAATTTAGGCACCTTGATTAAGTAATGAGATTTAATAAAATAGGTAAATAACTGTTTCAGAAATTATTGGTTAAGTATTAGTTTTTTCAGGTGAATAGTATTTTTTATTTAAAAATTAAATTAAAAATATTTAGAAAATTATTTTCATAAAATGGAGTTCGTTTTTGAAATCAGAGCATCGATATTTGGTTAAGGTGAAATTTTGGGATTTTTCTGAAACAGTTGAATTTTCAGTGAATAGGGTTTTTATTTAAAAATTAAATTAAAAATATTTAAAAAATTATTTTCATAAAATAGAGTTTATTTTTGAAATCAGAGCATTGATATTTGGTTAAGGTGAAATTTTGGGATTTTTCTGAGAAAGTTGAATTTTCGGTGAATAGTGAAAATACAATTTTTGAGTTTCAGGTGTTTAATGAAATCATTAAGGATTTAATAATTATGAAATAATTCTGGTCGACTTATGAATATTAAGATAAGGTATGAGGTGTCCCAAGTGGCCAATACCATGGGAAAATAACATGGGCAAGCCCATGGTTTTTCCAATACCACCGATGAGGTGTCCCTTGGCAATTAATGCTTTGTCCCCTCACTTCTCCTATAAATACCAAGACTTTCCCTCATTAATTTTATTTCCAAATAATTCCCAACTAATTTATGGTCTCTTTACCTCCCAAGGAGTCCTTCCAAGGTTCCCTCAAGCCTCCAAGGTCTCGACCTTTGAGTTTTAGGACTTACGTTTTAAGGTAAGGGATCCTACCTCTCTCTTTCTTTTCATGTATTCTCCTTTATGTCATTTATTTTAAGCTCCCTGTTATTATGTTGGGGATGTTATTTTATATTCATCCTACTATACGTTTCATGTTCATATGATGGGAGACCCCCTCTTTCTCTCATCAATTCATTTTAAGAATGTTTAAGTGGCGCCGTTAGGCTGTCGATTTTTTGTAAGGGATTCTTTCACCCTTCTCATTTTCAAGTTCTATTTTCATGTCAAGTATTTAAAGTTCCTTTTTATTATGTTGGGGTATGATATATATATCAATAATACTGTTATTTTATGTTCATATGATGAGAGACCCTATTTGATCTCATCAATTTATTTTTTGAAGTTTTAAGAGACGCTGTTAGGCTGCCGAATTTTCATAAGAGAAATCTTATTTTTGTCTTCCTTCCATGTTTTTTTCATTTCATATGGTATGTATTTAAAATTTCATTACCATGTTCTTATATCCTTTATATTCTGTCCTTATACTGTTTTATGTATCATTTATGAGTGGGTGACCCATGTCCCTTCTCTTTTCAATATTTTCTAAAACCCTGTAACATAGCCATTATGCTGTAAACTTTTCATCTCAAAATGTCTATCTCTTTTTCTCAAATTATTTTATTTTATTAAGTGAATACTCAAATATATTTCTTCTATAGGGGTTTTCACATATATATCAAAATTTTATTTTTTAATTCTGGTATTTACATACATGAAACCCGCTTTCCTTTTCCGTGGGTTTAAAGTGACATAAAGATCATGTCTTTAAAGAAGTTTTTAAAACGTTATGATTATAAAATGAAACCCATTTATTTTATGATATATGGGTTATTTATGAAATGTTTGATGATGATATATGTGGATAACATGATAATAAAGAAAAATTAAGGGTGCACCCTGATAGCGCTCCAATGCATTGGGTAAAGACTTAATCTCTAGAGATGACCATTTTAACGATACCTTGGTGAATAACCTTGGTAATTTTTTAATGAAACCTTGTGGATGGACCTTGGTGATACGGAAATTATTATCTAAGTTAAATGTTGTAGCCACATATTCAAGTTATTAAACACATTATTTTTATTATGATATGCCTCATGATCTCTTTCTCATGCCTTAATGTTATTTATCATGACTTTATTGGTGTATCTCAAGTTCACATGTAAAATGTTTCTCTTATTTCCCTTACTGGGCCTTCTACTCACCCTATCCTTTGATGTATGCTCCCAGGTTATGATATTCTGTAATGAACTTAGGATGAACAATGAATAATCCTTTCAAGTGTTTAAGAAGAATGTTTTATGTCGTCATGTATTAAGTTCCTGGTTTCTAAGACACTAAAACTTAAAGATCCTTGGTTTTGTATAATGTAGAAAAAAGTTTATGTAATGAAAAAGACAGGATGCCATAGATAAGGAAAGAGTTGGCCCTGGTGAAGGGTGAAAGATGAACTTGTCTTCCTTCTGCATCTTACACTCTATCTAGAAAAGAAAAACTTCAATTTTGAAACTTCCTTAATGGTGTAAAAGTTATAGAGGGGTATTCATAAAATATTAATAATGTTACATCAATAAATAATTTGAAGTTAAAGGGCCAAAATTCACATGAAAATCATATTTTAATTTAATATTTAATAGTTATATATTTATGTTTCATTATTCCTAAAAATGTAAAATATATATTAATCAAAATTTGATTCTTTTCAAAGCTATATGTAGTGAATTTATAGACTTAGTGAAGTTTCCAATCATGAATAAGTAAATTTTATTCATATTATATGAATTGGAGATGTTCTTCACACCACCATTCTTTGATATAATGGTCTACCTGATGGTTCAATTGTTTAGAAATATTCAACTATGTTGTCCTATATATTATAGATAGATGTACCCCATTGAATGGTATATAAATATTTTGAAAGGGTATGTCAAGAATCAAAGTCATCCAGGTGGTTGTATTGAAGAGTGATATATTATTGAAGAAGTAGTTTAATTCTATACCAATTACTTATCAAATATTGATAACATTGGTCTCCTAAAATCTCATCATAGTGGATACCTTATTGGAAAATGGATTTCTGGAAAATATGTTGTTATAATTACCATTATAGAGTGGGAGAAATATCACCTTTACATTTTACATAATAGTGTAAAGGTTTCTATATATATTGAAGCCTACAAAGTAATTATGATACATTTAAATCCATCAAGGGATGAAAAATGAATATCAAATATACATAATAAATAGTGTATAGGATAGTTTCAAGATCATATTTATAAGGAGTTATATGAAAATATGAATTCAATTGTTGAATAACTTTTATGTCTAGGTAGAGGACTAAGTGTAAATGTATTATCTTATAATGATTATATAATTAATGTTTATAAATTCTATAAAAATGAACAACATGAATGAAATATGATGCAAAATAGTGGAGTTACACTTGTGTAAGAATCGATGCACGTATCCGGTTCTAAGGATATTGATCCAATTTATGTGAATATATCATACTTTGATACCATCAAACAAATATATGAGTTGGATTATACAACATTTCAAGTGGTGATTTTCCATTGCAAATGGGTTGACAATAGGAGTGCAGTTGAATTCAATGAATTTGGCTTCATGAAAGTGAATTTTATTATAGAAGGGTATAAGGATGAAATGTTCATAATGGCATCATGATCGATGCAATTATTTTATGCACCATATCCTAAAAAATATAAATCGGTCAATTTTTATATTGGAAACTAAAACAACTATAGGGTTAGATGGAAATTTAATTGAGGATGACCCTTTAATTGGGAGATCATAATAATTTCACAATGGTATCAATATAGATAGTGTCTTGTATGTTAAAGTGGACCATAAGGATGGGGTTTAGATACATAATAGAGTATTCAAATACCTTCAACCTTTTAAAAAAAGAGAGTTCAATGAACTGGTTAAAGTGTTTTTTAATATACAATGATTTTATTTATAATATTATCTGTCCTCTACTGAATTTATATAAACTAAATTAAATGTTTAAATATTCATGAAAATAATGACTTTTACGCACACTGATGTTAACAATCCTGAGGATGAACATACTATCAATGTCAAAACCAAGTAATTGTTAGGGGATCAATGATACGTGGAAGAAAAAAAAAGAGTAGTGTTTAATCACCATGTTATCTAAATTTATTATGGAAAGAAGCAAAGGTATAAAATTTGAGGTTTTATGGAATAGATGTGACCAACCTATTAACCCCAACAAGTCAATTTTCATTAATTACATTGGGGTCACAACTCGAATTCATGTGCCGATTGATATAAATACATGGAACAATGCCATTACTACATCAAGGATAATCATCTGGGAAGATATTAGGGCAATGTTATGATATAATTTCTCTATTTTAGTAAAAAATTATATAATGAAACATTGATTTAATTTTTATTATCCCTCATAGAGTTCATTTATTTTAGATTAATAGTGTAATTTGTATTAATGGTCATTGGAAAAGCACATAGAGGATTTCAGACACTTCTGACAAAGAAGAATCTCAGGGATATGAGGGTAAAGTAAACCCCCACCCACCAACTTTGTATACACACATTATAAACCAAGAAACTCAAAAATATTTCATTATTCACTTTGACGAGGATTCATTTCAGGTGTATTTTAATAGATAATATTTTTTTTGATATTATTTATTTTATCCAATTTGATTCAAAATTATTAATTTATGAAACAAAAAAGGAGTGCTGCAATTAACCAGTGTGCATCAAAACCAATATACCCCTATCGTAAAGTAAGAACGGGGCATGCATCACATGAAAATAAGATGGTATATATTTTAAATCTATAGTAAATGTTTTATGTAATATGAAACAACATATGTTGCATTGTTTATATGCAGATTGATGAATCTGAATCTAAAACTAATTCCATCCAATGTTATATGCTATGGATGGAGGCTCATATAAATAAATAATGATAAATAGTAGATTAAAAAAAAAATAAGTATGAGAATCATGTGTAATTATGACATAATATAAATTTATTATGATTTATAAAAGTATTTCATGAAAATATTTATTTATGTTTGTATGTTTTTATATATTTTAGACATAAAAATCATCATTGGTTACACCCGAAGAACAACTAATTTCAGTAGATTTGAAGTAGAAAAAACAATATGGCTGCGCTAGAGGTGTAGGTTTGGAGTGTGACCTCGAGTATATTTTGAGAATAAAAGTCACAAGGAGATATATATGAGATAATAAAATACATGAATGAATAATTAGATGATTTAAAAGATATTATTTTCTGGTCCAGTTTGGTGGACGAGTACATGAAAAAGGGTCAAAGAGAACCAACGGTAGAACAATGAATAGTACATGAAGAGCCATACCCCACTAGCTTTGTGGCTAGAAATTCCCCTCAACTATCTGTATTACCAAGGAAATCAAATTTTTATAACACTTTATACTAAATGTGAATTAAATGACTATCGATAACTTTATATTACTAAAATCATATAGGGTGAAATTATGTGTGCTTTATATCTATCAACACCCACCCATCACCTTTTTGTAAGGGGCGGGATGTAAAATATCTAAGGAGACATGATACATAATAAATAACACCCAAAAGGTCATGTGAGAGTAAATATTGAAGTATCCCATGATTTGAACATTGAGTTTCCTATTCCTCTTGATGATCTAGATTTCAGCACAATCAAAGATACTATTGGAACTTTCACAGCATGGAAATTTAATCTTATAAAGATACATGAAGATAATGAGGCATGTACTTTACATTTTTTTTTCAAATTAAGAACATTTAATTGTTGATGAAAAAAGGTATGAAATGAGGTATGGTATTATAGACATACAAAATGAAGGGGAAACATAAGATCAGATCAAAATAATCTAGTAGTTCAACCTAGAAATCAAAAGGAACTTCTGAGAGTACCTTTACCCCATCAGTTCCATTGCCACATATATTAACATTATATTTTCATGTGGATATAACATTAAAAGATAAAAAAATGTCCTATATTGAATATGAATATGAAATATTTAGGGAGTCCATTATAGACTTGATTCATATTGAGAGTATAAATGAAATTATCATGTTTGAATAGACGAGAGTCTTGGTTGTTAATTCATATATGAGGTACATTTTCATAATATGATTGTCTAAAAAAATAATCTACTATGTTCATTATAATCAATAACTTTTCATATTTTCTACAAGTGTATATATTACTACCTTATAAAGGGAAACCATTATAAGGAATATTTTGACTCATTAATCCTATTATTATTTCTACACTATAAGATAATTTGGAAATGAAAGAAATTGAAAAAAAGATAATCAACTCATGGAATTTGAAAATAAAATAATAGATGACATACTCTTCTTGACATATAAAATACTAGAGTAAAACTATACAATCTAATCATATAAAATATATATATATATTTTTTTTCATTAATTATTTGTTTTTGTTTTTTAGGAAACACCATATTCTCATCACACTCAATTTGGATACCCCTAATGTTTATTTTTTTGGATCCAACACATAGATTCCCATAAAATATACAACACATGATGTCCATTGTGAATTTTTAACTCACTACAATCAATATTTTATGGATAAGATTAAAATTATATGTTTTAGTTTATGTTTTAGTAAGTTTTTTTTGTTATTATAGAGTGATATATAAATATCATTTAAATAATTTTTTGTGGTTGGTGACTAGATAGAATAATCCTATGTATTTCTTTAAATTAAGACAAATTAAGGTATATATAGTAAGATTTAACTATCAAAACATTTTTAAAAAAATTAATTATTTTGATAAATGTTTCTGTAGTGTCCCAAAAAAAATAATGACAATGATTATGCATATTATGTTTGTAAAGTTACGAAAGATATCATATTATATCAATAAAATAGCATCATGATCGGTAAAAATGTCATACTTTAATATCATCAAACAAATATATGAGTTGGATTATACAACATTTCAAGTTCTGATTTTCCATTGAAAATGGGTTGAAAATAGGAGTGCAGTTGAATTCAATGAATTTGGATTCATGAAGGTGGATTTTATTATGGAATGGTATAAGGATGAAATGTTCATAATGATATCATGATTGGTGAAATTATTATATACACCATATCCTAAAAAATATAAACCAGTCAATTTTTCTATTGGAAACTAAAAAAACTATAGGGTTAGATGGAAATTCAATTGAGGAGGACCCTTTAATTGGTAGATCATAATCATTTCACAATGGTATCAATATAGATAGTGTCTTGTATGTTAAAGGGGACCATAAGGATGGGGTTTTGATACTCGACAGAGGATTCAAATACGTTCAACCTTAAAAAAAGAGAGAGTTCAATGAACTGGTTAAAGTGTTTTTTAATATACAATGATTTTCCTTATAATATTATGTTTTCTCTACTAAATTTATATAATATAAATTAAATGTTTAACTAATCATGAAAATAATGAATTCTACGCACACTTATGTTAACAATCCTGAGGATGAACACACTATCAATGTCAAAACTAAGGAATTGTTAGGGGATTAATAATACGTGGAAGAAAAAAAATACGAGCAGTGTTTAATCACCATGTTATCTAAAGTTATTATGGAAAGAAGTAAAGGTATAAAATTTAAAGTTGTATGGAATCGATGTGACCATCCTATTAACCCCAAAAAGTCAATTTTCATTAATTACATTGGGGTCACGGATCGAATTCATGTTCCGATTGATATAAATACATGGAACAATGCCATGCCTAGATCAAGGATAATAATCTGGGAAGATATTAGGGTAATGTTATGATATAATTTCTCTATTTTAATAAAAAATTATATAGTGAAGCATTGATTTAATTTTAATTATCCCTCAAAGATTTCATTTATTTTAGATTATTAGTGTAATAAATTTGTATTAATGGTCATTGGAAATGCACATAGAGGATTGGAGACACTTCTGAAAAAGAGGAATCTCAGGGATATGAGGGCAAAGTAAACCCCCACCCACTATCTATGTATACACACATTATAAAATAAGAATCTAAAAAATATTTCATTATTCACTATGATGAGGATTCATTTCAGTTGTATTTAAATTGATAATATTTTTTTTGATATTATTTATTTTATCTAATTTGATTCAAAATTATTAATTTATGAAACAACAAAGGAGTGCTGCAAATAACCAGTGTACATCAAAACCAATGTACCACTATCGTAAAGTAAGAACGGGGCATGTGTCACATGAAAAGAAAATTGTATATATTTTAAATCTATAGTAAAAGTTTTATTTGATATGAAACAACATATGTTGCTTTGTTTATATGTATATTGATGAATCTAAATCTAAAACTACTTCCATACAATGTTATATGCTATGGATGGAGGCTCTTATAAATACAAAATGATAAATAATAGATGAAAACAAACAATAAGTATGAGAATCATGTGTAATTATGACATAATATAAATTTATTATTCTTTATAAAAGTATTACCTAAAAATATTTATTTATGTTTTTATGTTTTTATATATTTTATATATAAGAATCGTCATTGGTTGCACCTGAAGCACAACTACTTTCAGTATATTTTAAGTAGCTAAAACAATATAGATGTGCCAGAGGTGGAGGTTTGGAGTGTGACCTCGAGTATATTTTGAGAATAAAATTCACAAGGAGATATATATGAGATAATAAAAGACATTCATTAAGAATTATATGATTTAAGAGATATTATTTTATGGTCCAGTTTGGTGGACCAGTACATTCAAAAGGGTCAAAGAGAACCAACAGTAGAACAATGAATAATACATGAATAGCCATACCCCTCTATCTTTGAGGCTAGAAATTCCCCTCAACTATCTGTCTTACCAAGGAAATAATTTTTTTTATAAAACTTTCTGATAAATTTAAATTAAATAAATATGGTTAACTTTATATTACTAAAATTATGTAGGGTGAAATTATGTGTACTTTATATCTATCAATACCCACCCATCACCTTTTTTAAGGGGCGGGATATAAAATATCTAAGGAGACATGATACACAATAAATAACCCCCAAAAGGTCATGTGAGAGTAAATATTGAAGTATCCCATGAGCTGAACATTGAGTTTCCTATTCCTCTTGATGATCTAGTTTTCAGCACAATCAAAGATACTATTAGAACTTTCGTAGCATGGAAATTTAATCTTATAAAAATATATGAAGATAATGAGGCACGTTCTTTATTTTATTTCTTCAAATTAAGAATATTTAATAGTTGATAAAAAAAGGAATGAAATAAGGTATGGTATTATAGAAATACAAAATGAAGGGGAAACAAAAGGCCAGATCAAAACAATCTAGTAGTTCAACCAAGAAATCAAAAGGGACTTCTGAGAGTACCTTTACCCCATCTGTTCCATTTCCACATATATTAACATTACAATTTTATGTGGATATAACATTAAAATATTAAAAATTTTCCTACATTGAATATGAATAAGAAATATTTAGAGATTCCATTATAGACTTGATCCATCGTGAGAGTATAAATGAAATTATCAAGTTTGAATAGACGAGATTCTTGGTTGTGAATTAATATATGAGGTATATTTTCATAATCTGTTTGTCTAAAAAAATAATCTATTTTGTTCATTATAATAAATAAATTTTCATATTTTCTACAAGTGTATATATTACTACCATATAAAGGGAAACTATTATAAAGAAGATTTTTGACTCATTAATCTAGTTATTATTTCTACACTATAAGATAATTTGGAAATGAAATAAATTGAATAAAATATAAAAAACTCATGACAATTGAAAATAAAATAATAGACAACATAATCTTCTTAATAAATAAAATACTAGAGTAAAACTCTATAGTCTAATCATATAACATATATTTTTCTTTTTTTTCATTAATTATTTGTTTTTTTAGAAAACACCATATTCTCATCACACTCAATTTATATACCCCTAATTTTTATTTTTTTGGATCCAAAGCACAAATTCCCAAAAAATATACAACACATGATGTCCATTTTGAATTTTTAACTCACTACAATCAATATTTTATGGATAAGATTCAAATTATATGTTTTAGTAAGCTTTTTGTTATGATAGTGTGATATATAAATATAGTTTAAATAATTTTTATAGGTTGGTGACTAGATAGAATAATCCTATGGATTTTTTCAAATGAAGAAAAATTAAGGTATATAGAGTAATATTTAACTATCAAAACATATTTTAAAAAAATTAATTATTTTGATAAATGTTTCTGTAGTGTCTGAAAAAAAATAATGACAATGATTGTGCATATTAAGTTTGTAAATTTATGAAATATATCATATTCCATAAATAAACTAGCATCATGATCTGTGCAAATGTCATACTTTAATATCATCAAACAAATATATGAGTTGGATTATACAACATTTCAAGTGCTGATTTTCCATTGAAAATGGGTTGACAATAGGAGTGCAGTTGAATTCAATGAATTTGGCTTCATGAAGGTGGATTTTATTATATAAGGGTATAAGGATTAAATGTTAATAATGGCATCATTATTGGTGAAATTATTATATACATCATATTCTAAAAAATATAAATCGGTCAATTTTTCTATTGGAAACTGAAAAAAATAAAGGGTTAGATGGAAATTCAATTGAGGACAACCCTTTAATTGGAAGATCATAATCATTTCACAATGGTATCAATATAGATAGTGTCTTGTACATTAAAGGGGACCATAAGGATGGGGTTTAGATAATCTATAGAGGATTCAAATGCCTTCAAACTTTAAAAAAGGGAGTTCAATGAACTGGTTAAAGTGTTTTTTAATAAACAATGATTTTCCTTATAATATTATGTGTTCTATACTGAATTTATATAATCTAAATTAAATTTTTAACTACTGATGAAAATAATGACTTCTACGCACACTGATGTTAACAATCCTGAGGATGAACACACTATCAATTTCAAAACTAAGGAATTGTTAGGGGATCAACAATACCTGGAAGAAAAAAATAAGATCAGTGTTTAATCACCATGTTATCTAAAGTTATTATAGAATGAAGTAAAGGTATAAAATTTAAGGTTGTATGGAATCGATGTGACCAACCTATTAACCCCAACAAGTCAATTTTCATTAATTACACTGGGTTCACAGCTCGAATTCATGTGCCGATTGATATAAATACATGAAACAATGCCATGACTACATCAAGGATAATCATCTGGGAAGATATTAGGGAAATGTTATGATATAATTTCTCTATTTTAATAAAAAATTATATAATGAAACATTGATTTAATTTTAATTATCCCTCATAGAGTTCATTTATTTTATATTATTAGTGTAATAAATTTTTATTAATGGTCATTGGAAAAGAACATAGAGGATTTCAAACACTTATTAAAAAGAGGAATCTCAGGGATATGAGGGAAAAGTAAACCCCCACCCACCAGCTATGTATACACACATTATAAACCAAGAAACTCAAAAATATTTCATTATTCACTATGATGAGGATTCATTTTAGGTGTATTTTAATTGATAATATTTTTTTGATATTATTTATTTTATCTAATTTTATTCAAAATTATTAATTTATGAAACAACAAAGGAGTGCTGCAAATAACCAGTGTGCATCAAAACCAATGTACCCCTATCGTAAAGTAAGAACGGTTCATGTGTCACTGGAAAGGAAAATGGTATATATTTTAAATCTATAGTAAAAGTTTTATGTTATATGAAACAACATTTGTTGCTTTGTTTATATGCAGATTGATGAATCTGAATCTAAAACTACTTCCATCCAATGGTATATGCTATGGATAGAGGCTCATATAAATACAAAATGATAAATAGTAGATGAAAACAAATAATAAGTATGAGAATCATATGTAATTAGGACATAATATAAATTTATTATGATTTATAAAAGTATTACATAAAAATATTTATTTATGTTTGTATGTTTTTATAAATTTTAGACATTTGAATCGTCATTGTTTGCACCCAAAGAACAACTACTTTCAGTAGATTTAAAGTAGCTAAAACAATATGGCTGCTCTAGAGGTGTAGGTTTGGAGTGTGACCTCGAGTATATTTTGAGAATAAAAGTTACAAGGAGATATATATGAGATAATAAAAGACATGCATGAAGAATTAGATGATTTAAAATATATTATTTTCTGGTCTAGTTTGGTGGACCAATACATGCAAAATGGTCAAAGAGAACCAATGGTAGAATAATGAACAATACATGAAGATCCATACCCCACTAGATTTGAGGCTAGCAATTCCCCTCAACTATATGTCTTACCAAGGAAATCAATTTTTTTATAACACTTTCTGCTAAATGTGAATTAAATAACTATCAATAACTTTATATTACTAAAATCATGTAGGGTGAAATTATGTGTGATTTATATCTATCAACACCCACCCATCACCTTTTTGTAAGGGGAGAGATGTAAAATATCTAAGGAGGCATTATACACAATAAATAACCCCCAAAAGGTCATGTGAGAGTAAAGATTGGAGTATCCCATTATCTGAACATTGAGTTTCCTATTCCTCTTGATGATCTAGTTTTCAGTATAATCAAAGATACTATTAGAACTTTCGTATCATGGAAATTTAATATTATAAATATAAATTAAGATAATGAGGCATATACTTTACATTTTTTTTTCAAATTAAGAAACTTTAATAGTTGATAAAAAAATTTATGAAATGAGGTATGGTATTATAGACATACAAAATGAAGGGGAAATATAAGGTCAAATCAAAACAATCTAGTAGTTCAACCAAAAAATCAAAAGGAACTTGTGAGAGTACCTTTACCCCATCAGTTCCATTGCCACATATATTAACATTAAAATTTCATGTGGATATAACATTAAAAGATAAAAAAGGTCCCTACATTGAATATGAATAATAAATATTTAGAGAGTCTATTATATACTTGATTCATCTTGAGAGTATAAATGAAATTATCAAGTTTGAATAGATGAGAGTCTTGGTTGTGAATTCATATATGATGTACATTTTCATAATCTTTTTTTCCAAAAAAATAATCTACTATATTCATTATAATCATTAACTTTTCATATTTTCTACAAGTGTATATATTACCACCATATAAAGGGAAACCATTATAAGGAAATTTTTTGAATCATTAATCCTGTTATTATTTCTACACTATAAGATAATTTGGAAATGAAATAAATTTAAAAAAGATAAACAACTCATGACATTTGAAAATAAAATAATAGACGACATAATCTTCTTAATATATAAAATACTGGAGTAAAACTCTACAATCTAATCATATAATATATATATATATATATATATATTTTCATTAATTATTTGTTTTTGTTTTTTAGGAAACAACATATTCTCATCAAACTCAATTTGGATACTGTTAATGTTTATTTTTTTGGATCAAAAGCACAGATTCCCAAAAAAAATACAACACATGATGTGCATTGTGAATTTTTAACTCACTACAATCAATATTTTATGGATAAGATTCAAATTATATGTTTTAGTTTATGTTTTAGTAAATTTTTTGTTATGATAGAGTGATATATAAATATCATTTAAATCATTTTGTGAGGTTTGTGACTAGATAGAATAATCCTATGTATTTCTTCAAATGAAGAAAAATTAAGGTAAATATAGTAAGATTTAACTATCAAAATAATGACAATAATTGTGCATATTATGTTTTTAAATTTAAGAAAGATATCATATTCCATCAATAAACTAGCATCCCTGAATAGGTATTTTTGAAGGTGATTAGAATTTTATTTAAAATATTTTTTAATCATTTGTTTGCCTATATTTTCTCAATACCACATGGATTTTTGACAGTCAACTTACTGAAAATAATAATTATATTTTTTAGAGATTATTGGGAAGAGTATGTGGTGCTAGAATGTTTTATGACATAAATTTATGGTTATTAGCTATAATTTTTTTTTATTTCACAGAGATCATGATGTGTTGGATGAATGTCAATATGACACATGATGTGGATGATATGACTCAAAGTGTATGTTTTCAATATAATAATATCATTTTAGTCTAAAATAGGATTCATATAGCCAAAACTGAGAAAAAGAGCTTGTATTTTTTTTGATAATTTTGTAAAATGACCCATAATTTATTTTTGACATTTAGGAATCAAACAAACATCTATCCAACATGTAACATGGATATAATGACTCAAATTATTATTTTTAAATATAATAGTTTCATTTTAGTCTTGATCATGATTCACATAGCCAAAAGTGAGAAAATGATCTTATATTTTCTTGATACTTTAGAAAAAAATCCATAATTCATTTTTTATGTGTAGGAATTGAATGAAAATTAATATAATACACAATGTGGCCAGTATTATTCCAAGTTCATATTTTTAATATAAAAGCATCATTTTAGTCTAAAACATGATTCACATAGCCAAAATTGAGAAAACAATCTAGGATTGTCTTGATACATTTTTAAAATGATCCATAATTCATTTGTGATGTGTGGTAATTAACTACACATCAATCCAAAACACGATGTGGCTAGTTTGACTCAAACTGCATGTTTTGACATTAAAAAGGTGTCTTTTACACTAAAACACATGTCAAATATCCAAAAAGGAGAAAATAATCTCATATTTTTTTTATAATTTAGGAAAACTATCCATAATTCATTTTTGATTTTTAGGAATTGACCTTACTTCAATCTGACACAAGATATGGCTGATATGACTCAAAGTGATTATTTTCAATATAAGTGTCATTTTTGTCTAAAACCTGATTCATATAGCCAAAAACGAGAAAAAAATCTCATATGATCTTGATACTCTAGAAAAAAATCCATAATTTATTTATGATGTGTAGTAATTGACTAAAGATAAATCCGAAAGGTATGAATAAAAGTGCATATTTTCAATATAATAGTTCCATTTTAGTCTAAAAAATTATTTAGATAGAAAAGAATGATCAAATGAGATCATATTGTCTTGATACTTTAGGAAAATGATACATAATTAATTTTTTATGTGTATGAATCAACCATATATAAATTCGACACACGACATGGATGATATTACTTAGAGTGAATGTTTTCAATATAATAGTGTTATTCTAGACTAAAACACAATTTAAATATACAAAACCAAGAAATCATTGGGCATGTATTGTCTCAAAAATACTCTATAAATCTTATTGATTTTGATTCTCAAAAATACCCTTGTTTGTTTTATTAATGAAATTACTTTAAGTATTTTTCAAGAATATATTTCTTGAGAATATTATTTTATTTATGGGTTATAATATTTGTTAAAGTATTCTAAACATGTTTTGAATTTTTTTTCAAAACACTGTTCATACCATACGTTTGTTAGTATAATTTATGGTTCAAAAACTCAACGTTTGGAATAACACGTATGGATCATGTACCCTACATTATTGGAAAATTATTGTTTATCAACCCTATTTTTAGATGGAAACCTATATTTTAGAAAAGGGGAAGTAAAGATAAACAACCCCATGTTTGTAAGGAAGCCTATGTTTAAGGAAAAAAATGTATGCTACATCAACCTTACTTTAGAAATCAACTGTACGTTGTCAACCCTATGTTTGGAGTTTTTTTTCATGTGATGGAACCCTATATTTGACTATCCAATGAAAGAGTTTAAATTAAAGATATTTTCCATGATTTCTACAAAAATATTGATTAAAATAAATATTGTTTTAAATATGTTTTATGATTGATTAAAAGGCTCGTATTCAACAAAGAAAATGGTTCCTATTTCCAAGGTAAGTTATGACTCTCTTGAATGGTTTAAATTTTAATGTTTGTGATTTTTCATGAAACATTCTTGGATCTTCTCAACTGAAAGAAAGAAAAATATTTTTATATAAATATTAATATTATTTTCACTTTCTGTATGATTTTTTTATATATATACAATATATTTTTGAATATATAACTTCTTAAAAGAAACAAAATATCGAGTGAATATGTTATTTCTGAAGAGGCTACACTTTAAAGATATACATGTTTCAATATCATGTTGCTATGTAACTACTGCTATTGGTTTGTTACTATTTTTATTGAAGATCATAAGCAACCAAAATCACTTCAAAGTTATTATTTATTAAATACATTCATCTTTGAAGAAGAAGATTCATATTCTATCAGTTATTATTGAAACTATTATTAACAACCTTTTTATTCAATCAAATTAAACTCTTTTGATTTATTGGAGTTTTGATTGCTCAAACTCAGTCATGGAAGAGTATTATCTTCTTAGACTAAGATGTGGAGAATCTGGTTTCCTATAAAATAAACAGAAGGCTCTATAAAACCTTATTTTAAAGGTTTCAACTACATTTACTTATTTTTGAAGGTCTTGTGATAAGAGGACCTTTCTAGTGAAAATCACTAAGCCTACACAGAGAGAGAGAGTTAGTGAAGTGGAATAAGTGATCTTTTTTCCCTGAACCACTATAAAAATTAATTTTTTATTCTTTACTATTTATCTACTGTTCAAACTACTTACAGAAGAGAACACTACATATTTTCATAAATTTCAAAGAAAGCTAAAATCTAGAATCTTTCAAGATTATTAAAAAGAAGCAATTCACCCCCATCTGGTGTATCTTTGTATTATTCCAACCTAACAATTAGTATCAAAGGAGATATTTTTGGATAAATCATATAAGATTTATAAATCTCAATGTATAAGGTCTATAGAAATAAAGATGTAGATGGATGATCCTAGAGAGGGTATGTCGATGATACATGCTCCATAATTCAATAGTGATAACTATGGATGTTGGAAATCTCGTATGATCATCTATCTTAAAAACCTTTGATTTAAAGTATATATAAATATTATCACTCTATATACAATTCTTAAAAAACCATAAACATAGTATGTTTCTAAAGAAGCTGAGTATGGCATCAACTCAAATGAAATGAATTCCATCATTTATGGACTTAGTATAGAATAATTAAATTGAGTATCATAATTTCCTATTTCTTATAAAATGTAGAAAATTATTATTATTTTATATGAAGGAATTGATAATGCCATATAGTTAAGGTATGATACTAAAAAACTGAATTTTGATTCCTTCAGAATATAAGATGGTGAGAGAATCACCCAAATGAATGGGTGATTAATAGAAATAGTTAATGACGTTGCATCTCTAGGAACTGAAATTAATCAATCAGAACAAGAATTAAAAATACTTAGAGTACTACCCACAAAATGGAATGGGATATTTGTATCTATAAGGAAATCATCACCAGTCAAAGATTTGAAAATGAAAGAATTGATCAGAACCTTGATGATGTAAAAAGTAGAGATACAAGCTAAAGAAGAAGATCATAATATAGTAAAAATGGAAAAAATTACCCTTAAAGTTACATATTATAAGCATGAAAATAAATTGAAATAAGATGTCAAAATATTAAAGGATTTAGACTACTTAGATTCTGAAATGGAACTGAATCAGCTGGCTAGAAAATTTAGAAAATTATATAGGAAAAAGAGAGGCTTCAAAAAATCCTTTAAGAAAGATGAGAAAGGATCTAAAGAAGTAATATGCCTTGAATGAAAACAGATGGATCATATCATACCTTATTCCCCCCAGTTAAAATAATAAAAAATAAAGATAGAAAAGAAGAATCAGAAGAAAACTAATTATGAGCATAAATGAAAAAGAGCTATGAAGACTACTTGGAGTGTTTCTAAGGACTCCCAAAGCTCTTCCAAATCTGATTTAGAAAAAGATCCAAAAAATCTAAAAGAAAACATGTGCTTTATGGATAAGGAATAAAATGAGGTAATAATTATATTATTCTTCTATTTAT
This sequence comes from Viscum album, assembly GCA_963277665.1. NCBI lineage: Eukaryota > Viridiplantae > Streptophyta > Magnoliopsida > Santalales > Viscaceae > Viscum > Viscum album. Next base: position 385,432,237 of record OY728120.1, on the reverse strand, counting down.
GATTCTAATAGCCACTCAAGTAGATAATTAGCTTCTTATTGATTGATTCTTAAATAAAAATATGATTCTCTAGTAAAAATTCATAATTCATTAAAAAAAATTCATAATACTATTTTAAGTGAAAATGATGCAATTCTAAAACAATATCAAGAATAAAAAGAAAATTTTAATACATCTACATTAAATTTTACTATTTATGAAAGGAGAGTACAAGAATTACAAGATGAAGTAGAATCATCAAAAAGTTTTTCTATTATTTTAACTAAAGGAGAAAAATATCTAAATGAGATTCTTGAAAAAAATATTATTAAAAGGGGAAAAATATGGAATAGGAAGTAAAGGAGAAAAACAAAAATTATATAAAAAATATTTTGTGCCAAGTTCTAAAAATGATACCTGTTTCCATTGTGGAATGAAAAAAACATTATTCTAACAACTACTGGTTAAGAAATATGTATATTAGTGTAATTAAAAAGGTTTTTATTTCCAAGAATATGTTTGAAACAATTAATGTAAATTTTGGTAAAATAAGGAATATCTGGATTTATATATCTTTTCTTGCTGACATAGGTGGACCTCAAAAAATATGGGTACAAAAAAAACTCTTGTTTAAATGATTTTTTGAGAAAACAACCACATGAACAGAAATGTTGTATGGTATATGGATAGTGTCTTCTCAAGACACATGAGTGGAAAATCTTCCAACTTCCATACACTGGAAAAACTGGATGGAGGTGTAGTCACCTTTGGAGACAATTCTAAAGGTAATATAGTTGGAGATCCAAAGTCAATCACAATAAAAAAAGTGATATATGTACAAGGGCTAAAGCACAACATGATAAGTATCTCTTAACTCTATGATTATGGTTTTTATATTAATTTATTTAACAATCCCTACTTAGTTTTCTAATATAAACTGCTTAAATTTAGAGAAACTAGAACTAAAAATGTTTATACTTTGGATTTTGATTCCTTATGTAAACAAAAATTGAATTGTTTAACTACTGAAATAAATGAGTCTTGGATCTGGCATAGAAGAAACAAACACTAAAATATATTTACCTTATATAAATTGTCTAAGAAACACTTAGTTTATGATTGTAATGTCTCAAATTTTCTGTGTATTATTATTAAATATTATATGGAATTATGTCAAGACCAGGATTTGTGACGACGTGTGATTTCAAGGCCCAGAGTTCCCAGAATAAATGTTTGAAATAAATTAAACTTTTAAATAGCGAACACAAGCGGTTTTCCTAAAAAAGTGGAATAACTTTTAAATGGGTTCCCAGATCAAAAATCCAAGGGTATTGTTGCATTCAGAGCAACAACTTTACCTTTGGAGAGGCCTAACATAGAGCAGCGCGGTTCGACAATAGAAGTTAATTTTTAGACGTTTTAAAGGAAATAAAATAAATTAATAATTTATTTTATTTTAAACATTTCCATGATGTAGAGACATGTTAATTGGTTTTAAATAACTAGGAGCCTAGGGTTAGGCTCATAACCCTATAATTCTCTAGATGTGTGGAGAAAAGACCCCTTGGATAAACCTCTTGACAACGAATGATGACGAATCGACTGTTTGTGAATCACGACGCTAGTGGAGTTAGAGGATATCTTTGACGACAATAGCATACTCCATCTTCATCAATAATTGATCCTATCTTGAGGTAATGGTTTTGTTTTGATTTCATTTTACCCATTATTGGATTAAACAATGAACGTGGATCAACCCACGAATAAGTTGACCTGCGAATCATTCGTTCTTGCAAGAGGGTCTTTTATTGGGTTCATTTTGGGGAATTGATCCATGCTTGATTTGATTCATATTTTATTTGTTATATTTGATCCTTATAACTAGAGAGGATCAATTCTATAACAAATTATGGTGGAGGTTCATTCCTTGATTTTATATTTGGATTTCCCCCTTTTGACCCTATATTCTTTGCATTCTTCATGGGTTTATGAACAATGGATCGTTGCACGTCTGTTTCGAAATGCAATGATCCTAGATTAGTGACCTGACATCGTGAAAACCTAGTGGAGGTGTGACGATGATGGCGGATGACGAATCAACATGGATCAAAAGAAATAATTCTTTAATCATTCTTTTCCCTAATGATCAAAACACATTTTTGGAGACGATCAGATGATCAAAACTTACCGAATCGGTATTTTCATGATGGGACGACCTAGGATATTGAGTTTTATGGTGATAGTATGGCTGGATCAAGAATAAAATCTTCACTAGAAGCGTCAGATGATGAATAATGTTTTCTAGAAAAACGCGACGAACATGGTGTGTTATACGAAGAACATGGCATGTGGGGCCGGCTCTGTGATGAATAGGGTTTTGCGATGTAGGAAGATATGACAAGACATGTGATAACTGTCACAAAACATGTGGGTCCTTACGCGGGACTCGACGTATATCTTAGATGATACATGGACACAGGGTGAGGTACATTCCATGTACTCCACCACACGACCAGACTAGGCTGGTTACGTGGGTTACCCTTTGTACTAGTACATGGGTTGACATACACGGGTAGAATCCTTGTACAGGAACATGGATAGTGTACACAGAGAGAACCCTGGATAATCATACATGACATGTGACCATCACTACATGCCATGTATGTTCTTTTTAAATGACATGTATTCTAACTCAGGCCATTGCACACAGGAAATACCTAAAGTTAAGGGACACAACGTGTGACCTTGCTATACTCCATGTACTCTCTTCTACATGGCTTGATCTCCTTGTCCACCAATCCTTAGACAAGTTTCATTTGGGTTAGTTCCCCCCTTTGCTCATTCCCTTAAAGTTCAGGTATCGTTTCTATCCATAGGAGTATGATCCCTTCACCATGACTTTTTTGATAGAGTTAGAATCCCTTTGAGAGGACCATAGCGAGATCCTATACCCATTATTATCCCTAGGTAGAGTTAGGTATCAATGTGAACAATCCTACAGGACACCGATCCTCTACTTAGAAGGTGAATCTGGATTAGTTATGGTATACGACAAGGCCCTGGTAGTGATCCTCATCCGTGTATCATGATTTTCCCCCACTCAGGAGTGAGTTCTCCTGGAATGAGTGAATCCATTCTATCTTCATATCTATTAGTGTGTCTATCTCTCTCATGAAACTTCTCGACTAATGTACTTCTCAAACAGGCATCATAAGAGCTATCAGAATCATGGAGTGAGTTCTCCCAGATGAGTGCTTTGTGGAATCTTGGAATTGAATCCCTAGCATGGGTATGCAGTCATTGTGACTTACTTATAGATTATGGGTATGAGTTTTGAGTATATCTAGATATGTTTCTCTTGTTATATGTTCTGTATACATATACTGTGTTGAGATGAATATACCTTTAATTATGTATTGATTTGTGGTTTTTAGGGTCCTCTACTAAGTATTGTTATACTCACACCTACATGGTATTTTATCACACGTGTTGTGTCTTGTGCAGACGAGTGTCCTTTTGATGAAGTCCAGGAAAGACTAGGACCAGACTAAGCTTTGTGAGCTTACTTATAGGATGAGGTGTTCCTACGACTACGAGCAAGTCCTAGTACCTATTTATTTCTTACAGGTTGGACTTTTTAGTTTTTAGAATCTTTGTTTTGGTGGGCTTGTATTCTGGCTGAGTTTACTTTCCGCACTTTACTTCTTGTTGTACTCTGTTGGTTGGGTTTAGTTGTATGCATGAATTTTGTTCCTTAGTGGTTTTTACATTTTATAATTTGTGGGCTTGGATATGTGTGCGTGTGTACAAGTACTTAATAAATGCCTCCCATGTTAGTGATATGCCTACTCGGTGCTAGTCACCAGCCCCTGGACTATTGGAGGTGGGCTTGGGGAGTCGCGACATGGGCCCCACTGGGACGGGTCATGACAGACTGGAATAAGAGGTTTTTGAATCTACCTTAGGACCAAGAGTCTATGATATTTTTTTGGGGAAATAATGTTAAGTGTTTCAAGCTCACATTTCAGAACATGGACTCCAGTGTTGGTACGGGCGGCTGATGTAACCATACACCAAGACTCTGATAACCTGCTTTTTGATTCGGTACATGAGAACACTAGTTGTAGGTAAATAAAAAAATGGTACATGAATCATATAAGAATGGGTTGTGTTTTCCATGTCCTTTAGTGTCATCTATATAGATATAATCTTTGACCATGGTATATCTTGTTTCCTTATAGGATGCCTCCACGACGCATACCAGATAGGAATCAGCAGCTCGATCATGAGGATGGTGCCCTCAGTGATGAGTCTTCAATTCAGGGACCAATTCCCTAAGCATTACCTCCAGCTGGTGCACTTGTTGTACCAACACCAATGGATTAGAACATGGTACCTGAAGTACTAGCAGACGAGAAGCATAGGCTGACCACACTCTATGAGTTTCAGAGATAGATACCCCTTAGGTTCTTAGGTGAGCCTGACCCTTAGGCAGTTGAGGACTATATTTAGGTGGTGACTAGAGTTTTCTGTATAGTTAGGACACCCACAGACCAGATGGTGATCCTAGGAGAGATCCTTATTCAGGGTTTAGTGGTATGATGGTGAAGTTTGACCATGCAGACTCATGAAGAGGAGACTCTTTTTCAGATGGAGTTCGAGAAACTCTTCAGGGAGGAGTTCTCTCTAGTTACGCTGAGAGCAGTGTGTATCCAGAAGCTTCTTCAGCTCCAGCAGGGTAGTTTAATAGTGGATGACTACTCTTCGAGGTTCACCAACCTCACCAAGTACTCAATGGATATGGTCAAGGATCATTACTTCAGAACTCAGACCTTTGAGTGAGGTCTACTATGAGACATATGAGCTAGTGTCGTGCCTCTATGAATTTTGACTTATGCAGGAGTGCTCAAGAAAGATTTGGTGGTTGAGAGATTCTTGGATGAGCATTGACAACAAGTGGAAGTTAGTAGTAGGTAGACACGTGTAGAGACCTCGACAATAGGGAGCTGACGTCAGGTACATGCATCAGGATTTGGGATACGTCACAGGAGGAATCAAGATAGGGGATCTGCGGTCTAGATATTTCAGGCTATATCCAGTCAGCCTAGGGAGAGGCGATGCTACTCATGAAATGGCAGGGGACATATTGCTAGAGATTTTCCAACCCATCAAACTGATGACAGGGAGGCAGTGGATGGACCACCGAGGTAGAGGCAGAGAGTGGAGCAGGCAGACTCTCCAAGTGGTAGATGCAAGAGAGGAGCAGGAAGAGCTATAAGAGGTGGAAAACACTTTTACCTACTTCCACCACCACCCCCATGAGGTCCGCACCAGGCTTAGGGAGCTAGGTGACAAGGGAAGGGGAAGCTACATGTAGTTGAGGCGTACAACCCAAGGAATTCAGGGATGATCCGAGGTATGATCTATGTATTTTCTTCCTTATCTACCATACTTTCAGACATAGGTTTCAGTCATTATTTCCTTGCCACATGTCTTGCATGAAGCCTTGAGATTCCGGTGGATATGTTGACTCAACCGTTACACTTTGAGACACCTACGGTATGAGACTCAACGATCACACATCTTTGCCTATAGTGTGATCTTACCCTTGGAGGTGAGAGTTTCGGTTGGAACCTCTTGGTGGAAGCATTGAGGCTTTATGACGTCATTATCAATATGGATTAGTTATCTTTGGTTCATGCCTATATTTACTACTTTAGGCAAAGAGTGAGGTGTGTCCCCAACAATGGAATGAGGTTTTCCTTTGTTGGTGAAAAGGAAACCCTTGCAGCGTAGAATGGGATCATGCTTTGGAGGGTGTAGTCGATCACTCATGATTTGGATAACTTTACCCTTTGAGAATCAGATGTTGTGAGATTTCAGTTCCCAACAGTAGTGGTAGAGTATGAGGATGTATTTCCAAAAGATGTTCTAGGATTAACTCCCTGCTGTGAGATCAAATTCTACATCGACTTATACCTTGGGATAACACTGATATCCTCACTAGAATATTGGATGTATCCCATAGAGCATTTCGAGCTAAGGGTGTAGTTGGAGGATTTGAAAAGAAAGGGCTTCTTAAGACCCAGTGTTTCACCCTGGGCCGCCTCAGTTTTTGTTTCTAAGAAGGCATACGAGAGTTTGAGGTTGTTTGTGGATTACCGATGCCTAAATCAGGTAATGGTGAAGAATAGGTATCCACTACCAAGAATTTATGACCTCTTCAATCAACTGAGAGGTGCGTGATGGTTCTCAAAGGTTGACATTCGATCGGGTTACCACTAGTTATGAGTACGATATGAGGATATATCGAAGATAGATTTCAGATTTCGCTATGGCCACTACAAGTACTTGGTGATTTCTTTCAGTGTGATGAACTCCCCTACAGTGTTCATGAGACTTATAAACTAGATCTTCCAGCCATACTTAGAATAGTTTGTAGTGGTCTTCATCAATGAAATCCTTGTGTACTCAACATCATAGGAGAGCACGCGAGACACCTGTAGATGGTTCTAGATGTACTCTGAGAGCACCATCTTTATGGGAATCTCTCAAAGTATCAGTTATGGATACAAGAGGTCCACTCTCTGGGACTTGTTATCTCATTATATGGATTATTAGTGTACCCAGCCAAGGTCAAGGCAGTGTTAGCATGGGATCCACCCTAGAGTGTGACAGAGGTGTGGAGATTCCTTGGGTTGGCATGATACTACTAGATATTTATACCTGATTTCTCCTAGATATTAGCATCAATCATATCCTTGACCTGGAAGGGGAAATATTTTGTATAGACGGATAAGTGGCAATAGGATTTCTAGCAGTTGAGGTAGAGTTTTATGAGCACACTGATCTTGAGATTTCCAGAAGAGGGTGTCGAGTATGTAGTTTTCTACGACACATCAGGGACTGGGATTGGCTATGTCCTAATGTAGAGACAAGTAGTGATTTCTTATGGTTTTCTCCAACTAAGTCCACATGAGCAGAACTACATGACTAATGATCTTGAGTTAGAAGTGGTAATATTCACGTTGAAGATGTGGTGACACTACCTGATGGAAAAATGGTTTATCATCTACTCTAACCACAAGGGACTCAAGTACATATTCTCTCAAAAGAATCTGAATATGTGGAATAGACAATGGCTGGAGTTCCTTCAGGATTATGACTTTGAGATCATCTATACTATTGGGAAGGAAAACGTAGTAGCTGATGCTCTCAATTGGAGATCAAGGTCACAACTGCTAAGCGAGGCATCAGAGTAGTTGCCCTCACTATAGTTATCCTTCATGGATAGAGATGATGAAGCTTATCTCTAATCAATGGTTGTCACCCCTCCAATCTTGCTACGAGTCAAGGAGGCACAACTATAGGATATTGGATATGATACTTTATGTGCTTAGTTATCCACATGGAAATATTTTTATGGATATTCAAGAGGTGAGGACCACGCTGTACTTTTTAGAGGATGCACAGTTGTGCCATTGGCATTGCGATAGGAGGTTATAAGGGAGTTTCATACATACCCCTTGGCAGTACATCCTAGAGTGGAAAAAATGTACTAGGACCTCCAATATCAGTTCTGGTGGACATGTTTGAAGAAGGAAGTAGCATAGTTTGTTTCTCAATTCCTTATATTCCAGTAGGTGAAGACTGAGCACCAGATGCCAGTGGGGTTATCTCACCCCCTGGAAGTACCGGAGTGGAAGTGGGATGGAATATCGATGGAATTCATGATGGGATTACCATGAATGTCCATGGTACATGATTCCATCTGGGTGATCATTGACCAACTCACCAAGTCAGCCCACTTCCTAGCTATTAGGGAGCAGAGTTCTGTAGAGATCTTGGAACACCTCTACATGTGGGAGATAGTTCGGATTCATGGTGTCCCTTCGATGATAGTCTCAAATTGTGATGCTCTCTTCACATCCTGGTTATGGAAGGGATTACAGGAGGTGTTTGGGACTCAACTATGTTTGAGCACAGTGTTCCATCCCCATCCAGATGGTCAGATGGAGAGAACCATTTAGGTTCTAGAGGATATGTTGTGGGCCTATATCTTGGAATTTTTTCATAGTTGGGAGTACCACATACCGCCGGTGGATTTTGCATACAAAAATATCTACCACTCCACCATCGGTATGGCACCGTTTGAGGCTTTATATGGGAGACTCTGCTGGTCACTACTTTGATGGAATGACCCTGGAGAGTCATTACTCATGGGTCCATAGTTGGTGTGAGCTACCATCGAGAAGGTGCAGATCATCCAGGAGTGGATGAAGACTATACAAAGATGGAATAATTCATATGCTGACAGATGGTAGAAACCTCTAGAGTTTTAAGAGGGTGACAATGTCTTCATTCGGGTCACACCTTGATGAGGGTTTCATAGATTTGGATGTGGTGAAAAGTTGTCTCTGAGGTTCATCGAACCTTTTTAGATACTTCACAGAGTTAGAGAGGTGGAATACCACATAGCTCTACCACTATAGTTGCACCAGGTACATGATATTTTCCACGTTTCACAGCTGAGGAGGTACGTGCATGACCCTTCGCATGTCATTGACTAGGGTGAACTGGACATCGATGATGGAGAGACCTTCACAGAGTACCCAATAGAGATCAAGGACTGACATGAGAGGATCCTTCATAGGATAATGATTCCCTTGGTGCATGTCCTGTGGTAGCATGAGAATTTTTAGGAGAGCACGTGGGAGCGGGAGGCTCAGATTCATGTGCAGTACCCACATTTATTTGTGTAGCCTTTTCATTTGGATTTTTGGGGATGTAAAATCCCTAATGTGGGAAGAATGTAATGTCTTATATTTTCCATTTATTATTTTTAAATATTGTATGGAATTATTTTGAGACCAAGATTTTTGACAGTGTGAAATTCCAAGGCCCAGAGTGCCCATAATAAATGTTTGACATAAATTAAACTTTTAAATAGCGCATACAAGCAGTTTTCCTAAAAAAGTGGAATAAATTTTAAATGGGTACCCGAATAAAAAATCCAAGGGCACCTTTGAGTTTAGAGAAGCGACTTTACCTTTGGAGAGTCCTAACATTGGCCGGTGCAGGTCGACATCAAAAGTTAGTTTTTGGAAGTTTTATAGGAAATAAAATAAATTAATAATTTATTTTATTTTAAATGTTTCCACGATGAAAAGAAACATTAATTGGTTTTAAATAACTAATATCCTTTGGTTAGTCTCATAACCCTATTATTATCTATAGGTGTGGAGAGAAGACCCCTTGGATAAACCTTTCGACAACGAATAATGACGAATTAATCATTCTTGAATTGTAGCGCCAACAGAGTTAGAAGATCTCTTTTACAACAATAGCACAATCCATCTTCATCAACAATCGATTCTATCTTGATCTAGGGGTTGTGTTTTGATTTCATTTTCCCCATTATTGGATTAAACAATGAACATAGATCAAACCACGAATAGGTTGACCCAAAAATCATTCATTCTTACAGGATGGTCTTTTATCAGGTTCATTTTGGGGAATTGGTCCATGTTTTATTTGATTCATATTTTATTTGTTCCATTTGATCCTTCTAACTAGAGTGGATAAACGCCATGAAAAACAAAGGTGGAGGTTCATTCCTCAATTTTGTATTTGTATTTATTCCCCCTTTTGGACCTTGCGTTCTTCGTGTTCTTTACGGGGTTATAAATAATGGATCATTGCACGTCCATGTCACAACACAATGATACCAAATTAGAGATCCGAAATCATGAAGACCCAATGGAGGTGATACATTGATGGTGGATGATGAATCGACATGAATCAGAAGAAATCGTTCTTCAACTGTTCTTCACACGAATGATCAAAACACATTTTTGGATCCGATCAGATGCCTAAAACTTACCAAATTAGAATTACCATGAAGGGAAGACCTAGGATATTGAGTTTGATGGTGATATAATGGCCAGATTGAGAATCAAAGATTCAACTAAAGCTCCAGATAAAGAAAAATGTTTTCTAACAAAATATGACGAACATGACGTGTTCTCTGAAGAACATGGAGTGTGGGACCGGCTCTACGGAAACTAGGGTTTCATGATGTAGGAAGTGATGACATGGTTTGTGAGAACTTTCATACGACATGTGGGTTCTTATGCCAGACTCGGCATGTATCTTGGATGATACACAAACATAGGGTGGAGTATATTCCATGTACTCCACCACACGACCAGACCAGGCCGGTTACGCGGGTTACTCCATGTACCAGTACACGGGTTGACATACATGAGTTGAAGCCGTGTATGGGCACATGACCGACATACTTGGAGAGGACCCTGGATAATCGGACATGGCATGTGACCATCACTACATGTCGTGTATGTTCTTTTTACATGACATGTCTTCTGACTCATGCCATTGCACACGGGCAATACCCTAAGTTAAGGGACATGGTGTGTGACCTTACTACACACCATGTACTATCTTCTACATGGCTTGATATCCTTATCCACCACCATTCCTTGGACAAGTTTCATTTCGGTCAGTGCCCCCCTTTTCTTATTCCCCTTAAGGTTAGGTATCATTTCCATCCATAGAAGTATGATCCCTTCAGTAGGACTTTCTGAATAGAATTAAAATCTCTCTAAGAGGCCCGAAGTGTGATCCTCTACCCATTCTTGGCCCTAGGTAGAGTCATGTATCGACATTACCAATCCTATAGGATGTCGATCCTATACTTAGTAGGGGAATCTATATGAATAATGGTATATTCCAAGGCCCTAGCAGTGATCCTCATCCATGTATTGTAATATTTCCCCACTCAGGAGTGATTTCTCTCGGAATGAGTGCATCTGGTCTCTCTTCAGATCTATCGGTGTGTCTATCTCTCTTGTGACACTTCCCGATGAATGTACTTCTCAGATGCACGTCATCAAAATCTCCATTTCATTATTTGTACCAACATGTGAAGAAAATAAATATTTCATGTACATATGTGAGTAAATTATTTGGAAGGCTCCATAACTTTTTCTTATTTACTCAATTTCATGGGGATTTGGACGTGGTGTGATGTCCTCATGTGGACTTTTTTCCACACAACATATTGAAGTGGCTTGGGTTATGATACATTCTTGAAAAAACTATAACTACTTACCAGTCAACCTTTGGCATGCTTCCTTGACTTGAAAACAACCTTGGTCACTCTATGAAATCATACAGTCATTGAGCACGTGACATATCAAAGGCGAGAAAACAAACTTTCCCTAAAAACATATTCATTCCATCACGAGATCCAACACTAATCATGAAACATTCCATAGGAAAAAATATGACTAACCAAGAAAAAGAGAGTGCTCCATCGCAAGATATCATATTGATCATTCAACACACTCATGGACAATCAGTGGGTGATGGATGAAAAACACCTTAAAAAAGGTGGAAAATGTCCAAAAGGAAGAGGCCTCTTTCATTCATCAAGATCATGCAATGCATCACCGATGGGATGGGTAATTTTACTTTACAAAATCCAAGAAAACATGGAAGATCCATGAGAAGTTTTAAAATAAAACAAAAGAAATAAAAGGGGTGGAGGTGGGAGCCACTTTCAATTGTAAAAGACATGCGACATGCCCCAAGTGATCTGAAAGATGCCGCGAGACCCTGGAGACAATCTTGAGTCATCTCATGAAAGACCATTGGCATGTCATTATCATCATGGGAAGAGACTCGGGCATGAATAGGAAGCTTCACACTCTCAATTTGGCTCCCTAAGGACAAACATATGGATTTTTACACAAAATGATCATACACCCCATAGGACCTTTTCAGGCCACATGACGTATCATTGAGAGGTTGAGTAATTTTATTTGACATTAATCAAGTAATATTGATTAAAACTCAACCTTTGGAACCTAAAACAAAGGAAATAAAAGAGGGAGGAGGAGAAAGACTCTTGTAGTCATAAAACCCTTATGAAGTGCTAAGGAAGTCCACATTATGATCTCACAAGACTCATGGAAAAGCTGGTCTGATCCCACAAATCCCCCAGAAAAACTATCCTTATCTCATCAAATGCATTAGAAAAGTCACTCAAGATAATTTCATGGCCTTTTAATAGGCACCCTGATATCGCCAAGGTCCTTAGACATGTCGATATGAAAACAAGGAGGTCCCTTGGTATGTTTGAAAGATCAAAAAAGTCCCCATTAATTGGAAATAATCCAATAAAGGAGACGATGATGGGAGGGGCTCGTGGTCCCTAAAAATTAGGAATTTCCCTCAAAATGATCCATGATAGAGACTTCAGAAGACACATGGAACTAGTTCCCTTTACCGAATCTAGCTTGGATTCATGTGAGATATGCTGTGAAATCTAATGAACAACTGGGGTGGAGAGCCCTATAAATCTCTCACCCTAGCATGAAAAATAAGTCTTAGAATCTAAACAGACGAATGAACCCTCATAACCTCACACCGATGCTAAAGAGGATTTCTCAGACCATTGGATCTCAGAAAAGACAAGTTCCTAATTAGGTAATGGTCCGACAAACCACCGAAGTAGTCATGCAACATGCATAAACAATTCACATGATCATCATAGATAATGAAAAGGATCTCTGGAATGGAATGTGAAGGAAATACCACACACCTTATAGATCACAAGAGACTTAAAACAAGATAACACCAAACAGATCTAATTAATTCACAATATAAAGGTATAAAAAATACTAATAAAACAAAGTCTTAAGAGAATGACACACACACTGATCCTCATACGATTCACATGAACTGCCCAGGTCATGAGAAGACACCAGGGTATGTCACCCAGGTATCAATACACCCATTGGACATACAATTTGGATAACATGAAGTCCTCTAGACATGTCAAATAATGTCATACGGTACCCCATGGAATGTCACCCTAGTCTCCTGAAGCCCTTCGAGATTTCCACTCAATCTTTTTGATGGACTTCAAGACTTTTCACCTGAATCATATAACGAAAAATAGTTCAGGTCAGTTGAGTCTAACAGTAGCACCCAAGAATTTCAAATTAGATCTCGTGATTCCATTTGGACATGCCATCCAGGTCTCGTGATATCCTCCAGGCATGTCAGCAAAGGCATGAGACACCCTCCGAGACATGTAACATTGACTATTGAAACTCCCCCTATATGTTTCATCCAGCTATCATGATAACACTAGGGAGAGTTAGATGGATCATGTGACACCCTCTAGATAATCCAACCAGGTCATGTGATGGATTCCATGACAAACCATTTGAGTCTTGCAATGTCCTTTAGACAAGTCATCCCAAATCATGAGAAAACCCTTAGACATGCCATCATAGATTCATGATGTCCCTTGGATGAGTCAACTAGATCACATGATTTCATTTTAACATGTCAAGAAGAAATTCCTTGATATATTATGTATACAACCAAGGCATGTCGAGAAAAAACTCAATGCATGATAGACAGGAAGGAAGACTAGGTCATTAGGGAATCACAGGGCTTGATAACTTTTTCCACCCTTAGTGTATAAGACCCAACCACAGGGTAGAATCAGTGTGTAAGCCCCAACCAATGGCATAATATGACATGCCTCGAATAAAATGGAAATGTTAGAGTGTATGAATTGACCAATTAACTATGAGGTCTCTAATTTCGGCAATAACTAGGATATATAGGATGCCTCCTTGAGGCCCAATCTCCATATAAACCATTCAAATGGAAGTCGCCAAACATAAGTCCCACATATACCAGAAATGACATTGATCATTTTCCATCCCTTGTTTCTCACACTGATTATAGCTCATGTTGGATTAGAGAGCTACAATAATCATATCATTTTCATTATAAGCCTCTATAAAGGTAAGGGTAATGTCAATGTGTAATCCCAGACCAACGACATAATATGATATGCCTTGAATACAAGGAAAAATTCATAGTGTAAGCCCCGACAGTCAAACTATGGTAACTCTGATTCCTTCTATAACCAGGACATGTAAGATTCTTCTCTAAGGCCCGTGCTTCATATTAAAACAGCTTAAGGGATGTCTCAGTAAATATATCCCACATCTATAAGCAATGAGACTGATCATTTTCTATCCTTTATTTCTCACACTGAGTGTAGCTCATGTGGGGTTAGGGAGTTGAAATAATCATATCATTTGAATTATAAGCCTCCATGAAGGCAAAGAAAATGTTAGTGTGTAAGGCCTGATCATAAGTTCAACCTCAGTGTGTAAGCCCCAATAAATAGAGAAACCTCAGAGTGTAATCCCCAATAAACTAAACTACAATGAATCTGATTCCTTCCATAACTAGGATATGTAGGACACTTCTCTAAGGTCTAAGATCCATATTAAGACACCTCAAGGAATGTATTAGTACATAGAGGTAACATATATAAGAAATGAGACCGATCATTTTACATCCCTTGTTTCTCACACCGAGTATAAATCACATGGGCTTAGGGAGCTACAATAATCATATCATTTTTATAGTGAACCGAGCCTTTTATATAAAACATTTCATGATTTTAAGCATAATTAATCATCTAAGTACAAGCCAAGGATCGTTAAGTCTAGTGTCTTGGAAGACTAGGTACATATAACATAAAACACAGGGATAAAAAAACTTCTTTATTTAATCTCCATAAAGATCTTCTGACTTCCTTTGATCCCTTACATCTGCATAGGGTACCCTGGGGAACACATGAAAAAAGGGATGAGCTAAAAAGCCCAGTAAGGGAATGAACATAAGGATAAATCTCAAGCACCTGAGTTAGGAGGCATGTCATAATGATATCCAAAGCATGAAACTTATAAAATCATTTAATATAACATGGGATCCTATAAACATGGAATCATATAAATGTGGAAGAATCATAAATAAAATATTTAGTATGGGTCAAGGTTAACCTCCAATCCTGTTTCCCATTTCAGTACGGGTCAATGCTAACCGCCAATTCCGTTTCACATCGCATTTCATGAGACTTATCCTTAAACAATGCATTAGAGTGCTATCTGGGCGCACCTATCTCAACATTTTCATGAATATTCTTGCCACATAAATATTCTTACCACATATAGAATCATACATAATCAACCATACACAAACATAAGGGTACCCATGGAAAGAATTGGGTACCACAATCATGACATAAATCATAACCAATGGGCATATCCTGAAAGTGTCCATGTAAGGAAATAATTAGAAAATACATGGAAGTTCATAGGGTAAAATAGTCATATAAAATGGTAAGTGTTGTCAAACATAAGTGACAACATCTGAGAAATGTATTTTAGAAACATTAGCATTAAAACATTTTTGTGCGGTTTTAAGGAAAATACTATAGATCTTTTAAAATAGTAAAGAAGACATTATTTTATATCAAACTAGAATTGAACCAAGAAGGTTTCTATAATAAAAATACTGGATTCACAAAGACAATGGTGTCTTAAAAAATAAGATAGATTGCACTTGAAATTGGGTAAAAGTTCGGGAAGTTCCTTTAAAACGAGTGTGCTTATTGGGAAGTATCGAAGAGAGATTCACATAAAAGCATGTATATCCCAGAAATAGAATGAGAGATTGATCTTGGAACATGAGTTTGGAGCATATAAACATAATTTTGAAGTTATACATAAAAAGATAATACAACTACATTTTGGTAAAAATAAAGATAGAGCAACTTGAAGGAATAAAGTAAGTTTGGGTAAAATCCATCACGGTTTATTGGCATGGTATCAGGTGTAACTAAGAGGGCTTGATGAGAGAGATAAGGGGTTTATCATAACTTATAAAATATTAGGGAAGTATGGGGAGGTTTATAAACATACCCCATCACTCGGTATTACACAAAAAGGCATAGCATAGAGAACAATCTTGATTAAGAGTGAAGAGGGGAGGATCCCTTACCTTAAATTCGTTGGTGTTCTCCACTTGTTATTAATGACCTAAATAAAAAAATTAGGCTTATTAATTAAAAATTCCAGAACCTCTTATATATTAAATTTATTTATTATAACCCTTTTTAGTTCATTCAAGGCCTTTTTGATTAGTTACAAGGTTCAATTTCATTGTTTGGGTTCATTTGTTTACTTGTCTTTAAAAGATTGGTTCACTTATTTTCAAGTTTGGATTATATGCAAGATGAAAGCGGTTGTCTAGAATTAAAGTTTTATTATTTAGTTAATATATAGGAGATTAAATGTTTTTAATTTTAATTAGGTTACTTAGAGTGAAGTTTAATTATTATATATATAACCATAGTGATAACTGTTTTTGTTAATCAGAGGATTTGATTACAAAGAATGTGTTTTTCTTTATAACTTAATTCCATTTGTACCAAAGGATTACAAAACCAAAAATAGGATATATTACATATATAATAACCTGGTTCAACCATAACACAAATGGTTTCATGACCAGAACTAAAGATAATAATAGAAATTGATAAACCGTTGTCCTTGAATGCGCTAAATTAGCACATCTCAAACGGTGCTTTCATTTATTTCAAATAAAAGAGTGGGGAAAGGAGAGAAGATAATGAAATATAAAACTATAATGAAGACATTCCAGTACATGTATGTTATTGGATTTATCATACTATTATGGTGAATGGAGGTGAGGAACGAAATAAAAAAGAAAATAAATTAAAAGAAAAGAAGAAATTGGGAAGAGGAATTTACGTATTGTGACTTCCTCCTTTGAGAACCTCTTAAAGGGAGAGGTTTTGGTATTTTGAGGAGGCTGAGAGATTTTGGACATGGGTGAGGACCTTTTTGAGAGATTTGGGCAGAATAATGGCAAGGAACAAGGCTTGAGAGGAGTGGAGAGAAGAGGGAGTGAAGGGGGGTTTTTATAGTGGAGGAGAGGAGGGATTTCATAATATTATAATCATTAATTTATTATTTCTTCCAAAGATAAGGAGTAGTAAGTATTCCATAACCAAGAATAGTAAATGGGTCATGTGAATTTGAACCATGGGTGGTGACATCATCCATGATGCTAGGAATAGTCTATTTAACTTATAATGTATATATATGGTAAATTACCGTATTTTACTATTCATCAAAATTTCAAGTATTTCAGAAAAATCCAAAAAATTCACCATAACCATTTTTCAATGTGTAGAGTCCAAAAATAAAGTCCATTTTTCAAAAATAATTTTATAAATATTATTATTTTAATATTTAATTAAAATAATAATTTATTATTAAAACCAGTTTTAAAACATTCATTAACTTATTCTAAAATATAGATATATCGTACATCAAACTTGAATATTATTTTTATACCACCATAAGTGAGGTTACTATTCATTAGGGTATATCACTATTCATAAGGGTATGTTTCTATTCATTAGGGTAGGTTACCTTTCACCAAAAATTAAGTTTTCCTTATCAGACTCCAAATAACTTACTGATTACAACCGTGTATGTCAGATTTTCCAAATTCCAAACATAAAAGTGACAAAATTATGTTTAAAGGTCACTTATAACTTAGTAGTTAATTATTATATGATTTTATTGCATATTTATAAGATGGTAATTTCCATTAAAAACATTGGGTCGTTATAATTTTTTATAAGCCTCTATGAAGGAAAGGGAAATGTCAGTGTGTAATCCCTGATCATAAGGTAAACCTCGGTTTGTAAGCCCTGATCAATAGAAAAACCTCAGCGTTTAAGTCCCAATCAACTAAACTATGATGACTATGATTCCTTCCATAATAAAAATACATAGGATGCTTCTACGAGGCCCTGGATCCATATTAAACATTCCAATGGATATCCTAATACATAAGTCCCACATCCATATGAAATGATGCTGATAAATTACTATACCTTGTTTCTCACACCGATCATAGATCACACAGGCTTAGAGATCTGTAATGAACACCTCATTGACGTCATGAATCTTCAGCATCTAGGGAAATCTTAGTATGTAATCCATGATGAGTGGCGCGATATGAACACCCCACATACAAGAGAATCTACCATGGGGCCAATCACAAGGGAATGATCGAACTATAATAACTATAATTTCAACCATAACCAGGATATGTAGGATGTATCTGTGATATTCGATCTCAAATTTATGGTGTGTTAGTGATGAACTATATTTCTTCTCTGCATGATGTTAAAATAAATGAGTTTTAAAAAATATGTGGGTTTTTATTCCTACAATAACCAGGACAAATAGGATGCCTCATAAAGGCTCAATACCCTCCTCAAAATATTAATAACCTCCCCATGTGGCAGCATATTCTGAAGCATTTGGTTATATGTATTCAACATATAAAGCAACTACCCACTATTAGAGAAATGGATAAAGAACCTTGGATACATATATATGGATTCACTAATGAGGCCCCCTTTCCTTTTTTTTCATCAAGGAGATCCCCTTTCATTTTAATATAAGGATAATTAACCTATAATCACTTTTTTAGGGTAACTGGTCTCGTATCAGTATTAGGAAGAGATAAGTGAACATATCTTAAATCTATAAGATAGTCTCTGAGTAGGAAATGAATCCACTCAAAAGGGTGTGACGAGCCCAAACCCCCATCCTCTCAACTAATGTGAGTCCATAAGAATCATTGGTTCTGAAACCCAAACTAACCACCTGCTAATGGAAAGTAGGTCCATACCCAATTATGGATGAGATAACTATTGGGAGTTTTCATTAATAAAGAAAATGACCTAATGTTAATAGTTGTGAAAGATATCAAACCCCCCACAATCAACCATCAAGCCCGACCTAATCCGCCTCAGCTAGGGTTTCCCTGTCACCTCTTAATCCATCAAAATAATCACTATAGTACTTTATCTTTTACCTCCAATTTTCTTCTCCACTACTATCAATATATTTAAGAGATAATGATAATATTTAATTAAACCTTTTCATGTTATACTTAATAATTAATTTATGAAATCAATATAGGGTCCTAGGATTAACTCTTAGGTAGTAGGGGTTCATTATATTATTTATTTGGTGATGATACATTCCCCATGATTCCTCTATCCCCTATCCTTTATTTAATTTATTTTGTTTTCATCGATACATTTTATATAGTCATTTTATATTTGGTTAAAATTTAAGCCAACTATTTCAAACATTTTTATAGTTTCATTTTCTTCTTTTAGGTGGTGGGTATCTTTCATGATCTTATATTTTAGATTATCTAATAGTGGTTGACAATGTCTTTTTGTGGTTACTTCTCATAGTTGAGGTGATATTTCAACATCTTTTTACTTTATGATTTTTAGATATCTTTGTTTGATTTATATTTTGTTCAGGTCTAATACTTTCCTATTACCATTTATTCTTGAGTAGGATTAATTATTATTTTTCCATAGGTTAGGGGTTTGGTAAAATTTGGATTGGTGGTGATGGGATTTAATGTTTTTGGAATTTAATTTATCTGGTTAGGAATGGTGTAGTTTTTGGTGGTTTTGGTTGATGTTAGTATAGACTGAAATATTAGTGTATCTAGTAGTTGGAGAATCACTAGTGTCATCATCTTCTTTATAGTTTTTAATTGGTTTTATTTTATTATTAACTTTTTTAAGTTCCCTTATTTCATACCAATTCAATGTGTTTTATTTGTGATGATATATTGTATTTATCCAAGATCCTATGTTATTACTGTGTGGTTTTTATTGGGTTCTTAAGGATAAATATTAGCATGGTATACATAGGTTTTTTTTGTTTAAGGAGGTGGAATGGTGACAGTGTGGTGGCTGGATCTTATAGAGTTAACACTACGTGATGGCGATGTGAGGATAGGGTACATGGTTAGGGATTCAACTATTGAATTCAATTTTTAATTTCATGGAATTATTATTCCTCTTGTGGTTTAGTTTATCTAGTTTTTTTACTTATTACCATTGGTGAGAGACATTTATTGGTAGTGTTAGATGATATTTTTTGGTGGTTAGAAATTATCATGGCTTAACAATGATGCTTCTAGCATATTAGTTGTTGATTGGAAATGATAATGGATCGATGGACAACTAAAATTGATGAGGATGATTCTCAATCAGAATGACTGGTGTGGTCCTAAGGATGATGGGTCTTGAGGATCATGTTTACCCAAGATAATTCCTATAAAATCATCTTTATAGAATTACTAAGGATTCAATGTGATTCATTTTAGCATTAAGGTTCCCTGAACTATCCATGGTTCCTGGTGCATGAATCACTATTCGACCCTAGATTTTCATTTACTAGTTCTTTCTTAGATATTATGTATGTTACTTGGTTTTGGTATGTGACACTTTTATGGTGATATAGGATTTGAACCTTTTTTTTGGTTCCCACTAAATCTTATAAGCGTATTTTAAAAAAATAAAAAAAATTTAAATAAAATAATGAAATCTATCAAGAATTTCAATATTGTAACACCTAGTTACCTTCCTTAATGTATTATTTGAATCTTGTTTTGGTTTCCCTTTTTTTGGATGCATTGTGGGATTATCGAAAATTGAGAGCCTTTTCTAGGGAAAATGACTCAATGTATAGGGATTTATTTTTGTTTGAATTAATGGAGTCTAATTATAAATGTGTACATGTATTTATATGGTTATCCTTATGAATAATGAGTACTAAGTTTTGTTTTGGAGGTTTTCTATAGAAAACTAGGCTAAGAACTACATAGTGGACACATTCACATCATGCATGGGTTACATGACACAAATCTGTTGTGGGGGAGATTTCAGGAGCCCTGTGTAGGGTGTGAAAAATTTATAGAATGTGAAAACATTACATTATATGAAAACATGATCAAGGTTTAACTTAATTTGAGGTGTTTAATTTTTTTATGTATTTTTAATTCATGGTATTTTGCGATGTGAAAGGTATTCACAATGTTAATTCCTTAAGTACATCAGTTTTAAACATTATGCATGCTTGAATCTTTTTTCAATAGGTGCATAGGATTTCCTCTCAAACCCTATAGTGATTTGGGTTATTTTGGTTGATCTCAATCCTTCCAAATAACTTTGTTCATTGTTTGAATCCTATAGAAGCTATATCACATATCCCTTGTAAGTGGTCTTTCTGTTTCTTTGTTTCTTTGGTCACAACGATGACATTGGCTACATTTTTGATTCATAATTATGATCAATTTTTGTTTTCTATCAATTATTTGTAGTTTATTATTGTCCCTTGTCTTTCTAAGGCCAATACACAGTTTTTCAATCTCTATTGTCAAAGGAATATAGGTTTCCATCATTAATAATGTAGGTGTATTTATACAAGTGTTTCTAATTAATGAATTTCTACATGTTCCTATTGATACCTTTGGTTTATTCATATAAATGGATTTTTAGTTTGTGTAAAAATGGTTTTTATTAAATATAATCATGGATTTTTGAAATGGTTTCAGACAAACTTAGAACACTGGGAACATTTGGTGTATTAGTAAATGTATATAGGTAACCCTAGTGTGTGTGGAATGACTAGGGGTTACTTTTGTGATATCAATATAATGTGGAAGTACTCGATATCCATTGGTACCAATATATTCCATGTTTAGTCTTCTTATATATCTAGTATATATTCCCATAGTCTAGAGCATGAATGGTTTGTTTTTTATTTTCTACTCAGTTTATCAAATGATGGTTACTTTATGGAAATTTCCCCACTTGTTTTGTTTAACTTTTTTTCTTTTACACCTAATATATTCCTGGTTTTGGTTAATATGGTATGAATTTATATAAAACAAAAGAATTTTAAAAAATGGATTTATTTACGAAAATGATTTATAAAATGAATTTCATTTTAAATATAGAACTTTTAAATTCTTGATATTACAACTTGTATAGATTCTTTGGTGATAAAATTATAAGATATGTTCTCACACCTTACTTTTTTTTTTACTTTGGGTGGTTGAGTCCTTGTTTTACAGGACTCATGGAAAGGGAATGGTATCATGTAGCATGCCAAGTTCTCTGGTCATTTGTTTCCTTCATAGCGGGATGGATTGGTGGTGATGGATAATCACATAGAGACTTGTTTATTTTGGTATTCTTTATCTTTTTGGTTTGTTCAATGTGTCTTGACTTTTTATGTATCATGGATATGTATTTATTTATTTTTATTTTTTTACTTTGACGTTTCTTTTGTTTTACATAATAATTATGGTTATTTTCTATATCGCACCATGTAGTGGACCACCTTGGTTGACTTTTCTAGTTGAACTAGGATGTTTCATTACAAATTAGTATCATATAGAATACCCATGTTGATGTGTTGATGATACTACACGGGTGTGGTTTGGTGTCTTGGTAGATAGGAGATATGACCATCCAAATTTGTATAGTAAGTTCATAAATGGGGCCTTTCCAGCTTACTTCCATGGATGAATTTAAGTTACCATGGTTCATCAGGTATTTTTTCTAAGCTTGAAACTTGGTGGTTGAGGTTATTTAAATGAATAAGATATAGGGTTTATTAAGATGGAACTTTTATTTTCTGAAGGTGTCATCCTTTTTCAAAAAATTCATAATTTCTTTAAATTCTTGTTATTTTAAAGCAATGATATCAATACCTAAATTGAGTCATATGAAATTGGAATCTTATTATGACCTATTGGTTTCTATCTTGTGATTGTTAGAAAATTATTCCAATAAGATCTATTCAAAATCAAAGTGAAGAAGCTATGAGATAGGTTCCATATGAAAATCCTTTGGTGGACCTTTCTTTGGTAGAATATGTTATCTTCACTATTCAGACTATGGGTTAAGTAGGTGTTGGTAATGTTGGATGAGCAATGGATCACATATTAGAATTTACAATGAAATATCCACCTTCCTTCCATGGTGAAAAAAAAAACAATAGGAATATGAAGAATGGCTTGATAGGATTGAGAGGATATTAAATTTTTTGAAGAATATTGAGGAATCTAATGTGGTTTTTTTACAAATATATTCTTGATAGATTGGGAATGAGATAATTATACTCTATTATGTAAGATAATTTGAACGAATTTCTTACCCCATATTATTTTAATAAGATATTCAACTAGTAGTTTCATCCGGATCCATTACATGGGGAAAATAACCTAGGCTTTTTGACCTTAAAGTAGGGAGATCATACTATTCTGGAGTTTTCCACCCATTTTTCTAAGGTGGTCCACTTTTTATCGAAGCTAGTCACCAATGATTAACTAAAGGATCAGAGGTTTGTGTTTGGGTTGACAACTGATATTCAGTTAATATTGAATCTCATGTGCCTTCTGAAATTTGTGGTGGTAGTTAATAAGGAATCCTTGGAGGAGGCTGACATAGCTGAAAAAAAAGGATTGGGAAGAGATTCAGTGGGTATAGTCATTATCCGTGGTGTATATTGTGGCTAGAAAAGAAGTGAAAAGATAGTCAATTTCCTTGATGATCGATTTCAGGGGCCTATCTGGATATTAGCAGGTTTTTTTCTATCAATGTAGGCAACCTATTCATACTAAGCTTAATTATAAAAAGGCTCCCAACACTTTTCATCATTGTGGAAAATCTGTCCATCTGATACATTTTTGTGATAGGATGTCCCAAGGTAGTAAAGTTGGATCCATATTCACCAAGGGCTCATAGGTTCATAAAGATTCTTCCAAGTGTGGTGGGTCATATCCTCATGCTAAGGGGGATGTTCATGTGGATAATAAAGTTCAAGGAAGAGTTAAGACTGAGAATCTTTTTATGGTGGGGTATACACTAGAAGAATTTGAAGCAGGGATAGCCACAATTATAGGCGTGGTGTTCATTTCATATTCTATGGTGAAAGATTTGTTTGATACAGGTTCTAATCATTATTTTATATTTTCATAGATATTTTACATGTTGTTATTCCATTTAAAACTTATATCTTTCTTATTGGATCTTTCCATGCCTTTGGGAAAGAGGTCTGAACATGGTTTCAAGTTCCAAGCATGTCACACAATGGTAGAGGACCATGGGGTGGAGAGGGACTTCATAGTGATTGATCTTGGAATATTTGACTTGATTATCAACATGGATTGGATGATCATTGATAAGGATTAGATAGAAATTTATTTCCATAAGGTACAATTATTATCTACTGATGGAGTTACTCATGCTTTTCAGGGTGACTGAGACTCTATATTGGGAAGGGAAGGGCCTCATATTTCTTATGTTGGGGTAATATTGTTCCTTTTTTTAGAGAAGTTTCATGATGTTGTTGTCCCTTTTTTGGGTGGTTAGCTACCTAAGGTGGTGTGTTCATACCCCAAGGTATTTTTTTTATGATTTTTCTAGTTTATCTCCCAAGATAGAGGTCAATTTTATCATATAACTTCTACCTATCATGATGCCCATTTCAATGCCATCTTACCATATGATGCCTACTGAGTTGGTAGAGCTTAAGTTCTAGCCTATGGATCTCAAGGAAAAGTGATTAATTCAACCTAGTATTTCACTATGGGATTATCCTATATTATTTTATTAGAAGGAATAATAGAACCTTAGGCTTTGTATTGAATATAAAAAGTTAAATCAGGTGACCATCAAGAAAAAATATCCATTTTCCAAGATTTATGATCTCTTTTATCATATTACTGGGGATAATTGGTTTTCAAAGATTGAACTATGGTTAGGGTACCATTGGTTGAGATTCTGAGAATATGATATACCTATGATAGTGTTTAGAAGATAGTATAGGCATTTCATGTTTCTGGTTATTCTATTTAGACTAACTAAGGCTCCTATAGTGTTTATGGCATTGATGAACCAAATATTTCATCAATTCTTGGACTCTTTTTTGTGGTGTCCATGGATGATATTTTGGTTTATTCCAAGTCATATATGGAGAATATAGAACATTTGAATATCATTATTATAACTTTGAGTGAACATATTATGTATGGTAATCTTTCCAAATGTGAATTTTGGATTCAAGAAGTAAAGTTTTTAGGGTGTGTTTTATCTGAAAGTGGTGTCTTAGTGGATACTGAAAAGGTACATCTAGTTATTTCTTAGGAGAAGTCTAGAAATGTTTTTGAGATCCAAATCATCTTGGGTTTTATTTGTTATTATAGGTAGTTTGTTTGGTACTTTTCCATATTTTCATCTATTATGATATCTTTAACCCATAAGAGTGTAAAGTTGTAGTAGAATGAGAAGTGTCAGATATATTTTGAGGAACTGAAGGTGAGATTAACTTAGGATCTAGTTTTGATTCTTCCATAACTAGGTTCATGTTATGATGTTTTTTTGATTATTTTGGAACTGGTTTTGGGTGTGTCCTGATGCAGGGGAGATAGGTGGTAGCATATGGCTCTAAATTGTTATTCCCTCATGAGAAGAACCGACCGACCCACAATATTGAGTTGGTAGTGGTTATTCATGCACTCAAAATGTGGAATCACTACATCTTTGGGGAACAATTTATAACATATTATGACATACAATCTTGAGGTATATTTTCACTAAGAGGGATCTAAAATTGAAATCAAGGCACTTGGTGGATTATGTTTAGAATTTTTATTTTGATATTTCTTATAACCCTATAAAATGAAATATGGTCGTTGATGCACTGAGATGGATATTAACAACATAGTATCTGAACAAATCAGTGGAAGAGTGGTATTGAATGATTTTTTTTACTAAGATGAGCTTGGGAATGGATAAATCTGGTGGGTAGGTATGTCTGGATTCGATAAAGGCTGAATCATCATTTTATGAGTGGGTTTAGCTCAAATATATTTTTGACCTTGAGTTCCAGATATTTAGTACAATTCTTTATGGTGGGGAGACCTCGGGTGAGGGGACTTGGTCTCTTAGTGGTGCTTCATGTTTTTAAAATAGGTTGGTTATTTCTTTTTCTCTATGGTTGGATTTTATGGATAGTGAAAACCTTTTTTATTGGTCCATACACCCAAGAAATACCAAGATGTATCATGATTTGAGATGTTAGTATTGGTGTCCAGTGATGAGATAGTCGATTGAAAAATTTGTATTGCGGTGCCTTACATTTCAGAGAATTAAGCCCGAACACTAGAGACCCGCTGGTTTCATGTAACCCTTACCCATTATGGTATGGAAATGGGATGACTTATACATGGATTTCATCATTTTTATGATGAAATCATAGTGGGAAGGATATGATTTGGGTGATTATTTATGGACTCCCAAAATAAGCACATTTTTCCCTATTAAGGAGACAATAAGGTAGAATAGTGTAGCACCCCAGGTTTGAGGTATGTGGCCTTTGTTTATGAATTTTTATGTATTTAAAGTGCATGGAATGAGTTGGGAAGAGGTTGGGAGAGTTTAGAATGGTTTCAGATGAGTTTGGAGGATTTTAAAGGGGTGTACGGTTTGAGCACGGTTAGTTTAAACCATGTGTATGCTCCAGAAAACTATGCATGGGGAGACAGTAGGCTCCGCACAGCCTGCGCACGGTTTTCCAAACCATGCGAGGAAACCGTGCAGACTCTGGCTCTCGAGGCAGTGGCGTGCGCACGGTTAGCACACGGTTTTCCAAACCGTGCGGGCTAACCGTGCAACCACTTAAAGTTAGGGTTTTAAAACTCAAGCTCACTCAGGATTGCCTCATTTCACTCCTCTCTTCCTCCCACTCAATCCTAACTCGGGATTTTTGGTTCTCAAGGGTTGGAGGGGCTCTCCCACACGTTTTGGAAGCGATTTGAAGGGGTTGCAAGGTGGATTCAAGGTGATTTCTCCCGGGTAAGCCTCTCCTCTTGTTTATCTTGTGTTTTCCTCTAGATTTACATCCCTCTCTTTCTTATTTTTATAGATATACACTTTTTGTGTGTATATATAGGGTTGGGGTTGCCTTGGATGTTAATATTAAGGCTTTTGAATGTTAGGGAAAGTGGTCTAGAGAGGTTTCGGTGGTGCGTTCGCCAGTTTTGAGGTGCGGTGGCTTGTGGGTCATTTTCTCAGAAACCCTAAAGGTAGGTGGCTTCTCTCTCGACTCCACATGGTTAGATATAGTGGCTACATGATTCAATTAATTTGTTGTGATTGAAATTAATTGTGTGTTGATGTGTGAATTTGGTTGGAAATCCATTTGGGGATTTTTGGGAGAAAGGGGTTTTGTGATGAAATGCTATTATTGTGAATTTTAAAATGGGGATTTTAAAATGGAATGTTATGATTTATTTTTGAAATGATTGATGGGAATGGTATTCAATAAAAAGGGTTGTTTTATTGAAATGGGGTTTTGTCATGGAAATTGGTTTTCAACAAATGGGTGATTTAGTGAAGTGGATTTATATGCAATGGAATTTGGTTGATTGCATGATGTTGTGACCTTGGTGGGTTGTATACTTGGTTGTGATTGTTTGAAATGTTGTGCTGAAGTGGGAGGGAAAGTACCACTATAAATGGGTGATGGATAGTGGTCGGAAGTGCCACTATGTGGGTAGGGGTCAGAAGTGCTGCTACTCGTGAATGTGTGAATGAGTTGGGCGGAAGTCCCACATTTTTTATTTCTTTGTTGTGAATGGGTGAATGAGTTGGTCAGAAGTCCCACCGTTTTGATTGTTTGTTGTGCATTTATTTACAATTTGTAATTTTTGTGCAAGTGTGAAATGATGAAATGGCTTGGGGCATGTTTGTTTGGCTTTCCCTTGGTTACTTGGGTTGGGTGAGATGACCTGGTAAGGATGTGTTGGTATGGTGATGTTTGCAATTGTGATTACTTTATATAAATTGTTTTATATGAACGTGCTAATGGTTTTATCCTAGTGGTATGTGTGGGGAATTCATTATGGGAAATCCTACTGAGTAGTTGTACTCACCCACTGCTTTGTCACTTTGGTGTCTTTGCAGATGTAGTATACTGGGGCATGGGAAAAGGTAAGGCATATCCATCTTTTAGCGGTGCCTCGTGATGCTTGGTGGTGCATGGATTTTGGAGCTGGAGTGGAGCTATGGTGGTGTTGTGGCTTGTGATGTTTCTTGTTGAGTCTTCTGCATTATACTCTGATGTTGTATTGGGTTGTGTTGACATGTATGATTATGGATTATCTGGTTGTCTTGGGTAATGTATGAGTTTGGTTTTGTTGACATGCATCATATAGTTGTTTTTTTTGGGTTGGTTTTGTCTCAAGGGAAAATCGTTCCCCAATTGTTCTTGGAGCCCTCAGAATTTATTGCTATCCTTTGGCGCCTTGGGAATGTCGTCTAAGGCCAAGTAACCCTCACCGCCTCCTCAAGCCAATGAGGTAGGGGTGGGGTGTTACAAATAGATTGGGGACTTTTATGTCCAAGATATTGTGATAATTCATGCGGTTCCCTCTGTGGTAGTTTCTAATAGGTACCTAAGGTTCACATCCAGGTTTTGGAAATTTTTTCAAGAGCAAATGGATTCCCAGTTTAAATTGAGTGAAACATATCATCTGTAGATAGATGGATAGAAAAGAGATATATCCAGGTTCTTGAGGATATGATTATGGATTGTGTTCTTGATTTTAGTGGTTCTTGGGAAAATAATTTTCCTTTAGTCAATTTTTAATATGACAATAGTCATCAGGACATGATCAAAATAGAACCATTCAAGGATTTTTTTGACTGGCCATGTAGATCTCCATTTTACTGGTTAGAGTTAGGAGAGTAGTCTTTAGTTGGGTTGAGACTTTTTTAAGAGATGATAGAGAGGGTGTGGTTGATCCAAAAGATATTGGTCATGACATAGAGCCATAAAAAATATTATGTAAACCACCACCACTGACCACTGCAGTTTGGGGTTAGTGATTATATTTTTCTTAGAGTTTCACTATGCTTGGGACATAGTCAGTTGAGTAAGTAGGGTAAGTTGGCACTGAGGTTTGTGGGCCCCTTTGACATTGTTGGATGACTCGGAAAGGTGACTTATTAGTTGGACTTACCATCTCGTTTGATTTCCATCCATGATGTGTTTCATGTTTCCCATTTGAGGAGGTATCAACCAGATCCTTCCCATGTGATTGAATCCGAAGATTACGATCTTCATCCTAACATAAATATGGTTGAAAAAATGGTTCAGATTATGGATCACTGAGAGAAGGTGTTGCACAAAAAAAATTATTTCACTGGTATTTTTACTATGGTAGTATAAATAGTATATCCATGAGACATGGGAGTTGGAATTGTTGATGAGGTAGTAGTGGCATTCAATTTTTTTGATTCCAAAATCTTGAATAATTTTTGGGTTAGAAAAAATTTATTGTGGGGAGAATGTAACACATTGTACCTTCCTTCCGGTATGATTTGAATCTTGTTTTGGTTTCCCTTTTTGTTTGTGTATATTGAGTGTTTCTCAAGAATATAGAGCATTTGATGGAGAAAATGACCTATAGTATGGGGATGCATGTTTTTTTGGATTATTGTAATCTAGGTATAAATGTGTAAATGGATTTAGATGGTTCTCCTTAGGATAAGAGAGTCTTATGTTTTGGATCAGAGGTTTTCTACAGAAAAATGGGATGAGCGCTTCTTACTAGATAAATTCACATCATGAATGGGTAACCCAACGTGAATCTATTGTAGGGAATATATAGTGAGTCTCTTGCAAGGAGTGAAAATTTTGTAGTCTATGAAACCATTACATTATGTGAAAATTTCTATAAGGATTTAATTTATTCTATGGTGATGCATTTTTCAGAATATTTTAAATTCTTTGGATTTCACACCATGAATGAGATTCACAATATGAATTCATTATGTTTAGTGGTTTTAAAAACATTGCACACTTGAATATTTTTTCATTCAGTGCACAAGATTTCCTCTCAAAGCCTATGGAATTTTTGGAAAATTTTGTGTGATCCACCTCTTTCTAGATCTCTTTGTTCCGTTTTTGACTCGTATGATAGTTATGTCGCATATCCCTAGTAAGAATTCATTCTACTTCTTCATTTCCTTTGATTGAATTATTAATGTTTGATGCATTTTTTATTCATATTCATGATCAATTTTTGAATTGTATCGATCATTTATAGTTTCTTATCATTCCTTGTCTTTCGAAGGACAATATATGGGTTTTTAATCTCCGTTGTTGAAGGTGTATAGGTTTCCATCATTCATGTTGTAGGTGTATCTGTGAAAGTGTTGGTTATTCTTGAATTTATATATGATCTTATTGATCCCTTTGATTTTTTTCATTGAAATGGATTTTCTTTGGTGTAAAAAGGGTTTTGAATAAATTGTATCATGGATTTTGGAAATGGTTTTTGAAAAACATAGAACATTGGAACCTTGGGTGTATTAGGAAATGGACATAGGTAACCCTAGTGTGTGTGACACCACTAGGGGTTACTTTTGTAATATCGAAAGACTATGAATGAGCGTCTTTATGAAGTGGAGTATGCTTCAGATGAATATGAATCAAGGACAACCATAGTTAGAGGTATGATGTTTATTTCATCTTCTATGGTGATAGATTTTTTTGATACATGTGATAATCATTCTTTTTTATCGTTAAGGCTAGTTGAAATTTTGGGATTTCATTCATAGAATATATCTTTCTTGTTAGAACTTTCTATGCCTTTGGAAATGAGATCCGAACAAGGTTTTAAGTTCCTAGAATTTTGAGTGACGATAGTGGACCATGAGGTGGAGTGAGACTTCATAGTGATCGATCATGACATCTTAGACATGACTATCAATATGGTTTGGATGATTCGTGCTAAGGACCATATAGACTGTAATCACTGATGGATTTAGTTATTATCTACTTATGGGGTCAATCATGTTTTTATATGTGATTTGGAATCTATATCCATAAGGGTGTGGAATATTGTTCCTTATGATAGTGTAATCTAATGCCAGGTATGAGAGATGTTTCTTGATGCTGTTGAACCTTGTTTGCATAGTCAACTAACTACGATAGTGCGTTCATTCCTTGATGTCTTTCCAAATTATTTTTCTAGTTCATCACCCCATATAGAGGTTGCGTTTACCAAATACCTACTACCTAGTATGATACCCATTTCTATTTCATCGTACCATATGAAGCCTACTGAGTTGGTAGAACTTATGTTCTAGATTTCAGAACTCAAGGCCAAGGGATTTATTCATCTTAGCGTATCACTATGATATTATCCTACAATATTTTATAAGAAGGAATATAGGGGCATTAGACTTTTTATTTATTATCATAAATTAAATTAGGTGATTGTTAAGAAAAAATATCCCTTGAGAAAGATTTATGATCTCTATGATCATCTTAGAGGGGATCGTTGGTTTTCAAATATTGAATTGTAGTTATGGAACCACCAGTTGAGAGTCCAAGAATAGGATATACCTAAGACATAATTTAAAGTATGGTATGAGAATTTCAAGTTTTTGGTTATTATATTTGGACTAACTAACACTACTTTGGTGTTTATGGAATTGATGAACCAAATCTTTCATCATTTGTTTGGATATTTTTTTTTGTGGTGTTCATGGATGATATATTGGTTTAGTTGATTTCAAAGAAGGAGCACCAGTACCATTTGGATATCATTCTTAGAACTTTGAGGAAACATATTCTATGTGGTAGGCATTCAAAATCTGATTTTTTGATTCAATAAGTAAAGTTTCTAGGGAATGTTATATCTAAGAAGGGAATTTCAATGGATCCTAAAAATGTAGAGGAGGTTATGTATTGGGAGAGGCATAGAAATGTGTTTGATATTTGAAGCTTCTTAGGGTTGGTTTTTTATTACAAGTGGTTTGTATAGGACTTTTCCATGATTGTATATTTGATGATAACTTTAAATTGTAAGGGTATAATGTTTTAGTGGAATGAAATGTTTCAGATATATTTTTAGGAACTAAAGGTGAGAGTGACTTAATATCTAGTTTTAATTGGGTTATGATGTTTTATGTGTTTATTCTAGAATATGTTTGGGGTCTGTCTTGTTTTAGGGGGACCTATGGTAGCCTATGGCTCTCAAAATTTATTCCCCTAAGAGAAGAACTATCCTACCCATAATATTTAGTTGGAAATAGTTATGCATGAACTCAAAACATGGAATCAAACCTTCTTTGGATATTTTTTATGGTATATTATGATCATAAAATACTGAGATATATTTTCACTCAGAGGGATATAAACAAGAGATAGAGACTCTAGGTGGATTATCTACAAACTCTTGATTTTGATATTTATTATACTCATAGAAAAGAGAATTTGGTCACTCATATATTGAGTAGGAAATTATTAACATAATCTATGAATTAATTAGTGGAAGAGTGGTCATTGATGAGTTTGTTAGAAGAGATGATCTTGAGAATGGAAGAATCTGGTGTGAATGTATTTCTGGATTCAATAAAGGATGGATCATTTTTTGATGAGCTAGTCTGGCTTGAGTAAATTTCTAAACATGAGTTACATAATATTAGTACAATCCTTTTTAGTGGGGAGACCTCAACTGAGTGGTCTCAGTATCTAAGTGGAACTTCTTATTTTCAAAATAGATTGGTTTTTTCCTTTTTCTATGAGGTTGTATTTTATAGACAATAGAAATAGTTATTATTGGTCTATACACCCTGGTAATATCAAGATGTATCATGATTTGATATGTTGGTATTGGAAGCTAGAGATGAGATGACCGATTCTAGATTTTGTATCATAGTTTATTACTTGTTAGATAATTAAGGTAGAACTCCAGAGACCTGTAATATCCATTATCCATTCAAATATAGAAATGGGATGAGATCTTCATGGATTTAATCAATGGTTTAACATAGAATCCTAGTGGTAAGGATGTTATTTTGGTGATCATTGATAAAATCATGAAACCCGTTTATTTACTCACTATTAATAAGATAATGAAGGTGGAAAAACATGGGGACTTGTATATCTGATAGATTTTGAGACTTCATGGGGTTCCCTATACGGTTGTTTTTGACAAGGAATTGAGTTTTACATCCTAGTTTAGGAATGGTTTATAGGAGGAAATGGGTTCCTAGTTGAAACTAAACATAACATATCATCCATATAAGGATGGAAAAATAGAGAGATATATCCAGGTTCTTGAAGATATGCATTAGGAATGTGTTATTGATTTAAGTGGTTCTTCAGAAAATCATTTTTTATATTAAAGTTTTCCTATAAAAATAGTTATCACAACTATATCAAAATGGCACCCTTAGAGTCTTTTTTTGGACGGTCATATAGATCTCCCTTATTCTATGCGGAGTTGGGAGAGTGGTCCTTGGTTGGACCGAGTCTTTTTTAGGATACAACGAAGAAGGTGTAGTTGATTCAAAAGATATTGATCACAACATAATGTCATAATAAATCATATGAAGATGTCCGTCATCGGATGCTAGAGTTTGAGGTTGGTTATTGGATCTTTCTTAGAGTTTCACCTCACTTGGGACATCGTCGGCTGGGTAAACATGGTAAGTTTTCACTGAGGTTAGTGGGACATTTTATATATTTGGAAAACAAGGAAATGGTTTCTATCATTTATAATTACCATATCATTTGACTTCTATCCATGATGTGTTTCATGTTTCCTAGATGCGGGGGTACCGACCATATCCTTCCCATGTGATTGAATGAGAGGATGCCAATCTTGTTCTCGACATCACTATGGTTGAGAAACCAGTTAAAATTATGGATTTATAATATAAGGTGCTACACAATAAAAAAAGTCCTTTGGTTTGTGTACTATGGAAGTACAAACATGATAACCATGAGATATGGGAGAAAAAATTATTGATGAAGAAGCTGTGGATTTTTATTTTTGTGAGTCTAGGATTTTGAGGACTTTATGGGGAGGGAAATAAATTTATGGTAGAGATATTTTTAGTCACCATTTCCTTCCTTCAGGTATTCTTTGACCCTTTTTTGGTTTCCTTTTTTTGGGTTCATTGTAGGCTTCTTGGGAATAAAGATCCTTTACTAGGGAAAATGAGATAAATTATGGGGATGTATGTTTTTTTGGATTAATGGAGTTTGGGTATAAATGTGTAAATGTATTTAGAATGTTATACTTGGGATTAAAGAGTATTAAGTTTTGGTTCGAAGGTTTTTTGAAGAAAACTGGGTTTAGAACTACATATTGGGCACATTCAGGTCATAAATAGGTTACACTACATGAATTTTCTGTAAGGAATATTTCATGAGTCTTGTTTATGGTGTGAAAATTTTATAGGCCATGAAACCATTACATGACGCAAAACCATTACATGAAGTGAAATTTTTTATGAAGATTTAATTTAATCTGAGTTGATTCCTTTTTTGGTGTATTTTCAATTCATGGGATTTTACACCATGAAAGGGATTCATGATGTGAATTCCTCAAGTCCATTGGTTTTAATCACACTGCACGATTGAATATTTTTTTCATTAATTGTGCATGATTTCATCTCAAACCCTATGGATATTTTGGGGGATTTTGGGTGATATCCCTCATTCCAGATCACTTAGACTAGTGTTTGAATCCTATGGTGCTTTCATTGCATATCCCTAGTAAGTAGTATTTCTGTTTCTTAGTTTCCTTTGGTCAAAGTGGTAGAATTGGATATGTTTTTTATTCATATTCATGATTAATCTAAGTTTTATATCAACCCTTTGTAGTTTATTGTCATTACATGTCATTTTAAGGATGATTCTTGGTTTTTCAATTTCCATTTTTGAAGGCGGATAGGTTTCCATCATTCTTGAGGTAGGTGTATCTATGAAAGTGTATCTAATTCCCAAATTTCTATATGTTCTTATTGATACATTTTGGTTGTTCATTTAAATGGATTTTATTTTATATAAAATGGGGTTTTATTAAATGTGGAATGAATTTTGGAAATGGTTTTGGGAAAATTTAGAACATTAGGAACCTTGGGTGCATAAAGAAATAGATATAGGTAACCCTATTGTGTGTGGCCCCACTAGGGGTTACTTTTGTGATATAGATAAACTATTAAAGGGATCTATATTGGTTGGAACCAAAATATTCTTGGTTTAGTATTATTTTATTTCAATTACAAATTCCCATTGGATGAGGCTGAAATAACATAGTTTATCTTTTATATCTAGTTTATCTCATGATGGTTTACTTCATGGATATTTTCTCACATGATTAGATTACCTGTTTTTATTTAATACATGATATATTACTGACTTTGGTGAATATGGTATTAATTTAAGAAAAAAGGAATGTTTATAAATTGTTTTATTTATTAAAATTCTTTATAAACTAGATTTTATTTTAAATCTACAACTTTTGAATTCTTGATATTAGAACATATATCAATTTTTTGGTGATATCCTACTAGGAAATGTGCTCACACCCTTCTTTTTCCTTTGGAAGGTTTTAGACCTTGTTTTTTTAGACTCAAGAAAATGTAAGCATATCATGTATCATTACAAGTTCTTTTGTTGTATGTCCCCTTTGAAGTGGGATGGATTGGTGATGATAGATGGCCACATGAAGATTTGTTTATTTTTCTCTTATTTATCTTTTTGGTTTTTCTAGTGTGGGTTGAAATTGTATGTCTCATGGATATTTAATTCTTTTTTATGTGTTTTAAATTTATGTTTCTTCAATTTTACATGATTCATGTGGTTCATGTGGAAGACTCCCTTGTATGACTTGTCTAGTAGACCCAGGATGGTTCATTAGAAATATAATGTTCATAGTCAGATCTAGTTTAAGTGGTGATCCTAGCCTTTCTAGATCATTAAAATACCTAATCATATTGAGAATATGAGTAAAAAATGAAGTCCCCTAAATCATATTACACTGAAATAATTCCTTTTAAACCTTATACCACTTATGAATTTCCAATTCTTCATATATCATCATCCGGTTTTCTATCATTCCATAATCACCCATATTTTTATATTGATCTTTCAACTTAGGATATGTGGACACACAAATTAGTATAAATATATCAATAGAATCAATATTATTCTTAATTTAAGAATTTTTATCATCTTTATTATCACTATCATTGGGTTCTTTTTTCAAAATTTGTATCTCTAATATATAAAACATATCTTATTTCTTGATAATTATTATCATGTTCTAATACTTTTCTATAAAATTACTACTATTTATATCTTATCTCTCTATAATTGATCTCAAATATATATTTTACATTATATTCATTTAAATTTTATTTTATAATAAATAATTCTTCAAATGAATACTTTTTTTTAAAAATATTTAATAAGGGATTTAATTGAATATACTCCCACTAAAATAATGACCTCATTTATACATTATATTTATTAATTAATGGTTATTTTATTTTACTAAAATAGATTGAAATTTATTTTTTATATAATTTTGATGATATTTAGTTAGAAAATCATAGAAATTATATCTCATATAACTCTTGGATAGTTGAGAAGACAATAATTTAGCATAGAAAATATCATGAATTACCTAAACTTCATTTCTTAAGTTATTTAACTTTCAGGGATTCCCATTGATTGAAACTAAAATATTAAAATAATATATATTCACCTAAATTTTTGGGTTATACATATCATTAATTACTTACACATAATAATTAATGGGAATTTAAATTTTAGTGTCACCCATGTTGAATGGTCAAGGTTTTAATGAGTGTTTACTTTCAAATAAATCTAAAACTTTGTACTTTTAGGAGATATATGTTATCTTACTATATAATTATATATATATATATATATCACGTGTTTATTTTATCTCATAATTTATTTTTTATGTATTCATTCTTCTATTTGATTTAATTTATGCATATCATGTTTATCAACCAAATTAATATATTTTAATCAGATTAATGTATAACTATTTATAAAATTAATGGTTTCTGTTACACATACATACTAAAATTTTAATTATATTATCCAATATATATTAATATGTATCTAATTAAAATGGTACATAAAACTATTTCATGGAAATGATTGAAATCATAAGAAACTTATATCCTAATCAAGAGAATGTATGGTGTGATAGGTAGAAAACCCTATATTTTTAAACATAACCAAATTCCTATAATGGAAGCCCAAACCAAATTACCACTATCAATATATAATTACACTATAATTATTTAATGTTCTAACATGATTTTAACCCAATACATATAATTATATATTTATTAAAAATATTTACTTTAAAATTATATAAAAAATACTACAAACCTTGGATAAAATATATTTTTTATTATACCTTGGAATGAAACTACTTAAATGTGTGTCATAACATATATAGAAGTAGTTTAAAAAACTTAAAAAAAACATTATAAGATTCATAATATTGAAAAATTATATTCATGAATAATAAAATAAATAAATTAATTAATAATTTATAAATTTAAATATAGTCAAAATTAATTTTTTAAGGCATGGATACAAATAGTTTATAATTTATTACATATGAATAATAAATTTCCATATAATAATGATATAACAAATTTAAATTTATATATAAAATATTAATACATTATATTTCACACTTTTAAAGTATACATTTTAACTTATTTGTATTTAAAATATATGATTTATAAAAAATGAACTATTTACATTTTTCAATAAATATAAAAATTTCATATTAATAATATAAAAAAATATTATATAAATATCATATATTATATATTCATTTAGACCATAATTATATCCACTAAAACTATATTCGGTATGGTTTAAATAAATTTCCAAAATATGATATTAATATAAATAGTTTATATTAAAAAATTTAAACCTTTTATAAAACCAATATAGAAATTTTATATTTATCATATTTTAGAATTTAAAAATACTTTATAAAATACTTTATAATTTTAATATAAATATTTTATATCAAAATTTATAAATATTATATCATCTAATATAAGGAACATCATATTATATATTAACATTAAACATTTCATGAATATTTAGTAACTAATTATAAACAATTCATAATTATAAATTTAATTTATAAACCGTTCATAAATTTAAATAAATGTTAAAATTAATTTAAATATAATTTATAAATAATTTATAAACGATAATTCATTCAAAAAATAAAAATAAAATAAAATTTTAAAATTTATATATCTCACAAAATTATATACGACATAGATATTCTTGCGATACTAGAAAAGATTTATCCTATATCAATTTCCTCATTTTGTTTCATAACATAGATAATTATATCGCACATAAATTTATATGATATAGTGAGTTACCACTATAACCCCACCATAACTGGCCTTATTTTGGAGTACAAATTGTGATATCACCATATCAATCCTCACATAATGAAAAAACACCAATATTTTAACTTTAAAATGAACTACGATATCCTAATACCACTCATATGTTAACATGATCTCTTTTAAAAACAATGACTCAAGCCTATCATAGGTAGGTATCTCTTATATCATTATATGTGTAATCATGATTAATGAATCAAATTATTTCATTGAATCCAAGAATATATCATAACAAATGATGTATATTTATAACTTCCTGTGATATGTAAGATCTAAATTGTTTTTCTTAAAATTTAATTTTTTTAATCATAATGTATAAAGTTATGATACCAAAATTTGGATTTTAATGGAAAATAAACTTATGTAGATATTGTGTAAGATTTAATAAAACCCATTAACAAGATCATTCATGAGTGGTTTGGAATAAGTTATAAAAAATAAAAAACATTCCTTACTCTGTATTTGAATTTTCTTCTTTAATAGACGCTTAGTTAATATCTCTAAAAAATAGCCAAAAGACTCATGTATCCATAAATATCCACATTTAATTTGAATCTTTGAACTCTTTTGGTGGGATTTCTGAAATCTCATCAAAATGTTAATACTGTGGATAAATTAAAAACCGAGGAAGAGAGCTTTGAACTTTGAAGGATTGAATTCAATCTCTTTTGGTTTGGACACCTTTATATAGATACACATGGGTACCATGTGAGATGAGTTATATCATATGATTCATAAATGATATTCATAAAGAGCATGTCACATCACATAAAGCATTCATGATTCATACTAATCCAAAAAATATTTAAATATATAATGTTTAAACATTCAGTGTAATCACTTATTTATAGTTACACCATAAAATGGTTTAATGTATGAACATTGATATCTTCTAAAGGAAAAATAACATGGAAGTGGTATTTTATATCTACTATCATGTAATAAAATATCTCATATCATATTATTGATATTTATATCGATCTATCTGATTTACATATATCACATGATGCAAGAATATCACATAGAGTGATATATCCTATATTACACTATGTGATATTGAATTTAGAGACAATATCATTAGATAAATTCCTTAATAAATCTCCTCTTAATGAATTTAATAAAAATATAATTGTCTATAAAATTATAAAAATAATATCTTATATAAATAGGACTATAATGCCTTATGTTATTGTAATAAAAATAAAATAAAAAATGTGATGAAAAAAATAAGAGAAATATTTTTTATGTTTGGTTGTAATTCAATGCATGATCATATAAATGAATTTTAAAGTTTATAAATAAATTAAATGGAATAAAGTATGAATTATATGGAATTTAGGTAGTTTTTGGTGAATCCCAAGCCAAGATAAAATAAAAATTTTTGTTTTAAGAAGTTCATAGTTTAGGTGTATGGTTAGATAAAAAATCATTATAATATTCCATTTTATAAAAATATGGTTTTTTATTTTTCACCACCTCAATTTTTCTTTATTTCTACCCCTTTATACTCCACTCATTGTTAAATTAACTCTAAGGTGTTTCCCCTTTCATAAGTGACCATGTGGGATATATCGACCTTTTTTTTAACTAGATCAATGTAAATCCCCTCTCTTTCTCACAATATCCTTTTATCATTATTTTTTTATTGATTTAGGTGATGAAATTTTGGTATTTTGTGTTTGGGTTATATTATATCAAAGAGAAATTATTTCAAATGTTATGTATTTTTATCCTAGAGTCTCAGAGAGGCCTAGTATAGGTTCTAAGGTTTAGAAAAAGCTATTGGGACCATTCCCAATATTGTTTTTCATTGGTTTATTTGGATGAAATCCTTAGAACTTGATGAAGTAACATTGGATTCTTCCTAGATAGGATATTTTTATATATAATTTATAAATAATTTAAAATAAGAATTACTGCATCTTGATAATTTTTTATTTAATGATGTTCAATTAGGTAGTTTCTCTCATATCATTGTTGCGGAGAATAATCCAAGTTGGAATTCCTATAGTGGTTTCCAAACATGATCTATAAATCATTGAATGCCACCATTAGTATTCTAGGTGCCATAATATAGGAATATAGCACATTGCGTCATTTTTATTTATTAATAATAACAATAAGCCTTTCAGTCCTAGAAGAATTATTATCTTGTTATCTCATGTTTTAGAGAGAGTAGGATGATTGTCTCTCATTCTTGAGAGGTTCACTCAGTCTTGAGAGAATTATCTTGAGTGGAAATATTATACACAACAATTCACATAATCTTAGAAAATGTTATAAGATGGAATTTGTAGTTATGGTTAAATATTTGATAATATTACCAAGTAACTTCATTAAATATCCTCTATAATTTATTCCCCATATTAAATAATAATAATAATAATAATAATAATAATAATATATTTCATGATATGCGCTAACTCATTAATATTTGAATACCATTTCTTAAATAAATAAGTTAATATTTATTTAAATAATATATATCATTTCTATTAGAACCTTAACTCAACTTTTATATCCTCATCAACATTTAATAAACATTGAATATTAAATATTAATTAAAATAAATAAATATCATTATATGATTATTCATTAAAATATTATATTCCCTATTTGGAGGATAAATATTTATTTAATATTCAAGTGATATATGTTCTAAACTCGAATGAATAGTGATTGAATTTATAGATAAACATAACCCGAATAATTAGTATTCTAAAATCTAATAAAAATATTTATTCATAACATTAAATTCAAATATAATTTAACTAAGATTATGAAAAAACTTTGTGTGTGACCCTCTAGGACTCTTTCTCAGTGAAATTAGGTGGAATTTCCTAAAATACAATATTTAATTATAGAAAAACATCGAGGAAAATATATAGAAATATGTTAATATCATAATTAAAACACCCTCATGCGAACACTTATTATGTAACAAAACCCCCTTTTCTTAAAATCCCATCAAAATGTTGCATATTTGTGTCATAAATCTATATGCATGACTTGTCTCACATTGAATGTCTAAAATGAACTCATCAATAAACTATTATAGACATAGACTTAACCATACTATTCCATTTCAATCAAAGATACTTATATTAACTCAAATGAAAAAAAATCATTTCTTGAATTATTCAATCAATGTCATATCACTTATGACACACCTAGTGTATCCCACCTTTCTATGAGAATATGACATCATAGTTATAATTAATACATCAAAGTACTTGATTCATGATATGAATTAATAATTATCTCATGTATAAGAGGACCAATACACATGTAAACTGATTGGAATATCTAAATACATAAAATATATGGAATTTCTATGCATGGGTATGTCCTCATAACCTCCCTTATTAGAGATTACCAACTGCAAACATTATAATATGAAGTCATAATGTCTTATGAACCTCTAACACCTGATAGTCAAAATCATATATTTCCTATAAGAACGTTTTCATCCAGACCATTTGATATATAATTAATAATATTATAATAGTACTCTATGGTTCTTATTATAGTGGGGAACTGTGAGAACCTTATAAAGTGATAAATACTCAAAGGAAATTTTCACATTAATGTTACACAGAAGAACAATCACCGTGTGCTAAAATAATTATTAATATTAAGGGATTTAAATATATAGGTAATAGAAATTATAAAGATAATTATTTCTATAGAAATAACACCAATTATCTCTAACTTTCACTAGATCCAATTGCTTAAATTTTTTGTATTATTGATCTCACATGATATCTATGATTTTTATGAGATATATATTTAGTCAATAAGTCCACCATGTTATCTTCCATGGAAAATTTACTTACTGTAACCTCACTCCTTTTATAAAAATACTAAAAGAGGTGATACATCTTAAGTATATTCTTTATCCATTGATGTGACCTTGGTTACATGGAAAGAACCACTACTGTAGTATTATCACAATACAACATGATAACATATTTACTTATAGGAACCACATAAATCTATTGGAAAAGTTTCATATCTAAAATAAACCTTTATACTCATCCAAAATCATAATATAAATAGAATTGTCTATATAATTGGAAACCACTGGATGATTTGAACTCTTGCATCTCATAGATTCTCTATTAAGGCCACATACATATCCCGACTACAATTTAAAATATTTCAAATATGTTTAGAAACTAGAATATTTGTATCCCTTGATAACTATTTCATCATCTCATATATAAACCAAGAAAATTTTCTTCATACACCTTAGGTACTCCAAGATATCATTTACAACCATCTAATGAAGCTCACATGGGTATATATGTTATTTTTATACCAGGTTCTAGGCATATGAATCATCAAGAATGAAACATAGAATATAATTAATGAAAGATCCATTCACTAATGTATAATATATTCCACTCATTATCTCTATCATACTGTGATTGAGGGAACATTTTCTTATATAGATTTATACCATGTGACATTGGAAACAATCCCCTCTTGGACTATTCCACATCTAATCTATTCAGTACCTTGTTAATGTATATACCATGGCATAGTTTTAGTAACATCTTAGATCAATCATGAATGATCATGATCCCAGGAATGTAAGCCAATACACCTAAGTATTTTATAAAGAAACATCTATTAAATAACATATTAATAGGCCATAAGGTTGGTATCTCATTTCTCATCAATAATATATCAACATAATATACTACTAGGAAAACAACCATAACACCACTAAAAATCTTATAGATATAAGGTTAATATTAATTATTTATTAATTTAAATTCCACTATCACTTAATAAAAATGAATTCTCTATGATATTGATACTTTTTTCAACCCATAAATGGATATCCACAACTTTCATACCACATTGGCATCATTTGGAGTCACAAACCCTTCTAATTGTGACATATTGACATCTTCCAAAATGAACCCCTTAAAGAAATATCCTGTTTCATACATTTTAAAAATATAATACTCATTGTAATATACTATTTAAAGTATAATTTTGATGTATTTTAGAATATAAATCAGTGAGAATATTTCATATTAGTATTTTACTTGATATTTCTTAAACCTTTTAGTAGCCAACTATTCTTTATAGGCACTGAACTTACCACGAATGTAAAAATTTTTCTTGAATAATTATTTTAACCCATTAGTATTTCTATAAAATATTGGATATAACAAAACTAAGACATGGTTTTATTATATTAAATCCATTTCATAATTCGGGTGTTTTTCTAATTTTCAACTTTTGAGTTGTTTACTACTTCCTAGTAGAAAAAAGAATTATCATTATCAAATAATAATGTGTCACTATCCTTAGTGATGAGAAAAAATTATATATATAGTTATTAGACCTATTTAATGTGTTTAAAAAATAATTATTTATCTGGAATAACTTCTTCCAATAGGATTTTTGAAATTTTTTCTTGTATCAACTCTGGTTTATCTTGAGCTCCGACTTTATCAATGTCTATTTTTCTCCCACTATCTCTTTTGGATATATTCTCCATATTATGGTACATGGAATTTATTTCAAATATTACATTTTTATGAGGTTTTGTATAGATAATATACCCTT
The DNA here is from genome assembly GCA_963277665.1 of Viscum album. Classification (NCBI taxonomy): domain Eukaryota; kingdom Viridiplantae; phylum Streptophyta; class Magnoliopsida; order Santalales; family Viscaceae; genus Viscum; species Viscum album. The sequence continues at coordinate 385,388,547 of OY728120.1, read as the reverse complement.
ATTTCCTTAGGATATTTTATAAAGATACCCTGAATACCTCTCGGTACAAGTTTTCTACCAAATATATCCTTAAACAAAACATCATATCCCCTCACATTTAAATGTGATAAAGATAATTTCTTCCCATAAATTAACTCATATAAAATACCATTTACAAATTTAGCTGGAAATTGTTTTAGTATGCAAGATATAGTATGTAATGTTTATCCCTAGAAGGATAATGTCAGACTCAGATGAATCATTATTGATCTCACCATGTCCAATAATATGTGGTCCCTCCTTTCACAAACACTATTCCACAATGGTGTATGTGGAGGTGAGAGTTGAGATATTACCCCAAACTACCTTATATAATCAATGAGCTCTTGGTTAATATATTCCCTACTATACTCTAAGTGGAGATTATTTATCTTATTACCAAGATGATTCTATACATCATTATTTTCTTAAATTTATCAAAGGATTCATAATTTTACCTCATTTAATAGATATATACATTTTTACTAAAATAATTTTTAAAAGTTATGAAGTAATTGTTTCTACCTCTAGATTTATCTGTAAAATATGCACACACATCTATGTTAAATAATTCTAAAATATCTATAGCCCTTTTATCCTTTCCACTGAATGTAACTTTAGTCATTTTACCAAGAAATCAAGTGCGACATATATACAAAGGTTTAAGTATAAACAAATCGATATACCCTTATTGATATAATTTTTTCAAAAAGAATTATTTTACATAACCAAGTTAGCGATTCCACAATTGGGTGTGATGCGAGTGAGGTGAACTTGATTCATAACTGTTATCCAACACTTTTTATTCATATTCTAGTATACAAAGACCATTATTCAAATGTGTCATCCCATAAAAGAATTTATCTTTTAAAAGGTGTAGAAATTATTTCTAAACATGAAAAAAATACATCTATTTATAAAAATGACACAAATATTATGTTTTTGGTTACTTTAGAAACATAATATAAATTATTTAAAACTGAAATTAAACCTATAAAAAATGTGAGATAGTAGCCTCTAACAGCCAGTACAACTAGTCTTCCTATATTGGAAGCTTGAATATTCTCTTAACCTTTGGTAACCTTTATATAATATACTTAGTTCTTATCTATGGATAAAAATATGTGTAACAAAATCTATATATAATACCTAATTTTTATAAATAGAGAGATTGCATTGGATAATAAATGCTCTTAAATATTCCCCTTCATTATTCACAATAGAATAATTATTCTTCAAGTGGGATTTATTTCCATAAGAAAAAAACTACATCCTACCAATTTTAGTATCACTTGATCTTTCTACACTTGGATAATAGATATTAATATACCATATAATTGGTGATAGTATTAGGAAATTTCACATTTCCCTTCCTCTTGTTCACCATAAGGATTGAAGGTTTTTTATTCTTCATGTACTTATCTTCCTATAAAATTATAGCATGGAGATATAAGGGTGTCTTTTATATGTTTTTAATATTAAAATTCACAATAAAACTTGATATGTTCTAATAATGTAATGCGATAATGAGGTCCATGAAAAATTCCTTAGGCAGCTTGAAACCAAGAATTTCTAAACTCTCAATGTACCCAACCATCTTGACTATATGTGGTGTGACTGGTGAAAATTCTCCAAGATATCATGGAAAAAGTGCCTTGTAGATCTCTTACATTCCTTATATTTCATCATCCTAATTAATATCATGTAGATGAGATAAAATGGTTTATGAATTCAATTTTTTTGAAGCTTTGGGAGGTCACTTGTCATGGATAATAGCTTGAGTAATTATACATTTAATTCATCTTTCAAGTGTTTTCATAAGACATAATGCTCATCCTCACTAGCCTAATTAGAGGGATCTATAGAATCTGGGAATCCAACATATATAACTTCATCTATTGGAATAGAATAATGTGAAATTTCCAATACCACTCCTAGAAGTTCATGCTGGTCAAGAGATTGTCTTTCTATAATATTGATTATTGGGAAAGTTTCATGGCCGAACAAATTTTCATTTGTTATATATATTGAATAAAAGAATATTTTAGTACTTTTTCTTTATTACTAAGTGTGATTTAATAAATTTTATTTTATTAGTCTCCTAGTATTTTATTAAATCCCAATATCTTACGCAATTAGATTCATATTATCCTGGATATTCTATTAAAAATGCTATATATTTTCCTTTGAATAACCCAAACAAAGAACTAATTAAATTATTCAAAAGTATTTAGGTTTGAAACCTTGAGAATTTCATTAAATTTTAGTTCCTTAATATGTTGAGTAAACTTCCAAATCCTGAAATCCAAAACACATATTTCCTCAAAACATACCTCCAAGTTACCATAAGTATTATAGAGTAAAATACTCTTGATACTAACATGGTTAATCCATCCCAAAAATTTCATATAACTCTTCAAAAATGAAAGTATATGAACAAGGGAAATTTTGATACTTTAATATATTATTGAATCTTAAATAAACTAATAGAAAGAGATATTTGACTTAATATTTTCCTTGATGATTTTTTTTATCTTTATGAATAAATTTTCTATATTTTATTCTTTACATGATTGATATTATTATATGTATTTTACATAATAAATTCACCATGTCTGATAAAATAATTTACACATAATAACTTTATTTTATTTCATATTTCATGATTATTAATTAATTTACTTTACATGATCATGTTTAATAATAAAATATAAGTTCTAACACATAAATAAATAAATAACTATGAGCTTGAAAAAAATAATATAAACATATTCCATGAGCATTAATTACTCGATAGTTTATCGAGTATGAGAAATGACAACCATTGAACCTAGAGGAATAACTCCTTGAGTCAATCCTAGATTGAGTTACAAAATTCCACCTTTAACCTATATATTTATTTAGTTAGTTTCAACTCAGTTTATTCTTTGACCATCTCTTCTCATTATGAGATCCACTATTTTTATATTCTTACAAACTTAGAGGAGAATAGAATTAGGGGTTTATGGTTATATAAATAAACCATGGATATGAAGACCTAGATGTAATATAGAGAAAGAGATGATATGAATATCATCATATTTAATTTAATAATAAATTTATTAGATAAAACTCATTCAACAAATAATTAAATTAAATAGGAAATGAACAAATACATAGGTTGGTCTAGCTCATGATCATCGAAAACATGAAACAATTAATTATTAGCAAACATTTTTTATTTATTAAGTTAAATATATTGAATTAATAAATTATTTAACTTATTAATTAAATTATTATTCTATTATATTTAATAATCCAAACAATCCTTGACATTCCCATCCTCTATAATTTTAAATAAATTAAATAAATTAAATAAGTTGATTTCATTTTAAAATTATTTTGTACATGATGTATACTAGAGGTGGCAGGGAATATACCATTTTAAATCTACTTAAACTCATTTTTAGATTTTAACTATTACATGATATATACTTTCACCCTCATGATGCATGACAGACACTATGTATGGTTCTTGTTATGTTCTATGTACTTGAATGATGTGCATTCATACATGTCATGTCGTAATATTATATAATATGATATTCGTGAAGTCTAAAAAATATAAATGACTACACAACATTCCATTAATACACACAATGTGCATCACTAATGATTCATGTAAAGTACATGGCTTGTACAAAGACCATATAAGTAGTCTACTTGCAAAAAATAAAATATAGAAAATAATTATTAAATCAATTAATTTCACACAACACATAAAATATCACCCTATGTGTACATTGGGTGGAAAAACCCTATTAAAATATGTATACATCTTGCTACATTCCATTTAGTTCAATTTTTATTTTAATGAATAATTTACTATGCATGTTCACTTACACGACATGCTTGTATTGGAATGTAACTTACATGTGTTAGACTGAATTACATGGAATGTACATCCAACTACATGGAGTGTAATTTGTTACCAACTTCAAGCACAATATGCCTAGATACTCGATGTAACATCCCGACCCGAACCAATGAGTTTGAGCTCGATGCCACATTACCTCATGCACACCTCCCCACACACAAGAGGTTTATAACTAGTAGTGAGGGACTCAAGTAGAACCATAGGGAGATTATAACCTATATATATCATATTATCAAGAAGAATAATGAATAATAATAATATGAGAATGAATAAATAATCAAAGAAAATGAGGAAACTAAAGATGACATACATGGTATATAAATTAAAGCTACCAAAGTGGAAAGTCATACTGATTAATGAAAGTAGATAATAAATAAAAGAACCCATGGGTACTTCGGTGTATATCCCAGTTTGCCCCATCCCCATATTCCACCTGCTCATCTATCCACCATAGGGTTCTTTAATATCTTTGGGTCTCTCATGGAATCCAAAAGTGCATCAAAATTCTTGAGTAGGGTGTGAGTACATAACTTAGTAGGACACCACCAATTCCTCCATAATGAATGTTTTCAAGTATACAAGTGTATTCTACAATAATAATAAATGTGTAACAATAAAACAAACATAAAAATAATAACCAAGTGGTGGAGAACTAACAAAGCTACCCCCATAACCCCAGCTATACCCGCTTTGAAACCATGCTCTAAAGATAATCATGGAATGTCTCAAAGATAATGGACTCATGAATAGAGCCCAAACATGAATCTATTAAAGGAGTAACATATGGAACTCAGAATCCATATCTTAATGGACCAACGCATGGAGATAAGAATATTTCTATTGGAAATATCATTAGTAACCAAACATACCACCGTACGGGTGGGGGTTTGGTGGTGTATTGGTTATAAATCCACCAATAAATTATGATTTTAATGTTTTTTTCTTGTTACACATTGATTATTATTATAGAATATGCTTGTATACTTGAGAATACTAGTCATGGATACATTAGTGGTGTCCTATTGAGTCACGTACTCACCCCATACTCAAAATTTTTGATGCACTTATAGATTCCATGAGAGACTTAGTAAAGAGTAAGGACCTTATGGCAGATAACTGAGTAGGTGGAACATGAATATAGAGAAGACCGAGACAAACACTGGAGGAAATCATGGTTATTTTATTTATTATGTACTTTCATTACTCTGGACAACATTCCAATTTGGGAGATTTTATTTATATATTATGTATGTCGTCCTTATATTCTACATTTAATCTTGTTATTTATTCATTCTCCTATCATTATTATTTATTATCCTACTAGATGAAATGATACAAAGTGTATAGTCTCTATATGGTTCCACTTGAGATCCTCGCAACTAATCGACAACCTCTTGCATATGAGGAGGCGTTCTTGAAGTAATGTAGCACCTAGCTCAGATCCAATGGTTTGGGTTGGGATGTTACAATAATTTTCATGACTCAACTTACTCAGTCCATGAAACTAGTCATATGATTCCATGTATCTCTTGTAATACCTTGGTTTTCCTCCCATAAAACTACAAGCTACTACTTACTAGGTCACCTATCAAACTAATAACTATCCCTATAGGCTAACACATGTTCTTTTAGTGTGTTTTTTCCTTACTCACACCAACCCTGGGAAACTTCTCTGGAGGTTACCCATCCTGATAACCACTCTAGGGAAATAATGCTTAACTATGGAGTTCTAGTTAGGTAGGCTTCCAAAAATAAAGGTTCACCTTGTTGACATGGGTAGTAACATTTAGCCTTTTATGTATCACTTTTTTAGAGGTGTTAAACTCTCCACCCCTTAAAAGAAAAACACCCTCATTATGGACCCCAAACCTCAAACCTAGGTAGTGCCTATGAAAATACATCTAGGTATTGGTTATGATAACATTTTTCATGACCCAACCTTCCTCGAACCATGAACCTAGTCATATAACCCCAACGGTCTCCTGTAATACCTTGGGTTCCCACCCATCACACCATATGATATTAATCACTATAGTCACTTATAAGACTAATGCCTATCCCCACAGGCCAACACATGTTATTTAAATGTGGTTTTTCCTCACTCACATACACCCTGGGAAACATCCTAGGAGGCCACACATCCTTACCAGTACTCCATGCCAGACATGCTTAACTGTGGAGTTCTAATCAGGAAGGCTCCCAAAAATAAAGAAGCACCTTATTGAAATTGGTAGTGACATTTAGCCTTTTAAGTCTAGATTTTTCAGGGGTGTCACACTCGACATGTATCTCACATGGATTATTTTATGACTTACATGACATGTACTCTACATGTTATGTACTTCATGTAATTCCAATTCACTTAACTAGTAGTCAATACATGACATATATTAATTATATTCCATGTACTTTGATCACCTGACTTATATTATTTATGTGTGGACAAATCGTGTGGGTTTATACAGTGTGTACACCTAATACGTGTTGTGTATCCCTATAAATACACTAGTTAATTTCTAGTTAATGTGGGTCATGTAATTAAACACATCATATACCGGCACCCAAACTACATGTAATGATTATCACAGATCATGTTTGTGTGGTTGATAATGGGTACACAATGTGAAATTTTCTATTATATTCCGTATAACCATGTCTATCAACCAGTATCCTCAGCACCTTAGGATGATATATTCAAGTGTTATTAATTGATTTTTTTATTGTTCTTGGTCATATGAAACTTAACGATCATGTTATCATGAATTTTGTATTAATGATTGAAAAACTAGAAGTTAATTCTCACTAAAAATATATAAATTTTAACAATAAATAATAAATAATTATAAATTAATATTTAAACATTCTCATACTACTTAAAGTTTTAAGGGCAGAGAGGAATAAGTTGGCGCATTCCCAATAATGTTTTTTATTTGTTTATTTGGATGAAATCCTTAGAACATGAAAATTAAACCACATATTCTTCATAGATAGAATTAATTAAAATTTTAATTTATATTTAATTTAAAATAATAATAACCTCTAGGTTATCATTCATTCTTTGATAATGATTAATATAGAAGATACTATTATATTTTTATTATGGAAAATAATCCAAAGTAGAATTCCTTTATAAAAATCCACACATTCCTTATGAATATTTGAATATATTCATTAATATTATAGGTTTTAGTGAAAAATAATACAATTCCCCACAAACTTCTCCATTAATCATGATAATAAGTATTTTAGTCTAATAAGAATTATTCTATTTTTCTCTTAATCTTGGGTAGGAGGGAAAATATTATCTCTCATTCTTGAGATAATTATTGAGTGTTTTTCTCTGTCTCAAGAAAATTAACTTGATAGAAAATGTTGTGAACTATAATTCACATAACCTAATAAAATAATAAAATATGTAATAAATTTTTAGGGTTAAATGTTTGATAATTTCACTAAGGCCATGCACCAAAAGTCATCTATAACAAAACCCCCATTTGAAATAATATTAATGACAATAAAATATTATAATCCATGATATGTGCTAAATCGTGAATATTTAAATATCATTTCTTAAGTAAAATAATTTTTAGTTAAATAATATTAAATAATATATATTATTTCTATTAATCAATTAACTTGACCCGTCAATCCTCCTCAAAATTTATCAAACCTTTAATAATAAGTATTTATTTTAATAAATAAATATCTTTATATTTTTCATTCAGTAGATAAATAAATATTACATTCACTATCTAGTGAATAAAAATTTATTTAACATTCAAGTAATATATATTATAAACTCAAATAACTAGTAATTGAATTTATGTGATCAACATAACCTGAATAATTATTATTTCAAAAACTAAGAATACCATTTATTCTTAATATTAAATTAAAATAGAACTTAACTAAGATTTTGAATATACTTTCTTTGTGACCCTATAGGCCAATTTCCCAATAGAATTAGGCAGACTTACCTAAACTCCCAAATGGATATTTGATAACACATCAAGACACTTATAGGGAACTTTGTTAATTTCACAATGAAAACAACCTTATAGAAACCCTTATAATGTAATATAATCAATTTTTCTTAATATATCATGAAGTAGGTTACATACTTGTATTATCAACATGTATGCTTGATTTATCTTTCTTTGACTCTCTAAAATGAACTAATTGGTAAATATCTATAGACATGGAACAAATAAAATAGTTCTATTTTAATCAAATTGCCTGATATTTCTACTTCTATTAAATCAAATTTTATAAATCATTTCCTGAATTATTCTATTAATTTCATATCACTTATGACACACCCAACATATCCTAACCTTCCATGAGAATATTTTATTATGGTTTTAATCAATACATAATATTACAATATTTATGATATGAATTAATAAAAATATCAAGTATAGGGATAAATACACACATTTAAAGATAATAATATCCAATATCACATATAACATGGGGAATTTATATTGGATGATATATCCTCATAACCACCCTTCTTAGATATTAATAAATGCGAACCTTATTAGGGTAGTATCAAGGTATTATAATCCTTTGAAAAATGATTACCAAAAAAGATCCATGTTTCTATTATATAGATTTCATCCATACCATTGGATATATGTTTAATAATATTGTCATAACACTTTGATGTTCTTATTATAATGTTGAACTATTATAACCTTTTGATATGATGAATACTCTAAGGACATTATCACATTAACGTTACATAAAATAATACTCATCATATGATAAGATATATATTAATATAAAATTATTTGAATATAAAAGTAATTAATATGTCAAAGTTAGTTTGTTCCCAAGAACTAACTCTAACACTTAGATATATTAATTACACATTGATATTGGCTCTTTGACATTACATTGTTACCTGATATTTTTTTGGATTACTTGGTTGAATTAATGATATATTGTTTATGATAATTTTGATATTTTTTATAGTAGGTCACATTTGATGCTTTTAAGGCCTTGGATGTGTGTAAATGAATTCATGGAATAAAGTTATGTTTATTATCGTTTAATCCATTTGAGTTTTATGATAAATTTGAGATAGATAGTTCATTGAAATTATTTAAATATAATTGTTCCGTATTACTATCATTACCAATAGTCTCAATAACTATTATATCAAATCATTGACTAATATTAATATTATATATAATGGAATAGACTTTAGTTAAATATAAATTACATTTAAGGAACATATTACCATATTTATATGGTTCATTTGGGTGGTGGAATAATTAATCGAGTCTTGTCTTTAAAATTTATAGGCTAGTGTAGTATTTATATTATATAAGGCTGAGTTTACTTTAAAATATATTTTCTAAATGTTTCACAAAGGTTTGAAGTGATTGATAGAATTTTAAATGGGGAAAAAATTAATGTTTATCTGATTTTGGAATTTTATAAATGTAAGAGAAAGTTAGTATTGAGTAAACTCATTTGATACAATTAATTTTTTTGGATAAAAGGTGTATTTTCTTATTTTGAATTATAGAAGTTTTTTAAATAAAAAGGGATATAAATTAAAATATATTATTATATTTTTTAAAATTTTAAAAATAGATGAAGCTATAATTCTAATGTGATATTAAAATTGTTATATTTAGCTTGTTTTACCATTTTTAACAAAAATATGGTTTTTGGTTGATCATATTGGGACATAATCCCATTTTCTAAATTAATGGGAAATTGAACTTTATTTGAGTGATTTTGGTTTCTTATTTGATTTTTATTTTGGAATTTATTTTATTGTTTGGTTTTGGGATGTGAAGAACCTGGTGAGAATATGTTAAATGTAGTGATATAGATACTTAACTTGATTGTATAAATTTTGAGTTTATGTTTGGATAGAGTTTTATAGTTTATGAGGTGTATTTAATCATAATTAATTTATGGAACTAATGTTACAATAGAGTTTCACTTTGGATTACATAGTAGAAATTTACTTTTTTCTATGTGGTGGGTTGTTGAATTATATAAGTGTTAGCTAGTATTTGGTAATATTGATCTTATAACGTAGAGAAGTTTTATACTAATAATTGGGCATTAGAATTTTTTTTCTAAAGTAGAAAGGTTTCTTGGAGAGTTTTGGGGGAAAATTATCTAAAATGTTCATTAAAAAATAATTTTTATAGTATTGAATAGTTCATAGTATCATGGAATGGTTTAAATGAAAAAGTTTCAAGACCATGTATTGTATGAAAAAATATATAACATATTTAATGGATTTTATAAATGATTTATAAATCATTTGGAACAATCAAATAGGGTGTGAGATTTTTGGTAATGAATTTACATGGTTAGGAAACCATGATGTAAAATTATGTAAACCTATATTCACCTTTTTTGGGTTTTTATGTGCCCAAATATTTAGTGATCAGTTATGTGACTTCATGGGATCTAGGTATTGTAATTATGAGTGTGTTTAGTCCCTTGTAGGGGTGTTTAATGCTTAAATGATTAGTGGTTCATGGTTTGAAATCAGGTGAGAGATTTAGTCTATATGGAATATGTTATTACCCTATAATGGGAATGAGTATTTTTTGAATTCTTATTAGGAAGGGTGATCATATACAAGATGTAACTAGGTGATTATTGTGAGAGTGGTTTAGATCATGTTTTAATAATATCAAAGTTGTTCCTTGTTTTCCAAGAAAATATCACTGTTTTGATGGTAGATATTTCTTTTTTGAATGTTATCATGGGAGTTTATGAGTAAGGGATAGGGAAATAGAGGTAATATCTAGAATTAAATTTCCTATTAAGCCTTTTATACTTTATGTTGGTATAGGGATTGTGAATATTTTAGTTGGGACCTGATTTTGATTCTTTAGATTTTTATAATCCAAGTTAGGGTTTTAAAAGTTGGATATAACTTGAATTTTCTAATTAAAGTTTTTCATACTTTAGTTTTTGTTAGGGGTAATGTTATGAGATTTATCTTACTTTTCATGTTCATATTTTTATACTATATTTTTATATTATGGGGTTAGAGAAAGAGATATTATCATTGGATGATAACTTAGGTTCAAGTTAGGTTTTTTCCGTATGCCTTTCACTTAGTGGTAATGAGTCATCATAATAATCAGCCAATCCTTTCACATATTTAGGTGTGTTGTTTTATAGTTTTTTCTATATTGGTTAAGTTGGTTGTAATTATTAATCCTAGTGTGAGAATATTTATTTGAGAAGTTCATTCAAACAATTCCTGATATTATATTGTTTGATTTTTGTTTGAGTTATGCAAGTTGAAACATGGGAAATGTGTACAGTTTTTTTTGGTTATTGATTTGAAAATTTTATATATGGTGTAATTTTATACCTGTAATTTTTTATTATATATTATTATGAGTGGTAGTGTTACATTTTCTGTGGGTTAATTGTCACTCATCATGAACATTTCACATACATTCACTTTAACCACTTACACATAGTGAACTTGAGGAATGTGGCAAAAATATTATTAGGCAAGTAAAATAACCAAAACTATAAATTATGTATTCTTTTAGGTGTTCATAGATGATAAAGTTATTATTTTAATTACTTTTAATGTGAATTTTAAAGAATAAATCCCAACCATTTTAAAATTTTCAAAGGAATTACATCATTTCTAGTGTTTAGTGATATTTTGGGAATTATTGTGAAAATGGGATTAATCATGGGTTTTAATCATTTTTAATCATTTTTGGAATAAATTGATAAATCTTTTTTTTTATTTTCAACTCCATGAAATCTATGGACAATATTATTTATAATTTTAAAAGTAATAATTTTGGCTATGTTTTGCTTCATATGATTTTGGAGTTTTCATAAGTCATTTTCCTTTAAATAAAATAAAATTTTGTATGACTTATGGGTCTTCTTAGGAATTGAATCCATTTTTAAGTCTTAAATCTATTTTTAAGTCTTTTTATTATTTAATATTACTTTCATTTCCATTTTTCATGACTTCTGTAAGATTCCCAGAAGAGTTTCATTATCCTATATGACTTTTAATATGTTTCCATATAACTTTTCCATTTTATAGAATTTGTAAAGGAAAAATATGACTTAATTTTGAATTAATTTTGAATTCATATGAAATTTAAGTCATATAAAATATATAAAGTGTCACCCCCCGACCTCAGATGCTCCATTATTTTATTCTTCTCATGGTATCACATAATTTTGATAAAGTTTGGTTTGGGGTCCTAGTTTGAAAATTTTGAAGTTATAATATTGACAGGTTTCAGACTAGTGTGTGGACACCGCACGGTTGGTGGTAACCATACAGTCGTCCTGGGTGCCCTTGCGGTTTCCCAATTATTAAATAATAAAATGTTATTTAAATAAAATTAGTTAAATGTTTAAATCGTAATAATAATAATATTATCATATAGATAACTTTTTTATTATTAATTTTTTTAATAATATTATCATCATTAAAATTTTTATAACTATAATTATTATTAAGTTATTATTTAAAATAAAATAAAATTAAAATATTAATAATAATAATTATTATTGTTATTGTTATTATTATTATTATTATTTTTATTATCATTATTATTATTCTTATTATTAAGAAAATTAATGATGTTATTATGATTATATGATTATTAATATTAATATAAATGTGGTCATTAAAGATTTTTTGTTATTATAATTATTATTAAAATGGTTATTATTATTATTATTATTTTAAGTTGGTTTAGAGTTTTTCTTTAGGTTTTATTTTATCTTCATTTTCATTTCCTTTTCTTTTTTTTCTCTCTTTATTTTCTTGTTTCTCTCTTCCTTTACCCCTTACCCATCACACACAGAAGACCCCCCCAATCCCTTGCCGCACATTATCTCCTTCCTCTAACCCTAGCGCGACTTTCCTCCTCCCTTGCTTCGCACCTCATCTAGCAAGCCGATCGGCACCGCCCTACCACCCTCTCATCACCCGAACACTGAACCCACTCCCTTCCTCATGTAGCCTCATTCCACCCCACACCCTCCCTTGGACATGCCCCTCTTTCATGGACATACCCTCCGGTGACCTCCCTAGCACACAACGCACCTCAGGCAACCCTCTCTCTTACACCGTTAGCCTCCCACACCCTCACCGTAGGTGTGTTTCTCTTCATCAGGTTGTTTATACCTTACATTGAGTTTTTGGGTTAGGGTTCTATGTTTCTTTGATTATATTTTGGGTATAAATGGTTTGATGTTTTGATTTTAGGGTTTAGTTGAGTCGGTTTATGTGTGGTTGGCGTGTGATTGATTTTTTGCACCGAATTTGTGAAGTCTTCCTACACCGAGGTTGGTGGTTCCGTGCCTTAACATTATTATATGATTTAATTTGTTTATTTAATTATGTTTTACATGTTATATGGTTAAATTGGGTGTTGTGAAATGGATTTTATAGATGTTTTGACGTGTGTGTGTGATGAAATTGCATGTTCTTTTAGAAATGGTTGTGTTTTTCATTTGGGTACATATGCTGAAATTATTAGAAGTGTTTAATTAATTGTTTAAGGTGTCTAATTAATTTTTTAACCATAAATTGTTTAATGGATCTATGACCTAACATCTTTAGATTATTTTAGTATGCTTTTTAAGCTTATAAATGCATTATTTGGATTAATTATGTGGTGCGTATGATCTTTTGAAATGATTTGTGTGGTTATAGGTTAGAAATGAATTTTTCACAAAGGAAAGGTCTATTTATTTATGTGTGTTTTGGTGTAATGTTTCTCAAATGGGTTTTAAATGTATTTTGGAAGGTGAGAATTATATTTTTAATAGAATTTGAGGTGTGTGTTAATGGGGATTTATAAGGAAAAAATGGTTCATTTTGAGCATGTTAGCTTTGTTATGCATTTGGTGTATAAATTGTGAAATTGTTTGAAAGGTGAAAAGTTTGTTTTAAAAATATTTTAAAGTTTGAGAAATTTTTTGGTGTTTAAATTCATGTGACATGTTTTGAAATTGTTTAATAAATTCTTTTAGCGGTGTGTCTAATTATGAAAGTTATTTCTTTGACTATGTAGTTGTTTTAATTGATTGTGTGGTGAGGAATGTTAGGTTTTGAAAATTTTACGGTGTGTGTAATATTTAAAAATGGAATTTGGGGTGTGTTTTTGATGAAAAACCATATTGTGTCTTTGGATAATGTTTAATTATTTTATTAAATTATATGTGTAGTGCATGGTCCCTGATTTATGGTTTAGAGTCACCGGGTCTAAGGTGACTCACCTACATGTGCATAGGTAAGTATATATATATATATATGGGTTCACCCATTACATGTATAGTCATCCATGGTAGTGAATATATATGTATAGGGTTTGGTGTTCCCATATATATATATGAAAATGCATACGTAGGTGATTGGCGACTAGTATATGCATATAAGAATATGTGTAAGGATCCCCTTGCACATGTTCATGGCCATATAGGTGTGTTCATAAAGGAGATGTGTACTTATATGTATGTGAAAGTGCATATGCCTAGTGGGGGAGAAAAAACTTTTAGTTAGAAAGTGCCAAGAGTTGAAAGTTTGGTTTGGTTCCACCCTGAGGTTGGTCCCCTATGCCCATGCCTTTAATTTGAATTCCATAATTGAATTATTGTTTAAAAAAACATGTTTTATATTTATACTATATACACATGCTATGAAATCTGGTTGAGGTTGATAGAAATGATTATTCCTTTGTTTTAGAAATTGAAATGAATTTCTAATGTCGCTTGGTCTTAAGTGACTTTTATTGAAAAGTGATTTCCTAAGTTGTTTTGAATTAGTAATTAATATTTCAAAAGGCATTTGGACTTTGAAATGGTTAGTTATAAAAAGTGTCCCTTGTATGTAATTAATCTAGTTTGGCACCTTAAGAATGGTTTATGAAAAAAACCTCTTTTGAGGCATGCCCTATGTTTTTGAAAATGATGTGTGTGTTGAATGTGTGATTTGTGATATGTTCTTAGTAAAGAGGCTTGTGCATTATTGTGTGATGGAGAAAAGGGGGATTCACTCAAGGAGGGAGATTAGTGGTGAGATTTTGGATGTGTTTTTAAGTAAAGAAAATGATATGTACATATATGTTTTCTTAATAAAATCTCACCACCACTTGAAATGGATCACAATGGGAAACCTGTGTATCTTGGTGGGGGGACTAGGACTAGTATGTTAGATGATACATAAGTGGTTCATCCCAGTTTTTATAACAGGATTGACGCTATAAAACTAACTAAACATCTGTGATGATTGAATACCACTAGGTTATGGGTGTGTTCCCTACTAGTGGATCATGCATGAGAACGTAGATCGTTGTGGTTCCTATGCCAAATTTCACTGAGGTACGAGGAGCCTAGGTCCCTAACTAACACTAGCTACTTAGGGATTACCCACAGTGCTTGTGATGTGATTTCCATTTTAGTCATTTCATACTTGATGTATTATTTTTGAAAACCTTATTTTAATATAAATTGATTTCCTTTTATTTTAAAATGTTAATGCATGCTTGTAACCTATTTTGAAAATGTAGTGGGAGAGAAATGATTTACTTGAAAATAAAAATTTGTTACTTGAATTTGAAAGGCATGAAAAAAAATTATTTTATTATGTCCTATTTTCAAAATAGCATGTTTTGGATTTATTATAAAAGGTAAGGGAAAAAGGCATTGTTATATCTTGGCATTCCTACTGAGCATCACTGTGCTCATGCCTTATTTAATTTTCAGTTTTAGGTTCTAGTCTTGGATCTCTCTTGGGAGAGAGTGGTTCTATATTTGGTGGTGACCCATGGGGTCACTTGGAGGTATGTATATCTGGTCATATTTATTTTATTTTCCACTATTGTGGTTTTCCGGTCTTGTATAGTTTATTTTTGTTTATCTATCTTTTTTTTCTGGGAAACATCCTTCCCAACCACTTGTTTTGATGCCCGAAACTAGTTTCTATCCCGTGGGGATCGGGATTTCCCTTCGGGCCATGCCATTGACCGGATCAGGTGACCGGTTCAGGGTTAACCTGGGTTGGTTCATGACATGAAGTATTATGAAATGATCTATAAACCCCAAAGTATTTTTATTTTTTACTTGTTAAATTTCCAATAGATTTTCGAGATACAAATTTACAAACTCTCATTATGATATTTTTAGTTGATACACATGATTCCATTGATGAATAAAATGAAGCTATGGTGGATTATAAGATATTCAAAAGATAAATAAATAAGTTTAAAATCACGATGCGCATGGAATTTAATGTTGTTTCATGTGAAGAAGGAATTATTTCTTTTTCCACTAAGAGGGTGTTCTTTAAAAGCTATAACAAGTGCATTAAAGTTCCTAAGGAGTGATCTGGAGGTACTTAACTCTCTAAAAATAATATTCCATTATTTTCATGGATGTATAAGGACCAAAAACTGAAAAATAAAAGACAAATTAGGTTCATCAATGGTGTTTTATACTTATTATTAGACAATCACCCTTGCTACTTCAATTTAAGGTAAAGGGAGAGAGAGAGATAGAGTAAGAAGGAGATGAGAGCTGACTTATCCATTATTTAATTAACTACCAAGTAGATATTGAAGTGGAGATACATGGAAAATCATTTACAAGTATTTTTTTTATTTTTATTGTAAGTTTTTTCATTTCCCTAGAAATTATATTTTTGAATGAAAAAGGTATTTTTCTTTCTTAAATTACATTTCATCAAAATAGTTCTAAATTTCAATTAAATTTATGAAAGTAATGTGGTATTTCACCTTTTTAAAATTTATATGGATAAAATTTCCTTGGACTATAGTGAGTTCAATTAGGTTCATTTTTTTGGAGGTATTTGAACTTTTGAATCAATTTTATACGAGGATCAAAACCCATAATGAGGTCTTAGTATGGTATTTATGATGATTTATGAGATCAAATGGAGGTATTTGTTTTATAATTGAGAAATTAAATTTGATAATCTAATTATATAAGGAAGAAGGGAGTTTTTGGTGGATAGAAACTTGTCTCTATTTACCATATTTAAATCTACTCATTACACTTATTTTCAATCCAATTTTATATTTTATTCCAAGACATTAAACCTTTAATTTATTTTAGATAAATCTATTTTAGTTATCTTAAATTTTGTTAAAACATTATAAATCCCATAATTTTTTATTATATGAAAATCAAACAAAATTTATTATTTTGAAACATAATTTTTAAACTCCTTAAGAGTTTTCCATGGGACTGATATATTGTATTTATATGAGGATAATGTTTTATAGAGATTCCATGAAAACAGTCTAAACATAAATTGGATCCATTTTCATGGATTTTTCAAAATTATTTGATTTTTTTGTAAGTACATATTTTCAAACCCAAATTTGATTCCATCCGATCACAAAATTGATAAGAACTATCACTCTAGGGATATAGATATAAAAACCTCCAATGTTTCTAGTTTTTAATCCACTACTAACACACCAATAAGAACCAATTTTGAAACTTAAATAACCATGGAATAAAATTTAATGCTTAAATATTTTGATTCATCTTATAAAAAAATTTAAAAAAACTTGTTGAATTACATGGCAAACTTGTTAGATTTGAAATAAAATTTGGTTTTATTTACCAACTTCAAAAATTAAATGGATTATCTATTGAGGATCCACATAAACATCTTCAAGAGTTTATTTACCTTTATTTAAATATAAAAATACAATTAATAGATGGATATAAAATGGATATTTTAGATTTTACTTTTTCATTATAAGGAGTTTCCAAAGATTTGTTTTTCTATTCACACTCAACTTTGAGTAGAAAATGTAATGAATGGAAGATGATTTTTCTAGAATTTTTTTACTACTTATAGAACTAATTCCATTATGAAAAAAATATATGATATCTGTTCAACTAAATTTGAACCATTTCATGAATATTGTGAAAGATTCAAGATATTTTATTTTAGTTTCCTACACCACATAATTAGTGAATAACTTCAGTATTTTTATGAGAGAACTTGTCTTAATAATATGAGTGTAATAGATTCTGTTATAGGATGATATTTAGTTGAAAAAAACCTAGCCACTACCAAAACATTAAATGAAAAGATGGCCCAAATGGTAAAAAATTTGGAATAATATTCCTAAATCATATCTTATTTACTCAAGAAATTCCAACCTAAACTTATGAAAGAAGCATGATTCTGATTCAACTTAGTGATCTTACTAAAATGGTCAGATAAATTATGTTTTCCATCCCTTCACCGAGTCAACCCAAACCTAAAACAAATTAAACTACAAGGCCATTTTGCAATTTGTTCTTCCAGTAAACCTTTTTGTGGTCAATTCATGAAAATTTATAAACCTTATAAAATTACAACATTATTTTTCCTGGAGGAACCTTTTAATAAAACCAAGATAGAAGTTTTTTACCCAACACAATTATGTCCAAGGTTATAATAATCTATCTCAAGATCAATTTTGATATCTTAAAAAACCAAATATATTTTTCTAAGGTGAGTCAAGTAATTCCCAATAAATATACATTAATAATAAATACAATTATCATTATAGAAGAAAATATCTACCTACAAAACCAATAAAAAAACATTAAAATAGTCTTGAATAAAATATGAGACAATAAAAAATCAATATGAGTACTTTGATGACAGAAATTGGTCAACTATACACAAATGTTGGTAGCATAAGTAGTCAAATTAGTGGTGGTTTTACTTTAATACCTCAAGTGAATCCCAAATAAAAAGGGAAAAAAATTGATTTCCATAAAACTTATGATTTAAAGTAAGATAAATAATCTATAAAATAAAAATTTTAAAAATGGTTTTAAACCAAAACCTATTAAATAAAGTTACACACCTATTTCACTTAATTTAGACCCTATTTATGAGAACCTAACTCCTATTGAAGCTACTAAAAAATTTGGAACTTGTTTTAAAAGAAAAATCATTAATAGAAAAATAATATTTTCATGAAATAATGAATAATTATTGGAAAAGGATTATGGGGACTTATGTTTCTCAAAAAAAATCTGAAAATTGTCATTAAAAAAACATTTCCTTATTCTAGAAATTGTCCACCATTGAAAAAGAATTTGGAATTTAATTGGATAAATATGTTTTTGAAACTTTTAGTAATTTTCATGTCAATATCCCTTTGGTTGATGATTTGAAACAAATTACAAGATATGATATTTCATTTTGAAATAAATTTGTTCTCATGAAAGTAAATCCAAAGGAATATAGAAAGAGAATATATGGAGTAATGTTTCCTCTTTAATGAAACACGATTTACCTATTAAATTTCAAGACCCATAGACTTTTACCAATCCCTCCACCATAGTGGAATGCGAATTCAAGGATTTATTATTAGATTTAGGATCTTCTATAAAATTTACACCCCATTTTTTTTATTATACCTTACAGGTTAGAGAGATGAAGCTTGCTAGAATTTTCATCCAATTAGCCAACCAGAGCACCACTAAACCCTCTATTGTTGTAGAAAATGTTTTAATTATAGAAATATATATGATATTTACTCTTAATTTCTATGTTTTAGATGTGTAAGATGATATATTTAGTACATATTCCCCTCTTATCCTTGAGATACCATTCCTAAAAACTACTAATTACAATGTCAATGTTCATTAAGGAAAATTGTCACTTAAATTTAGAAGATAAGTAGTTTATTTTAATACTTTTCAGCCCATGAAACACCGAATGGAAGATTATTCATATCATTATGTAAAAATTATTGATTGGCTCTCTAGTGGTACATTTCCTGATTTTTCATTCGATAAACCACAAATAAATGTTTTTTAAAATAAAACTTTTTTCTATTGATACTAACTTATATGAGAGTGCAAATTATGCACAAATAGAAAATTTGTGTTTTGAAACAACTGCATGTGGCCTTAATTTTTTAAAAAATATTGAGTCCAATTTAATCGAAACTATTAAGAATCTAAAGAAAGATAAACTGTATTAATATTATCTATAATAAAATGATTATTTTTCATATCAAACCACTGTTGAGAACATGAAAACTAATAAAATTGATGTTAAAAATTCATACCTTTCATGTTGTTTCAAATCTATAATTTTTTGTTAATAAAAAATTTGTAAGTATACTTCTAGATAACATACTATTCCAAAATTGAATCTAAAATTTTCTTATTTTAAGAATGAATTTGGAGATAAAATTAAAATTTTAAGATAAATAAACAATATTTAAATAATAAAAATATCCCCCCTGAGTTAGATTGGAACCCATACCGTAAAAATCTCAAATATGAATTATTTTTTGAGAATGAGAATTTCTATATCATCATTTATTAAGGGATACCAAAAGACTAAGAGAATAAAATATTATGAGTCCTTAGACCACACACAAAACTATTAAGATGAAATTTATTTGATTTAACTATAACTAGTACTATTTTTATGCATAATATTTTGTTATAAGAAAATTCTGAGCCTCTTAGAAAATTTAAAAGTAGATTGAACCCAAAAATATTTTAGGTTATCAAAAATTATTTTATCACTTTTTGGCTTCTAGAATTATTTTTCCTTTATTTGATAGCCAATGGGTGAGTCCTACTATCTAGAGTTGGTTCCCTTAAACCAAATTATAATTACTTTATGTTTGATTTTATTCATGTATTTTAATATGAATAAAATATATTTTCACATCATGATTATTCTTTTGTGGGAGATAATATACGATAATTTATTAATAATTCTTTTCACATTGAAAGGTCATATAAGTTCCCCACTATGATGAAAACATAGAAGTGGCATGAAATTATTCATAAATATATGTTCAATAGCTAGATGATATCATTTGACGAGACAAAAATTATACATGATATCAGGGTTAGAGACTTATATGATTTTGAGGCACTTTCTCATGGTGTTCACCCATGATAATCTTTAGTTTAAGAGATTATGATAACATGAATTGCCAATAATAAATTCACATTTATATGTGCCATTAGATATTATTATTCGTAGAAGAATTTCATGATATTTATTCATTAATATTATTATTAATATATTTCATGATCCATGAACGTTGATGTATTTATGAAAACCATGATTAAATATGCTATTGAAAAAGTCAGATACATTAGGTGCATCACAAGTGATGTTATTTTAATGAATAAGGAGAGAAATGATTTATCTCTTTTACTCTTTCATTAAAGTTGATATATTAGATCCTTTGATGGGAATTGAACAAATTTATTAAATCCCTGGCCATGAATGTTTTGTTGGAAAGTTCATTTCCTAAAGTCAAATATAGAGATATCAAGAACATTGGTTGATGACACTAGCATGCAACCTGATTGATTGATGATATTAATACACAAGGATTATATTACACATTTTACATTCGTAGGAAGTTACATTTCATTGTGACATTAAATTATTTATCTATGATAAAATTGGATTGTTTCAAGATGCTAACCTTATACTTTAGGTGGTGTTTCCTAATTCCACTGAGAAAAGGGCCTAGTGGGTCAGACACTAAGTGTATTCCAAACCTTAGTTAAATTTCATATGTATTTAACATATTGGATATATATTATTACAATATGTCATTTAATAATTATTCCTGTTGTTTTGATCATAAATATTTAGTCACCAGTTATTCAAGAGAATATATATGTGTATTGAATATTTCATAATATTTATTCATATGGTAATTATTTATTTATCTACATGAATATATAATATTTGTTTATTTTAGTTTATTCACAAGGTAAAAAATATTTATTTATTTAGTTATGTGAATATTTAAAAAATATTTATTCACTAATGTTAAGGAATATAATATTTATATATTTATTGTAAAATAACACAATGAAATTTAATTAATTAATTAAATAATCATTATTCAAGACCCAACAAATATCGAGGAGGATTGGAGGACATAGTTTAATGGAACTGTAAGAAAGGTTATATTAAAAATTATTTGAATAAATATTAATTTATTTATCTAATAAAAATAATATTATTTTACCCAAGATTTTAGTGAATGTAAAGTAAATAATAATAATTCCATTATTATTCAGACATGGGGATCAACAGGGATTAATAAAATAATAAATTACCTTTCACACTTTTTATTTTCTAACCCTATAACTATTTAAAGTCAGTCTTGAAATTCTCAAAGTGAGAGAGAAATATTCATTCATTGTTCACAACAAGTTTTTTAGAGGATTGTATCAAGACCTAGAGATATCTCCCCTAGAATGCTAAAAATAATTTAGAGGTTTTCTCTACTTACATCTAGGGAATACCTTATCCATTTAAGGATTCAATTTTGACCAACATTGATCACCATAAGAATTAGAACTATCCATGCTAGCACCCGAAGGATTATACAGCGATGATTGGAGGTTCTCAAAGAACATGTGGATAAACTCCATAGGGAATATACCCTTGATCCCTATTATTTAATTATGGCATGACTAGTGGTTTCCATACAATCATTAATATTATTGAAAGAATTCATGGTAAGGTAATTCTTAAATTGAATATATTAAATATTAATTATATGTTAAAATACCATATCTTCTTCATTTTTGGTTCTTTTAAATTATATTTTATATTAATTTTATTGGATATGATTCATCATCATCATGTACATCATGAATTATTCATATATTACGAAAAAAATTTATTTGTTTACAACTTACATGGTGCTTCCACTATAACCAAATCCTCTACCATCAAAGGTTTTCCAAAAAAAGTGTGGTTCCACAATTTTAAATAATGAATTTTGTGAGTTTATTACTATTAGGATTTTAAATAAATATAGATGTACATTATTTATAGAAAACTCAATTTAGTGACTAGGAATGTCTATTTTAATCTTCCATTTCTTAATCAAGTGTTTGAGAGATTATCTAGATAGACCCACTACAATTTTATTAAAGGATTTTCTAGTTACTTTCAAATACATATTTCACCTGATGAATAAGTGAAAACCACTTTCTCATGTACTTTTTTGTACTTTTTCCTATAGAATAATTACCTTTGGTTGGTGTAATTACCCATGATATTTTTATAGGTGTATGGTGATAATTTTCTATGAATTTATTGAAAAATGTATGAAATTTTTTATTGACGATTTTATTTTTTATGGATAATTTATTGAGTAATATTTTAAATGTTTTATCACTGTTATTGAAACTTTAATTGATAAAAATTTTGTTATTAATTATGTAAAATTTTATTTTATTATATAAAAAGGAATTTTTCTCGGTCATTCAATTTCTTAAGATGAAATTCAAGTGGTCTAATCCAAGGTTGAGGTTATTTATTCAATAACTTACCAAAAAACACTAAGATAAGTGAGATCATTTCTTGGACATGATGGATATTATAGATGATTTATTAAAGAATTTATCAAGTAATATTTTTATTTGTCTATGTTTCATTAGAAATAATCAAAAAATTTCTTTGATGAGAGTTTTAAAAAATACTTTAGAGATCTAAAGAAATTATAATAACCTTGATAACCACCAAAATGAGGCCTTCATTTTGAATTGATGACTGATGCATCTGATTTTTCTTATGTGGTAGTTTTGATTCAAATGTTTGAAAATAAATCTCATGTGATTTATTTTGGATCTATAAAATTAGATGAAGATCAATCCAATTATAAATTTAGAAAATAATATTTTCCTTGTATTTTTTTTAAATATTGTATGAATTATTTTTGAGACCAGGGACTGAGATGACACATTATTATGAGGCCTGATGTTCTAAGAATAAAATTTTTAAATATATTAAAAGGAACACACCTATAGTTCTATTGAAAAATTGGAATAAATTCTAAAAAGAGGTCTAGATTATAAATCTGAGGGAACCATTGTGTTTAGAGAATGGGTTTTACCCTAGGTGCAACATATACTTTGTTGGCGTGGTCTATTTTTGGAAAATTTGTTATGGTCATGGATAATAAATAAATTAATAAGATTAATTTATCTAATCTAAAATGACACAATGACCTAATCCTATTCTTCAAATAAATTCTTATAGAAAACGTTTAGGGTTAGTTTCATAACCCTGCAAATCGACAAGTGCCATTGGAGAGAATTGTAGGAACTCTATTGGTGGACGATAACCAAATCAAGGTTCCACAATCAGTGTACAACATAGTCATAAGATCTTGATAGTGACAACGGAGAAAATTAAATCATTGTCAGTGATTGATCCGAATAGAGGTGGGATTATGTTTTTATTGGATTTATTCACCATTATTAATTTCTATGATGAAAACAAATCAATCGACCGATGGATTTATTCCCAGATCAGTCATATTTCATGATAGATTTATCTATGGGGATTTATTGGGAGATTTATTCATTTATTATTGGTTCTTCATTAATTATTCTAACAAAAAAATCAAGGAAAACTAAACATAGTTGAGGTTTGTTCCTCTATTGTGTGTTTCTTGATTTTCTCCTATTATTATATGTGTGTTCATCTCTGGGGTTTCATTTTCCATATTTTTTAACCCAAATACCTAGGAATTGAATGTTAAACACCCATTAATTAGTGAAACAATTCGATATCACAAATATGGACTTGGTATGGTGTGGGAATCATGCTATGATGAAAACAACGATGGATCAGAACCGAATCGGAGGCATTCATGCATGGTATTGGATGAATGTTAGAGGAGTGGCTTTATGTTGTGTTTTATGGTGAATTGATGGAAAGAATACAACCATCAATGGTTTATAGGATTTTCAAACCTCAAATCAGAGTTCCATAGGCATGATCAGTGGTGGATCTAGGTGCTGGAGGAGTAGATGATTATTTGGAGGAGAAAACTACAGTATTTGTGATATCCATCAGTAGAGGGCATGTGTTTCGAAGAAACACATTGTGTGGGACCCCTATGTGGAATATAGTGTTTCTATAGTGGAGTTAAGTATCACCCTATGTTTGACCCTATCAAACAAAATTTAAATCTTCCCTAGCATCTTGGCATGTACCCTTGAGGGAACAAAGTTATAGGCATGAGTACATGGTCATGGGAACATTGGGTACTCCCACATAGTCACAACAAATCCAAGTGGAAATAGGAAGATCTATTTACTTGAACCCATGAATAAGTACATGGACATAAGCACTCCATGTAATTTTACATGTACAAGGGAACATGCCATTTACATGGGCATGAGCCAGTGCTAAAGGGACACATTGTGTACTACTAATACATGCCATGGACTCCTTAAATGAAGGATATGATCCCTTTTCCTCTTTGTCATGGACATGTTTTGTTAGGGTGAATTCACTATATTCATTCCATGAAGTTTTGTATGAAATCACATTCTACACAAGGATAGTGATCCCTTTTGCAGGACTTTTTGGATAGAATTGTTGGAATCCTTTTGTGATGCCCAGAGAAAGATCCTCTATCACCTTCTTGAACTAGATAGAGTTCTTAGTATTATTGTGACTAACACTATGTGGTATCTAATACTCTACTTAGTAGGTTATTCCAAATTGATTTGTTGGTATACCCAATAGACTTGGTTGTGATCCTCATCTTTGTATCTTATCTCTTCATACTTCCAGAATATAGTTCCTATGATGAGACCTAACAAAAATGAACTCTTAGACATATTCCATTGGTGTTATCAAACTCGTGGAGTGTGTTATCCTAGATGAGTTCTATGTGGAACCTTCAAGCATGAACCCTAGGTAGGAATTACAAATGTGACTTTACTTTGAGATTGTGTTTATTTGTTGAGTTTACTTGGATATTCTTGTTATATGTGATATATACATATACATTTGTAGAGCTAAATTTTATTCTTTTTATTATATGTTTTTTTGGTTTTGGGCTGTCCTACTAGGTATTGTTATACTCACCCCTACATGGTATTTTCCATCACATATAATGTCTTGTGAATATGATTGACCTTTTGATGGAGTCCTAGAGAAACTAGGAACATGTGATTCTAAGTGATCTATAAATATAGAGGTGTATTCTTGTAGTTATCTTGAAATAATTATCCATCCA
Organism: Viscum album; assembly: GCA_963277665.1. Lineage (NCBI taxonomy): Eukaryota > Viridiplantae > Streptophyta > Magnoliopsida > Santalales > Viscaceae > Viscum > Viscum album. The sequence continues at coordinate 385,362,549 of OY728120.1, read as the reverse complement.
TACTTTCAGGTCAAAATTGTTTTCAGACTCTTTTTGGTGGGATTTTATTTGGCCTTGTTTACATTTCATTGCCTATTGTCACACTCTAGTTGTGGGATTTAGATGTATACAGGCATGATTTTTCAATTTTTTACATTTCAACATTTTATGGTATTGGAGATGTGTGTGCGTACAAGTAATTTAGGATAAGGCCTCCCATGTTAATGATATGCCTACTCGGTGCTAGTCACTATCCCCTAGCCTATTAGAGGTGGGATTAGTGAGTTATGGAACATGCCCCTTTAGGACAGGTCATGATAGAGTGGTATCATAGGCAGCTAGTTCTACCTTAGGATTAGAGTTTGTGAGATTAGTTTGGGGAAACAGTGTTATGTGATTTGAGTTCTGATTTCAAACTAGGGACTCCTGTGTTGGTACGATGACTGATGTATCCATACACTAGGATTCTGATCACCTACCTTTCAACTTGGTAAATGAGGACACTAGTTGTAAGGAAAACAATGGTACATGAATCATATAGGAATGTGTTGTGGTTTCCATGTCCTTATTGACTCATTTCTCCAGATATACTCATTGAACATGGTACATCTTGTCTATTTGAGGATTCCACCATGACAGATTTTAGTTAGCATTAAACATCAGGATCATGAGGATGATACCCTCAGCAACGACGAATCGATATATGGACTAGTTCAAGAGGTGTTACCTCTAAGTGGTTCACCAGCTATAACACCCCCTATAGAGCAACGGATGGTACCTGCAGTACTAGTAGATGAGGTGTGTAGGCGGCGTTCACTTCATGAGTTTCCGTGACAATGACCCATTAGGTTATAATGTGAGCACAACACATAGGTGGATGAGGGATGGCTTGAGGTAGTGATGTGAGTTTTTTATCTTGTCAAGACATTAGCAGATCATATGGTGGTTTTTGGAAGCGAGCCTTCTCTTTGGCTATGTAGGTCGATAGTGGGGTTTGGTGACCCAATTTTATGATGAGAGGAATCTATCATGGTTAGAGTTTGAGTTACTTTTTATATAAGATTTATATCTAGGTATTCTAATGGATATATGAATCTAGGAGATTCTACATCTTTAGTAGGGCAACACAATAGTATTTGAGTATTCATCGACCTTTAGAAACCTCTATAGGAACTCAATAGATATGGTTCATGATCAGTTCTTACATGATTGGACCTTTGAACAAGTACTGAATAGATACATCTGAGACAAAATTATAACTATATGTATTCCTAATTATTCTGGGATGGTATAGAGATATTTTTTGGTTGAGAGTTTCTTAGATGAGGCGAAGTAGATAATAATGGATGGAAGTGGACACCCAGGAGAAGAGACTTTGATAGTAGGGAGAAAACATCAATCTTAGGGACCTGGATGTGTGAGAAGTTTTAGGAAGAGGTTCTAAGATAGAGGGTATGTGATTTAGGACTCACGGTATGGGTCTAGTCATCTCAGAGAGATGTGGTGCTACTCATGTGATGGTAGGGATATCTTTCATGAGATTATCTGATATGCCCCATAACTGATAGGAAGATAGTGGATGAGTCTCTAAGGCAAAAGAAATGGTAGGAGAAGATAAGTAAAAATGGTGGAAGATGTGTAATAGGAGTTTGAATAGTAGATAGAGGTGGTAGAAACTTCGACTTGTTACCACCACCACCCCAAGGTGGTCCACACTAGGCTCATGGATTTGCATGAAAGGGTTAGGGGAAGCTGTAGGCGGTCGAGGCATATGGCCTAAAGGCATTGAGAAATATATGAGGTACAATATGTGTCTTTTATACCTTATATTTAGTAATAATAAACATTGGTTCTATTTATTTCTTTATTTCCATATATATATATTTCAATACATAGAGATTCTAGTTGATCACTTCACTCAACACTTGCACTTAGAGACTCCTACTTGAGATGACTTAGTGATCACACACTTGTTCCAATAGTGTGACATGACTCTTGGAGGTGAGAGTTTCTCTTCAGATATATTTTTAGTAGTGATGAGGCCTTATAGAATCATATTAGTTATGGACTAGTTATCTATAGTTCATGCCTAGATCTACTATTTTAGGTGGACGATGTGGTGTGCCCATAGAGATGTGACTAGGTTTTCCTTTGTGTAAAAAAAGTAAACCTAGGAAGTGTGGGATATACTCATGCATCAGAGTTTATAACTGATTAATTATTAGTTTCATATCATGAACCTTGGTGTATTATATTTTTTTTTGAGGTTTTAGTTCCTTGTAGTGGTGGTGGAGTATGAAGACATATTTTCTAAGGATGTTCTAGGCTTAAATCCCTACCTACATATAGACTTCTACATTGATCTATATCATAGTATGACCCTGATATCTATTCCAGCAAATCAAATGGATCCCATAGAGCTTTGAATGATGAGGGTGTAGTTGGAGGTCATGTAGAGGAAGGGATTTGTTAGAACCAATGTTTCACCTTGGTCATCCCCTGTGTTATTCACTAAGAAGGCGGACTGAAGCTTGAGGTTGTGTGTGGAATACCGGTGCTTGAACTAGGATACCATGAAGAAAAATTATCCACTACCGAGGATTGATGACCTATTTGATTATTTTAAAGGGAATGATAGTTCTTGAAGGTTGAACTCATATATAGATATCACCAGTTGTGAGTACGAGACAAGGATATACTGAAGAAGGCATTCAGATGATATTGCAGTCACTATGAGTAGTTGGTGATTCCCTTTAGAATAACAAACTCCCAAGAAGTGTTCATGGGAATCATAAGAAAAATATTTAATCCCTTATTAGACCATTTTTTAGAAGTATTCATCGAATATATCCTTGGGTACTTGATTTACAAGTAGGATCATGTGAGACACTTGAATATGGTTCTAGACATACTCTGAGAGCACATGAAATACATGAATATCTTGAAGTGTTAGTTCTAGATTCAGGAGGTCCACTTTATAGGACATGTTATCTCAGTTGATGGTGTGGTAGTGTACCCATATATGGTATAGGTTGTGTTATATTGGGATCTATATAATATAATGATGGAGGTTCATGGATTCCTTGTGTTTTTAGGATAGTATCATAGATTCATACATGAATTATCTAGGATATCACCCCCATGACATCTTTGACCCAAAAGGGGCTGCCATTCATGTGGATAGAGAGGTGCCAACAAGATTTTCTAGTGTTGAGAATGAGATTTATGAGCACTCACATCTTGAGATTTACAGAGTAGGGTGTCAAGTACGTAGTGTTTTGTGATACATCAGAAACCAGGATTGGTTGTGTTCTGATTCATAGGAAGGTTGTGATTTCCTTTGGTTCACATCAGTTGATACCATCCATACAACATTGATAATTTTGTATTAAATGATAAAAGTTTATCGAGGCCCGAAACAAGTCAAGGTGTCCTAAAGTAGTGAAAACCTATGGAATCTATTCGAACTAGACTAACACAGTCGAGATGGGGGGAGGGATACCATACTACTAAAGGTGAATCCCATGATGTGAGGAAGTCCCTGATTTTTTTGACTTATATCCACATGTGATCAATACTAATGCTATAATTAAGAAGTATTTGGTAGTTGAGAATTAAATAAGTGTATGCCTAGGGAGTACTGTACACACCTTTAATTGACCGAAGGAGAAACATGGAGTCAATTTCCACCTAGTGGAGAGGGAATCCATGGGAGTGACACAATTATAGTCCCTAAACTATCAATGTTCAATTTAAATCCTGACACGGGGGGGGGGGGGGGGGGGGGGGTCCAGCGAACCAAATTACCATGTGATAACACCCTTAAATATGAGAGGGTGAGTCCAGTTTCATCCATAAGTCTCTATAGGTAGGTAGAAAGATCACCCTGCTTAAGAAGTTTCATGAGTTCCATCACCAAAGACCTCACCCTAGCCTTTAAATATATGCTAGAGCTAGAGAATCCTTCATTCCTAGCCTTATTTCATGTATTCCATAAAATATAGGATACTATCACAAGTATCATAGATTGTACCTTTCATTCTTGTATACAATACGTTGACCCGAAGAAGTAGGAATTGAGAAAATATACCCTGGAAAGACCCTGTACCTCCCTCCCCATTACATCACTGAAGATATTTCAGATGAATATATCCTAATCACTCTCAAATAATAGGTGAAAGGAAGACTCCTCCTTAGGTCTGTGAAATTAGTATATTTTAGAGAAAATAGAAACCCATTTCTTATGAATATATTCATAGTTTGAGAGAGAATTATTACACCAAAGAACCCCTCCCCATGCATTGTGACCATCAATAGCCTATAAAACTCCATACCAGGCCTTTGATGAGAAGGGACCTGACTAGGAGCTTTGGAAAACCAACTATTCTAGTTAATTAGTAATATTAGTACTATAAAATAGATCTAGGAGATAAAGGTTTAGAACTACTTGGGTGAAGTAAGGGAAATATTTGGCTTATAGGAAATAAAATTCACATACCAGTAAACTTAGAGAACCAATGATACTCCCAAACTAATTATCACTCCAAAAGTAGATCTACCACTCTCTAATAATCCAAGTTGAATGATGTTGTAGATTAAGAATATGATGGAGAGTATCATCAAAATGATTGGAACATATACCACATTTTAAATCAATCTATGATCATTATTTTTTAATGTATAATATTTCACATAAATACCACCCCTTCAAAACATCCCAAGCCAACTTTTTGTTATAGGTAGAACACGAAGTCTAAGATGATATTGAGGTTTATTTCACCCATATCAACACCATGAGCCATTCTATTCCACAAATCACAATGATATATTCCATCCTATATAGCATCCCAAATAAATCTAACCATGATTTTCTCAATATTTTGAAGAAACTTCTTGGGAGAAATAATGGTAGATACAAAATTCATGGGGATAGAATTTAACACACTACTAAATAGGGTAATTATTCCCCTAAAGGAAAGGAATTAGTTATTCCAATTAAGAAATTGTGTGGTTATTTTATCCATAATAACATCAAAATTGCAAATTCAAATCTTACCCAGTGAAATTGGGGCTCCCAAGTAATCCATGGGAAAATACCTCTAAGTAACCCCCAATTTATCTTCGATCCTATTACCCCATGTGTTTGAGAAAAACTTTGATATATATAAACCACCATTATATTGATTGATGACTTGTATTCTCTAATTAAAATATAAATTAAGAATATGATTTATCTATTAAATTTTCTTGCTAATACCATTGAGAAACATAATGAGGTCATCCATAAAAAAAGGTGGGTAATACTGGGGAAATTTAGCTTGCACCAGAATGGCCAGACATGTCCATTAGAGATAAATTTTTTTAGGTATCTACTAAAGGTATATCTTACCATGATAAACATAGTGGGTGAGAGGGGATATAATTTTCTTATCCCCTTAACTGATTTAAATAATCCATAACTTTTCCCCATAAAAGGGACTAAGTACCAAAAAGACCCAATGCACCTAAAGAAAAGATCCACCACCTTTTTAGAGAAGCCCATACACCTCATGAATTTTAGGATGAAACTCCAATAAACCATATCATATGATTTGTACATATCAATATTAATAGAAATGTTTGAGCCTAATAAATTCTTGTTTATATCACCCAACATTTCCTAGGCCATGGTAATGGCAGATTGTGTAGACCCACCTTGAATGAAACCCTACTACTCATCTCATATCCACTTATAGAGGTGAAATGCAAGTACTTGATTGATAAAAGTGGAAATAATTTTTTTGGAAAAATTTCACATGCTAATCAGCCTATATTTCTTTAAAGATGATGGATCTTTGACTTTGGGAATGAGAATATGAGTGGTGTAACATGACACATGAGTTGAAACTAAATATGTGGCGGTACTACCTAATAGGTGAGCATTTTATCATCTATTATAACCAAATGAGTCTCAAGTATAACTTATCTTAGTAGTATATTAACTATAGATAGAGGTTATAGATATATTTACTCTAGTATTATTACCTAGATATTTTCTATACTTATGGGAAGTGAAACATGGTAGCGTATTCTCTTAGTAGGAGATCTTATTTACAGTTACTAAGCAAGGAATTAGAGAATTTGGCCTCATTTTAGTTATCCTTTATTGATGTAGATAGAGAAAATTATATCCAATAAATGGTTTTTATCTATCCACATTTATAGCTAGTTAAGGAGGCACAACTTTGGGATACCCACTATGAGACCCTACATACTTAGATATCCACTGAGCATGCTCCTGATGTATTTTCTGAAGGTGGACAGAACACAATTCTTTTTAGTGGATGCATGATGGTACTAATGATGTTATAGGATGAGTTTTTGAGAGAGTAACATACATATCATTTGATAGTATATCTAGGTGTGGTAAATATGTTCTTGAAACCCCTGAAGTTAGTTTTGGTGGCCAGGGATGAAGAAGGGAGTTGCATAGTTTATCTCTCGATGACTTAATTGTTAGAAAGTGAAGGCTGAGAAACAATTTCTAGTGGGTTTAGATAATCCCCTTGAGGTTACATTGTGTAAGTGGGATGGGACATCCAAGTAATTCATGACAGTCTTACCAGATACATCCAAGCGACATGATGTCATCTGAATGATTGTAGTCCAACTCACCAAGCCAGCCAACTTGAAATCTATCTGAGATTAGGGTTCAATATATATCTTGGGATGCCTCTACATGTAGGAGATAATATGACTCTATGGAGTTACCTTGAAAATCACTTATGACCATGATACTCACTTCACATCTAGGTTATGGAAGGGACTACAAGAGGCTTTTGGGACTCATCTACATTTGAGCATAAATTTTCACCCATAGACTAATGGTCAGACTGAGTAGACCATTCAAGTTCTAGAGGACTTTCTATGAGCATTCTTGTTGGAAATTTTCTAGGGATGGGAGGATCATCTACCATTGGTGTAGTTTGCATTAAAAAATATCTACCATTCCTCCATTGGTATGGAACTATTTGAGGCCTCATACTGGCAACCCTACAGGTCAAAAATTTATTGGACCGACATAGAAAAGTAATAACTTATGGTTCCAAAGTTGGTGTGAGCCTATATTAGGAAGGTTAAGATCATATAGGTGCATATGAAGACTACATATATCCATTAGAATTCATATGATGACTGAAGATGGAGGCCTTTGAAGTTTGAGGTGGGAGATCATGTGTTCCTATGGGTTTCACCTTGATGTGGATTATGGTGTTTTGGATGGGGTAGAAAGATATCTATGAGATTCATTAGACCTTTCCAGATACTATGTAGAGTTTTTGAGGTGTCATACCACTTATCTCTACCTCCTCATTTAGACTGGGTACACAACATCTTTCAAATGACACAACTAAGGAGGTACGTGCATGATTAATCCCATATTATTGAATGGGATGAACTGGACATCCAGTATAGAGAAACCTTTGTTGATTTCCAAGTTGATATTGGGAATCAAAAAGAGAGGACCCTTTTTGGGTGATAAATTCCTTTAGTGTGTGTCTAGTGGAAGCATGAGAATCTTTAGAATAGGGCATGGGAGAAGGAGGCTTAGATACATGCTCAGTACCCACTTATTTTTTTATTACCACATGTTTTGGATTTTTAGGACATAAATCCCCAAGTTTGGGAGAGTCCAGTGAATCTTATATTCTATGTATTATTTTTGGATATTGTATGGATTATTTTTGAGAACAAGCACTGAGACAACGTGTGATTTTAAGGCTCAATGTGAATCAAATAAATGATTGAAATATATTTAATATATTATATAACATACATGCATATTTTTCTTGAAAATGTTGAATAAAATCTAAAAAGAGTCTCGAATCAGAAATTTTAGGGTTCTGTTGAGTTCATAGCATGGGTATTACCCAAGGAAAGACATAAAATTTTTCAGTGTAGGTTGATGTGGAAAATTCTTCATGGGCATGGATAACAAATAAATTAATAAGATCAAATTATTTAATCCATAATGATTCAGCGACCTAATACCATTATTTAAATACACACTTATGAAATTTTTTTAGGGTTAGATGAAGAACCTTGTAGATCGACATGAGACATTGGATAATGTTTGAGGAACTCTATTAGAAGATGACTACCAGATTAGGATTCCATTATGGGAGTGAAATGGAATCATAGGATCTCACCAAAAACAATGATGCAACTTTATTATTCATCATTGATTAGTATTAATCGAGCTAGGATGATTTTTTGATTGGATTTATTCCCTGTTATTAATTCATATGATAATAGAGAACTAATGGACCAACAAATTGATTCGCAGATCAGTTTTATTGTGGGATGAGATTATCTATGGGGATTTGTTGAGAGATTTATTCATTTATTATTGGTTATTAATTCATCATTATAATGAAAAAATAATCAAGAAAAAACCAACAATGTGGAGGTTTATTCCTCTTATGAATTTTTATTTGTTTTCTTCTATTTTTCTACGTGTTTTTATCACTGGGTTTCGTTTTCCCAGCTGTTCAACTGAAATACCGAGGAATCGAATGTTGTGCACCCATTTCTTGGTACAAAGATTCTATATAGTAGATATAGGTGTGGTATATAATTGGAATCATGAGACATTAACAAAATTTTTGGATCAAAAACAGATTAGAGACGTTCATGCGTGGTTTTTGAAAAAATGATAGTGGTGTGGATTCAGGTTTAGTTTTCTAGTGAATCAAGGGATAAAATCCATCCATCGGTAGTTGCAAGGCAAGTCAAAACCCAGATCCGAGATCCATGATGTGATCAGTGTTGGTGATGGTGAATCTAGGAATTGAAGGAGTGGATAAAATATAGAGGATAAAATCATGGGATTTGTGAAATCCCACGACACGTGGCATGTGTTACTGAGGAACATGCCATGTGGGACCTTAGTGTGGTAGCTAGGGTTTCCATGGATAAGTTAAGTATCGCATGGTGTGTGAACCTATCACATGATGTATAACCCTTCCTTGGTATCTTAGTGTTTACCTTAGAGTATACACAGACATGACTATGAGTATAGAGAACATGCACACCGTGTAATCCCACACAGACACAATTAGGCTAGGTGTAAATGAGAAGAGTTGTATACTTGGACACGTGCATAAGTATACTAACATAGGAACACCATGAAATTTTACATGGACATAGGCATGGTCCATTTATATGGGTAGGACCCAGTACCAAAGGGACACATCTTGTACTACTATTACACACCATGTAATACTCGTACACATCATGTACTCCTTCAAACAAGGCTTGGAGCCCTTGTACTCTTCATCTTGGAAAAGTGTTCAATATATCCATTCCTTGATGGTTTGTATAGAATCATGTCCTATAAATTGGATAGTGATCCATTTATTATGACTTCATAGATGGTGTTGTTAGAATCCTTTCATGAGGCCTGAAGTGAGATCCTCGATAACCTTTATTACATAGGTGGAGTTCTTCGTATCTTTGTGACCAATACTAAATGGGCACTTATCCACTACTTAGTGGGTTATTCCAGATTGATTAGTTGGTATACCCCATGGCCTTGGGTGTGATCCTCATACGATTATCGTATCTCTTCATACTTCCAGTGTATACTTCTTATAATGAGACCTGACAAGTAAGACCTCTCAGATGGACACCATCATTGTTATTTAACCCATGGAGTGTGTTATCCTTGATGATTTGTATGTGGAACCTTCAAGCAGGAATCCTAGGATGGAATTACAGTTATTACTTTACCATGAAACCATGTGTCTTTTTTTGAGTATATATGGATATTCTTGTTATATGTGCTATAGACATATACCTAGGTAGAGTTGACTATTACTCTTGTTGTTAAATTCTATGTGATTTTAGGGCATCCTTCTAGGTATTGTTATACTCTTCCCTACAAGGGATTTTCCAACACGTGTCATTTATGGTGAAGATGATCAACCCTTTGACGGAGTCCTAGAGGGACCATGACCATGTAATGCTTAGTGATCATTTACATACCAAGTAATGTTCCTACAATTATCTTGACAATAGAACCCATATATACTTTCAAGTTTTACTTTTTTTCAGACTCATTGTGGTGGGATTCTATTTGGACCTATTTACTTTCTGTTTCCTATTGTCATACTATTGTTGTGGGATTTATATGTATGAATGCATTGTTTATAAATTGTTTTAAATTTTAGTATTGTATGGACTCAGATATGTGTGTTTTTGTATAGGTACATTAGGATAAGGCCTCCCATGTTAGTGATATGCCTAATCAGTGCTAGTCAGCAGCCCTTGACCTATTAGAGGCGATCTTGGGGAGTTGTGGCATGGACCTCTTTAGGATGAGTCATGATAATAAAAAATTATAAAGTGACTATTGGATATTTTAATTTCTTTATTAGAATTTAGTTGTTACTTATTGGGATCCAAAGTGATTATTTTTATAAACCATTATAGAATGAGATTTTTAATGATGAAACATGATGAAAATCTATGATTTTTGAGATAGATTTTGTTGTTACACGAGATTAACATAGAATTAAAGGATAATAAAGTAAGTGAAAACCATGTGGATGACCCCATAATTTGATTATCTATTGATTTAGATGAGAAAACTTAGATATATTCACCCATTAAATAAGATTATCCCGATGAGGAATTACATTCTATATAAAGTTTGAGAACACGTTTTTATGAACCTGTGAATTATTTAGATGAAAATGATGTTCCCTATTATATTTCTAAGAAATATATTTCTTAGAATATCAATGATTCAAAGAATTATATTTGGTATTATCCATACTTTTGGAATGTTGGTAGTAATCAAATAATATAAAGATTAATTCCAAATTATTAATTTCAATTAGTAATGAATTATTTATATACTTTAGGTTATAGAGGACAAATCAGATTTCAAAGAACCTCTATAAATTTTCTTGATTATTTTTTATATCTGACTAAATTTTTTATATATTCTTTTAAATATTTTAAAACTTGTAAAACTTTCCAATTATAAGGTAAAATTTACAAGATGAATGAAAAGCCTCAAAAACCCATCTGTATGATGTATTTGATGTATGGGGCATGGATTTCATGGGACCATTTAAAAATTATTTTTTATATATTTATGTATTTATTTATATTGATTATGTGTTAAAGTGGATAGATGAAATTACTACTAGAGCTGATTATTCCAAGGTTTTTGCTAAATTTTTAAAAGGAAATCTATTTTTTAGATTTGGGTTTCTGATGTCTTTAATCATTGAGCAAGGAACCCAAATATTTATTAGGGATTTGGAATATGTTTTAAATAAATATGTATTTCATCATATTATTTCTACACATTATATCCCACTAACAAATGGAATGTTTGAGTTGTTAAATAGAGAGATCAAACATATTTTTTAATGAACTATCCACCCAAAAATAAATGATTAGATTTTTATATTACCTGATTCTATTTGATATTATAGGTATGACTTTAAAACTCAAATTTTAATGTCTCATTTTATACATGTATATGAAAATGTGTGTAACGTACCTTTTTATCTTGAGCACAAATATTTTTGAGCTATTAAAACATGAATCATGAATATGTTTTACAATATAAAAGAAATAAAATCATTTTTAAGGAGTTGAAATTAATAAGAGACAATAAATATTGAAGCTATAGGATATATAAGAATTTAATTATGGAATTATCCTCAATAAGGAGTTCAGATAGAGATAAAAATTTTCCCTATTTTAATCTATATTGAATTTATTTCCAGTTAAATTTCATTAAAAATAGTCTGGTCATTTTCTTGTCACTCATGTGTTTCAAATTGGTATTTTAAAAATTAAGGAACATTAAAAGTAAACAACACTCATAGTTAATGGAATCATATAGTCACTATTTAGAGAAAAATTTAAAGAACCTCCAGGTGGGGAGGTCCATCTTTAAGAAGTTGGGTACATTCTAACACCAAATTGTGTCTTTCCTTCCCACTTGATTTTTCTTTGTCAATTACTTTTAATATTCATATTCCATATTTAAATTGTTTCATAATTTGTACATTGTATGAAATAATGTTGGGGAGGATCTTCCTTTGTTATATTTATATTTTGCGTGTTTTCATTTTTTTCTTATTTTCAATTTTTTTTATTTTTTTCCCTTTCAAATTTTATATACTTCTTTTTAATTTTGAGTGTATTTTTAAAAACTTATGATATGAAAACCCAATAAAATTTTCATTTTTGAAACCCATTTCAATGGGTGAATTGTATTGAGACATAGAAAATAATTTAAATCAATACTAAAATGATATTGTTCTAGATTTAAAATTTATATAACTTATGAAATAACTTATCAATTTTAAATACCATGTCAAAAATCACTATCCCAAATATGAAAACACCCATATAAGCGGATTCTAATACCATTTTACATATTTTTTACATTTATCTCATTTTATGAGAGAACAAAAAACTACTTAATTTATCAAGAATTTTATTTGATTTTATCAAAATTTAAGATCCCGAGGAACTTGTGTTGAAAATGGTTGATCAAATTATTTATTTATAAAATTACCCTTTTCAAAATAACCTTTTCATACCAACCTGCCCTTTACAGTTTATCCTTATAGTCCCTTATCTATAATCCTTATCCAACCTACTATATAAGTGAAAATGAATGATCAAGTTGAACTTAATTTTTATAAATTTTGTGTTTTGTTTTCCTATGTTATTTGGGGATTCATTGGGGGGATGTTTTAATATTGGGAAGTTATCTCTAGATCTGAAAAATGTATACTACTATCAAATATTTTGATCAGAATTATGAAAACATAATGATGAAATAAAATTCCATTATGTTGGAACTTATATAAAATAAAATAAAAATCATTTTTAGAGATCTAAAAAGAATTAGAATCTTTTTAATAAAGGTAATAAAGTCACATTAACTGTTTGAAAATCAAAGAAGTCCTCATTATCCACAGAAATTAAATCTAGATAGAATTAAAATATCTTAAACAAAAGAAAATTTGAGAAGTAAGTTGAGTGGATACAATGTTTCTACAGAAATGAATAATGTGTTGGATGTAAATATAAATTTTCATGATGTTTAGAGTTGATTTACTTATAAGGGGAGTAAGGAGAGACCACTATTGAGTGTAAACTAAATTATGAATTCTTTCTTCAAAAGAGCTAAAACCTCTTTATTTTGCATCAAAATTGTTTACCTTAAAACCTTACGACATTAATCCTATAAAAATAATTTAAAATACATCAATATTAAAATAACTACTAAACTCAATTTTATGAATATTTCAAAACTTATCGATCCTATAGTGACCATTGCATGTGTTTTGATAATATGTGATTTGTTGAAATTATATATTCTTAGGATGACATGAAATTTCAATGAGGTAAGTGTTTTGTGTGAATGAGGGGATAAATGAAGTGGGAATGGATTGAATAGAAAAATAGATATTTTTAAATAAATCTTATTGAGGATATATGATAATTTTTGTTCCTTTTTGTAGGTTTAGTAGATCTCATGGGCATGTATTTTGAAGTTAGTTCGGTATTATTTTTGACACTTACTTGTCTAGGTGTCCAAGTATTAAGTGTGGGGGAATTGATATAGGTATTATTTCCATTAATTTTCATGTTCATTTAAAATAAAACAGCCTCACCGTTTTTAAATTTTCAATGTAATTACATCATTTATTATGTTTTTATATATTTTGGGAATTATTGGGAAAATGTATTTATTCATGGTTTTAAGTGTTATTAACAATTTATAGAATAAATTGATTAATAAATGTTTTTATTTTAATATCTTTGAAATATTTTGGAAATATAAATTTGAATTTGAAAAGGAATAATTATGGTTATATATGTATTTGTATGACATTTTTGGTTGCCCCATAACAATTTGGAATTTCTATAAGTCTTTCATATTTTCTAAAAATAAAATTTCATATGACTTGTGAGTTTTTGTTTGAAATAAATACATTTAATAAGTATTCTATCAATTTCATAAAGATGATAATGATTTCATATGAATTTCATTTCCATTTTTTATGACTTATGAAAAATTCTAGTAATAATTCTAGAATACCATATGAATTTGAATAGGTTTACTTATGAATTTTCCATTTCATAGGTTTTTTACAAGAAAACCATTTGAATTTATTTCATTTGAATTTTTAATTAATATGAAATGGAAATCATATGACATATATGAGGTCTTATTAAATGGTCATTGAACTCTAAATTTTTACAATTTCATAATTTCTAAACTTTTAGGAGAATATAGAGCTTCAAATTACAAGGCTACCATGAGGATATTTTTGGACAATGCATGTGATTCCATTTATGAAGAAGATAAAGAGGCTGTAGATCATGGGATATTTACAAGAGAAATAACTTAGATTAAAATAATGACATACATGGAATGTAGTACTATTTCATGTGATTAAGGAATTGTTGTTTATACCACCTAGAGGTTATTCATGAAAAGATACTACACATGCATTGTGTTTCTCAAGGAGAAATATAGAGCCTGTAAACACCTTAAAAAAAATTCACCTCCATTTTTTTGGATGTATAAGGAATATGAATTGAATAAGAGGAGACACAAAGGGTTTATCCAGGGTGTTGTGTTTTGCTATTTGAAAAATCAAATAGGTTGTTGTATTTCTATTCAGTCATGAGGGAGTGGGGTGGGGGAGAGGAAAACCAAGATATGAGTTGATTTAGATTTTATTTGATAAACTCCCAAGTAGTTGTGGTAGTGGATATATAAGGAAAATTATTTTTGATACTTTTATTATTTTCATTGTATATTTTTATATTTCCACAAAAACAATTTTTTTGAATGAATAAGATCTTTTTTCTTTCTAAATTTTTTTCTCTTATAAATAGTTAAATATTGAATTTAAATTTATGAAAGTAAAGTGATTTTTCTCATTATTTAACCTTCATTGGTGAGGTATTTCCTTTGAGTATAGGGATTTAAATCAGGTTTAATTTCCTGTAGGAATTTAGGATTTTGAATCACTTTCGTAAGAGGATCAATGCCCAAACTAATGCATTGGTATCTTATTTAGGAGGATATAGGTGTTCACATGGATTTATTTGGGCGAGTATAGTGAAATTCAATAAGACAATATTATTATATATATAATAATGGAGTTTATAAAGGATCAACACTTTTCCATAGAAATTGTCTTAAATTTGGTCTTTACACTCTTTTTCAATCTAATTTTAACTTTTCTTCTAAAAAATTCATCCTTTAATTTATTTTAGAGAAATATTTTTTAATTTAATTTAATTTTTATTCAAACTTTCTTAAATCTTAAATTTTTATTTTTTGTAAGAATTAACCAAAAGTGATAGTTTTGAATCTTAGTCTACAACCTCCTCAAGAGACAACCTTATGATAACTATATTAAATTTCTAATGGAATAAAATTTGATTGAGTTTTCATGAAAAAAAGTCTCACTAGAAATGGGTGTATATTTTTAATGATATACATGTAAGGAATATTTATTACTCGAAGATATATTATATAACTCATGGTGGGAGGTATCATGATCCTAATGGTTTAATAAATAGTTTTTTATGATATTTCATAAGATATATATTGTATTTTTTCCCATGCCTTGTCCCCTTAACCTTAATTTTAATTTAAACATATTATTTTTATTTATAAAGAACTTTTATTTATGATTATTTATAATAAAAAATATTAATAATAAGTTAAATAAATTATTTAATTGGTGATTTAAAAAAAGGATTCTAAATTTAAAAATTTAATCTTTACTTTATAAAATTCACTAAGTTATTTTTTTTAATATTCCACAACTTTAAATGGATTATCAATGATTATTATAAATCAATATAGATATTTTTTTTTATTTTACAAATGAATGTGGTTTGTTTTTGATTTATTCAAATAGAGAAGTGTTATTAAAATATTAATATCTAAATATATACATGCATTATTGTGTGTGTTCATATATATATATATATTTAATGTATGATGTTAATGATTAAGAAATTAGTAATTGAATTTTTTATTTCAATCATTATTACCATATTTATTATTTGTTTTATATTATTATTATTATTTTTGTTGTTTTTTTCTTGTTGTTATTATTATTATTATTGTTGTTGTTGTTGTAATATATTTTTACTATTATGGGGGCATAGATAGTGATATGGGTAGAGTGGTGACTGTGGTGATTCTATGGGGATTGGGGATCAAATGATTTGATGGATTTCCTTGTGACATTATCTTAGATATAAAGGGCCTTATGGCTATATGATGCTTCACTAGTCTCACTAGGAGTGCTTGTGATCAGAATTAATCCAAGGATTCTTTAGAAAAACAAAGGGGAACCTTGTGGAAAGATGTTTGTGGTTGAAGGTACTTTTCCTAATTCATAGAAGACATTCTAAATCATATTATTATAAAAGGGTCAACAAAACATGTTTAGGAGAATAAATAAGAGATTATGGAAATGATCAAGTTATTTCAACATTAAATCATCATGAGGGTTATGTTTCTAATTAGATCAAAATCAAAACAGTTAGGAGATTTTGTAAGTCCATTTTTCCTACATTGGTATTCTAAAATTATAATTATGTTTCAATAGGTAAGGTATTTTTTCACATTATTTTCACAATTGATGATCTCAAACAAAGAGATTCGGGGTTTAGATAAATTCTTATAAATACAGGCTCACTCTATATTTATGAATATGAACACTAATTTAATATATCTAGTTTCAACAATACTATGGTCCATGTATGGATTTATATTACTAGGATATGATAGATTTTATTATATTAAAAATTTATATTTGATATTGATTTATCGGTTTTAATTCAAGTGTGAATGGATAGGTTGACTAAATCTTCTCACCTTGGAAATTATTCTAGGTTTCTAGCTAAAATTGACTATAGATTAACTCTCATAGATAAGGTGTTTCTTTCAAACATGGATGATGATATTTGTCTGATAAATGTTTGTGAAAAAACTACCTTCTTTTTTATTTATTTTCCAAAATATAAGCCACTATAAGGAAAATTTCTACAATAAGTTTATTTGTTAATTTTCATCTATGATAGGAATTCAATTGAAATATTAAAGGAAGTCTCTAAAGATGAATAGTAATGGAATACACATGGATTAATTTCAAAATAGAACTACTACCTATTGTGTAATAAATTTGAAGGTTTTAATGGTCACAATAGAAAGTATCCCGATTAAGATGGACCATAGAAATTATATTCAGGAATATGGAAGATATAAAACATCTAGTATAGGTGTATCACTACACTAGGTACTAAATTCAAGGAAATTCAGGTTCAAGGCAATGTGATTAGTAATGCTATACAAAAAGATGAATCTAAGAAGAGGTGCATGACACCTACAACAGACGCTCCAGTAAAAGGATATTAGGATCAAGGGGATGTTATTAATTATATTAATCTTGGTTTAGAAATAGGTTATCAATTTTATTGAACATATATTATAATTAACTCCTATCAAGAACATGAGATGTGTACTAATCATGAACATAGGTGTGATGTTGTAACTGGTTTTTAGGAGATGTGGTATGCTCCATCTAATGGGTCTTATGAGACAGGGTATTGTATATTATGATCCAAGCCTACTAGGAACCTCTCTCAGGCCTAAAAAAAGATATGAGTGACTTTAGAATCCCACCTCTAATAGTCCTTGTGTTGGAAACAAGCATCGAGGGTATAAAACATGAAAATGAGATAAATTACCCTCACATGCCCTAGTAAAATATAAAAACCCCTAATAGACAAAAAAAATAAATAAATAATCCAAGATCTAAAATAATCCCAAATGTCATAAATATGTTATAAAAATAAGAAATAAAAGACAAAATACCAATATAGTCCTAAGAAGTGACTCCACAACCAATCCCAAGCTCTGAGATAGTACTACCTCACAATGTCCACAAACTATCTTAGAAACATGAAAAATGGATTATATATATACGAGAGAGCATAATATGAATAATTAGTAGGATCATACTCAATAAATATTGTAAAAATGATGAATAAGAATACTAATTCTCCAATTAAAAAATATTTGAATCAACTAGAACTTATATGGTCAACTAACACCCAGCCACACCAAGGGTCACTCATTAAGTATCATATCAAAGTGTAATAACCTAGTATTAATAATATATAAAAAAGGCACCCCATAAACCTTACCCCACTAATTTTATTCTCTCACATCCCAATTTCAAACATCCTTTACTCACTCCATCTAATATAGATGTGGGATATGTCACAAACCTACCTACCCCAACCTATATAAGGTCCAACATCTTTTTTTTGGAATTAGTACTTCCATTAAAGAAACATAAACATACCAAAATGCATGAAAATATCATCATCTTCATCATCCCATATCCACTACCACACATCACATATCTAATATAGGAGGGAATCATGAACATAATGGACATCAACCTTGTACACCCCTACCATGCACCACCCCCACCATATCTCATCACATCATTCATAGATCCAATCAATTTTTCTACACCCAATAGGGATAGGGGGAGATGTATTCTTCTATCCATCCTCACTATCCTAGATTTTAGGGGAAACACATAGAACCCAAAACATCTGGGCATCACTAAGGTTATTTGACTCGAGTGGGGGTGTGTAAGGAAATAAAAAGTAAAATGAATATATATATATATATATATTGATAAAAAATACCAAAATAGTAGGATCCAAACTAATATAATACCCTTATAGACCAAAAACATTAATAAACTACCATTCCCATACACCACCACCATTTCCAACTATAACACCACCAACCAGTCCGCTAACCTACACAACACAACCACATTAAAAATTCACAAGTTTTTGCTTAATATTTCCATTACACTGTTTATAGATTTAATAATTAACAACCAATTTACATTAATTATAATATTAAATTCCATATTTAATGAAAAAAAATTTCTATAAAATACCCACATTAATCCTAGCCATTACTTATTTCTTTATTTATACCATTATTTCATTTACTACCATCATTCAATTGAATTTCAGCCACACCCATGGAAAATTATATGATTTTAAGTTATGTTTTGAGGCTACCAATATTCTAAAAAATATATCCAAAACAATCATGAAAAAAATACCATGTTTATCACAATATAATACAATCTTATCCCCACTTCACAACCTACATTAACATTCCATACAACATCAATCATGGATAGAAAAACCATCCCATAATGAATCTCATGCTATCCAATGCAGCCACACTACCCCACATATTCCATCCAACATAGCCCCAATTCCCTACATTTAACCACACTAACACATACAAAAAAATTACTAACAAGTCTAATAACCATAATAATAACATAACGACCAATTTCAATAATAACTAATACTTTAACACCCATTTATTTTGTAAAAATAATCTATCAGTTATATAATTTTCCACCCAACCAGTTCAATTACCATCCTTAAGTGATTAATATTTTATGAGTGGTGATTCCAGTAAATAATTTTCAATATAAAAACTCCATTCATAATAATAATTTTATTTATAAAAAATTTAAACTATGCATAAATATCATGATAAATATAATATAAATAAGTAAACACATGTGATTAAACATCTCGCCATCAATATCATCATGTTTAGTTCACCATATTTATTATTCAAATCCATACTTATTATCCATATTAAATAAAATAATTTTAATCCCAAAATTTATAAAAAAAGAGAGCTCTCAAACCAACCACCTCAATTAGAGATTAAAAACCCACTATAAAAGACACAATAAGGAAGATAAGATGATAAGAAAACAAACACAAAAGTTAATCCTCGATCAACCTATACCACATAAACCCATCATAAAAACATATCCCTAAAATCCACTAATTTATGTTGGCACTGATGCTGAGAGTATACAAGGTAATAACAATAATAAAACATATAGGAATGTGGGGGAAATAACCTTGGATTACTAGTAATCAATCTCATAAAGATGAGAATCAATGAAAAGGAACATGGGAGGAAAAGTATCCTAAAATAATCCTAGAATATCCAAAGAGTTTAAGAATATAATGGTGAATAAATAAAATTTTATGGATCCCAATTTTTTTAAATAGGATGAAAAAATAAAATCTCATTGCGCAACACTATGACAACATCATAATAACCAAGTTTTCCCAAAAAACCATGGTGCAACTTGCTATGTTTTTCTGCAATAGGCCTCGCTCCAACTCTTCTTAAAAAACCATTTTACATATTTAATTTTTATTATATTAAACTATGAATGGACCATAGTGTAAGACTCCACTCCATATATAGCCTCAAAACTTAAAAACATAATGTGGCACAACCTGATCTATATGGATGAACAAACCAAAAATTGACATAACCACCAAAACTATCCAATCCAAGATGTACAATAAAACAATGAGAAAAAACCATATTCATAAACCTCCCATCTTCCTTGAAATAATTATGGACCAACACCATGGTGTAGTTCAAGGGCCATGCCATTTGGGGTCCCTAAAATAGAATAGCTTCTAAATTCAACCCCCTAGTTTCCTACACCACAATCACCAAAACCAAACCACAATCCTTTCTCTTAGGGGAAAATTCAACTCAAAATCCATATTATCTTCCCAAGGAATCCTATAAACATATATAAAACCAAAAAAGAAATGTAATAATCCAATAAGGTCTTGAATGTTACATTAGATACCTCTCAAATTATTAACATACTCAATAATAAAAACCAAAAATAAACACTGACCATCGAAACCTTAAAACTCCCTTAAGAGATACCTTAAAAATAAGAAGATTACACCCATAAGACAAACCAACATATGAAAGTAACAATTGCAAAAAATAAATATCAACTAATGAATTAAATTTACAAATAGAAAACATTCAAGAAAACTTAGGATATCGAGGAAACATATATTTCTCATAATCCCATGTACTCTCCTTCATAACACAATGCCTCTATAAAACATGAACCAAAGGAATAAGTCTCCTATTAAGTACATTATCTTGAAGACACTATCACTTAACTAGACACTCTACCAAATTTTAATTATCCTTCATATCCAACTCTTTACATTATATGGAATACAAATCATCATAAAGATATAACTAGAGTTGAGACACATGGAAGTTTTAATGGATCCAGGAAAACTATGAAGGAAGCTCCAACTGATACATGATATCACAAATATGTTGTAACACCTCCAAAGGAATGATAAACTATGGAGAGAGATTAATCCCTTGGACCAACCTCCACTACCCTTGATGAGGGTAAACCCTGAAGAACAAATTTTCACCATCCAAGAACTCAATAAGTATACTCTACCAATCCTCATATGACTTATAATAGCCCTAAACAACCTTTATCTACTCTAAAACCTTCTGAAACATATTTGTTATTCTCTACAAAAAAATCTTGATCAAGGAACATTGGCTCCCTAGGCTCAGTCCATCAAAATCGATAATAAATAGAATATCCATATAAAAACTCAGATAGATACTTTCTAATGGAATACTGGAATTAAATGTTATACGAAAAATCAACCAAGTGAAAGTGCTTCATCCACGATCCATTGAAATCTTAAATGAATGACTGCAATATATCATCTCTTTTCTGGATAGTTCACTTCATTTTCCCATCTATATGAGGATGTAAACTAGTCCTAAGACACAATTTAGATCCAAAATCATGTTTCAATCCTCTCTATAATCTTAAGGTAAAATGAGGATCCTAAAAAAGGATGATCCTTAGTACCCTATGAATATTAACCATCTCATTCAATTTTTTTTTCTTAAAGACCTCTACAACACCAAAATCCATAATCTCAAGATAGTGGGCCATAATGTTTAGTTGATCCATGATTATCGAAATAGAATCCCAACCTCCCTAGTCTCAGGGTAAACCAATGTTGAAATCCAGTGATATTACCACCTATTTCTACTCAGAAAAATCCAATGGAGGTAATAAACCACTTGGAACATGATGCATTTCCTTTATAAACTGACAGACTAAGAACCAAAATACACGCTATGCTATTTTATGCTTCATCCCAAGTAACAAAAACATACCCCTGAAGGCATGATATAACTTGAAAACACTAGGATGTCTAACCACTACTGAGTTATTTACTCCTAGAGAACCACTTCACATATTGGTAATGGAAAAAATAGCCTCCCCTAACACATATTTTGATGTATATCATCTTTCAACAACCCCTTAAAACCATAATTATGAAATAAATGACCCCACATCGCCTCTACCTTAGAGCATCCCCACTGAGACTCCTCTAACTACTACACCATAATGAATTTCACTATCATCTGGAATAGGAAGCCTCCACCACCATCCTCATCTACATAAAGATGTATCAATTAATGATCTTCTATCACCCTCCAATTATATTTAGACTCCCAAAAAACATCTCCCATTTAATTTATACATAGATTTTATACAACTAAATTCTCCCTTACTAGGGTGTTGGAGATCTCAAATAACAGTCCTAGAGAAACTCCATCCACCACTATTATGGAATATTTATATCCCATTTAGAGAATAGATACCTCAAGAACTTGTGATCTATAAAGGCCACTGAGCATTCACTGATGTGGTAATGTAATAATTTCTCCATAGAAATTCTCATCACCACTAACTCAATATCATTAGAGGCATAATTATGTTCATAGGGATGCAATTTATTAGACACATATGATATCAATGATCTATGTTTCATAAATAAAAAACCCAAATCTAGGCATGAATCATCAAATAACACCTAAACATCACCCCCTCCTTTGGGAGCTAAATAATGGAAGCACTAATCAACCTCCCCTTTAGGTAGTCAAAAGCTTCTTGACACTAATCAGTTCATAAGGTGGATTAGTTCCTCTTGGTCAAGGGTTCCAACATGGCTATAACCTATGAGATGTCAAACAAAAACCTTCTATAATATCCCATGAGATTAATTAAAGTAAAAATCTACACAAAATTATTGGGTTCTTCCAAAAAAAGTGACCTCAAACTTTGACATATCCACGACCACTCCCCACTAAGACACCACATGTCCAAGAAAGCACACCTCCCATGTCCAAAACATACACTTGAGAATCTTTCCATAAATATAATGGTGATTAAGGTCTAATAAAACATCCATAAGGTTCTCAACATACTCATCCTCCAACCTCAGGTATACAAGTATGTTTTTTATGAACACAAACACAAATAGATCGAGGAACTCATAGAAAATGGATTTTATGAGTCCCATGAAAATGGTTGTGGAATATAAGTGTAACAACCTGAGATTTTATAAGATAAATTAGTTTTAATTTCTTTCATATCTTCTGTTGTACACTACACCAAGATTATCTTGTGCTATACGCAACACCGTATTAGCTTGCAGTTTATGCATCACAATTCTTGGATCGTGTTATACACAATTCAAGTTCATTTGATAGAAGTTATTCTATGCAACATTGAGTGTATATAATTATATATTCAATGTATAAATAAAAAATGGTTGGATTTTGTTATACACAACAACAAAGGAGTCTTTCACTACACACAACCCTGACTTGTATTTCATTACATGCAATCGTGACCTTCCTCGATAGGGTGTGTTGTACGCAATACCGGGTTTCACTAAACAACGATATATGATTATAATATTATCACGAACTAGCCATTATAAATAGAATTAACCACATTTTGAATTTTATAACATTATTATTCATCTTATAAATTTTCTAAAACATTTTATGTGAACAAAATAATTTTTTCGGATAAAATAAGTATTTTTCAAAAAATGCAGTTTTGCCGCCTTTTGATGGCGCACCCACATTAAATCTAGTTTTTGACATGTTTATAAGTTCAATTTTAAAAAATAAACATATTCTTTTGAATCAGGATATTAAAATTTACATTGGATAAAGTTTTGATATTTTTTTGATAACTTTCATATTTTAATGAATAGTAAAAACACACTATATTTTAATTAAAAACAACTTTTTTCATCGTAATAATTTATATGGTTAAATTATAATATTGAATGGTTTTAAAGTATAAATAGAATATATTTTTAAGATTAAATATAATGTATGTCATTAGCATTGATTTTACCTTGAATTCGTAGGTTAAACCAATTCAATCTTTTGCAATGTTTTAAACAAAAACCCGTTTTCTTTCGACAACAGGATTAATTTTAATTTAATTTCTGCAACTTCTGTGTATTGAATTTGGAAAAATGGATTCCATATTTGGAATCAGTGGGTCCAAATTATATTAATAGACTACTTTTTTATTTTTGGGCATTATGAATAGTAACTACGGTAAATTTTATTTACCCTAGTTAAAGGTAAATCGGGAAATTAAGGGTAAAAATAATATTATAAAATTATCCTAACACTTGGAAAAATCATATTGGATGAATAAAAGTATACCCATATCACCTAAGGGTCGGTTTAGAATCATTTAATGGACTTTTGTCCATGAAAATAACTTAATTATTATTAAAACCAAAGAAAGTGACAACATGTCACTCTCTTAAATCTTATAAGTATATTAATTTTAATATAGTGATAAACTTCATGAAACTTAGAAAATGAATAGTCTCCAGAAATCTAATGAAATTATATACATCATATGAATTTATTTATAATTTTTAGGGATTAAATAATTACCATTAATTGTGACACAATAGCGATGCAGAAATTGTTTATCTAGTGAAAAATCAAGAATATAGTTTTTATTAAACTAATAGTGACCATAAAAGGCACAAAACCCTGACAAAAAATTATTGGTCTGGAAAATTTAAACCATAATCATCCAATGGTATAATATTTGACCATTTTGAGCCTTATAAAAGCGATTATGACAATTATATTATTTTATTTTAAATGATGGAAAAGTTTTCACATTCATAATTTAATAAATATAACAATTTAAATATTGTGATTTTAAGATGATAAATTCGAGTAAAAGTATTATTGTGAAATTTAATAGATTTATATTCATCATAGGATTTTAGTTTTAATTTTTATGCAACAAATAAGTATATTAAATAATTATACAAAAATGATATAGTAATTATTTTATTAAGAGATAAACCAAATAAATGTTTTTAAAAATAATAAAATAAATATTATATGAACTATTTAATATGATCCACTAATTTTATAGATACATATTACTTTTTATGAATCTATTAAAGCTTTTAGTTAGAACATATCTTCTGTATATATTTTATTTAAATTCAAATAAATGAATAGTGTCAAAATTGAAACTATTGTTATTTTATAAAAATAACATATTATAAAATTGTTTAAAAATAACAAAAATATTTAAAATTTATAAATTTAAATTTATATCATAGAAAATGATATAAAGTATCCAATTATGGAAAATTCACAACAAATAAGTAATTATTTGTTATAATTTAAAATTTAGAATGTTATTACCACAAATAAAATTAAATTGATTAAATAAGGATAAATCAAGTTGATAATGTTTAAAATAAATTCCTAACATGTATAAATTTTATTGGTTTATGAGATTAAAACCCTATATCATCTAATATTCGAATATTATTCATTTTTGGAGGTTTTTAAGTGGGGTTAGATTTGTTATAAATTAATATTTTTAAGATTTTCAAAGGTGCCCCTCTCCCCCCTTATAAAAGGGCACCTCCTCCCTCTCTTCCTCACACCACTTTGAGCCTTAAATCTCGGCCAAACCCTGCCAAATTATCTTCTACACTTCCCTAGAAACATCCTAGAGGTCTTGGTATACTTAAAAAACCAATCTTAGTGCCCTAAGAGGAGGTCTCAAAGAGGCGCTTCAAAGAAGAGGTAATGTCCGTTACCGATTCTTTCAACTTTATTTCTTCTTCCACTTCTTCTTCTTTAGTTGTTTAATTATGAAGTAATAACATCAGTATAAATCATATACTGATATGTTATTATAAGTATTAAACAACCATATTTCACCATCTATCCATCCTACAGAAAAAGAAATCACCGCACGTGCGTACGTACGAAATACCGTCTCCACACCGTGGTGTAATCTATTTTCCACCACCAACTTACTTGGATGAGTATAATGGTGAAATTAATGAATATATATGATTATTTTAAATTGATATTTATTCTTTAATATTAAACATACACTTTAATACAATTCCACGATCATGGGAATGATATCATCGCTCGTGCGTACGTACGGACTACCGTCTCCACGAACACAATGAGATTCATTTTCCATGATTAACCATTAAAAAATGATTATAAAGTGTATATAATGAATAATAATGAAATATATGACATAATAATGCTACTGTATTTATTTATATATATGTATGTCATCTATTTAATTTCATTCAATTCAATAAGGAAACAAAAACATCGTTCATGCGTACGTACGGCCCACCGTCTCCATGAACGGTGTATTTCCCTTATTTTTATAGATCTATAATATATATGTATATGATGAATATATATTATATATAAATCATTATTTACACTCTGTAATTATGTAAATCAGGATATAAGTAATAATATCAAGAACGACAAGTCGAAACACATTCGATAAATGAAATGATTTTACCCAAAACGCTACTTTAACATGGAATTTACAAAAGAACGGGTAATATAAAGTCATAAGTGAAACATATATGATATCATAACAATGAATATGATTATGTAATAAGTCAATGAAATTATTTAAATCATTATACAGGAGGTTCGGATCCATACGAAGCATATCAGACCTAAGGTAAGGGATAACTTTTCCAATCTCATTCTTATCCGAGATTGTTTATTCGTAAGTATTTACTGGGGTTATTGTTCTCATCCATGTCCATGTTTCCTAAAAATGGTTTCATGTATGTTTAATGTTATTTTTACCCATTTTTTACTTTTACTACATGGTATGTATGGAATCTTTCTTTTACGAGGTACTTTTTGACTTTTCTGGCAAAAGTACGAGAAGAATGTTTTTTTAACTTATACGGCGTGAACGGATTTTTACGGTTTCATAATGCCTAATTTTCATGAAGCATACTATACAATATTTTATGAATATTTTCAAAAAAATACTTTTATTTTAAAAGTGCATGGAATTTTGTGAAAAGAAAATGATTTTGAAGAAGAAAGGACATTTTCCTCAAGAATTCATTTCATATGTTTTATCAAAACCATTTTCCATCTAAGATGACATTATTTCATATGTTTATATTTCAAGTTTAATGTCTCTATGATTTATATGGTTTCAATTTTCTTATGATGAAATGTACATTTGTTTTATATGGATTTTGAGATGATGGGATGATGTTTATGAAACCCATTTTATTCTTTGGGTTGTGATGAATGTTTTAAGTTTATTTTGTGGCACAAGTAAGAATGATTTCATTATGAGATGGGTGGGACCTATATCTCCATCCAATTCATTGGGTAAAGATTTATATCTCATGAGATAGACATGGATGGAATGGTAAGTTAATCCGGTTCAGTGTTACAGGACTAAAACGAGGAGTGAGCTCGATTCAGAAAGGGACTTTGTCCACTAAGATGGTCTTGGAAGCAATGTCTTGGCTACTATGGAAATCATAACATGTGCTGAATGGTTACCATAATTACCTGTTTTATTCCCATTATATTTTATCATGGTTGATTTTCCATTATGATATATGCCTTACGTACTTCCACGATTTATGTCTTTGCTCAAGATTTTGATGTTTAAATTTCATGTTCAAGTTTTTGCTTCCAAATGTTTATGGATTATTTTATGTTATCTATGTTTGCCCTTACTGAGAATTTGAGATCACCCCTTTTATGTTTTCTTTTCCCCAGGATATAAAGAAAGGTTTTAGGTAAGAAAAAAAGGATGATCTTTATGGGAGATGTTGAAGATCTTTCACCACGATTAGAAGATTTTATTCCGAGTTTCCAAAGACAATAAACTATTACGGTCCTTGTGTGTCTGTTTTTGTTATGTACTATGTATTCTGCACAAAATAATGTAATTTCCATGTACGTCAAGATTTGGGTATCTACAGTTGGTATCAGAGGAAAAGTTTAGTCAACCTTTGGAAACTAGGATGCGAAAATGTTAGTGAGATCCCTAGAGATATTTCTAAGGTATGTCTAGGGATGTCCCTAAGGATAAATATATGTATAGGATATAGTCCTATAAATAAGGTAACGATCTTAGAATTTAACCTAATATGTTAGATATTGAGGGTACTCCCCCTTTACTATGTTGTTTTCCCTAGCATGATTTTTTCCTCTCACATAATTCTTTTTGTGTTTTAGTCAATGGAAGGAACCCGAAGGAATTCGGTTAACATTGAATCCAATGGACAAATTGGTGACTATGAGAACCAAAATTGCGTAATGCCTAGAGAGAAAGATATTGTGATTATGCCAAATCATTCAACACGATATATGATTAACAAGGTGAAATTTAGTGATATTCCTAATTCATCAAATAAGAGTAAGATAGACTTTTATGCATGTTCGCATGTTGAGGAGCATAAAGAAAGGAAGATTGAGATTTCTAAATAAGGGAAGAAGAACCTTGAGGAATTCCTCAAATGGAGGGACAAATTTTATCTGTGTGGATAAAAGGGCCATAGAGTAACAGACTGTTATGGAGTTCAATGTCTTATTTGTGGAGAACATGGGCATTACCCAACTCAATGCCCTGACCTAAAAAGTTACTTCTAAATCAAGAGAGGACTTATTCCAGGACAATCATTGAAGAGGATGGATTGAAGTGTTTATGTATTGGTATTCAAGAATAATGTTGTTGAGGTACTTTTATGGTGTATTATAATATTTTTGTATTAGTCTATTGTGGTTTTCAATAATTTTATGGTACCGGTAACCATGAAAAGTGATTCAAATATTTTGGAAATCAGATGATATGCGCATAATTATGGGATAAGAAGATAATTAGATGTTTGATTGTATTCATGAGCTCATGATTGTTATAAGGACTAAGTGATATCATGGTTTGAGTATACCGAATTTTGGGATTTTTGTATGTGGAAAGAGTTAACTTTTGACAGCACTCATGTTTTAACTAAGATTCAATGGGTATTCATTTTTCAAGAGAATACATGATTAAGGCCTTCGAATGTTTGGAATGTGACCAACAAGACATATCTTATGATATATGGGGATCAACGATGGTATTAACATGATTGTTATATGAACTCTCTGGTAATCGTTTTCACTATAATATGAGTTTGGACAGCAGTATTTTGGTTAAGCCTAAAGATTGGAATGGATTATGTTAGACATAAGTTAGTATTGTTTAAGGATAGAACTTTTTTCGATATTATTGATGGGATGTTATAGTAATGTAGTTTTAGAAAAAGGAAAAACTACAGGATGTGCGACAACCGATCGCGTCGGACAAGGCTGTGGGAATCGAACCCACAACCGGAGTGCGACTGGCCTTTATCACCTACCACTGGCCTACAGGAAGTCCCTAGTTAGTAAAAACTAGTTTTATTTTATTAAGCGGTATGATATATGAAGTATAAGTTCCTTTTTAGAATCATATATGATTAACCTCACCATAGATGGACTTATGTATATTTGATAACTTTTGCTAACCTTTTTTTGAAACAGATGGAATGACCCATCATTCTATCACATGACCTATTAACACTTCATGAATAACAAATTCAACTTCATTTCATTAAGAGATGAAGTGGAAATTGTTCAAAGTGCGAACAACAGTGAGATTGGACCAAAATCAAGCAAGTATTTCTTCTAATTCAAAATTTTAAACTTTAGGGAAATGATATTAAAAACCAAAAATGTTGTCCTAGTACTCTTATATCCGATGAATTAGATGGTACCTTAGATCATCACAAATTTATGGCTTTGTGATTGTTGGTTTTTTCATAGCCATGTTCTCTACTACTCTCCATCAGAACATGACAGTTAGATTTCTCTTCCATATCCATATTTTCACCTATGTTCTCCTATATGGAAACCCAATGATGAGTTATTTTGGGTAATCGTTACGTTTCATACTTTATTTTTTAAAAATTAAGTTTCAGTATTCCTTTTTACGATGTGAGTTTCTATGAATAGTAAACGATTTATAACCCCGACGAATTTCGAGGGAGAAATTCATTTTAAGGGGGGTAGAATGTAACAACTCGAGATTTTATAAGATATATTTGTTTTAATTTCTTTCATATCTTATATTGTACGCTACACCAAGATTATCTTGTGCTATATGTAACACCATATTAGCTAGCAGTTTATGCAACACAATTCTTGGATCGTGTTATACACAATTTCAAGTTCATTTGGTAGAAGTTATTCTACGCAACATTGAGTGTATATATATATATATATATTCAATGTATAAATAAAAAATGGTTGTATTTTGTTATACGCAACAACAAAAGAGTCTTTCACTACACGCAACCCTGACTTGGCTTTCATTACACGCAATCGCGACCTTCCTTGATAGGGTGTGTTGTACGCAATACCGTGTTTCACTAAACAACGATATATGGTTATAATATTATCATGAACTAGCCATTATAAATATAATTAACCACATTTTGAATTTTATAACATTATTATTCATCTTATAAATTTTCTAAAACATTTTATGTGAACAAAATAAATTTTTCGAGTAAAATAAGTATTTTTCGAAAAATGCAGTTTTGCCACCTTTTGAGGGTGCACCCACATTAAATCTAGTTTTTGACATGTTTATAAGTTCAATTTTACAAAATAAAAATCTTCTTTTGAATCAGGATATTAAAATTTACATTGGATAAAGTTTTGATATTTTTCTGATAACTTTCATATTTTAATGAATAGTAAAAACACGCTATATTTTAATTAAAAACAAATTTTTTCATCGTAATAATTTATATGGTTAAATTATAATATTGAATGGTTTTAAAGTATAAATATAATATATTTTTACCATTAATTATAATTTTTTTCATTATCATTGATTTTACCTTGAATTCGTAGGTTAAACCAATTCAATCTTTTGCAATGTTTTAAACAAAAACCCATTTTCTTTCGACAACGGGATTAATTTTAATTTAATTTCTGCAGCTTCTGTGTATTGAATTTGGAAAAATGGATTCCATATTTGGAATCATTGGGTCAAAATTATATTAATATACTACTTTTTTATTTTTGGGCATTATGAATAGTAACTACGGTAAATTTTATTTACCATAGTTAAAGGTAAATCGGAAAATTAAGGGTAAAAATAATATTATAAAATTACCCTAACACTTGGAAAAATACTATTTGATGACTAAAAGTCAACCCATATCACCTAAGGGTCGGATTAGAGTCATTTAATGGACTTTTTTCCATGAAAATAACTTAATTATTATTAAAACCAAAGAAAGTGACAACATGTCACTCTCTTAAATCTTATAAGTATATTAATTTTAATCTAGTGATAAACTTCATGAAACTTAGAACATTAATAGTGTCCAGAAATATAATGAAATTATCTACATCATATGAATTTATTTATTATTTTTAGGGATTAAATAATTATCATTAATTCTGACACAATAGTGATGCATAAATTGTTTATCTAGTGAAAAATCAAGAATACAGTTTTTATTAAACTAATAGTGACCCTAAAAGGCACAAAAACCTGACCAAAACTTATTGGTCATGAAAATTTAAACCATAATAATCCAATGGTCGAATATTTGACCATTTGGAGCCTTATAAAAGTGATTATAACACCTATATTATTTTATTTTAAATGATGCCAAAGTTGTCACATTCATAATTTAATAAATATAACAATTTAAATATTGTTATTTTAAGATGATAAATTCGAGTAAAAGTATTATTATGAAAGGTAATAGATATATCTTCATCATAGGATTTTATATTTAATTTTTATGCAACAAATAAGTATATTAAATAATTATACAAAAATGATGTAGTAATTATTTTATTAAGAGATAAACCAAATAAATGGTTTTAAAAATAATAAAATAAATATTATATGAACTATTTAATATGATCCAATAATTTTCTAGATACATATGACTTTTTATGAATCTATTAAAGCTTTTAGTTCGAACATATCTTCTGTATATATTTTATTTAAATTCAAATAAATGAATAGTGTCAAAATTGACACTATTGTTATTTTATAAAAATAACATATTATAAAATTGTTTAAAAATCACAAAAATATTTAAAAATTATAAATTTAAATTTATATGGTATAAAATGTTATAAAGTATCAAATTATGGACAATTCACAACAAATAATTAATTATTTGTTATAATTTAAAATTTAGAATGTTATTACCACAAATAAAATTAAATTGATTAAATAAGGATAAATCAAGTTGATAATGTTTAAAATAAATTCCCAACATGTCTAAATTTTAGTTGTTGATGAGATTACAACCCTATCTCATCTAATATTCTAATATGATTCATTTTTTGAGGTTTTTAAGTGGGGTTTTATTTATTATAAATTAATATTTTTAAGATTTTCAAAGGTGCCCCTCTCCTCCCTTATAAAAGGGCACCTCCTCCCTCTCTCCCTCACACCAATTTGAGCCTTAAATCTCCGCCAACCCCTGAAAAATTATATTTTCTACTTCCCTAGAAAAATCCTAGAGGTCCTTTTCTACTTAAAAGACCAATCTTAGTTCCCTAAGAGGAGGTCTCAAAGAGGCGCTTCAAAGAAGAGGTAATGTCCGTTACCGATTCTTTCAACTTTATTTCTTCTTCCACTTCTTCTTCTTTAGTTGTTTCATTATGAAGTAATAACATAAGTATCACTAATATACTGATATGTTATTATAAGTATGAAACAATCATATTTCACCATCTATCCATCCTACGGAAAACGAAATCACCGCGTGTGCGTACGTACGGAATACCGTCTCCACGCCGTGGTGTAATCTATTTTCCACCACCAACTTACTTGGATGAGTATAATGGTGAAATTAATGAATATATATGATTATTTTAAATTTATATTGATTCTTTAATATTAAACATACACTTTAATACAATTCCACAATCATGGGAATGATATCATCGCTCGTGCGTACATACGGACTACCGTCTCCACGAACATGATGAGATTCATTTTCCACGATTAACCATTAAAAAATGATTATAAAGTGTATATAATGAATAATAATGAAATATATGACATAATAATGCTACTGTATTTATGTATATATATGTATGTCATCTATTTAATTTCATTCAATTCAATAAGGAAACAAAAACATCGTTCATGCATACGTACGACCTACCGTCTCCATGAACGGTGTATTTCCCTTCTTTTTATAGATCTATAATATATATGTATATGATGAATATATATTATATATAAATCATTATTTACACTCTGTAATTATGTAAATCAGGATATAAGTAATAATATCAAGAACGACAAGTCGAAACACATACGATAAATGAAATGATTTTACCCAAAACGCTACTTTAACATGGAATTTACAAAAGAACGGGTAATATAAAGTCATAAGTGAAACATATATGATATCATAATAATGATTATGATTATGTAATAAGTCAATGACATTATTTAAATCATTATACAGGAGGTTCAGATCCATACGAAGCATATCGGACCTAAGGTAAGGGATAACTTTTCCAATCTCATTCTTATCCGAGATTGTTTATTCGTAAGTATTTACTGGGGTTATTGTTCTCATCCATGTCCATGTTTCCTAAAAATGGTTTCATGTATGTTTAATGTCCTTTTTACCCATTTTTGACTTTTATTACATGGTATGTATGGAATCTTTCTTTTACGAGGTACTTTTTGACTTTTCCGGCAAAAGTATGAGAAGAATGTTTTTTTAACTTATACAGCGTGAACAGATTTTTACAGTTTCATAATGCCTCATTTTCATGAAGCTTACTATACAATATTTTATGACTATTTTCAAAAAAATACTTTTATTTTAAAAGTTCATGGAATTTTGTGAAAAGAAAATGATTTTGAAGAAGAAAGGATATTTTCCTCAAGAATTCATTTCATATGTTTTATCAAAACCATTTTCCATCTAAGATGAAATTATTTCATAAGTGTATGTTTCATGTTTAATGTATCTATGATTTACATGGTTTTAATTTTCTTATGATGAAATGTCCATTTGTTTTATATGGATTATGAGATGACGAGATGATGTTTATGAAACCCATTTTATTCTTTGGGTTGTGATGAATGTTTTAAGTTTATTTTGTGGCACAAGTAAGAATGATTTCATTATGAGATGGGTGAGACCTATATCTCCCTCCAATGAATTGGGTAAAGATTTATATCTCATGAGATAGACATGGCTAGAACGGTAAGTTAATCCGGTTCAGTGTTACAGGACTGAAACGAGGAGTGAACTCGATTCAGAAAGGGACTTTGTCCACTAAGATAGTCTTGGCAGCAATGTCTTGGATACTATGGAAATCATAACATGTGCTGAATGGTTTCCACAATTACATGTTTTATTCCCATTATATTTTATCATGGTTTATGTTCTATTATGATATATTCCTTACGTACTTCCACGATTTATGTCTTTGCTCAAGATTTTGATGTTTAAATTTCATGTTCAAGTTTTTGATTCCAAATGTTTATGGATTGTTTATGTTATCTATGTTTTCCCTTAATGAGAATTTGAGCTCACCCCTTTTATGTTTTCTTTTCCCCAGGATATAAAGAAATTTTTTAGGTAAGAAAAAAAAGGATGATCTTTATAGGAGATGTTGAAGATTTTTCACCACGATTAGAAGATTTTATTCTGAGTTTCTGAAGACACTAAACTATTACGGTCCTTGTGTGTCTGTTTTTTGTTATGTACTAAGTATTACGCAAACAATAATGTAATGTACATGTACGTCAAGATTTGGGTCTCTACAATAAGACCCCAAAAAACATGACCAAAAACTTGAAATTCCTCTAAAGACACTTGAAGTAAGTTGTTGGGAAAAAATCCATCAAGGTATCATTAAAGCATTTTTAAGGTGATTGTGTTTATTTACAAAGCAGGAATCCATGTTCTGTTTGTTGAAAAATAAGACCATGATGTTCAATTTTTTGAAAAAGGAGGGGTTTTGTGGTGAGTTTTCAAGTTTAAGAGATTTTTTCGACAATACATGACTGATATAAGAACCTAGACAAAGGAATAGATGATATGGAGGCGGTACAAAAAGAGCAGATACAAGGTGGCGCTGTTTTCTAGTCTTTTCCATGTTTTTGGGCCTCAAAATCGACAAATGGATAAAAGTGTTTTTGGAAAAGGTACTTCTGTGCCAGTGTATTGGATTATTGGAAAGTTGTGTGCCATATTTTTTTCAAGATCAGAACATCAAAATATGTAAAAGGAAAGAGGGGTGCCCAAGTTTTGGTTTGGGCGCGCAAGGTGACTAGGGAGATTGAGGCTAAGGTGGTTGGAATTGTGCGCATGGAGGAGACTTGCGTGCGATGATCAGGGTTCCCAAAATTCCTAGAAATAGAGGTATACCCCTACCCATTTGAAAAAAAATCTCAACACTTAGAGAAAATTTGAGTTCCATTCGCACAAGTAGGTTTGGGAACACAAGTGGTGGTTTGGTCGCGCAAGTATAAAGTAATTCATAAGTTGTGTGCCAGTTGATAGTTGCATGCCAATATTCATTTGGGCATAAAAGGGTGTGTTTTTTCCAAGTTTTGAGTTGGAAAAGGGAGTTTCGTGCAAGTGGTTAGGTGACATTTTCCCACTAGGCTTGTAGAAGCGCGCCAATTGATAGTTGCATGCCAATATTGGTTTGGGCATAAAAGGGTGTGAGTCACACAAGTTTTTTGTTGAAGAATGGAGTGTCACACAAGTAGTTTGGTGACACCTATGCACCAGGCTTGGAGAAGTGCTCCAATCATTATAGGTCTATGCGAAATTTAGAAGATTGCCCAGTACCCCCATAGTAAATTTGTATTAATCAGTGGATGAAAGTGTAACTTCAACAGAGCATCTAAATATAGAAGAAGATTCATTCATTTGTAATAATTAAGAGACCTACATGTCTATAAACTATGAGTGGATCCCTTCTAGAGCAGTGAGAAAAGGAAGAGGAATAAAGTGATCCTCCCCCCCGGTAGTGAGCCAGAGAGAGACACATTGGGAGTGACCCTTGGGAAAGCAGTGATCTGACCCTAAACTTTGTAAAGGCAGTGAGCCTCGGTATAGAAGTGATCTAGCCCAAACATTTTAAATTGGCAGTGAGATTTAGTGGATTTTGTACATCAGCACATTGCCGTTGTATGATCCTTGGATGTAGCCTAGTGAGAGTGAACCAAGTAAAAATCTGTGTGTCAGTATGCTTGGTCTCCTGTATTTAATTGAAAGCATCATCATTAGATAAAGAAGGAAAGAATAAGATCAGCAGTAAAACATAAGTGAAAAAAAGCGACCCTTATAATAAAGAGGTCAAGATCCAGTGAGGCAGGGATAATTTTGAAAAGAATATCCATACCCTGATTCACCCCCCTCTCATGGTATCTAGGCCCTATTTGGTCCTAAAAGAAGTATTAGGGATTCATTTATCCCTAACACTAATCTATTGATATTATAACCATATATATATCTTTAAAAACTATTTGGATCCCTTTAATTGGTCAAATAGATAATCAATACTTGGAAGAGGGTAACCGTGTAAGAATTTCACTTGATTTAACCACTGGTAGTTTATAAAAAACCCCAGAATACCATTTTACATCATATACTATAATAGAGGAGAAACCCATATTGACACATTGAGTGGAATAAATAAATTCTACATCCTTCCATGAACTTGAATCCTCAGCTCCCAAAAATTGAAAGGTGACATCTAATAAAGATACCTAGAGATTAGGGATACACTAATCTATAGCTATATTATACAATTATTATCATTTCAAGGGAAAAAAGAAAAAAATTACTTTAGAAAAACATTGAGAAAACCCTATCTGAATATATTAAACTCCACCACCCATGCCTACACCGAACCTAAAAATAAATCTACTAATTGAGAGAAAAATATTTTCAAACATCTACTACCCATCTTACACTCCTACTCACAAATGAACATCAAAATTTAGTCCTCATTATTGTAAAACACAAATTTTATCTAGATGAAATCAATAAAAACATGGATAGAATACAAGTAGTCTATATTAGTAATGACATAGTATGGATGTATTTTAAGTAAGAATAAATACAAAGATGACTGATGCTACCATATCATCAATTCTCAACCCCTTCGCATTTCAAGCATACTCTTCTGACCTCCCACTAGCATAGTCAATTCAAAAGTCATTGTAATCTTCTCGACCTTGTGTCCCAAGGAATAGACTAAGGAAATGGAAACAAATGGGTGATATGATCTATAATCAAACAAAGAATATTCCACAATAGAATATGAATAGATGTTACATCATATAATCTATGGTCCCTCTAGAATTAGCACATCCATAGAATTAATATTTCCATTTTCGGATCCTATATATCATTGCTAAGGGACATATATATGGGAATGCTAATATTTATTTCCCTAAGGGAAGGGAAAATCATGGTGTGGCCTCTAAAAACTCCATCTACTCTCGGTATAAAATAGGCGTGTCACACCTATGGCTGATATGAACTCTATGAAAATGACTACTGCTAGGGATGATAAAGGGTCTTGCCTCCCATACCACTTCCATACCCATTAATGGTTAGACACTGAGAACACTGATGGACATAGTCTACATATGAAAATCATGCTAGGGAAAAGCACTTGGTGGGGTCCAAGAACTACTATCCCCAAAGAATCAAGAGAAGAAAACTTATGAGGATAAATCCTAGCTAGCTGAAATATCTAATTCCCCGACACCAAGGATCCAATACCAATTTACCTCTTCATAAGTAAACCTAATGAATTTCCTCTCAATATAACCTTGGATGAGCATAAATCCACCAAATAATATCATCCTTCTTCTGTAACTCCAAATACTTATTCAATGTAAATATAGTGATTGCATATCTAATTATAGGGTGCATCATCTCCTCTATGTGCCGACCCTTGAATCCTTATCTAAAAAAGATTGAGATAAAAGATAATAATTTAATTAAACCAAATCCTGAGCTACCGCATTCTTAGGTTCCCCTATTTAAGGGATAGAATCTCCTACCTCTTCACCTCCCCCATCATCGATGATTGAAATTCCATATGAAACTACCTCTAGAAATCATCCCAAGGAATAATCGACCACCTTTTTCTCAGTAAGATACATGATTATACATTACTAATCTACATACCATATTTTATTAATGAAAAATAGAACTAAATAATCAAACTTATATCATATTAGATTGGAATAAATATCAATCTCCTCTAACCATCACTTAAAATCCAATTTTAAGATGCTCCGCTCATATTTTTCCATACTCTAATGTTGAAACTCTCACATCGTCTACCCCCAAAGATCATACTCCTTAGCCGAGTCAACAATAATATGGTAAAGATGTCCTATTATTGATCCTCATCAACCTGAACCATGTGTGGATGATGAAAAACTAATATATCTTTAAATAAATAACTAACACTTTAAGACTATAAGCATATAATTTAATTAATAAAATCCATTAAATTTCCCTAAAATCAATGAATTTAAAACACAAGCACAATTAATCATGAAGTATATACCTATAATTGTTTTCTATCATAAATAGAGAACCATTTTACTTGGTAATTTTAGAAGTTTATGATACTTTCATTAGATCATGGGGATGCTAGAGTCCAGTGTCCTGGTCTCCCTAGATTACATCATGCACCAAGATCAACTGGTAATATTTCCCTACCAACACATGAAATTCTCAGTAGTTCAAAAGTCATATCACCACCCTAAATCTTAATAAAAATATTTGATACCACTCTATCATGAATCATCATCACTATTAATGACTCGTAGGGCAATGATGAATATGGTAGTGACCCTGAAGCCCACCTCCAATAGGACCCTGGTTGGAATCTGGTACCATGGATATGAAACATACATATAGAAGGAGTTAAACTCATATAACCTAGGAAAACATAAATAAACCACTAGTTACAACCAAAATATAAATAAAATAAGATCCATAATGATCACATAATTTATATGAGAGGACCACTTCTGGATATACTCAACATTGATACAGTTGGTGGATCAGTGTCTTGAAATTTTTCATCAATTATAACTTTTATTCCGATTACCTATTTGATATATTATAATTTTTATTATAATTTTCTCTTTTTCTTATCACATATAAGTATATAAAGGCATTAAAGTCTATAACATGATGTTTATACAAGGTTCACCCCTAAAAAAGATCAGCTAGTCCTTGGTATGGTCTAAAAATTATCTAATACAACATAATCACTAGAAGAAAAAAATGATTTTATGTGTTTACAATAAGCAGTGAATATGTTTTGACTTGAATTTCACTATAATAAATTGACAGTGATTGTTTTATAGCTCTTGGATAGTTTTTTATACTACCATTGAAGATAATATTCACCTTCTTAAAGGGTTGTAACACCAAGAATGACATCCACCTATTGAGACTTTTGATGGATGCCATAGTACTGCATTTGTATTCAATAACTTCTTCAATGGTTACTTGAATAAAAACTGGGAATAAATATTTTTTCTTCAAAGTAGAAACTTGAAAGATTCTCAATATTATTTTTCTTCTTCTTCTTCACCATACTCATCCAATACCAAATGAAAATAATAGCTCTGCTTGGTATCTAGTTGAATCTTTATTCTTCATTACAATACACTTAATGTTTGGTCTTTCTAGAATAAAAAATTATCTTTATGATTATCAAAAAAATTAAATATTAGATTAGCATAATCAAAATAATTATACCCTGAATAATAATTTGTTTATAACTGGAAAAACTCTTTCACTTATTTAGTTTTAATGATATGAATATTACTATGGACTAAAATCTTAGACTTCGTCAATACATAATATCAATAATTTCTATTGTATCAGTTCTTCTTTATTTCTTCTTTGTATAAAAGATATTTATAAAACTATATTGCACCCCACATTTAATATTATTTCATGCAATAATGATCTTACACAAATGAAAACTATTATCTTCTTAGATTATCAACCCGATTATATCATATGTACTTCATTCATGTAATTCATGGTGCATGAAATGTGGAATCATATAACATCCATTTATTTGTATTGTTATTTTATGTGTTATATTCAAGTTTTTTTTGTTTCCTAAAATGTTTATGAATTCACATGTGCATTATAATACACATATTAATGTAAGAATTCATTCAATGATCACATTATCCTTTGTTTCTTCACGAACAAAAGTATATTCACACACTTTCTTGATTGTTTCTTCATATTCATATGAATTTAAATATCAATTCATGAAATATCTCCTTTTCAAACACCCAAGTAGGTTCTTGATTATGAAAACAGAATTAAGATATTAACTTTACACTTCAAGACCAATTTATAATTTAATATCCTTGAACATAAGTTTATCATGTACAATATTTTTATATGAATAGGGTTTATGTGTTCTCAATACAATCACTTCCTTCATGAATGGGTTATCACCTATTCATAAGGACTTCATGAAAACCTAAAAGTCTTCATATAAATTTTTCATTAAGAATAATAGTAAGGATGATACCCTATCTTCTGAAACTCAAACCATTATACCTTCATGAATTCTGAAACTCATCATGGTAGTGTATAAATATTATTCTTCACACAAGCTGTATGTGGTTCCCCCTTCTTCATGTAACCGAGATGCTCACATAACTCCTCCTACTTCCTCATATAAGAGAAGCATGGAGATAATATATTTTTAACAAAATGATAGCTCTATTAGGAATCACAAGAGGGAACATCACTTCCCTCCTAGGACCATCAGTATTTACATAGAGGTTTCACTGCCTCTATTCATTCATTCAATAACTTAAAATCCAAAGTTTTATACCACATAGCTCTATTAGGAATCACAAGATGAAACATCACTTTTTTCCTAGGCCCATTAGTATTTAAAGAGAGGTTTCACCACCTTTCTTTATTCATTCAATAAATTAAAATCCAAAGTTTTATACCACATCTTTACTGATATTAACTTCACCGATGGTTTCGAAAATCTTACATATATGACAAAAAACATTGAATATTCGCTAATGCTATTTTTCCTATGATCCTTGTGGTGAAGTGGCCATGTGAAAGAAAAAATAATAATATAATACTCATTTTTTATAATCTCAAAAT
Source organism: Viscum album (assembly GCA_963277665.1). Classification (NCBI taxonomy): domain Eukaryota; kingdom Viridiplantae; phylum Streptophyta; class Magnoliopsida; order Santalales; family Viscaceae; genus Viscum; species Viscum album. The sequence goes on along the minus strand of OY728120.1, from coordinate 385,321,161 downwards.
AGTCTTATATTGATGACCACCTATTTCTTTGTGTCATGATCTACAGTTTAATTTTCTTTGACTTATCACATACATGAAAGAATTTAATTTCATTCATGGAATTTTTTTGATCGATATTATATAGATCCTTCGACATGATCATGGAAGATGACCAAAATCAAGTATAATAGTGATAATCTATTATTGGAGTTAGAATGCATAGAAAAACCACATCGAGAGGTTGAAGATAACGATCAAATTCAATCATATGGAACACATCAATCCCATTCAATAACCATGGTTATATCTATATGTTTTAATTATAGATGAATATATTCTCGTACATCTATGTACCACATAAATCCCACATCCAATTGACCACACCTTTATTAATCAACTCGTGCTGCTATCGGTTTATGTTAAGGAAGTGGGGGATCAACACCCACAACACATCACACATTGCCTCACAGGCCATTCCGAACTTCCCACTAACACCTCATCCCATCTATATGTGTACTCACTTATACATCCTAGTCAGCCTAATGTGACCCACCTTGATATACTTTCCCCATGTGGTCCTACGATCCAAATCCCCTATGTAGTCGAGGTTCTCCTCTCGTAATGTGGGGTTGGGATAGCTCATAGATCTTATGGTTGGCCTTTTTTTTTGAATAAAGTACAATCAAATGAGTTATCCAAAATCCATATAAAATTCACCACCAACTCAATTACCTAATGAAAAATAAACATTATTTTTCATGGATTTGTCTCAATTCTTCTTCTAAAATCTTCTTTATGTAAATTACAAATGTATTATATCTCTTTTTGGATGTCATTTATGATTACACATGAAAATTAGTATTTTCATGATATTTAATTCTTTCTCCATTTTTATAAACATTTTGAAAACTCTTTAGCACATGTAGTTTCTATTTAATAATGGATACAAAAATCATCAGAGTTATAAACTCAAATTCTTTATAATAACTTCTTTAATTGAATAAGTCATGAGTAATTTATTCTGAATCTATTCATCCAAGCTATGTTCTCTTTGATATTAATCTTGGATGCATTGGAAACTTTATCAAATATTCAATAACATATTTATTTCATTATTCTTTAATACATTGACATCCATTATCAATAATTGGAAATAAATAAAACCCATACGCAAAATGGTCTCTAAAATATCCCCTTTTTATTTTTTGGCAATACCATTGAAGTTATTTACAAATAAATATGTGAATATGTGAATCTTTACCCTTTAATTTTGAAAATAATAATTTCAATTTATCTCCCCATTATTGAAATAAATAAAATGTTCATGGGAAAATGGTATCTATTCATACTTATGTAATGTTCCATCCATCATTTGACTCTAAGTCTACGTGATCCATGCTCAACATAGAGACCAAGAGGAAGTGATTTAGAAAAAATATATATCATTTAAGAACTGATATTGATACCTTATGGAAATATAACTCATATAATTTTTTTAAGGGTTATCCACTTTTATTCTAGGATAAATATATTAAATTTTATATGAAAATTTTGTAATGAAAATCAAACTGAAACTGCTAAACTCACTACAAAAAACATATAAAAAACATTCAAGTGAAACATGTAGGTTAAGTTACCTTGGGGAACTTCTAATAATCCACTTTTCTTTTATCATTAATTAATTTAATTACCCTCCCTTTGTGTTAATTTTTTTTATTTTTGATAATCATGGGTGGGAGATTATGATAAATGTACCTTTTATAATGATAAGATATTTAAGAACATTATTGAATTATTATATTTAATATCAATTGAATTAATAATTCTGGAAGGAACTTTACATTTATTCATTTGTATCCACTTCAAGGTAAACAATAACCATCATCTATATAATGGTAAATATCTTTAAGATTATATTTTAAGATGCTCCAATTTGGTGAATACACAAAGATAGATCTCCAACTCGTGAGTATCTATATTTGAAAACTTTAAAAAACTCAATAGAGATAATCTTATTTATTACTTGTTCTTTATGATAAAAATTACATGATAAAACCAAGATAATATATTCTTTATCAATTTTTTCTAGGATATGAAAACAAATTATTAAACATTATCAATGATGATCCTCCATCATATTTTTATTTGAATTACAACCAAAGAATCATCCATGGATGGTGAATTCTTCAGCATTGCTATCAGGAATTGACAACACTCACTTCTTCTTAGGTTATTCCCCTAAAACAATGATTCGCCATCAATTTACTTAATTATAAGTAAAAATATAATATAGAAAATATTATGGGAATAAGTTGTATCTTCTTTGCTTCATCAGTGTGAACAAAAAGGTTCAGATTATTTTGCCTACCAATTTTCTCTATTTCCTCTATTATTTATGATTGAAAGTATAGACATATGTTTTTATTTATGCTGGGGTTGTATGTATCACTTCACATTATATTATTATTTGTGTGGAGGCTATTTTTTATTAAAAACCTTCATGGATAATTAATTATTACTCCCATTAAAAACTACTTATTGTTTTGGAAGAATATTAAAACAACCTTTTGCATATTGTCTAGTTTTGTTGCATCACTCACAAAGAAATAGTTTGAAACAAGAGTTTTCTTTTGTTAAAAAACACTCATGTAATTTTTCTTCATCATGTTCAATCTTTTATTTTCCCTTTTCACTAGACTTATCCCGTTCTTCTTCAATTTTACTCATTTGATATAAATCTTATAGATAGATAACTATAATATCTTTAGGTACATTGGAATCTTGTTTGGATTTTATACTTGTATTATTCTGAGTTCCATCTTTCTTACCAGTTATTTAATTTGATGAAATCTTATTCAACTTATTGTGATTTGAATCAAATTTCTTCTCATCTTTCCTACTATACATATTTTTTGGGAGAATTTTGGTTTGTAACATTATTCTACTAATATCCCAAGGATGCTTCTTCTTTCTTATCCATATTTCATGGTCTTATAAAATCTAGATACATGTTGATATGACCATGTATTAACCTCTTATCCACTTCCATTGAATACATCATATAAGTTTTAATGTTTTAAAATTTAGTTTGAATTATATATATTTTTCCTCACCTATGGATATTTCTTCTTTATCTTCATCTTGATCCACCTTGACATGGTCTTAAATTGTTATTTTTCATGTATATGATTTCACCAACAATCTAGTTCATAATGATTGAATCTGTTGCAACACCAACATTGATCCACAAGCCATGATCATCTTGATTCTTCTATATGAAGTTTTTGGGGTTTCTTCATAGATTGTTGGGATCTTCATGGGGAAACAACTTTAACATTATTTTTCTTATATACCCTAGTCACAGTGGTAGGGTTCTCATCACCTTTATTAGAAAAAACCTATATATATATATATATATCTTTTTACAATGTACACTATTCATGATAACCAATTGAGAAAAATTATTACAAGATTGTATGAATCATACATCTTTATTTAAATCTACTTAAGAAATATCATTGAATGAAGTCATAATTTTCTTATCACATGTGTAGGTATTAAAAACATAGATTACTCTAGTGATCATTGAGTAGCAGCATCAACTATCCACTTATTTTTTTAAGTCTCAATATGTTTATTCTCAAGATTAGGAAATTGAACATAAAATTATAGAAATTTCATACTGAGAATGTTTTTTCTGATCTTAAATCATAGTCACATTCTATTAAAAAACCTTATTTATTCATTCAACTTCCTCTTTATGAATTTTAACATTTTTTTTGTATCAAAGAGTCATGTTATTGGATCTTATTGAATTTTTCCTCCAATTGCAATTCCTTGAAATCAATGATACTTTTCAAATTTTCTTCATATGCATGGATCTATTCTTCCAATGCCTTATTGAATGAATCTTTATATTCAAATTCATTGAGATGATTTGAGGAACATATTTCAAGTTCCCTCTTTATTGATCCAAAGGATCCAACCTATCTAGAAAGTTAAAAATTCTATATTTTTTCCTTATAAATACTTCTCTATAAAATATTTTTATTCTTTCAATGGGATGATCTATTCCTAAATACATTGAAAGATTAAAAAGAAAAGTGATACATTTTCCATAGGAATAAAACATAGCATATATCTTAACCTATCAACTGATATATCTTAAGAAGTTATAAATTGATCATCCTCACCACTTATAAGAGAATATTAATATTTAAGATAGTATTTGAAGGAATTAACACATACAACTTGATATCTTGAGGCGGGGAGATAGTCCGTATCCTTGGTGGAAACATGATATCCTGATAATTACTTTAAAATACTGATTAGTCTTCTTTGTTAATATGGAATAGAGAAACTGACACTTTCTCTTATTTAGATAAGAGATATTTCTTCTTCAGATTTCTTTTCTCCTTTTTTTCCTATTCGTAATGGTCTATATAGATATAGAGTTATTATCATAAATAATCGAATCTTCACTAAAACATAAATTCATTGTTAACATAGGAAAGAAGGTTAAATATTTAATAGAGAATAAGTGTAAAGTATAGAATCTAATAGAGGTCACCCTTGGATCTAATAACAATTGAGGGTAACACTTCGAGATATACTCAATACTAAGAGGAGGAGGTGAGGAGGGGGGGGGGGTGAATTAGTGTTTGGAACATTTTCACCAATTATAACTTTTATCCCTTTTAATTTTTTTGACCTATTAGGATCTTGATTTTTATATTTTTTATCACATCCAAGTATATGAATGTAGTCAAGGATATCACATGATGTTTTTCACTACGGGAAAAATGGGTATTTGCGACGGGTTATTTGCGACGGGAATAAATCCCGTCGCAAATAGTCCCGTTAAAAACTTATTTGCGACGGGGGTATCTACCCGTCGCAAATAATTAGGCTTTTGCGACGGGAATATTTTCCCGTCGCAAATAGTTTTCCCGCGATGCGCGCCAAATCGCGGGAAAACTATTTGCGACGGGAAAATATTACCGTCGCAAATAACTGGCGGCGGTAAAAGGTATTTGCGACGGGAATATTTCCCCGTCGCAAATCGTATGTCGGCAGGTGGTTATTTGCGACGGGACCCGTCGCAAATAACTATTTAACCGTTGACCGTAATAAATGTTGGCTAAGGTATTTGCGACGGGTACCGTCACAAATAACACTATTTGCGACGGGAATCCCGTCGCAAATGGACCCGTCGCAAATAATCTAACCTATAAATACCCCCATCCGTTTCTTTCAAATCATTCTCATTCTCTATCTTCTCCTGCTCTCAAACTTTTGTTTCTAAAGTTGAGTTTTTCTTCAGTTTAATTTTTTCTCCGGAGCTGATATTACAGTTTTGAAGAACGATCAGAGCAGATCAATTTTCAAGGTATTTATGTTCATTTTAATTTAATATTTTTTTTTAATTTTTTATTAGTTTCAATTATTCTTAATTAGTTGTAATTTAATTATGTTTACATTGTTTTTTTACTTAATAAATTTAAATTATTTGTATTGTTCATAGTTAATGGTAATTAGGAATAATTAGTAATAATTTTTAATAATTAAGAATAAATATTAATAATTAGTAATAAATACCAATAATTAGGAATAATAACATTATTACATTATTAGTATATTTTATTATTAATATTAAAATAATATAATTTTTTATATATATACAATTCTCTTTTCATCTGTGTGTTTACTGTATTCACATGTCTTATTTGTATGTGGAGATAGAAAACGCACAGATGAAAGGAGAATTGTATATAAATCAGAAAATTATATTATTTTAATATTAATAATAAAATATATTAATAATGTTATTATTTGTAATTATTGGTAATTATTCCTAATTATTGGTAATTATTCATTTAAATACTAATAATTAGGAACAATTATCAATAATTATTAATAATTAAGAATAATTATTAATAATTAGTAATAATTACCAATAATTAGTAATAATTAGTAATAATTAGTAATAATTAGTAATAATTATCAATAATTAGTAATAATTAGTAATAATTATCAATAAGTAGTAATAATTACCAATAAGTAGTAATAATTACCAATAATTTGGAATAATTACCAATAATTAACAATAATTAGTAATAATTAGTAATAATTACCAATAATTACCAATAATTAGTAATAATTACCAATAATTACCAATAATTACCAATAATTGCCAATAATTACCAATAATTAGGAATAATTTGAAATAATTAGAAATAATTAGGAATAATTAGGAATAATTAGGAATAATTAGTAATAATTAGTAATAATTAGTAATAATTAGTAATAATTAGTAATAATTAGTAATAATTAGTAATAATTAGTAATAATTAGTAATAGTTAGTAATAGTTAGTAATAGTTAGTAATAGATAGTAATAATTAGGAATAATTAGGAATAATTAGGAATAATTAGTAATAATTAGGAATAATTAGGAATAATTAGTAATAATTAGGAATAATTAGGAATAATTAGGAATAATTAGTAATAATTAGGAATAATTAGTAATAATTAGGTATAAGTAATACTTACCAATAATTTGGAATAATTACCAATAATGAACAATAATTTGTAATAATTTGTAATAATTACCAATAATTACCAATAATTAGTAATAATTTGTAATAATTACCAATAATTACCAATAATTATCAATAATTACCAATAATTACCAATAATTACCAATAATTAGGAATAATTAGGAATAATTAGGAATAATTAGGAATAATTAGGAATAATTAGGAATAGTTAGGAATAATTAGGAATAATTAGGAATAGTTAGGAATAATTAGGAATAATTAGTAATAATTAGGAATAATTAGGAATAATTATTTATAATTATTTATAATTATTTATAATTATTTATAATTAGTAATAATTAGTAATAATTAGTAATAATTAGGAATAATTAGGAATAATTAGGAAAAATTAGGAAAAATTAGGAATAATTACCAATAATTAGCAATAATTACCAATAATTAGCAATAATTACCAATAATTAGCAATAATTAGCAATAATTAGCAATAATTACCAATAATTAGCAATATTTAGTAATAATTTGCAATAATTAGTAATAATTTGCAATAATTAGTAATAATTAGTAATAAATACCTAAAATTAAGAAAAATTAGAAAAAATTAGGAAAAATTAGGAAAAATTAGGAAAAATTAGGAAAAATTACCAATAATTAGGAAAAAATATCAATAATTAGTAATAATTACCAATAATTAGAATTAATTACCAATAATTAGTATTAATTATCAATAATTAGTAATAATTACCTATAATTAGTAATAATTAGGAATAATTACCAATAATTAGTAATAATTACCAATAATTAACAATAATTAGTAATAATTAACAATAATTAGTAATAATTACCAATAATTACTAATATTTAGTAATAATTAACAATACTTACCAATAATTACCAATAATTGCCAATAATTACCAATAATTGCCAATAATTACCAATAATTGCCAATAATTACCAATAATTAGTAATAATTACGAATAATTAGTAATAATTACGAATAAATAGTAATAATTACGAATAATTAGTAATAATTACCAATAATTAGTAATAATTACCAATAATTAGTAATAATTATCAATAATTAGTAATAATTACCAATAATTAGTAATAATTACCAATAATTAGTAATAATGACCAATAATTAGTAATAATTACCAATAATTAGTAATAATTACTAATAATTATCAATAATTACTAATAATTAGCAATAATTACTAATAATTAGCAATAATTAATAATAATTAGCAATAATTAGTAATAATTAGCAATAATTACTAATAATTAGCAATAATTAGTAATAATTAGTAATAATTAGGAATAATTAGGAATAATTAGGAATAATTAGTAATAATTAGGAATAATTAGTAATAATTAGGAATAATTAGGAATAATTAGTAATAATTAGGAATAATTAGGAATAATTAGTAATAATTATTTATAATTATTTATAATTAGTAATAATTAGGAATAATTAGGAATAATTAGGAATAATTAGTAATAATTAGGAATAATTAGGAATAATTAGTAATAATTCGGAATAATTAGGAATAATTAGTAATAATTAGGAATAATTAGGAATAATTAGTAATAATTAGGAATAATTAGGAATAATTAGGAATAATTATTTATAATTAGTAATAATTAGTAATAATTAGGAATAATTAGGAATAATTAGGAATAATTAGGAATAATTAGGAATAATTAGGAATAATTAGGAATAATTAGGAATAATTAGGAATAATTAGGAATAATTAGAAATAATTACCAATAATTAGCAATAATTACCAATAATTACCAATAATTACCAATAATTAGCAATAATTACCAATAATTAGTAATAATTAGTAATAACATCATTACATTATTTGTATATTTTATTATTAATATTAAAATAATATAATTTTCTATATTATATACAATTCTTTTTTTTTCTGTGTGTTTTCTGTCTCCATATGTAATATTGGCATTCTTTTTCAAAATTATAAACCTACTTGCCAATGGAGAGGTGAAAGTGAATGCCAATATTACATGTGGAGACAGAATGTTAAACACACAGATGAAAGGAGAATTGTATATAATATAAAAAATTATATTATTTTAATATTAATAATAAAATATACTAATAATGTAATGATGTTATTATTATATAATTAATATTTATGAAAAAAATTATATTAGTATTATTAAAAAAAATAAAAAATCAATATAATATTAAAATTATCAATATTTGTAACAGGTTTTGCTTTATTCTCAATATATTCAATCCTTGCTTGAGTGTTTTTTCTAACAAATTATTCAAAACTAGTAATGCTTTTATATTTTATAGAAAAATATGGAACAACGAGGTTGTCAACAGTCATTATTAGATGACCGCATATGGATAAATCAACGTAGAAATCCAAATGGTTCTGGTTTAAATCCAGTATATATAGAGGGTGTGGAGATTTTTTTATCATTTGCGGCATCAAATCCAGAATTTGTTTCAGAAGGAAAAATAAAATGCCCTTGTAGAAAATGTGCATTGAGAACGTTTGACACATTTGACAAAGTGGGGGAACATCTCTTGCGTTTTGGTTTTCAAGCAGATTATGTTTTTTGGTATCAAAACGGTGAACACAGTTCCAGAGTAGGTGATACCAACTTGATTCTGGATCCATCCCAGTTTCAAGATTTAGTACATGATGTTGCAGGTTCATCTGTTCAACATACAGAAACTCCGGCTGATATAGCTTCAAATCCTGAGTTGGGACCGTCTGAATTTTATGAGTTTTTGAAGTCTGCTGAGGATGCATTATATCCTGGCTGCAAGATGAGAAAATTAGAAGCAGTTGCAAAATTTATGGCTATCAAATCAGATAACGGAATGTCAAACACCTGTTTTGACCAGATATTTTCTTTGCCGAAAACACGGTTACCTGAAGGAAATGTTTTACCTGCAAATTACTATGAAAGTAAGAGGTTGGTTCGAAATTTGGGACTTACTTGTCAGAAGATTCATGCATGTTCAAATGAATTCATTTTATATTCTGGGGAAAATGAGTCGTTGGATAGTTGTCCCACATGTGGGCAACTGAGATATAAAGAAGGACAACACGGGAAGTCTGGTTTGATTCCTGTAAAACAGTTGAGATATTTTCCGCTTACATCCAGACTTCAGCGTTTATTCATGTCTAAGAATACAACGACAATGATGTCATGGCATAAAGAGAATATTTCAACCGATAAAAGCTTGAATCATCCAGCCGATGGTGATTCATGGAAACATTTTTATAGAGTGCATCCATCCTTTGCTTTAGAAGCTAGAAATGTTCGACTGGGCCTTTCCACTGATGGTTTCTGTCCGTTTGGATCTTATGGTAGTCAATATTCATGTTGGCCTATTTTTTTAACTCCGTACAATTTACCTCCATGGATGTTGATGAAAGAGCCATATATCTTTTTGACTTTACTAATTCCAGGACATCCGAAGAAAAATATTGATGTTTATTTGAAGCCATTGATTGATGAATTAAATTTATTGTGGAGTACTGGTGTCAGTACATATGATGTTGCAATGAAACAGAATTTCATACTGAGAGCAGCATTGATGTGGACAATAAGTGACTTCCCGGCTTATGGGATGTTATCTGGCTGGAGTACACATGGTCAGAAATCATGTCCTTACTGTATGGGAGAGAACAAAGCATTTATGCTCATTCATGGAAAGAAACCTTTTTATTTTGACTGTCATCGCAGATTTCTTCCAGCTGATCATCCTTTTCGCAGAAACAGATCTCATTTCAGAAAAGGAATAGTTGAAATGGATGGACCTCCAAAAATGCTATCAGGTTCGGAGTTAAAATCAGTTGTATTTTCATTACCTCCCATCACTTTTGGTACTACAATAAACCAACAGAAAATTTCTGGTTTTGGGAAAGAACACAATTGGATTAAACGTAGCATATTTTGGGATTTGCCATATTGGTCTGATTTGTTGGTCCGCCACATGTTAGATGTCATGCATATTGAGAAGAACTGTTTTGATAATTTGTTTCATACAGTTTTGGATACGCCAGGAAAGAGCAAAGACAATGTAAATGCACGTTTAGATCTTGCCCAAATTTGCAGGCGTCCAGAATTGGAACTATTTGAGAATGTTAGAACAGAAAGGTTACTGAAACCAAAAGCATCTTATACACTGTCTAAAGAAAACCGTTTATTATTTTTTCAGTGGATTGCAGATTTGAGACTTCCAGATGGCTGTGCTTCCAATTTGGGTAGATGTGTAAAGAATGGTCATATTACTGGATTAAAAAGTCATGATTGTCATGTTATAATGGAGAGACTTCTACCCATTGGATTAAGAGGTCTGTTGAATTTTGTGATTTGGGATTCCATAACAGACATGTCTCATTTTTTTCGGGAAATTTGTGCGGCTACGGCAGATTATGATGCTCTAGGAAAACTTGAAAAAGATGTTGTTGTAATTATATGTAAACTGGAAAAAATATTTCCGCCGTCTTTCTTCGACTCAATGGAACATTTGATGTTACATTTTCCATATGAAGCCAAATGTGGAGGTCCGGTATAGTTTCGATGGATGTACCCATTTGAAAGATGCATGCAAAAATTGAAAAGAAAAGTACGTAACAAAGCATCTGTTGAAGGATCTATTGCAGAAGCCTATTTGCAAGAGGAAATATCTTTTTTCTGCTCCCATTATTTTGAATCTGAGTATCCTTCAAAACACAACCGAATGGGACAGAACGAGAGGAATATTGATGAAATCGACAATCAATTATCTATTTTCAACCAGTCAGAGCTTGGTTTTGGTGGAGTTTATGAATGCTGGCTTTCAGATGATGAACATCAGAGAGCTCATACGTATGTTCTGCTCAACTGTGAAGAGATGACATCAGTTGTACTGTAAGTGTTTATATCACTTATTCTATCATTTATGTTACAATAAATAACTTTGGTTTTTATAGGTTGTATGATAATCATATCAAGAAACAAATTCCACAAATTACAGCAGCTGCTCTCGAAGAACGTCGACTAAAAAATTTCTCTTAGTGGTTTCAAAAACTGGTAACATAAATTCTTTATCTTTTAGAAACTCATTCAATGTATAGTTTACTATATTGATAATTATTTCACAAATTTTCAGGTGTCTCGACATGCTGATAAAATTGACAAACGGCTGTGTGTATTGAGTAACCCACCTTCCAAACTTGTTAAAACTTATAATGCATATGTGGTGAATGGATTTCGATTCCACACACATGCATATGGGGAATCGAAAAAAACAATGAACAGTGGAGTTAGCTTGAGAGGATCTCATCATCGAGAAAATGAAGTTGACTTTTATGGCATACTTGATGAAATCATTGAACTCTGTTATCTTGGAAAACATTACATAACCATGTTCAAATGTCGGTGGTTGGATACAGAGAGAGGCATGCATGTTCATCCGACTCATGGAATCATCGATATTAAATGTAAAAGTGTTCTCGCAGTAAATGAACCATTCTTATTGGCTCAACAGGCATATCAAGTTTATTATGCAAAGTACTGTGCAACATCAAGAGACTTGACTGATTGGTGGAGTGTAATAAAAATCAAAATTCGAGACAATCAGTTTAGTCAAAGTGAATGTGCTTTCACTGATGTGCAAAGAATTGAAGTTTTTCAAGAGAGTACTCAAAATCAATCTTTTTTACAAAGAGACATGAGTATCGATGACGACACCCCACATTTAAGAGTCGGTGATGATGATGATGTTAATGATGTCACATATGAATTTGAAATGGTAAGAGATGAAGCAACTGTAACTCGAATGGATATCGATGATGTTGAGGAGGAATATGAAGATGACATTGACATATATGAAGATGATGATGAAGATGAACACTGATATCATTTCATGGTATTTATATACAATCATAATATGTATATATGTATATATAATAGTAATTATCAATTATTTGCTAACATTAACATTTTCTGTTTCAGATGGACGACGCCACATTTCGTGCGTTGGCGGATGCTGACCTGACTTTTGATGCGGATGAGTTGCTGACAGATGACCCTCAGCCTGCAGGCGCTCCAGGGAGTACGCGGAGGGGGTGCGGTCTTGCACGATTGATGATTCCTGACCCCGTCCCTGAGCGACGTCCACGTCTTGGGTTTGATCCACGCACACGGAGGTGTGATAACCTGTGTGATAACCTGTGGATTTGACTAAGATTTCATTAATCTATTCACATAATAAATGTTTATTATTTTTTTAGTTTTCCTCATATAGCAGTCGGACAGGGCAGCGCTATTTTGCGCAACTATTTCTCTCAGCCGTGGACCACATGGGAGCAGATTCCCATTGATGTGCAGCAGGCCATGTTCGGCCATTGGTTGGTACGTACGTAAATAAATAATTTTTATTTTGAAAATTATTTAATTTCTAACTTGATATTTTGATTTATTTGTAGGGTTTATGGTATCTGATCGAGGATACCATGCGTGACGCCATCCACGAGGCATGGGAGGTGGCCATGCGTGATCGCCTTCGTCAGTTTTTGCACAATTTAAGAAAAGCTGCGATGAAGAAAGCAGGAGTGTCAGATTTTGAGGAGTCATGTAGAGCACACCGACCAGAGTATATTTCATCCCATGTATGGGATGGATTATGTGCGCACTGGTTGAGTGGTTCCTTTCAGAGGAGATCATCGGTGAGGAGGCAGAATCGGGGGAGACAGGAGGTGACTCATCGAGCTGGGAGTCGTTCTTTCAGTACTCATAGACAGCATCTGGTACGTACATTATTTATAAATATTTTATATAACTATAAATATTAACAGTTTATTTTTTATTCTTATAGGCTGTCGAGCACCCCGATATTACAGAGTACGACGTATATCGGAGGATGTATAGTGATCCTGCTACTGGGGAGCTCAGAGGTGATCGTCAGCATCACATCGTGGTCAGTATTATTTGTTTTCAAGTTTAAAAATTAACTGCATATAATATATTCACAATTTTAATTTTAAATTGCAACTATAGGAGTCATATGAGGCCGCAGCGGCACAGGCCCGACCTGAGAGTCAGGCCGAGTTATCAGATCAGACCACTGCCCGTCAGTTTGATGAGGCGGCATGGATGCAGGCCACCCAGTATGCCTTCGAGAAGGGCCGGGTAGTTGGTATCAGCTCTCGACTGACTCCCGGAGATTATTATGGCAGTGCTGCGATGTCGGCGTCCAGCTCGAGAGGAGCTCGTGCATCTTCTTCTACACAGTATGAGGATCAGTTGCGATCTCAGACTGCACAGATAGAGAGTCTCCGACAGGAGTAGGAGCAGATGCGTCAGCAGCATGAGGAGGAGCATCGACGCCAGCAGCAGCTGTACGAGGAGCAGACGAGTCGGTGGCAGCAGCAGCATCAGGAGCAGATGGAGTACATGCGCCGACTCACTCATACTTTAGGGATGGAGTTTCTTCCACCACCATCTGCAGATCCCCCACCTCCCCCCTCCCCCCCCCTCCTTCAGATTAGAGTTTGTATTTCTGTTATAAATTTTGTGAAATCAAAATATTTTTTTTCTATTCGTAGTTTCTGTCTCATTATAAAATATTAATAATATTATATTTTTAAATAACAATATTAATATGAATAATAATATTATTTATATTTTATAATATTAAATTATATATATATATATTAAAATTTTATATATATATTAAAATTTTATAATATTAAAATTTAATTATTTTTTTTGTAATACTTGAATTATTTTAATATTTGAATGTAAAATAATTCTATTTTTTTATATTAATTAAAATAACTTATTAATATTTTTTTTATTTATGAATTATAATTGTAATATTATTATATTAATTAAATCATTTATTAATATTCTATTATTTTTTATTTTTGAATTATAATTCTACTATTATTATAGTAATTAAAATAATTTATTATTTTCATTTGTAAATTATAATTCTATTATTATATTAATTAAAATAATTTATTAATAATTTTTTTTATAGTATTTGCGACGAGATACTATGCCCGTCGCAAATACTAGTATTATTAATAGTTTTTTTATTTTTTTAAAAAAATAGTATTTGCGACGGGATACTATTCCCGTCGCAAATACTAGTATTATTAATTTTTTTTATTTTTTTTAAAAAATAGTTTTTGCGACGGAACCGTCGCAAAAGATATTTGCGACGGGTCCCGTCGCAAAAGGTATTTGCGACGGGTCCCGTCGCAAAAACTATTTTAAAAGTTTTTTACAAAAATACGGAATACTATTTGCGACGGGGAGAATGTCCGTCGCAAAAAAAGGCTTTAGCGACGGGCCCGTCGCAAATAAGTGTAGTTGCGACGGCGTTTTCAGCAACGGGCTATTTGCGACGGGATCCTGTCGCAAATAGCCCGTCGCAAATACCTGTTTTTCTAGCAGTGTTTACAAGTTTCACTACTCAAAAAGATTATCTCATTATTGTAATGGATTTAAAATAACAAAGTACCAGGAAAATCACAAGAAAACAATCCTTTAATGTGGTTACATTAAGAAAGTAATATCCTTTCACTTGAATTACACTATAGTCAATTCATAGTTTTTATTTTACAAATCCTGGATGGTTATTTATACTTAATCTAAATATAGTCTTCACTTTATTAAGGTTTTGTAACACCAATAATGTGTTCGACCATTTGAGACTTCTAATGGATGTCACAATGCTTCATTACTCTTTACTAACTTCTTCACTTATTAATTTCATGATAGTAGGTAATAATATTTTATTCTTAATAGAAGAACACTGAAATCTAACAAAACTTATTATTCTTCTTCATCACCTTTTTAATCCAACACAAAATGATATTAATAGTGTTGTTAGATTTTGGTCAAACCTTTCTTATTTAACATAATACACTAAATGTATGGTATTTCTATAATAAAAAAACTTTATTTTGATTACCGAAACAATGAAATCTTAGATAAAAATCATCACAATCATTCTACCTTGAATAATAATGATTTGATAATCCGGAAAACCATTTCTCTTATTCAGTCTCAATTATATGAATATTACCGTGAACTGAAATATTAGACTTCCTCGACATACAATATCAACATTTTTATTGTATCAATTATTATTTATTATTATTGGTGAAACAAATATTTATAAAACAATATCAAACCACACTTTCAATATTATTTCATACAAGAATGATCATGAAAAAATGCAGAGTGATCTCTTATTGGATTATCAACCTGATTATATCATATGAAGTTGATGCATGTAATTCATGGTTCATGACATGTGGAAGACTAGAAAATTAATTTATTTGTATTTTTATTTTATATTATAGTATGTATGGGGATACTCAAATGTTTATGAATTCATATGTGTATGATAATTAACATATGCATGAAATCATGAATACACTGTTCAATTTCTACTTTGTTTATTTACACACGCAGGTGCATGCATAGGCTGTCTCTATTATTTCTTCATATGGATATGCATTCACATATCAAGGCATGAACTGTATCCTTTTCACAAACCCAAGTAGGTTATTGATCTTGAATACAGAATCAAAACATTAGCTATCCACTTCAATACCACAACCTCATTTAATATCCTTATGTGTAAGTCTATAACATATAATGTTTGAATATGAATAGAGTTCATGTGATCTCAAGATAGTCACTACCTTTTCATATGGGTTAGAAACTACACATAAAAACTTCACAAAAATCCAAATGGATTTGCTGAAATTTTTATTCATGAATCATATTGAGGATGTTACACTGTCTAGTGAAAATCATACCATCATGCATTTGTGAAGGCTGAAACTCAGCAGGACAACATGGAAATATTATTCATTTCACAATAAGTGTGTGTTTACCCTCTTATTAACGTATCCAAGAGGCTTACATAACTCTATTTTCTTCCTCACCTAATAAAATCACATAGATACTTAGTTTTTCAAAAAAAAAAACTAGATCTCTCTTAAGAACTAGGAGTGTAAATAATGTTTTTCTCCTTGGTCAATCGATATTTAAAGTGAGGTTTCACCACCTCTTTTAATTCATCCAGAATGGCCCGAAGGCCTTCTTTTTTATTTTGTTATTGATAATACCCCTTTTAAGGGTTTAAGGGGAACCCGTACATAACCCGTAGACCCAAGGCATAAGACCCAACAAACCCACAATACATGAACCGAAGGCCCAGAGGCATACCATGCCCAATACATGACCCGTAGGCCCAGCCCACTTGAACTGGCTCTCCCCAACTTTTTGCATCATTGATCACCTATATCCCACCTTGCATTACTGATCGGCTAGCATTGCCCTGTACAAAGCTGCACGGTGCCTAGTCCCGATGGAAGCTTCCATACCCTCTCATTCTTCCAATCCGGTTAGCTCTGCATTTGGTGGCTGCTACTCCTGTTGCTCTGATCCTCTTCTGGGGCCTATTCTATGTGAATTGGGCTACTCCATGGTCTACGTGACCTGAAGGCCTTGTGGCCCAAAGGCCTTTGATGAGCCGAAGGTCCTGGAGACCCGTAGGCCCAAACCGGTGGCCTGAAGGCCCAAATCAGGTGAATAGTTCCAACTGCTACAGTACCGAACAGTAACTGCTACAGTACTGCTACAGTACCAGAAATTTGCCTCCACTCGGTTTTGAACCAGGGTCTCTTGGATGCCAAGCAGGAGCCTTTACCACTCAGGTACGGGCACATTGGCTCTTTTAATTCATTAGTTAACTTTAAATATTTATTTTTATTAATTTTCTTTTCTTATTTTGATATAATTTATGGTTTCAGTAATATAAAATATATTTCAAAAAAAAACATGGCATCTTATCTTATGCGAGTTTTCATTTTCTCCTTGCGGTGAAGTGCCCATGTTCAAGAGAAAATAATCACATTTTTCTAATTTTTGTATGTTAAAAAACATCCTGTATGAACGAACATATGTTTTTTCATGTTGAAATCGATAGTATCATTTTCTTCAACTTATCACATGTATGTAAGAATTTGATTTCATGCATAAACTTGGTTCAATAGAGATTGTATCTATCCTTCGATATGATAATGGTAGATTACTAGAATTGAGGATATCAGTGGTTTCTAGTTACTAGAGTCAAATTACACAACAAAACCTTATCAAGAGGTTGAAGATGATGAGAAAATTCATTCTAACAATATAAATCAATTTCATTCGATGATTGTGGTTATGTACATATGTTTTAATTCTAGAGGAAAGATTCTAGATGAATTTGTGTCTTACATTGATCTAATGTCTAGTTGAGAGATAATTTATTAATAAAATTGCGCCACTACCAGTTTGTGCTAAGGTAGCGGGGGATCGACACCAATAAAATGTAACAAACTGCTACACAGGATGTGATTCACCCACATTGGACCATCAACACTGTAGCCCATTGATATTTATGCTCACATAAACATCCCATTTATCCCAATATGACCCTTCTTGATCTCCTACCACCATGTTGGCCTGTGCTCTATCTTGCATGCTTGTTTGAGGTCCTCCTCACACAATGTAGGGTTGAGATGGATCCTACATTATGTGGTTGGTCTTGTTTTTTTGAATAAATCCCAATAAAATGAGTTATCCATAAGCTATATGAAACTCACCACCAACTCAAGTTCCTCATGAAAAATAAATATTTTTTACATGGATTTTTTTAATTCATCTTCTAAACTCTTATTAAAAAAAATTAAAAATGTAGTATCTCTTTTTTCATGGCCTTCAATATTTCCTCGTGGAAATAAATATTTCTAGGATCTTCACTTTTTTATCCATTGTTGTAAACATTTTTCAAAATTCTTAGCACATGTCTTTTACATTTAATAAATGCTCCAAAAACCTCAGAGTTATAAAATAAATGTCTTCAAAAGAACTTATTTATGTGAATAATCATTTAGTAATTTATTCTAAATCCTTTCATCCAAGTTATGTTTGCTTTTATATCATGCTTGGATATCATGAATAATTTAGAAAATATTTAACAGCTTTTATCTTTCTATCTTCTTCAACATATTGACATCGAATATCAATCATTGACAACAAATACCACTGATATAAAAAGTTGGATATTTAGTATTAATATCTTATAAAAATAAAAATACCAATATAATATTCCAATAAATTCCAAGGTAACGATTCCACATACAATCCCAAGATCTAATATAGTACTATCCATATTGGTTACTAAACATACCTTGGAAACCTAAAAAATAGTTTATATATATAGGGTTGAGGATAACTTGTATACTCATTAGGATAACACTCAAGAAATCTTAAAAAATGTGGAATAAGTATACTAATTATTTAGGAAAAACTAGTAGAATCAAATAGAACCTATTACGTCAAAAAGCACCCAACATCACTAAAGTTCACCTACAAAGTATCAAATCCATGTGTTATAACATAGTGTTAAGAATATATAAAAATAGTCACCCTATAACCAATTACCTACTTATATTTTTTCTCTCAGACCCTAATATCAAACTTTCAATGCTCACTCCATCCAATACTGATGTGGGTTGGTTTGAAACCCTAGCTACCCCAACCCACACATAGTCTAATATCTTGTGTTTGGATTAGTCTATACATTACCTAATAATAACCATACCACAATCCATGATCAAATAATCCTCATCATCCCATATCTATTTCTATGCATCACATATCCAGTACAATATGGTATCGTTAACATGAATGGAATCAGCCTTATCCACTCCAATTACTTTGATTAACCCCTGTTACATCTCATCACAACATACATAGATCCAATTCGTTGAACCACACCCATTATGGAGAGTGGATAAAATGGGGTATAAATACATTTATCATCACTAACAGAGATATTGGGGAAAACATCAAAAGCCCAAAACATTTGGGTGTTAGTAAGGTTATCCATCTCAGGTGGGGTGCATAAAGAAATCACAAGGAAAATAAAAGTTTATATATATAGACATACCCAAGACCAATATAAGTGGTTTAACACCAATAAAAAACCTCAAAACACATACCAGTCACCACAACATCATTTACACACACCAAAACCTCTTTAAACTATAACACCACTAACCATCCCACTTTCCCACACAACACATCCACAATAAAGATTCACAATTTGTTTTTAAATCACTCAATTACATTGTTTATAGATTTAAAAATTAAATCCAATTTACATTTATCAATCCATTAAATTAAATATTTAATTACAAATCATTTCTATCTAATAACCACATTAATCATATCCATTACCTATTTCATTACATGTATTTCTATTTCATTTACTACTATCATTCCATTTAATTTCATTTATACGCATTTCCAAGTTTATCATTTCTAGTTAGACTCACTAATACTGAGGAAATACAAATAATCCCCACACTCATCACTACCAACAATCACCACATTCAACCCAATACACTTTAATTACAACCCTACTTCCCAACCCACACTAATAACCCATCCAACACCAACCACCAATTGAAAAATCATCCCACAATGCGTCTCATGCTAACCAAAACACACCAACTACCCCAAACATTCAAACCAATGTTTCCTCACTTCTACACCCATAAACACATAAAAATAATAATAAAAATGATAAAATTTTTTACATTACCAGAATGAGAAGTTAACAACCAACTTCAACAAAAACTATTATTGCACCCCCTTTTATTTTGCAATAAAGAACCTTACGCTATCAAATTTTCCATACAACTGGTTAAATTACTATCTTTATGTAATGAGACTTTTATAATATGCGATTAAAAAAATTGTGAAATAAACACAAATATCTAAAAAAATAATGATTTTCATCAATAGTATAAAGTAGTTTTAAATCTCATGAGAAATATCATGGAAATAAGTAAACATGTGCAGTTAACCCATTTCCCATCAATTTCATTAGACCTAGTTTATTATCATTATTATTCAAATCCATAGTCCTCTACTAAATAAAAAAACATTATAATCCCACTATTAATGTAAAATCAAGGATATTTATTGACTCTCCTCCCTCAACTGGAGCTTCACAATTTACTGCGCAAGACAAGGCATTAAAGAGGTGATGACAGGGCCAAAACTACACAAAGAAATCCTTGATCAACACATACCATAATAATTCCTAAAAACTTTTATCCCTAACACCCCATAATTTTAATCAACAACATCACTAAGAATAAACACGGGAATAAAAGGAAGAAACCAAGAGGGAAAATTAGGGAACTCACATTGTATCACTAATAATCAATCTCACAGAGCCTAGAATGAAAGAGATGTGGGATTGAAAGTCCTCATAAAATCATCCTAGATTATACTAAAAGTAATGGGAAATAAATTGGAAGGAATGTGATTCAGGGTATCACATTAATTTATAACCAAGTTGAATAAATAGAAGCTCAGGGAAAAGTATGATGATTACACCATAACAACCAGATTTTTCTATAAAATCATGACGTACCACACTATGATATATAATAATGGTCATTATTCCAATAATTAATTTAAAATAACACATTTTATCACCATTATATCCTATAAAACTATATAAGTACCAAGACACAAGAATACACTCCTTGTTATAGATTCTAGACATTGAACACCATTACAACTCAACCCAAGCTCCACGACGCAAGGAATCATAAATCAATAAAACCCCAAATATGTCCACTCCAAGATCCAAGATGCATTCATGGGAACCATTACATAATCCTAAATCTTACATATTCCAAAAATACTCATGGAATAACACCATGATATAGATCATTGTTCATGCTATAGGCCCCCCTAGAACAGTAGGGCTATCGAATTTGACCCCTAAGTCCTTACACTACAACCACTAGCATAATGTTGTAACAAACCCTTCCAATTGGATACTATTGTAACATCACATACCTCCACACCATAGTACAATATCATAGATGAAAATTCATCTAAAAAATATACCTTCTCTTCCTCAAGATTCCTCCCAGCATCTTCAACCCCCAAAACCTAACAAGTAATAAGCCATTAGTGTTCAGACCATTATTGTAAGAACCCATGTTTTTGGAACGGGTCAAAGCCCCAACCTTGTTTAAAATTTTGAATTGTTTCTAAGAAAACTAGAGAAACTGGGTAGTTTTTGGAAACTTCTAGATTACACTTCATGTACCTTAAGTACACTCCATGTACTATAGCCGTGTGTATAGGTCATACATGGCGTGTAGGACTGTTGGATGGGTAGAAATATTTTATCAAGTACACACCTTGTATAGGGGTTGTGTATGGGGATATACATGGTGTGTTGGGGATGTCGGACATGTAGAGAAGTACATGCCATGTACCCCTAGGTACATTCCATGTATTCAAGTCGGTAAGTCGACAAGTAGGCTAGCCATATTTGGAACAGTTAAAGAACCCACACAACATATAGTCCTAAGTACACGCCGTGTATTTTCTTTTTTTTTTTCTCTTAAAGTGGACGGTAGCCTCATTTCTCAAGTTTTGGACAGAACCCTTGAGAAACAGGCAGTTGGGACTTCAAATTGATCCCATTCCTTCTTTCAAAGTTGGATTCAAACACCGTTTGATCCATTGTAACCCCCTCGGTAAGGCCTTGATTCCTCTTGAGCCATTCTTCTTGATTTCTATTCTAAACCAAGTTATGTGGGCTTGATAATTTTTGTTTCTTTTCTATATCTACCTTGATTTAGACTGAATTGGAGGTTGTTACCATAGGAGGATCATTGTACAACTATGAGGTAGTTGGTGAATACTTCGTTTCGTGTTTTTACAGACTTTTGGGTGACACAACCTTTAGCGCATATTTGGTTATTTTGAGAGGGTCCCTATTTATTCTGTAGTTTCATGTTAAATTGATTATTAGACCTATGGGATGCTTTTTGGTATTCCCTTTTACCTTTTTTATTGAGCGGGGCTGGGTGAGGGGCTGGTGCTCAATTGGGGTATTTTGGCTGGGTATGCCAAAATGTGTTAAAATAAATTGTTTTGATTAAACTACTGTGTTTAATTTGTTAAGGTATGATATGAATTTTTAGAGGATTTAAATACCTTAGTGATGGTATAGGAAAACACTTAGTTAGTTCATTTCAACTATTTAGTTTTTTTTCCTATTTAAAATTAATTATTTTGATTATATATGTAATTGCTAAATTGCATGTGCTGGAACCACTTTGGGTTGTGTTGGGTGTGGTCCGGATATTCTTGAGTGATGTTGATCACAGGTTGGGCCTGACCTATATTACTTTGGGTGTTTTTACCATAGTATTTGGCATCATGGATGCTAGGTTTGAGGTAGTGGGATAGTGAGGTTAGGCATGTAACATGTTACTTGGATGGCAAGGCCCTCAGATACTGAGCAACATGGTCGCAAGGGAACGAGGTGCCAGCGATGTTGTGTCTTGGGTACTAGTTTGGTGATTAATTCTCACCAATGATTTGAGTAGTGTGCACATAGAGAGACTCTATAATGATGTGGGTTTGACCACTAGTGTGGGTATAGGCCCTCGATAGTTTTGGTTTAGTACTATTGGTTTGGGGGTGCTTGTCGTAGGGAGCCACGTGGAAGGTGAATATCCTTCAAGAGACAGTGATGAGGATATCAGGTTGGGGGATAAGGTTCACCATGATTGAGTCCATGGGCCAAGATAATTTATTCGAGGGAATATATTTCTGTACCTCTAGTTACTTTATTTGAGGGAAGATATCACTGTCCCTCCGGTTACTTATTTGAGGACATGCATCTCTGTTCCTCCGAGTTACTTTTGTTTGGATGTGCCTTCGATACGTTGATACCTTGAGACATGAGGTGTAAGGAGGCCCATGGTGCTGGGTTACGTGACTGAGGGTAACTAGAGGGTTAACCTAGGATTTGTGACAATAGGGGTACTTGGTCCATGATCCAACCACTCTATTTACTTAAGAGATTCTGGCATTGGAAAAAAAAGTGACACTCCATGGTGGATACTGAGAACTAGTGGAGTTTATGTTTATCTGTTCATCATACTTTTTACTGATTTATTTATAAATTCGTGCCTACACAAACACTTATATTAGGTATGCAGCATTGGGTGGTATCCTACTAAGATTAATCTCACACCCTACATGGGCCCTTCGGGATGCATGTAGACTTTATGGTTTTACGTATAGGTAAAGGATCATCTTCAGAAGATGGATTGTAGTGTTGTATGGCATGGAGACTGGTATGGACCTTTGAGGCCATGCCTAGATAGAGTTTTCTTTGTTTAGCTTACTTTTATGTATCAACAAGCATACTTTATTTTTTAGCTACTGTTAGTTATCCATGGGAACCATTGTTTATTTACATGTATGACTTGATGGCATGTTGTATTTTTTATATTCAACTATAGCTGTTTATATTTTTTGCTTCCGTTGCTTATTACTATTGATTTTGCTTCTGATATGTGGGTCTGGTTCGATTCTGCTGAGTCATTTATTTCCACTACATGTTATATATTATTTCCCAGACCAATACCATTATTATCCTTCGAGAGGGTTTAACCTCCCCACTATACCTATCAGACCCTTGTTGTTTGTTGGCATCCTTTGGCGTTCAGGGAGGTGCACCTAAGGTAGTAACACCAGACCCATTTAACACTGTTTGGGTGTATGTTTAGGTTTAAGACATTAAAATTATAGTGTCTATCTATTTTACGATGTCTAGTGAAGGCATAAGAGGCTTAGTAATTAGATTTCCAAGGATACAAAAAGTAATAATCATGCAACTTAGGGATCGAGTAAGAAGAGCATGAACCATTTGAGTAAGTTTGTTCATTAGGGTAGCATCATTATTGGTTTGAGGAGATGAATAATTAGTTTTCTTAACATTATTAGATTCAAAATGGAATCGACCAATATAAGGAACTTAATAAATAAAAGTGTTTCCAGGAAAACATTGAATATCATGATAATGTAAAATCAAAAAGATGTGTTCCATATAAGGATTCATTGAGTAAGGGAAAGGTTCCCTTAGTCAATAATGACATTTTTAATATATCTGTCCTTGGAATTAAAGGAGACAGTTTTGGTTAGAGGTTATATAAATAGGGGTGGGTGGGTGGGTGGATGAATTATAATTTAAAAAATTAAAATCACAAAGAAATAATTAATGTTATAAATCGAAATAATGATAGTTAATAAATTTGATTTGAGTTTATAAGGATAATATCCTTGTAATTTAAGTGCGGAAATTATTGATCTAAATTTATGAAAGTTTGTAAGTTTATTTTAAATGATGAAACATGGAAAATTAAATAGGGGGAAACACAATTGATAATTATTTTGGCTAATTCTCAATGTGTTTTCTAACATCTCCACCCCTTGACTCGAGAAGTCTATTTTATAAATACCTTAGTCTCAATGGTAAAAAAAAACTAATCCCTCACAATAGTGGATTGTGAGATCATTCTTTAGCTTCACTAGACACTAATTAATCCATCCCAGAATTTTACAGAGTGGAAACCATTATTTAATGGAGGTTTAGGAAATAGAGATTTTCTTAAAGAAAATCCATTAAAAAGTAGCTCATAAATATCTTGATGGAAGAAGTATAATGGAGGATGAGGGATTTGAGAGGATGGAAGAGATCATTTGATGGATTTAAAAATTTTAAGTTGGATATTTTATAATATTTGAGATATATAGAAATTTAGTATTGATTCATATCATGGATGTTGTTCAAGAAAGATGAATCTTCCAGGGACAAACACCCTTTTATAGGATCTAAAAGGCTCAAGAATATTTTAGAATTACCTAGATTCATTAAACATATATTTTACTACCATAAAATAAAATTTGAATACATTAAATTTTGTCTTTATAGTGTCAAATCGACACTACTGGGTACCTGGTTTCCTCCACTAGGTAGCTAGTAAAAGACTACAGGTGGTTGGGTGATGTTGAAGATCCTCTACTCGCTAGACGTAATTGGAAAGATGATGGACAATTATCTTTAGGAAGAAACCAATTTCACTGTAAGATTCCATCTAGTTGGTTCTCCTCTATAGGGTAGCCAGTGGACTACTGTAAATCTATCCTATTTCCACCATTACACCTAGTAGTCAATGCTGTCTGTACTGGAACACATTCATCTAGAGCCTCCTCCACTTTATTTTGATGCCTTATAAGTTTCTTATATGTTGATTCCATGGATTTAAATGATGTAAAAAGACATTTAGAAGCCTTAATAATGTCTTTAAATTAAATTGAATATTACATATAATTCATAACATTGAATTCAATAAAAAAACTAAAACTCAGTTGAATGAAAATGTTAGAAAGATAGGTGAGCATTTTTGATCCTAAAAACACCATGAGAGATATAGGTGAAACAATATCCCAATTTTTTGTGATAAAAAAACTTAATGTAAAATGATAAGTTAATAATAGATCAAGAGTGAATGATATAGAGACAAAATTCAAGATATTTACATGATATATATTGAGGTCAAGATGTAAACTTAAATATCATGATTTTAACAACATAAATAAATAATTTTAAGATATTTTAAAATAACCCAGTTATAAAATAATTTAACCCTAATAGAAGGAAAATAATAAATAATCCTTTACCATCGATAAAATAATATTTTTGATAAATTTCTACCCCTTTATATTATCAAAGAGAGGCAAACATTAAAAAATCAAGGAGAACAAATATATTCATAAAAAAGATGATAAAGAAAAAAATTAGGGAACAATTTTGGAAAATAAAAAATAATTTGAAAAATAATTTTTAAGAGAGAAAATATATTATGAAAAAATCCTTTTAATTTTTATAACACTTCAAGTAATATAATTATTATATAGAGAGAGAAAAGTAAAAAAGAATAATATATAGAAGAGAATAATTTTAAAAGAACTTATTAACATAAAAAAATACTTAAATAATAGTAACATTATATAGAGAGAGTGTAATGTTAAAATATTAAAGAAAATAGGTATCAAATGAAAAAAGAAAAAAAGAAAAAAATAATAGAATAAATTGTGATGGATAAATAAGAGGTGAAAAATATAAGTAATAGAAAGAAAAAATAAAACCATTAAAATAAAACTAGTACATACCTTTTCCATGACACACTTTTCTTTAAGGGATTAAATCAACATCATTAAAATATTTCTCCTTTGAAAGATATTTTATAGGTTATTCATTTGAAGTGTATCCATTAATTGAAAATATTTCTTCAATTTGGAATTTTTTCTAAATACAACACATGTGAATGTTAGATACAAGTATATATCAACTATATTTACTATTCATTAATCTTCTTTAAGAGAGATAAAAACAAATTTTTTATTTTAAAGAATAAATAAATATATAGATTTAAAATAGATTTTTTTTAAAAATAAAATGTGACCCATAAAAATATAAGGTATCCAAGATTGTTTAAAAATAACAATCAAATGTTAGAAAAGTAATTTATTTTGAAACTATGAATTTTAATTTTTTTGTAAAATAAGAGTAAATAGTTTTAAAATTAATAATTAATTAATTTGAAACCAAATATCTCTAATAAATAAAATTTCATAATTAATAAGTGATAATAAGACCCCCCTCAAATGAAAACACAAGTACGATAAGGGATCATAACCATGATAGATAAATAAAGAAATAAATTCATGATTTAAAAAGAATATTAAAAAGAATATTATAATATTATTTTAATGAGATCTCATAATATCCATAGATAAAAACAAGATGTTACAAGTTAATAATTCATAATTCACCTTTGAAAAATTAAAAACTCTCAGCGGTTATAGGTCTGATTAAAATATTAATGATTTTATATTCTATTGGGAAATAATCTAATAAGATATCAACTTTTTGGAAGTGATATCTTAAGAAATGGTGAAAATAATCATCGTGTTTGGTGTGAGAGTCTTGGATAATATATTTATAGACATTGATGTCATTGGCATTATTGAACTTGATTGGTATATTGTTAAATTTTATCCCAAAGTACAAGAGAGTGTTCTACATCCATAGTATTTGATCACAAAAACTCCCAGTGGCTATGTATTTTTTTTTCAACTATAGAAAGAGTAACTAAAATTTTCTTTTTATTTCTCTATGTGACTAGGGATTTTCCTAGTTGGTGAAAATTTCCAATAGTACTTTTCCTATGTAGTTTGCATCAACCAAAATTAATATAAAAGAAGTTAAATAAAAAGTGGTTCCTTTTATATAAAATAAGATAAGATATTTATAACCTATTAGGTGATGAAAAATCGATTAGATATATTTGAAATAATAATTCATATGATTTTATTGAAAATGAGCATAAAGACAATCATTGAACATGACATTTGGTTGGGTCATAGTAATGTAAGGTAGAAAACCAATCCCAATTATATAAAGTTTTTTTCGACCATATTACTGGATTTATCTGATGTTAACTTTCAAATTGTACTCGTGTGAGTTCTAATTCCTTATCATGATCCATTAAAAATTGTTTTAGAAATTAATTGGTTTATTTTCCTTATTTTAAAAATATTATATTGGAATTTTGATAAATTTGAAAACCATGAATGATTTTTTATTCACCAACAAAGCTAATAAAAAATATATTTTCATTATATAAAATAATTCATAAGAAGTATTTCATTGGTAGATCCAAAAATCACACTATAAATGTAAATTTTAATAATTAAAATATGACATGAGATGTTTTTTAAAAAGGGAGTTGAACTAGATTATCCCATTTTAAAATTATTTTAAGGAAGATAATTTAGAATCCATTCATACTAAGCCAAATGGGTCTATTTTAATCCATAATGAGATTTAGTATGTTTAAGAACAAAATTTGGAAAATTAGGATTTTAAAAACCAGGGGGTTTTTCAATAAAAAAATTTCAGAAAATAACTATTTAGAAAAGAACTTTTAATATCCATTTGAAATTGTTTGAAATTCAGATGGGTGGTAAGTTCATTCAATATTATTATGGTATCTAACCAATTGATGGGTGTAAAATTTTCACCAGAGTGGATTCATTATTATTGTTTATTACTTTTTACAACTAAAAGAAATTTGTTTCTAGTGATATTACTAGATTTATTTACTTTATTTTGAATAACCCATTAAGAACGTATAATGGATTTATAACTAGGTCTTTCCAAGAAATCCCATACATCATTTTGAGTGAATTAAATTAGTTCATATTTTATGGAAAGTACCCATTTTACATCATTAAGATAATTATTAATGTTTTGGGGTTTAGGTTAAGAGATAAATGATAAGTGTTCAACCTCATTTAAGAATGTCCTATGAGAATAAATTCCCACTTGTAAGTCATTGATGAAATTTTAAAGGGGATGTTTTTTAATTTTTTTTGAAATACCTTGTAAAATAACTTGAATGATATTATTTTTATTCTTCAGCTTCATTAATTTTAAAAGGATCATTTAAAATATCATTTTCAAACTCATTTTGAGGAAGAGGTTTTGGAAAATTTTCACAAACAAAAAACATGGATTGATTCTTCCAAAATTTTATTTATTTTGTTAAAGACACGGTAAGTTTTTCTTGAGTTATAGTACCCAAAAAATATACCCTCATCATATTTGAAACAAAAGTTTTCCAATATTTTCTTTATTTTTTAAAATAAAAAATTTTCATAAAAAAAATCAAAAAATAAAACCTTAGGTTTTTTATTTTTAAATATAATAAGGGGTTTTCATAAGAAATTGACTAATTATAACATGATTTAGGATACTACATGAAGTATTCATGGCCTTAACCCAATTTTTTTGGAAGATAAAATTATTTTAAAAGAGTTATAGTGATTTTTTGGGATTGTTTTATTTCACCTCTCTACCACCTCTTTTTTCTGAGGGGATAAATGAGTAGAAAAATAATGATTATAAACTTTAGAAGAATAAAAATCATTAAATTAATTACTATCAAATTATACTTCATGGCCACTAAGATTTGAAATAATTTTAAAAACCTTTTTATTTTCATCCATTTTTTAAAACATGATGAAGGATTTCGAAGATTAACTTTTATGAGTTAAGAAATAGGTCCTCATGAATCTTGTAAAGTCATCAATTATTATGAAAATCTATATTTTTCCTCATATACTATAAATTTCATTTGAACTAAAATGTTTAAGATGGTCCATTTCAAGATCTTTTGAAGAAAAAATATAAATTTTTTATATTTAAGAGAATATTTTTATTTCTTAACATGTTTGTATGATTCAAAAACCATGTCATATTTAAATTGATATTTGTGAATATCTTGAACTAGTTGATAATAATTGAGTTTTATGAAATAATTTGAGCTATAATGACTATGTTGTATATGCCAATTCCACAACTCATTCATTTCTACACTCAAACATTTAACATTTTTTAGTAATATATATTAAATTAATTTATAAACATTTTAAAATAATGAAGTGGTAAATAAAAATTTTCCTTTAGAATTCAAAGATATCAAAAATAATTTTTGACACATTTTTTTAAACTAATATCACACAATTGGATAATATATAAAATATTGTTTTTATATATTTTTATGCATATTTTTTTAAATTATGGTTGAATTAGAAAAACCAACGGTACCTTCACCAATTATCTTACACTTAGAATTAAAACCAAACATGATGTAACCTTCATCATGTTTATCAATTTGATTTAATCCAGAGAGGACTCTAAAAATGTGTCTCAATAAAATCTAATCTAGGCACCACATTTCTTATTTAGTTTTTCATAGCATATAGTATTCCTATAAGATTAAACGATTTATTATTTTAATACCCACATAAACATGGGTTTTATTACATTATCTAATAAAGATTTCAAAGTACAAATTTGCATAACATGTTTTATTTTGCAAAGATTGGAAGAAATAAGAATTGAATTTGGTCTTACATCTCACCCATTTTTTCAAACATATTTATATATTAAATTACTGATTAATTTGCATTAATTAAAAAATTCTTCATATGAAGGACCTTTAAAAAAATTATTTTTCAATTGACTCTTAGTGGTGCTCATGTGATTGGTGTAACCAATGCTGACCTAATATTTTTCAAATTATTTATATCCAAAAATTTGGTTTCATTTTTTTTTACCTTGGGTGAACTCTAAAATATAATTTTTGAGATCTTTCCTGGTGGTTTTGGTTTTTTCAACATCTAGTTGATTTTTGATTTTTATGAGGAGATATTCCTTTTATTTTAAGAGAATAAAATTTTATTATTGGTGATTATTATTTTCATCAATGACTTTATTATATCTATTTTTGAGTTCAATATATGAATAATAAAGTTGATGATATCTATTTTCAAGTTTATTTCAAGAATAATTTAGATTTTCAAAATTTTAGTGACTAGAGGAACATGAATCAAAAGATAGTGGAGAATAAGAATGAGGTGAAGAATAATTATGAAAATCATAATAGGATTTAGAAATAGGAAAGGGATTACTAACATTGATTTATTCATCAACATGTTCCATGAAGCACTTTAGTATTGAGTCACTTTATATGGATAATGAAGTTGAGTCCATGGAATCACCACTTGCACTCTACATAAATACTATAAAATAATTTTTAACTTTCTTATTTTATTTGAGATTTTTATTGTATAACATGCACTCTAGTTTGATGTATCATTTCTTTTTTATATTCATAGCACATCACCTCTAGTTCCACATTTTGATTTTAATTTTAGATCACATGTTGATGTTATTATTTTGGAAGTAGTTGAGCATGTTCCTTATAAGAAAGGCATAGCCGAGAACCTCACGTATAGATTTTTTTCCATTATAATCTTTGAAGGTGATGGTTTTATTGACGTTTTAACTTCATTGGACTCCTTTTCTTCTTGGAGGTTCATCATGATTTCATATGTCATAAAGTATCCGATGAGTTCCTATACCACCATAATTTTTAAATATTTTTATTCTAAGATATAAGTTAATTTAGGATACTAGGATCTAGTTAATGCCTACAATATTTTCATTATGAGAATTTATATAGAAAATTCATCACCTTGGTATTTTCTACCATTGTAAATGTGAGTAAATATCATAAACAATATTGTAATAAATTAATCTAAATACACAGTAAAAATATAAAAATCATGAAGAAATAGATACAATATTGTATCCTTTAATATATTTGTACCACCAAGGCTCACTTATAATAACTTCAAATATCAAAAATTGTTTTAAATTTAGATACATGATTAAACTCATTTCTACAAATACCAAAATTTATTGCATTCATAGAATTTTTATTTAATTGAAAATTCTTAATATCTTTTGGAGTCAATATTTTAATATTATTTTGTGGGAACATACTCATTCATTACCATATTTCAAATAGGATAAGAAATACTACCAATGAAATTTGAAATCTTATTCTTCTAATATGAGTAATCAGTGACATTAAAAATTATAGCATGTTTTTTGGAATTTGATTCCATAATAAAAGTGATCATTGATGTCAATTAATTAATTATTTTTTTTTAAAAAATAAAATTTCTAAAAACTTGTGTTTTTCAATAATAAAAATCCCCCTTTGACATTATTTTTTGGTCAGAGATTATTTTAAGTGGGGATGTGAATTTCCATTTTTAAAATTAAAAGCACAAAAAAATAACTAATTTGGGAAATCAAAAGCACGATAGTTGATAAAATTGATTTGATTTTATAAATATAATATCAAAGTTATATAAGAATGGGATTGATAAAACCAAATTTATTCAAGTATTATAGTCAATGATAAATGAGGTAGAATGACAAAGTAAATAGAGGGAAAAATTGATAAGGAGTTTGGCTGAAGATTTTTGTGAGCACCTATGTTTCCAACCCTCAAGTCAAGAGGTATGTTTCATAAATAAAGTAATTTGAATAGTGAAAATAACATTTCCATCACAATTGAGTCTTGTGAGAACCCTATTGAGAATCATCATCCTCTAAGTAACCCATACCACACTTTTATGGAGTTTGAAATATTGGTGAAAGGAGGTTGAGGAGAGATTTTTTACTTTAGGAAAATCTATTACAATGTAGCTCACAAATATATTAATAGAAGAAGTATAGTAGTGGATTACTGATTTTAGTGGATGTTATAAATCCTTTGAAGTATTTGGAACTTTCACATTGGATATTTGATAATCATTGATAGATATATCAATTTGAATTGATTCAGATCAAGAAAACTTTTAAGGGGAAAGCTGAATCTTCTAAGGGTACAAGAACATCCTTTAATAGGTTTAATGGCTAGAGAATCTTTTATAATTTTTTGGTTGGATTGAAACTAGAATGGAACACCATAAATTAACATTTACCATGCTAAATTTCATCTTGATATAGTCTTCTCAACACCACCGGGTACCTGGTAGCATCCATCAGGTTGCTAGTGGACTACTTATTATTGGGTACTGCTGCAGATGATCCACCAACTAGCTACTACTAGAAAATGAATATCCAGTGTTCTTCTAGTAGAAACAACATACACTGGAAGACCCATCCTCTTGATAATGATCGTTTATATTGTAGCCAGTGATGTTGTTGCATGTATGGATTTCTACCACCATTACATCAGGTAGCTGATGCTGTTCTCACATGAACACCTTTATCTAGAGCCACCAAAAATTCACTATAATTCCTAATACGGTTCTTATAAGTTGATTAAAAGGATTTAAAGTATCTTAAGAGATGTTTCCAATACTTATATAAGGATTTAATGTAAATTTATTCCATTTAATCGACCACTTCAAATTAAAATAAAATATTAATACTCACTTAAATAAAAAATTTAGAAAGATAAGTGAGTGTTTGTTGACCTCACCTATTTTGATAATCCCAATTATGCGTTAATATGCTTTGATAATCCCAAATAATGTTTATATATATATATTAATTCTTTCAATCTATGACATTCTATTATTAAGTTGATAAAAATATCAAAATAATCATTGGAATATGTTAATCAATGTTTATCTATGTTTATACATACTTTGAAATAATTCTAACTCAATCTGGACATGTTTTTCATAGAACAGATAAGTGTTAAGTCCACTGATATGCATAAGTTCACTGGTATACACAACTACTGATAAGGATTATTACACCAGTACAGAAGTCTACTGATATGGATAAGGTCACCAATATGCATAATAGCTACCGATAGAACAAGTCTACCGGTATGCACAAGTCGACTGATATAGACCTACCAGTACATAGTCTACCGATAAGTAAAGGCCACTGGTATGTAGTTACTGATACAAGCTACTAATACAAACTGACAGACAGTTACCGATAAAAACAGACAGCTACCGATATGAAGTCCACCGATACAACTATAAAGTCTACCAATATCAAAGTTTACCAATACTGACAGACAGATGGCTACCGCTACAAAGTCTACCGATACACGAATGCCACTAGTACAAAAGAGATACCGATAGAAGGATCTACCGATGGAAAGAGCTACAGATACATAGAGCTACCATTATAAAGTATAACAACTACTGATATAGAAGAACTACTGATACAAGCTCACTAATACTAAGAGCTACCGATGGAAACCAATCACAGTTTCTCTAAACTCTATTTCTATTTGTTTATTTGGAAAAAGTCATATTTGATGATTTTAATGCCCCTAATATTAATTAATGATAGTGGTTTTAATTTTAGGAACTGTACCTCGTACCTGTAAAAAGGTAATCATTCCCATTGCCGGAGCTGAAGATATAAAAGGGAACCTCGAAAGCAAACAGAAAAGATATGCATATATACAATAGAGAGGCTACATTCTTACTCTCTATTACTTGAAGAAAACCAGACATACACGAGGCCATTCATACAAGAAGAGAACACAAGCTGAACTTTAGTAAAGAAGTGAATAACTACAACGATCTCTTCATGAACTCAAGCTGATCAAAATGAAACTGAAATTCAAGGAAAAAAACAACACTCTGTTTCTAGAAAAAAACCAGAGAAGGACTCAGAAGCATTTCTAATTAATCAAAAGGAGTCCATAGCTGCACTTAAAATCACTAGAGCATTCTAAACTTATATATACTCTCTCTTAGTGATTATTTTACTTACCTTTTTGAGAAGTGTGTGTACTCTATATATTCCATACAAAAACTGACTCCTGTGCTGAAATGGAGGATTTCTAAATCCTCACTCAATCTTTCCCATACTCTCTTGTATCCCACTATGAATAGTGGTTAAGGTCAAGTAGGACCTGGACAGCCTATGTGCTGTTGTTTTTATTTTACCAAGAAGAA
The DNA here is from genome assembly GCA_963277665.1 of Viscum album. Lineage (NCBI taxonomy): Eukaryota > Viridiplantae > Streptophyta > Magnoliopsida > Santalales > Viscaceae > Viscum > Viscum album. Next base: position 385,286,324 of record OY728120.1, on the reverse strand, counting down.
TTTTGGTAGAGGTCAGAGGACCTGGATAGTCTGTGTACTGTTGTTTTACCCCGATCCAGGGTGTGGATCAAAGTTTATACAAACTATTTGAGAGGACTAAGTCTCGTCTTGAGACTTAACATCTTGGTTAAATATGTTGTGCTTGTTTATTTTGTTTCAAACTATATTAGATATTCCACTTCTAAGTACTTTGAAATATAAATCTATTTTAAATTTTCTGTGATAATTAAACTAGCAAGTGTTTATAACTTTTGTTAGTCAGTAAGTTAGTTTCAAAAGTTAATTAATCTTCAAATTGAGTTAACTGCGAAATAATTAATCTCTTGAGAAACTAATTGAAACTTACAATCTTTATAAATTCACTACAGTTTAATTTTTATTTAATTTAGGGGTTTTAATCATAAAGTTTTTAACATAAATTTTAATTGGAACTCAATTCACCCCCCACTTTAGTGTCCACTCTGACCGACATTTGGTATCAGAGGTGGGTTTGTTTCTTAATAAAGGATTTCGAAATACTCCATTTTTCAACTGTGATTTTAGTTGTATCTTAAAGATCTTAAATTTATGTTAGTTCTAAATTTTATCTCTTTAAATATATTTTCTAAAATCTAGTTATGGATAATATATTATAAGGTGTTGCTACCAACAGGCCACATTTCTTTAATGGTGTTAATTATGCCCAATGGAAATTGAAAATGAAAATTCATTTATAAAGTATGGTATTTGACATCTGGACTGCCATAAAGACTTAATATAAGATTCCAGAAACTGAAATAACTACTTGGGATAAACCTATTAAAACTGATTATAATAATAATTGTAATGAAATGAATGCTCTGTATTGTGATTTATGAGATGAAGAATCTAATCGAATATCTTCTTATAAAACAGCTTATGAAATCTGAGATAATTTGGCTGTTTCTCATGAGGGAACAACCAATGTTAAATAAATGAGATTGAATACCTACACTATTAAGTATGATAATTTTAAAATGAAGCCTGATGAACCTATTTCTGACATGTATCTCAGGTTCAATGAAATTGTAAATACAATGAGTTCACTTGGAGAAGTTGTTCTTGCAAAAGAGAAAATCTTGAGGATACTAAGATTTTTGCCAGAGAGATGGAGAGGCACATCAGTCTCAATAAGAGAATCATGTTACATAAGTTCACTGCCTATTAAAGAGATTATTGGTAAGTTGATGATGTATGAAGAAGAGATAAAGGTAAACAAAGAGGAAGATGATGAACCTAAGAAGAGATCAACGACATTTAAGTCTACTGCCTCAAAGAGCAAGGACAAGGATAAATCTCACATACCTACTGAAGGATCAACAAGTGGAAGTTCAGATTCTGATAGTGATGAAGAGATGTCTCAAATAGCCAGGAGATTTAATAAATTCTATAGGAAGAAGAAATTATTCAGAAAATAAAACTACAAAGGAAAGTATGACCAATGAGGAAATTGGTAAAAAGGTTGGAAGAAAACTGATATGGATGATGAGATAGTGTGCTATGAATGCAAAAGGAAAGGACACATTAAGGCTGACTGTCCAAAGTTAAAGGTCAAGAAGAAATATGACTACAAGGAAAGAAAATATAAGAAAGCCATGAAAGAAACTTGGAGTGCTTCAGAAGACAACACAAGTAAATCTGAGACTTCTGATTCTGAAAATAATCATGCCAACATGTGTTTCATGACAAACACATCTAAGGTAACATTGGATACTTCTGCTTTAAATTATTATTATTCTGGAGATGATTCTGAATCTAAAAATATGTCTAATGAAGAATTAGTTGAATATTTTAATATGCTAGAAGAAACCTGTAATGAATTGAAGGACAAGTATAAGAAATTTAAGAAACAACATGTTTTGACCAGCTCTGTTAAATCTGCACTTGATATAGAAAAGGAAAAGAATGCTCAATTACTCAAGGAAAATACTGAACTGAAATTGTCCAATGAGAAACTTAGAAAATACTTAGAAAAGTTCACAAATGGAAAGAACACTCTTACTCAAATGATAGGAAAACAAGTGGCAACAAAATATACCACTAGAATAGGCTATCAGCTTGGATAGAGGCATATTACTAAAACTAGATTTATTCCTAAATCTGGACAGAATTCCGTTAGTTCTAGTTCTAGAAATTCATATGCATCAAATAGTTATTCACATGGTTATAGATCAAACAAAGTTTATCTTTCAAAATCTTTTGAATCTATTGATTATATGAAATCCATTAGAAAAATCTGGGTACTAAAAGTTTTTCTTGCTAACCTCTCTGGACCCAAGAACATCTGGGTACCAAAATCATTTTCTGTTTAAACATATTTTGTAGGAAACTTGCTTGAAGAGTTCCTGTAAGAAGATATGGTACTTGGAAAGTGGTTGTTCAAGACATATGACTGGAGATTACTCATGCTTCAAGAGTTTAATCAAGATTGATGGAGGACATGTCACCTTTGGTGATAATTCAAAAGGAAAAATCATCTGCTTAGGCCAGATTGGTAACACTAATTCAGTTTTAATTTATTAAGTTTTATTTTGTTAATGAACTTATATATAATTTGTTAAGTATTTCTTAGTTGTGTGATGATGGTTTCAATGTTAAATTTGAAAAAGATTCTTATAATGTTTTTAATTCTAAAAATATTTTAGTATTTTCTGCCTTAAGAAATGAAAATGTCTATGCAGCTGATTTGAATTATTTATCCAAACAAAATGTTACTTGTTTAAATGATTTTCATAAAGAATCTTGGCTATGGAACATAATATTATGACACTGCAATATTCATTCACCTAGAAAATTGACTAGGAGGAATTTAGTTAGAGACCTACCTTAATTAAAATTCCTATCAGACAAAGTTTTTACTCCCTATCAAAAGGGAAAGCAATATAAAGTTTCATTCAAATTAAAGAAATAAGTTTCAACTTCTCAACCTCTCAAGTTGGTTCACATGGAATTGTTTGGACCTTCTTGAGTTTCTAGTTTAAATGGGAAGCACTATGTCTATGTCCTAGTAGATGACTTTTCTAGATACACTTGGGTATACTTTCTGGATCACAAAAGTGAAGCCTGTTCTTATTTTATGTAATACTCCAAGTCTGTAGAGAACCTTAGTGGAATTAATATTAAGAACCTGAGAAGTGATCATGGCCTTGAGTTTGAAAATCATGAGTTTGAATCTTACTACTCACACAATGGCTATAATCATAATTTTTCTACCCCTAGGACACCTCAACAAAATGGTGTAGTAGAAAGAAGGAATAGAACCCTTCAAGAAATTTCAAGGACTATGCTCAATGAATATGACCTACCTATTTACTTTTGGGATGAAGATGTCGATAAAACTTCTTATATTATAAATAGAGTCTTGATTAGACATGTTCTTAAGAAGACCTCTTATGAGCTGTGGAATAATAGGAAGCCTAATGTGAGTTACTTCAGAGTTTTTGGTTGCAAAGTATTTATTCTTAATACTAAGGATAATCTTGACAAGTTTTCTTCTAAAAGTGATGAAGGAATATTTTTAGGTTACTCTATAACCAGTAAATCTTATAGAGACTTTAACAAAATAACTAAATGTGTGAAAGAATCTGTTCACATCAAATTTGATGAAACTGTTCCACACGAACCTAATTCTTCTCTTGAAAATATTGAAAAAGATCTGTCTGTTCTGGACCTTAATGATAAAATCAATGAACCTATTGTAAAGACAACCAGTTCTAGACATATTCCAGAATCTTCTTCTGGTGAACCCGAAACTAAAGAAGAATCTAAAATTTATAGTCCCACCTTTACTAGATCAACTAGGATTCTAAAGAATCATCCTTTAGATGCTATTGTTGGTAATCTTGATAGTGGGACATAGACTAGAGATTCTCTTAGAAATCTGGTTGAACATCAATCATTTCTGTCACAGTTAGAACCTAAAAATATCAATGATGCAATTAATGATGAATTTTGGGTAATGGCTATGCAAGAATAATTAAATCAATTTGAAAGAAACAAATTATAGGAATTAGTTGACATACCTAAGGACACCTTGACCATAGGCACTAAATGGGTTTTTAGAAATAAAGTTGATGAGTTTGGAAACATAGTTAGAAAAAAAGCAAGGCTAGTTTCATAAGGATATAGTCAAGAGGAAGGAATAGATTATGATGAAACCTTTTCACCTGTATCTAGATTAGAATCAATTAGGATTCTACTTGCCTATGCTGCTCATATGAATTTCAAGTTATATCAAATGGATGTTAACAGTTCTTTTCTAAATGGTTTTATAATTGAAGATGTTTTTGTTGAACAACCACCTGTATTTATTAATCCTCATTTTCCAAATTGAGTTTTTAAGATTTCTAAAGCTTTATATGGTTTGAAACAATCCCCATGAGCTTGGTATGATAGAATTAGTAATTTTATTATTTCAAAAGATTTTTCTAAAGGGGTCACTGATCCAACTCTCTTTATTTAAAGAATTTACATAGATGTTTTGATAGTGAAAATCTATATTGATGATATTATTTTTGTATCTTATAAAAATTCTTTGTGTATTGATTTTTCAAAGTGTATGAAAAATGAATTTGAAATGAGTTTAATGGGAGAACTCAAATACTTTCTTGGATTTCAAGTTTTTCAAAATGAAAATTGTATTATATTAAATCAAAGTAAATATAAAAAAGATCTTTTAAAACATTTTGGTTTAGATAGTATTAAGAAAACTGATGCACCTATGAGTACTACTTGTAAGTTGGATGCTGATGAAACTATAAAACAAGTGGATCAAACCAACTATAGAGGTATGATAGGGAGTCTACTTTATCTTACTGTTAGTCGACCAGACATTATGTTTAGTGTATGTATGTGTGCAAGATTTCAAGATAACCCTAAATAATCCCACTTGCTTGCTGTTAAATGAATTTTCAAATATCTTAAACAGACTACTATCTTAGGATTATTTTATCCAAAAGGAAAATATTTCGATTTAATAAGTTATTTAGATGCCGACTTTTCTAGTTGCAAGTTAGATAGAAAAATCACTTCTGGAACATGTCATATTCTTGGTATGTCCCTAGTATCTTGGTGTAGTAAAAAGTAGAACTCTATTGCATTTTCTACTGCTGAAGCAGAGTACATTGCTGCTGGTAGTTACTGTGCACAAATTCTGTGGATGAAACATACTTTGTTGGACTACGGATATTAGTTTATACATGTCTCTATAAATTGTGATAAGACTAGTGATATTAATATCTCTAAGAATCCTGTGTCTCACTCTAGGTCCAAACACTTTTATGTAAGGCACCACTTTTTGAGAGATCATTACCAAAAGGGTGATATTACTCTTGAATTTATAGGTACCGAATATCAATTAGATGACATTTTCACCAAACCTTTAAGTTCGGATAGGTTAAGTTACATTATACGTGAGTTAGGAATGATAGAATCTATTTAGACAAACCTCACTTTTAGAAACCTCACTGTTAGAAACCTCACTGTTAGAAACCTCACTGTTAGAAACCTCACTGTTAGAAACCTCACTGTTAGAAACCTCACTGTTAGAAACCTCACTGTTAGAAATCTCACTCTTAGAAACCTCAATGTTAGAAACCTCACCGTTAGAAACCTCACCGTTAGAAACCTCACTACCTCACCATTAGTAATACTCACCGGTATACCCTACCGTTAGGATTGCGCTATTTTTAAACTTCTGTATCTTTAGCCGCCAGAATCTGTATCATTTATATTTTACTTATTATGTTTTATTTATTTATTTTGTGATTCCTAAATGATAAAACATATGATCTGAACTCTCTCAATCCACCTCGAAACCTTTACCCTCAAGCCTTAGATCCAAAATCTTCGAACCCTAAGACTCGCATTTCTCAAAATGGAAATAGTAAAGAGACCATCAGTTAGTGAGAAGGATGATGAGCCGAATTCCAAGAGACTCAAAGGAGAGTCTAGTGATGGAAGTGAAGTGAAGAAACCAAAAAATCTGCATCTTGTTCAAAGGGAAATAGTAGTGGAGAAAGAGTTGTGCATGGAATGGTTGATGTTCAGTAATTCTTTAGTTCTGGAAGTACTGAAAGATCAAAAATGGGTAGAATGATTCTTGAACAAAAATGGTCCTTATTATCCGAAGTTGGTAAAAGAGTTCTATGAGTTTGTTAATTTTCAAAAATCATAAGTTGAAAATAGAATGGTCTTAGTTGTTAATGGAAAGGAAATAGATTTTTCCTCTACTGAAGGGGATAAATTCTTGAAAGTCCCACATGAAGAAGTGTCTGGGTATTTCTCTAAATCATTACCTCCTACCAGTGACATATTTTAATATGAAGCTGCTTTGGAAGATTTAACAGGAGATGGTACACCAAGAAAAGTGGTTGCTGTAGAAATGGATGGAGAGAACTGATTACTATTCGAATTCATCCAACATGTGCTAAGTCCAAGAAGAGGGGACTTTGAAAATCTGAAATACCAAGATATTTATTTTCTACATCTCTTAAGACATTGTGTTTAGGTGAATCTTTGTAGACTGTTAATGAACCAGATTGAGGATATGACCAGGCCCAAATCAAAGTCTAATGCTTTATTCTTTGCAAAGTTAATTTTGGTTATGATCAAAGTGAAGGGAGTAGCTGAGTCTTAGGATGAGACAGTAGTGGTAAGGAACAATTTTTGAATCACTAGCACTATCTGTAAATACATGAAGATCAATTGGAATCCATGGAGAGGAGAATGGGTCAGTGATGATGAGAAGATATATGATAAGTTTAATCCTATGGATCATCCTTCTAGGACTAAGGATGTGAGGGATCCAGGTCTGGGACCTGATGAAGAGGTACCTCAGTATATTGAAGATACTGATGAGTAGGATACTTCTATAGCTAATGGAAGGGATCCGGACTTGCCTACAAGTCCTGTTGCTGAAATTGTATCATCTGGAAAGAAAACAGTCTTGGAAGAGAAAAATGAAGAAACAACTATTAATGAGGAAGACCAACCTGCTCTAGAGAATGAAGAAGAAGAAGAATTTGAAACAGAAGCATCATCTTCTTCCACCTTGAGTTTGAGTCCATCGATTGGAAGTACTGTTGTGCTAGAGGCTGTCCTTGATGAAGTAGATATACCTGCACCTATTCCTGAGGAGCCTATTGTTGTTGGAGATATGAAGATGGTTGTGGAAGACTCTTCTGAGGAAGACCAAGCTGCTGAGGGTGATATTACTGTACAGGAGGATGCACATATTAAGGGGGAGCATCCAGCTAGACTCGGAAATGTTTCAGTAGCTGATGGAATTAAAGATTGGGAAGAAGACCCGGGTTTTGTTGTTTGTGGGTTGGACTATCCTGATTCTGAAGATGAGACACACATGAATAGAACACAAGTTAACTATGATATCTTTTACGAGTTTTTACCTGAGGATGTGGTAAGAAAAGATGATCTAAAATAGTTGAAGTTTGATATTAAGACCTCGTTTGTGGAATAGATAAGAAGAATGGAAATATATTTGGTTTCATCCATTCAATCTATTATGAATGACTATGTGGCTAGTATTGTGACAGAAAGAGTACTTGTAGTTGTGCCTGATAATCTGGTTACTAAGGCTGATCTTGAGTCTTTAAAGGCTGAGTTGAAGGATACTTGGACTGCATCTGTTGCAGATTTAAAGAGCTATTTTGTTAAAGAGGTAACCAAAATGGAAAGATATTTTGAAATATCTCATGGATGTACTATTTCAACCACTATGACAGAGATGATGAATGAGATCAGAGTATGTCATACTCATATTGAGAGCAGGACATGAGCCGTTATTGCCTTGAAGTAGTCTGTTGCTTCTCTGACTACCTTGAGTAGTTCTCAAGCTCAAATGAATGCTGATATAAATTACATTAAAGGTGTAGTAAGGCAATTTGTGTATGTATTTGAATCTTTTAGGAAGTCAGTCAAAGAGCATGTTAGAACTCATGATTTGGTTTTTTAGAAGCTCATAAGCAACTTAACCCAATCATTCAAGGAGACTGTTGCATTCATTGTCAAACCACTTGCTTTATCCAGTGCTTCTGTAGATGTTGATCAGTTTCGAGCAGTGATGAGAGAAGAGCTTGGACAGTCTTCTACCAGTGGCTCTTTAGACTCTACTGCCTTGAATCAAGTGGTGACTACCACTAGGTATATAATGAAAATTGTTCAGGATTTTATGAGAGAGGCAACTGCTTCTCAGAAATAAGTAAAGGACAAATTGGATTACGACATCCAAAGGGTTTATACCAAGCAATAGCTCAACAACCATTTCAAGATTATGTTAGAAAACATGAAGCTACCCCCAGTCACTCAAGATTTCAAAGAACAAGTCAGCAAGCACAATGAGTTGACTCCAACTCTAGACAACTTTATGGAGAACAAGTATGACTTTATTTCTGCTATGGAAAGAGGAGGAGGAATCATTATAGACTTTAAGAATCTTTTGCTACCATTTTTGCTTATAAACAGTACTCCTATCATTGCACTTAAATCCCTGCCTGCCTCTGCTCAGTCTTCCTCCATTCCTCAGATGACACCAGTCCAAGAAATCTAGAGCCTCACTCCTTTTATCACATAGAGATCTACCCACTACAGTCCAAGGATAGTCTCTGTTTCTCAACCACCAGTCGTGCTTTTTGGAATTCCTAAGTCTTCTACTTAAGGTAGCCATCCCTAATCTACCTCCGAACCCAAATCCAAATCCAAATTTGACATTCAAGAGGAGTATTGATTAGTGTCTAGGACCTTGATGGGAATCACTTGTATTATTTTGGTTCACTTCTGTATTTCTATGTATTTTTGCCTCAAGTAATATATAAATGCTATCATTCACTCTTTTACCTTCTGTTACTTCTCTCTTACTGTATTTCCTTTCTGTCCCACTTTTTTCTAATAACAAAGGGGAAACATAGTATATAAGGAGGATAAATAAAGGAGAAATAACATAATAGGGGAGAAATATTACAAAGGGGGAGAATTGATATGAAGAATCATTATATTTTATGAGCATAATACATTTCCCTATGGTACATTTGTTTTATATTTTTATCTCTGATATAGTTGTTTTATCCCTATGATACATTTTCATCTAATAATCTATTGTCTGATACATTTTTTTTGTAACTCTAGAACATTGTTTTTATCAGTACCTATGATACAATTGCTTTTAATAATATATCCTCTGATATTCTTTTAAAATCTCACATTTTAAAATTTCATTACTCACACTGAGAAATAAGACCCATTGTATTTTATACTGATACATTAATGAGTATTTTGGATTACAATACCATAAGTTGTGATTATCAAAAAGGGGGTGATTTTCGACCTCACCTGTTTTGATAATCTCAATTATTCTTTAATATGATTTGATAATCCAACATAATGTTTATCTATATATTAATTATTTCAATCTATGAAATTCTATTATTAATTTGATAAAAATATCAAAATAATCATTGTAATATGTTAATCAATGTTTATCTATGTTTATACATACTTTGAAATAATTCTAACTCAATCTGGACATGTTTTTCATAGAACAGATAAGTGTTAAGTCCACTGATATGCATTAGTTCACTGATATACATAGCTACTGATAAGGCTAAGTACACCGGTATAGAAGTCTACTAATATGGATAAGGTCACCAATATGCATAATAGCTACCGATAGAAGAAGAGATATCAATAGAACAAGTCTACTAGTATGCCCAAGTCGGATGATACAGACCCACCAGTACATAGTCTACCGATAAGTAAAGGTCACTGGTACGTAGTTACCGATACAAGATAACAATACAAACAGACAGACAGTTACCGATAGAAACAGACAACTACTGATATGAATTCCACTGATAAAACTATAAAGTCTACCAATATCAAATTCTACCGATATTGACAGACAAACGACTACCACTACAAAGTCTACTGATACACGAATGCCACTAGTATGAAAGATCTACCGATAGAAGGAGCTACCGATAGAAAGAGCTACCAATACATAGAGCTACCGTTATAAAATATAACAGCTACCGATATAGAAGAACTACTGATACAATATCAATGATACTAAGAGCTACCGATGGAAACCAATCACAGTTTCTCTAAACTCTATTTCTATTTGTTTATTTGGCAATGGTTATATTTGATGATTTTAATGTACCTGCTATTAATTAATGATAGTTGTTGGAATTTCAGGAACAGTACCTCGTACCTGTAAAAAGGTAATCATTCCCATTGCCGAAGCTGAAGATATAAAAGGGAACCTAGAAAGCAACTAGAAAATATACACATATATACAATAGGGAGGCTACATCCTTACTCTCTCTTACTTAAAGAACACCAGACATACACGAGGCCATTCATACAAGAAGATAACACAAGCTGAACTTTAGTCAAGGAGTGAATAACTACAACGATCTCTTTATGCACTCAATATGATCAAACTGAAACTGAAAGTCAAGGAAGAAAACGACACTCTGTTTTTAGACAAAAACCAGAGAAGGACTCAGAAGCATTTCTGATTAATAAAAAGGAGTCCAGAGCTTCACTTCAAATCTCTAGAGCATTCTAAACTCATATCTACTCTCTCTCAGTGATTATTTTACTTACCTTTTTGAGTAGTGTGTGTACTTTGTATATTCCATACACACACTAACTACTGTGCTAAACTGGAGGATTTCTAAATCCTCACCCAATCTTTCCCATACTCTCTTGTATCCCACTGTGAATAGTGGTTGAGGTCAAGTAGGACCTGGACAGCCTGTGTGCTATTGTTTTCATTTTCCCACGAAGAACTGTGGTAGAGGTTATAGGACCTGGAAAGTCTGTGTACTGTTGTTTTACCCTGATCTAGGGTGTGGATCAATGTTTATACAAACTATTTGAGAGGAATAAGTCTTGGCTTGAGACTAAACCTCTTGGTTAAATCTGTTGTGCTTGTTTATTTTGTTTTAAACTATATTAGATATTCCGCTGCTAAGTACTTTGAAATATAAATATATTTTAAAGTTACTCTGATAATTAAACTATCAAGTGTTTATAACTTTTGTTAGCCAGTAAGTTAGTTTCAAAAGTTAACTAATCTTCAGATTGAGTTAACTGAGAAATAATCAATCTCTTGAGAAACTAATTGAAAACTTACAATCTTTATAAATTCACTACAGTTTAATTTTTATTTAATTTTGGGGTTTTAATCATAAAGTTTTTAATAGAAATTTTAATTGGAACTCAATTCACCCCCCTCTTTAGTGTCCACTCTAACCAACAATGTTTTTTATAATGAAAACACTATGATAGAGAGAGGTAAAACAGAACTGAATATTATCTATAAAAAAAATGGTGGCTAGGTCTTAAGGCACACCATCTTATAACTCTGAATGGGATGATGATCATGTAGAGGATGATTATAGAAATTAATTTCATTATTAGGGATAATACCAATGATTTATTATATAATTTTAAATAGGATGGAGTTTTAGGTTATTTCTAGCCCCAAATTACCTCTTGAATTATTTCTTTTTTTCTTTTGATAAAATTTTTTAGAGTGTCTAGGCTCTAATATATACCTATTTTAATTATTATTATAAAATATTTGAATTGGTGGGGGGTATTAGAAGCATGAGGAGGGAAACCCCCTTTAGTGTCATGCATGGATTAGGGAGAAAGGTAGAGGGAAAAATACCTTAATATTTGTCTCCATCATCTCATTGTTTATTCATTCATGGTAGACTAAGGCCTAGTAGGATCTTCATACATTAATCTTCCTCTTCCCCTTCTATTTTCCTTTCTCAATGTTAACTAATAAAGATTTTTAGTAACCCTAGGAATTTTATTTGGGGTTTCATTATGGAACCAAACAAACCTTATATTTATACATGGATTTTTCCCTAGGATGGTATAAAGGCTCAACACTAACACCACACACTTGATTTGGATATTATTCTTCAAAAAATTATTACCCAATGACTATTTTTACACTCAATACAAGGTGAAACCTTATTATTTCATTGTATAAATTTTTACCTTTTTCTATTATGAATTGTTATGTTTTTTTCCTATGTATGTGGTCTAATTTATTTGAGTTTTCTTTTTTCCACTGAGATTTTGAGGTAATTTGTTCTGTACCTCTTCGATCATATGTAAAACCTTTGATGCTTATGTGATTTCAATTAACCACTTACATATTAATTGAATATATATATATACCATTTGTGATTGAGTTATTGAAGTATTATGTGATTTCAGTATTTTTATCCTATTTATCCAAGGATAATTTTATGGATTCCATGTATAAAATTTTTCTCTTTCATTTTTTAGAATTGAAAGGTGTTAAATGAAATTTCCACCATGTTTTCCTTGAGAAATGGATAATTTTGGTTTACTAGAATGACTATCTATGATATATAATTAAATAATTTTGTGACTTAAATATCAATTTCACTATATAAGGGCCCATTTTACTTAAAATTAAGTTATCCTTTGATCAATAAAAGGTGGTTTTCTATAAAACATGTTTTTTATAAAAAACTTGTTTTAGGAATATAAAATGTTGTAGATAATATTTTTATGGTTTATTAAATCCAAATTAAATATAAATAATTTATGTGGTGTCTTTATAAATGAATTAAATATAAAATGATACTAAGTTTATGTAATGTTTTTTTTACCAAATGTGATTAAATTATGTCCACATGGCCTTATTTTATTATAATGAGATTAAATTATCTCATTGATGCATAATTTACTAGGGAATAATTATAATATTCCTAACCTATTCACTCTTTGGTATGATACGACTCTTTCTAGTGTGCACTAGTTATGATACCACTCTAACTTGTTCTATTACAGGCCCACCACTAGTTCAATATTTTACCGAAGCTAGAGGATTTACTTTCTTGTGTAGAATGAAACTATGGATAGTGGGATGCATACATATGATTATAGAAATATAAATAGATATGGATATAGTTATTTTATTAGAATTAGTATAAGGATTTGAGTTTCCCCTTAACTTAAACCCTTATATGTTTTCTTATTCAATTTTATTGAACCTTTAGATGAATTGTCCCTATATTTACTTCTCATTGATACTTTTATATTTTAATTAACTTGTTATATAAAATTTTCATATTTGATGTTAAAATTATCATGATTAGTTTATATTTATATATAATTGATATAAAACCCTTCAAGGAAATTTACACTAGGTATGTGTCTAATAACACCTATATATAAATTTTAATGTATATATAGACATGAATTCCTATTTTTGTTTTATAGAAATGCTTCTGCATGGTTTTTGGTTCTATTTTTGTTGGTAAATCATTGCCATAGGGATCTTAGAGATGAATATACAATAGTTATACGAGGAAGACAATTAGTTATCCTATCAAGTTTACTTTCTCTATTTATGCATTTTATCTATTGGTGTATGATTTAATGACATCTATTTTATGAAATGATCATCTATGTATATTTATACTATATTTTTTTTTACTTTTATATAAAAATAAAACCTATGTATTGGTTATAATTAATAAAAAACACCCCCATAGTTTATATTAATCCCTTTCCAATTTTTAGAATCCTCTAGCGATCAGGTGTAAAGCACCTAAGGTGGGTAGTGAGGTATCCTATGTTTGGGAAAGATCTGAGGTGGTTCATTACATGATTTCACTTTCATGCATGCTTTTATTTATATTAATTATATTTTTAAGGTTTCATTCTAAGACTTTGGGATCAAATTGTGAGCCATTAAAAATTATTCATGCAGGTCCTTTTATTTTTAGTGTAGTATGGTAAATGAATGATTCACACCTTATTTTTAATAAATCTCACCATATTTAATTTTATCATGGTTATTGTGGTCATAGACTCTCTATGTTTTGGTTTAAAATATCATTACTTTTTCGTATCCTATGGTACATGAAAAGGAATAACTAAGACCTAGTGGAATTCTACACCATGACACATAGAAAATATTTAGTTAGGGTTGTTACAATATTTTATTAGAGTTTTTAAGATTTTATGAAATGAGTTTGTTAGAGGTGGAGATCGGTTTTCAGATTATATAAGGTAGGTTGGGTGAGTTACTTTTCAATATGGTCATCATTTAAAACCATGTTACATTGGGAATTACTGTGTTTGGAGTAAGCATAATAGATCGAGTGAGGTATTTATATGGAAATTTCAATCATAGAGGTAGATAAGGACATGATATTTTGTTCATATGGATCTGTGAGAAGATAGTCCTTATATTTTATTTATGCGTCATGTTATTTCAATATTTATGGCATATAAATAGGTGTGTTCTTGTAGGTGTGTATTTTTATAACATAAGGAAATAAATTTAATTTTATTATAAAATTTTAGAATGATCACATTAGAAATTTAGAAGATATTTAATTTTTATAGGAAACACTAATGAAATAAAGAAATGATTTTTAAAACAATTTTATAAGTTTACATTAAAAAACAATAAAGGATAATAATTTTTAATGTTTAAATTAGTTTATTATTTTAAAAATAAATATTTTATAAAACCTAATTTTTTTAACATATCTTTGTAATTTAAAATGATAAATGGATATATTAATAAGTGAATTTAAGTTTGAAAATATAATGGAGAGTGGATTTTACTCAATTTTTTTGATGCTGAGATTGTTTTGAAAAACCCTACAGTCCAATTGGGGTGTGTGACAATGTTTTGGATTTCATAAATGGTTTGTGTTAGTCCATTACACATGGTTTTGAAAGAGTATAATAGTTAAGGGTCTTTTTATTTTATGAGTTTTCATTTGATTTTGTTTAGTCCTAATAGATCCATGTTTGAAATAATTTTTCATGATGTCTTCTACGTGTGTTATAAATGTACCTATTTATATAATATATAAATGATTTATTTTGATTTATTTTCAATGATACATGGTTGAATTTTTTTCTTAAGTTAGGTTTGAGTTGATCTGATTGTAACTTTTTGTTCCATGTTTGAAATTTTTATTAGAGGGTAACTCAAGATGTCTTTAGGAATAATATCTCAAGCTTATCCTAGTAGAGTGTATTCCATTATTATGGCCCTAATTTTTTCAAAGATTCCATGGATGGTATTATAAAATATTTTGGGGGAGAACAATGAGATCAAACAAATAAAAATTAGAGTATATTGGGAAAACGACTTGGAATAATATATCAATAAACCTTTTTCATATAGCACACCAAGAATTTATGTGGAATCTTCTCATTCAAATACCCTCCCATAAAATAAATTAATTTTTGTAAAGAGGTGCTTCCTTTATTATTTCCAGAAAAATTAAATTCATTTTTGGTGTGAGTAATTAGATTATAACCCCTTAAAAATGTGATTTATTTGTGGAGTAAGGAAATGGATTTTCCACCCCCCATAAATGTAACTATATTACAAGCCAAGTTATTGATTTTTTTCACCTTCCGCATAGCATTTTACATGCTATGTGGTTATTCATTTTGGGAAATTTGTTTTTTCATGCAATAACAATAAATACATTATTATCCACCACATGACACACATGAATGGATATAGGGGCATATAGATAACTAAGAGAAAGATCTAGGAGAAAGACAAATTGATAAATTTCTATTCTGGAAAACTTGAGACTCTGTCTCACCGTAATCCAGGTAAATTTCTCACCAAAAAGGAATAGAAAAATACATTTAAAGGGATTATTTATAAAATTGACTTAATCACAATGCATATCTTTTTCAAAAGGGGATGCATGCCTGGTTATCTAAAAAATTTATTTTTTTTGTTTATGATGAAATTTCATCATGAAGTAACACCCTTTACGAAGAACCCCTTTGTGATGTCCCTAATATTTTATAGTGATACAACTATTTGAAATGTGGTTTACCTAATGTTTTCACCTCCCTGCTCTTAAAAATATCCTTCCTCACATTATTTGTCTTCACCTTTTCCCCTCCTTGAAGTATATAAATAGTTCTTTCTCACCAAAGTCAAAACCCAAGGAAGTCTAAATCAAGACCTAATACAAAGCCACCAGTCCCACATTATCAAGGTATTAGAGTACACTAGTGTTTCCTCCTACGACCATGAATTTCCTTGTTAAAATAAATCACCCACTTAACATAACTAATCGGTGTATTTCTCAAGATTTATGTGATTTTGAATCCCGTTGGTAATGAGGACCCTAATCTTAGTGGTATTGGTGATATATATCTCTATTCAAGTAGTGGTACTCACCTTATACATTATTCCTGAAATTTTAAGCAAACTAGGTATAATCAAAACCTTTTATTCTCTAAATAGTCGTTGTATAAGCCCAAATTCAAGGTTTATAATCATGAAATAAGATGAAAATGGGCATCCTCCTAGAGCAAGATACCTACCTTTCTTCATGGACACCACTTCATAGCCTTTACCTTGTTAATATGTGGATGAGGAACATATTATTTTGGGAATCCCTTCTTGAGTAATCCTATAGAATTTATTTCATGATAAAATTCTCATATTTCCTCACATACCCTATTTATTATCCATTAATGGATGAGAAAGGGTGTTTTCCTTTAGGCTTCCAATTCACATTTAAGTCCTATATGAAACCAACTATGTAATGTTATAGATATTATAGTGTTCCTTGTTTTTCACACCATGCATGACTCACATGGGTGTAGGAACTTTAGTTGATCATATCAATAGAAAAATCATAATTCCATTATTGGTACTCTCCCTTAGTTTTATGCTCTAACCATACCAAACTACATGTGAATTGATTCCTCTCCTAATGAGATACTTATGAAGCCTCCTTGAGGTTCAAACCCAATATTTTCATCCTATAAAAATTATTATCATGAAATTTTAATAATGTGATCATTCTCCTATATATAGGGATACAATTCATTTTGGGTATATTCTACTATAAAGGGCCACTAATTCATAGTCCCCACACTAGTCTTTTCTAGAAATATTTCACCTAGATGTCCTTTCCACATTACATTAAACAACACGATCTGGTCCTTAACACATGAACCTAAAAGTTTGGAAATATCATGTTAATTGGAAGTCCACCATGTGGGTTATGATTCCTATAACGAGGATACATAGTAAACTCCATTAGGAATATGATCCCAACATCAAAGCAAAAAACATATCCCTGGATAATGAAAAAATCCAGAGTGCCCAACAGCTAGCCTTTAAACCAAAATTACTTAAATTTAGGAATCAATAAATGATAGAAAGACAATATGAATAACCTATGATACATATATATGGTTCCATTTGTGGACAATCACTAACACATATAGGTGTATCCATTTATGGATAACCTAGGATACATACTAATGATACCTTTGATGGAGAACCTCTAATATATAGAGATGTTCACATCCACATATGTTAATAATGGATTGAAAAAAAGGGATTCCAGTCCCATATTGGTATTTGGGAATGATTTAATAACCTTTCATAAACCCATAAGAGTGTCCTAGAGTTGGAAATAATTCCATATAATAGAGTGTGATGACTCTAACCTCCCATCCTCTCGACCAATATGAGTCCCCAAATGTCATTAGAAAGACACCTAGATGACCATATTCAATTAAAAAAATAGGCATGTAGTTCCTTATGGATATTGGAACCATTAAGTTTTTCTATTTCCATTAATAATATATATTAGAAACCATCCAATGAGTGTGTGTAATTCCCTATAATGGGAAAAGTGAAACCCCTCCAGGTGCAAAACAAAAATGGAAAATGTAACATGAATATTTCATTAACTAAAATAACTAAGTCACTCAAAGGTCATGCCATTTTTTATTATGAAATTAAAATGATCCTAACATGGATCCTTTAATGTAATTAGTTACTCATGAGTTTTTTTTAATTGTGATCCTACTTTGATGGGTTTCCTTGATTGTGTTTTTTGAAAACCATATGCACATTAACCCAAACTCCCATCAATATACATGGAGTCTAACCAATAATAAAAATCTTATGGATCATCCTTCATTTGAACCATGTAATAATAAAATTATAGGAAAATGTTTCCCACTCAGTTCATTCAATCCTAAGTGGTAAGCACACTAATCCACATAAAAAAATTTATATAATCATGCATGCCACATTGAACGTATATCAATCAAATACATGAAGTAACCCATGAAAATGAATGAGATTAATTTAATAAAGCATAAATTAATGAATAAATTTTGGGGTTACCAAAATAAAAAGGTAACAAAACACTTGGTATAAGAATCATCAATTTTTATTGAATAAGAAATAATCTCAAGGGAAGTAAAAGGTGTGTTTTTAGAAAGAAGAGTTCTTTTGAAAAAATATTTATATTTTTCATAAAACCAAGTTGGAAAATAGTATATACTAGAAAATAATAGGTATAAATAATGAAAATAAATTTTTTTACAATTAAATGAACATCCAAACTGAAATTGTAGTGAATTAGGGAAAACCCAAAGAAATAAATTTGGGTTCGAGAATTCCCCTTACCGCATGTCTAGATGATTTCTTGACATTAATATCCTAGATAATAAAATTATATCCATTAATTAATAAATAAAGAACCTATTTTATATTAATTATATTCATTATAGTTTTATTAGTTTATTTATGGACATGTTAATGAGTTATAGAGTTTAATTACATCGTTCATGAGTGTTTGTTTTGTTGGTTTTCATGATCAATTCACTTGTATATATGTATGAAAGATCATGTAAAATGAGAATAATTATAAAAAATTGAAATTTTATGTTATTTAATAACTTACAGAAGTTTAAATGTTCATATTTATCAAAATTTTCCTAATATAAGGATGATTCATTAAATAAAATGTTAATGATAATCGTTTACATTAATTTGGCAGTTTTTTGATCATCACGAACTAGTTTTGACTTATTATTTTGCATTATGAATATATGTTAATTATAGAACATAAAAAGGTTATAAAATAAATCTTTAAATATTTTAAACCATTATAATGTTTTTAAAACCAAAATTTAATTTATTAATGTAAAATGAATACTTTTCATCCTCAAAGGTGATAAATCAACACCTCACAGATGATGTTTCCATTTTTAGAATAAAAGTATGAGGAGAAGAGGTTTGATGATGGATTATTCCTTTAATCCAATAAAATTATAGTATATAAAATATATTGGAGTCATAATTCCACTTGGATAAGGTTATGTGAGGATAGAATAATAAAATAAGGGAAATTGAAAATAAATTAAAAGAAAGATGAAAGAGGATTCCCCCCTTGAATTCTTCTCCTTGAGAACCTCCATTGGAAAATTTTATTTGATCTTTTGTTGAGACCAAAGGCTCATGGAAATGAGGGAGATTCTTGGGAAGAGTATTGGGTATAATTTTTACAAGCTTCAAGGCTTGGATGGTGTGAGGAGAGGTGGTGGTAAGGGTGGTATTTATAGGGGAGGAGAGGGGTGTCTTTTGTTTATTTTATTCATTAGTTTATTTTTTTGGATTAAGAATATGAATAGTTTTGATTAACATGAATAAATATAGTAAATATAGAACTATATTTTGAGATTATAGTTCATACATCATCTATGAATCAATAAATAGATAATTTAACTTATAATGATATATACCATAATTTACCATATTTCACTGTTCACCAAAAAAACAACTATTTTAGAAAAATCCCAAAACATCAGTATATCCATTTTTGATGAGTATAATTCAAAAGGGGACTCCATTTTATGAAAATAAGTTTCTAAATATGAGAAAAGTAAATTTAAAATAAAATTATCTTTTATTTTAAAATACCGTTTTTTATATTATAAATGGCTTTAAAATACTTTTAAAAATTAATAAAGGTCTTATAAAATTAAATTTTAATCATAAGAAAACAAAATATTTATTAATTAATACATTTTATGAAAATAAATTTTCATTTAAATCATTACTTTAATTATAAAATTTTAATTAAACATTTATGCTTCATAAAAATTTCAACACCTAATTTATCATTTTTAAATCATCTATTTACCATGATATAATTATATCATATTTTAATTTATAAGATGGATAAATTTTATTTAAACATTAATAGGTGAGGATACTATTCTGTTGGCCAATTACTATTCATAATCGTAACATTACTGTTCTAACTTCAAGTTACTATTCAATCGATATAGGTTATTTAATTTCTATGAATAACACTTATTTCATTCTTAATTCATGAAAATATTATTTTTATTTGGATATATATGCTATGTGTGTGTTTTATACCATATAAAATAATTAAAATAATGGAAAGAAATTCCATTGTTATAAGTTTGGGTTGTTAAATTCTTCCCCCCTTTTGAAATTTCGGTCTCAAAATATCGTTTTAAATACTAAGATGAGAATAGGTGAGGGTACTTCTTCGTCATTGCTTCCTCAAATTCCCATGTTTCCTCTTCATACTTATGGTTCTACCATATTACTTTGAACAGGTGAGTAGTATTTTTGCATATAACTTTATCTCTATAATCCAAGATATTCACCGAATTCTCCTTTTAAGAGAGATAAGTTTCCAAGTGTACCACCTCTGAATTCAGTACATGTGAGGGATATGGTATGTAATTCTTCAAGAATAATACATGGAATACATCATGTACTTGAAAAATGGTTGGTGAATGTTCTAGTCGATAGGCCATAACTCCGACACGATCAAGAATATCAAAGGAGACAATATATATGGGACTTAGATTTACTTTCATCCCAAATATCATGACCCTCTTCCATGGAGATATAAAGAGGAATATAATGTCTCCAACCTTAAAATATAGGTCCCATTGATGGCTGTATGCATAAATATTCCATCGACTTTGATCAACCGTGATGTTGTCCTGAATAGTTTTCACCTTTTCTATAATTTCATTAACCATTTCATGTCCTAGAAGCTTACCTTCACTAACTTCATAATAACATGTATGTGTTATTCATCTTTTCCCATAAAGTTCTTCATATGAATCAATTTGGATGATTGAGTGGAAACTATTGTTTTAATATAACTCAACCAGAGGTAGATGCTGGTCCCATCCTCCTTTTATGTCTATAAAACATTCTCTCAACATTTCTTCCACTTTCTAAATAGTCTACTTATATTTTCCATCAGTTTGAGCATGATAATCCATACTAAAGTTTATCTTAGTGTTTAGAGTTTTTTGGATACTTTTCTAGAACTTGTATGTGAATCTCAGATCTCAATAAGATACAATCTATAGTGGTACTCCATGTAGCCTTACCACTTTTCTAATGTATATCTGTGAAAGTTGATCCAATGAAAAATTCTCTTGAATTACAATAAAGTGATCTATCTTTGAATGAAAATCCAAAATAACCCATATAAAATTGTTTCCTCTAGATTTCTTTAGAAGTCCAGTGATAAAGTCCATGGTGATTTTTCCCATTTCCATGTTGGTATGGGTAATGGTTTCCTCATACCCTTATACTTTTTTCCTTTCAACCTTAACTTTATGACATAAAAGGAAATTTAATGTATATTTAGAAATACACTTCTTCATATTGTCCCACCAATAGTGTTCTCATAGATCTTGATACATCTTTGGTCTTCTAGGGTGAATAGGCAATGTTGAGATATGTGCATCATTTAGAAGCTCTTTATTTATATTTGTATTGGATGGTGCACATAGTCATGAACCAAATCATATGAATCCTTTAGCATCAATTTTGATATCTAAGGAATTTTATTTTTTGAAAGAATCCACATTCTTTATAATTTACACATAATTTCTTTGGGAATCCTTTATTTTATCCATGAGGGATGGTTGAGAAATAATTTGAGAAAGGATTGATTATGTTCCTTCCTTAAAGATTCCCATATCTATCCTTTACAATTTAATAATAGGGGATCCTTCTCAGTACTCATAATTGATAATGTTTTATGATATTTTCTACTTAGAGCATCCACCACTTTATTTTTTTACACGAATGGTAGTGGATTGAGGAGTCATAATCCTTGATGGGATTTAATAGTCTTCACTAGCCCATATTAATATCCTTCTATGTGAATAAATATTTGATTATCTTATGATTAGTATATATCTCACACTTCTCCCCATATATATAATGCCTCAAGATTTTCAACACAGAGATCACAACCACCAACTCCAGATCATGCATGAGATAGTTTTGCTCAGGAATTTTAAAATACCTGGCGGTGTAGGCTATAAATTTATCATTTTTCATCAGTAAAAAACCTAATACATTCAATAATGAATCATTGTATGCCATAAATAGTTCCCCACTTGTCGGAAGTGTTATTATTGGTGTAGTGATAAGAATATTTTTCAAATATTTGAAGCATTATTCACATTCACTAGTCCAGACAAAATTTACTCCCTTATGAGTAATATTGATTAGTGGGTTTTAAAATGATGATAAAATATTCACAAATTGTCAGTAATACCCATATTGACCCAGGAAAATATAGATATCCATTACAGATATTGGCCTAGGACACTCTTCAATTTCCTTTGTCTTAGAAGGGTACACATATATTCCTTTTTTTGTCATAACATGCCCCAATAATGAGGATTACTCCATCAAGAACTCACATTTAATGTAGTTTTCATATATATTCTCACTTCACAAGTTATTTAGAACAATATTCAAATAATCCTCATGTTCCTCCTTTCTCTCAATGTATATCAAAATATCATAAATAAATACTACCACAAATATCTCAAGGCAATCTATAAAGACTATATTCATTAATTCCATGAATATAATATGAGAATTAGTGATTCTGAAAGGCATCACTATGAACTCACAATGTCCATACCTTATTCAAAAAGAATTCTTGGGAATATCTTCCTTCATCACCTTAATTGGTGATATCCTGATCGAAGATTCACCTTTGAGAAATACTTATCCCCATGTAGCTGATCGAACAAGTCATCTAGCTGTGGTAGGGGATATTTTCTACTTATCGTGATTTTGTTGATCTCACTATAATCAATGTATAGGCACATGAATCCATCATTTTTCTCGATTAATAGGATTAGATAACTCCATGGTGAAGTACTCGGTCATATAAAACCCTTTTCTAGATTCTCTTTTAAATGATTATTTAGCTTCTCCAACTCAACGATGGCCATTCAATAAGGTTTCTTTGATATACGTAAATATCCAGGAATATGTTCAACTGAGAACTGAACCACTCGATTAGGGGGAAGACCATATAATTATTCAGGTAACACATCAGTGTAGTACCTTACAATGGTCCAATAATTGATCATAATTCTCTCCATTGTATCAATCATTTGAGCTAGATATGATTTCTCATAATACAAAAAATATCCACTATTAAGACAATGATTCTGATAGATATTTATCCTACTTCTTACACTTGTACAGAATTGTATGATACATTGGAATGTGAAGAGTGATATCCCTTTCCTATCAATTGATGCTGGATTTGTATAAAGATAACCAATTAGTGCCCAATAAAACATAAAACTCTACCAAATGAAATAAAATAGGATTTTCTGGGAGGTTCAGCCAACAAACATTAACTAGGTAGGATTTATAAACTTTGGATGAAATAATTTCCCCATTTTCAATTCTCATAGAAAATTCAACCTCCCTATTTTGAGGTGACATTTGAATAGTTCTATTAAACTTTAAAGATACTAAAGAATGTGTAGAACAAGAATCAAATAGTACATTTACTATTCTTGAATGAATAAATAACCAACCTATTGACACATCATTTTTAGGATCCACCTCAGAAATAGTTATGGAATAATATTTTTATTTCTCTTTTGGATTTGGTGGTTACTGACACATATTACCCTTAAGGAGTCTAGGTTTATTTCACTAGCTTGCATAGTTCCCTTTCCCCCTAGAGTTGAAGCATTGAACCTTGGGAGGTGCTCTCCTTTCATCCACCACATTTTATAGCTTCCTCATGTCTATTAAACTTTCATAAACATGGTGTCATTATCTCATACACTTGAAGAATTTCCCCACCCCTTTGATGAAATTATAATGATGCTTCTTCCCAAATATTTGACATGTGAGTGGTTGAGTTTTATTTCTACCTTTTTAATTAGACCCACTATCTTGAAACTCCATATTTCATTTCTTATCACCATAGCCATGGGACCATTCTTCAAACTCTATCTCTACTTTGGTAGAGCATATAAAAACTTCTTCATAACCCTCAAAGTCTAGAATATCTAGATTATTTAGCATACATGGTTTTAATCCACTAAAGAATCTATCTATTTTTCTATCATTATTAATAGAAAAACCCTAAGTATACCTTGAAATCCTTATGAAATCTTCTTCATAAGCCATAAAAGATTAATCTTCCTTCTGGTTTAGCTATATGAATTATATCTCCATATTTGTACAAAGATTTTGAGGGAAATAATTAATAAGAAATAATTTCTTAAAGTGTTACCACTCCGTCTCTTTAACTAAATCCTTTTTATTGGTGTTCTTAATAAAAAACCACCATTGATAAACCTATACCACTAAATAATAGATGACTAGAGTCAAATTATCCCTCTCATAAAAGTGAAGAAAAAAAATATCTTCTCCACTGTATGGACCCACTATTCCATGACAAGTGTATTAGAAGATCCATTAAATGTTAATGGTCATTGCTGTATAAAAGACTAGATAGCTAGTCCACCTCCCAAGGAATTGGGGATGTTGTTTAGGAAATCACTGCATTATCCCGCAAATGGGTGTTGGACTGGTTTCTCCTGGTTCCCACTATTTAATAAAACATAAAAGGTTTGAACGTAAGTCAAAAAGTCATGAATAAATACTTTATTCATTTTTGAAATTGACTCTAAATTCATATCTTGGGGGATCCCTATTTTTATCATTTTTCTAAACAAAACTTCTTGGGTTATTATTCCCATACTAAGGGGTTTCACTAATGTTCTCTAATACTATTTCCCAAATTAACTAAACTATTCTATAATACCAACTATAGTGACTCATATTTTCCTTACATCACTATTACATCATTTTAATGATAAACAATATAATTGTGTTACAAAACATGTTTCCAAAGGTTTAGTGTCTTAGAAAAATTAGGACCATACATAACATTTACATAATAAAACATATTCATTATTTTATTCCTTATTATCTAGATTCTTAGTGGCCCTCATGTACTCCTTATTATAAGTAATCACCTATGGATATACATAAAATAAAGGTGTGAGAAAAATTCCCAATAAGAGGATAAATAATAACATGAATCTATACAAGATAGGTATGTATAATAATCATCATAACATAAGCATATGATTGATAACATAATCATGAGAGGAAGAATTATATAGAGGAATGGAATGTGGAAATGCAAAAAAATGAAACATCATGTCTTAGTGGTCAAATACCAAACATTTGTTTGAACAAAGATAGCATCATGTTCACACATAACATATGTGAATAATCATAAGATCACAATTTTGAACAAAACTAGCATCATTTTCACACATATTTTACATTATATCCTGAGACACATTACATTACCTAATGCATGGGAGTGCTATATAATTCTAAGCACACCCATAAAATCATAACATTTACATAATCATGCATGCCACATAGAAAATATATCAATCAAAGAAATTAAGTAACCCATGGAAAGGAATGGGTTTCATTTCCTAAAGTGTTCCATCATGAATAAACATTGGGGTTTCAAAAAGAAGAAGGGAATAACACACTTGGAATTAGAATCATCAATCTTGAGTGAAGAAGAAATAACATCAAGATAAGTAAAAGATATGTTTTTAGAAAGAAGAGTTAATTTTTAAATCTTTATATTTGTGATAAAACCAAGATGGAAACATGTATATCCTAAAAAAGAAGAGGTTTGAATAATGAAATGAAATTTATGGAGCATTAAATGAATATCCATACTGAAAATGGAGTGGAGTGAAACCCCAAAGAAATAATGTTGGGTTTGATAATTACCCTTACCTTATGTATGAATGATTTATTCACTTTAATATCATAGATAATTAAATTATATTCATTAATTAAAAAATCCATAACCACCTTTACATTTATGTTATTTATTATTATTTTATTAAGTTCTTTTATGGAAATTTTAATGAGTTATAGAGTTCAATTTTATCATTTGAGATTATTTGTTTTCTTGTTTTTCATGATCAGTTCACTTGTATATATGTATGAAAGATCTTGAAAAATGAGAATAATTATCCAGAATTGAAATTATACATGATTAATGATATTAAAAAAAATTTAAATGGTATTATATATTATTTTTTTCTTATATATGCAGATTATTCAATAGATAAAATGCTAATGATAATTGTTTAGATTAATTTGATAGTTTCAATCATCATAAACTAATTTTTTATTATTTTTAATTATTATGTATATATGTTAGTTAAAAAACATAAAAAAGTTATAGTATACTTTTTAAAATCTATTTCAACCATTATAATGTTTTGATGTCCATCCTTAAAGGCGGTGAAGGAAAATGACAACTTGTTATCCCAGAAGGTGATAAATCAACACCTCACGGACAATGTTTTCATTTTTATAATAAAAGGGAGAAGAGAAGAGGTTTGATGATGTATTATTCAATTAAAATAATAGCATTAAAATATATATAATACAGTGGAGTTATCATTCCACTTGTATAAGGGGAGGTGAGGAGACCATAATAAAGGAAAAGAAATTAAAAAGAAATTAAAATAAAATGAAAGAGGATTTTATCTCTCGAATTCTTATTCTTGAGAACCTCCTTAGGGAAATTTTATTTGGTATTTTGTTGAGAAAAAAGTATCTAATAATTGGGGTAGTGGTTTGGGAAGATTGTTGGGAAGAATTTGGACATGCTTCAGGTCTTGGAAGGTATTAAGAGAAGTGGTAGTGATGGTGGTATTTATAGGGGAGGAGAGGGGGTGTTTTTTTTTATTTTATTCATTAGTTTATTATTTGGCTCAATACTATGAATATTTTTTATTACCATGAAAAAATATTGTAAATAGATACGGATAGTTTGATATTATTTTTATTACATCATACATGACTCAAGAAATAGTGAATTTAACTTATAATGTTATATACTGTAAATTACTGTATTTCACTATTCACAAAAACTTCATCTATTTTATAAAAATCCCTAAAATTAACCCAAACCATTTTCAACCTGTATAATTAAAAATTAGACTACATTTTATTAAAATAATTTTCTATATATTTGAAATTTATTTTTTAAATAAAATAATCATTTATTAAAAAAATACAAATTCTACTATTATAATCAATTTTACAACACTTTTAAAATTTAATTAAGGTATCATAAAATTAGCTTAAAATACCAAGACAAAAATATTAATTAATGAATAATTTTTTTGAAAATAAATTTTCTTTTAAATTATTTCATTAATTATACCATTGTAAATAAACATTTATGCTTTACAAAAATTTCATCACTTAATTTATCATTTTTAAAACATTTATTTACTATGATATAATTATATGATATTTTCATTTATAATATGGATACATTTTATTTATGCTTTAATAGGTGAGGTTACTATTATATTATCTAGATTACTATTTGTAAAGGTCACATTACTATTCCAAAGTTCAAGTTACTATTACTTCAGTATAATTTATTTAACCTCTTTGAATGACACTTATTTCATTCTTAATTCATGAAAATAATGTTTTAATTGGGATATCTATCCTATATATGTATTCTATACCATATAAAATATCTAAATAAATGAAAAAAATACCATTGATAAAATTTTGGGCTGTTATATGGAGAGTCTCCCCAAAGGGATCTTGCTTGAAATTGTTGCCACTAATTATATGAAACATCAATCCATTATCATAATGAGAACACTGCACCATGAGTCTTAGATCATGTCACCTTTTTTCGAGTGCCCATGAAATCCCATCAAGGTTGGTGAGCCATCAATAACTAAGAGAAATACCATGCCTCTTGTCACGACCCGTCCCCCGAGGCCCGTGCCGTGACTACCCCAAGCCCGACTTCCATAGGCCAGGGGCTGGCGACTAGCACCAAAGGCATAAATCCCTAAACTGGTAAGGCATTGCCTTTATAACTTGAAAACACGCACAATAGAGCACACAACTAGATATAAAACACTAAGAAAAACTGTATAACAAGAGAGTGCTGAAAAGTAAAGGGGCCGAAAATACAAGCCCAACTGTAAAGTACAAGTACAACTGAAAAGGAAAAAATAGATGGAAGGTGAAAAGAAGCTCCTAGATCGTCCACTGGGAAATCCTACCTGAAGGGTAGGTATAGATAGCCTCCACAACACTCCACATCCATCTGTCTCCTCCTTGTACCGTCACGTCGTGTGGTCCTGCTCCGGGTACCGTCCAGTTCTAGTACACTCTGCCTTGGTCAACGCTGTATGTCATCTGCATCCAACACAATGAGGTGCGGGCATTTCTCGTACAGGGGTGAGTATAACGATACTCATTAGGGACCTCGAGATCCTCATGGTCTCTCAAAATCCACCAAGTATAAACCATAGAGTATGAAGTCAACTGATAACACCACTTAGGTATATGCCAATATATATACCTAAGTTATCAAGTAATCTGTTTCAATAATGAGGATAACACAAAAGTTACTGACTCAGCTCACACAGGTAAAAAACACACGTAGAGTGTTAGACATGATAAGATGTAACCACTAAATCATCTATTCTGTCGAACCCACACAGGATCCAAGAACAGAAATAAAAACTATTGAACCCACAGAGGATCCAGGAATAGTCATCAGTGTTGTCGAACCCACACAGGATCTAGGAATAGTAGTCAGAGTTGTCAAATCCACAAAGGATCCAGGAATAGTCGTCAGTGCTGTCGAACCCACACATGATTCAAGAACAGTAGTCGGAGCTGTCAAACCCACATAGGATCTAGGAACAGTCATCAGAGCACAGCCAACCATAGGGTTCCGAACAAAGCAAGCTTGATTCCAGGAGGGTCTCCTCCTCAAGCCAAGTGTCTATACATCAACTTCCACGGAGTCATAAGTTGATGTATCCAAAAGATCCATCTTGACAAAAGGAACCGAACGCGATAGATGGTGCGTTAATCGGACGCCCGGTCTGTGAGTTATTGGAATTTTCGTTCTGAGGGCCCCAGTTGGATTTACGTTCAATCCAACCCGGCTATACCCCAACAGTGTCCAAAACTCAAGTGGGGTATACTAAAAGAACCTTCTCCTTCCATGGTTTCCGTCACCACATGCGGTTCGTCATTTGAACTCCCGTAGCTCATGTTACGGGCAAAAGAATGGAAACAGGTCAAACAGGTCTGGGTCCGGTCTGGCCCAGTCGGACCAACCCAGCCTGACCCAGGTTCAGACTAGGGTCCGACGCAGTCCGCGGGTCTGACCCAGCCCGCGCTGGGTCTAGCCTGGCCCGCGGGGGCGGCCCGGCCCGCGCTGGGTCCGGCCCACTCGAGGCCCATGGCTGGTGGCCGTGGGGTCCACCCTAGCCGCGTTTAGGGGGGAGGCCACGCCCCTGGATCCTGAACAGATTAGCTGTTCGAGGGAGTCAAAATGGGGCCATGTGGCGCTGGTCCACATCACGCGAGACCTAGCGACGGGTCTCGCTCCTCCCGGCTGGCCGAGCGGCTAGCCACATCCTACGTGGCGTGGTTGCGTCGCGCCTCCTCCGGTGACCCGGCGGCTCGGGCCGTCTGTCCTTCTCGCGGCCGGCCTTGTGCCTGCCGGCACTGCACCGCCTCAGCCAGGGGTCGTGGCCCACTTTTGTTCCACTACACGGCGCAGTTACGCCGTGCCTTCCCTGGAAACCCGGTACCTCGAGCAGCCGGTTTTATTTGCGGTCGGGCTTGCGTCGACCGCTGCTGCACCGCTGTGGCCCATCGGCCATGGGATACTCCTCCAGCGGCGCAGTTGTGCTATCGCCGTCCACATAATGACGTTTGTCAGTTCATCTGCCAGCGAAATTTCTGCGGGTCACCAGACGAGTTCCGATGGCCCGATCATCGTTTCGGAAGTAGTCATGCACTCCTCGGGATGTCGCCTTCGGTCTGCTACCATTGTTGATGAGTATCGCTCATCCCGGTCTCATTCCACGTTTTGTGTCAAATTCCACAAAGAAGTCGAAGGGGTCGGGCTATGTTTGTTTGTCCCGTACCCTCCACGTTAGGGTGATAGCATGAGGCTTCAAATAATAATCCTCGGCGGAAAATGAAGAACGTTCAATAATTAACAAAGCTTGAACCCCTACCTAGGATTCATTGACGTCGGGAAAGAATATTAAGAAGTCAAGGATGACGTTGTTGGCATTCTTCAAGGACGGGGCTTCCTCCCTTGTTCCGGTTGAAGATTAAAGAAGAAGATGTTCGTCGTTGGCAGATGAAGCGTTCTTCGTTCTTCGATGGTCATTCTTCATTGGGAGGAGCATTCTTCGTTGGAGAGAATATGTTTCTCCAAGTGCTCTTCCAACCCCTCTCCCAACAAAGGAATGACCAATATAAATTAAATTATGTTTTAATAATTTAATTTTAATTGAACCATTAATTCAAGAGGTGTTGGAATATTAAATTAAAAAGGGGGGTGGCACCATTAAAGTGGGGGGAGTTTAAGAGGTTTAAACCTCGGGTGGTCCCCACCAAAATAAACAAAAGGAAGAGTTTAGACCTCGGGTGGGCCCCACCTTCATAGCCTCTCATGGGAGGTTAAGGTGTGGTGGCCCCCACCTCCATCCTCCTCATGGAGGTTTTAACCAAATAATAAAAATAAAGTTTACACAACCTTATTTTTATTTAATTCATTCACTAAAACCCGAAAACTAACTTTTATTCTCGACCAACTACCATCGAGGTGAAAGTATTCTTTAGAGAATACCGACACTGCGAGTTCAATGGTGCCCTCATATTTCAATTCTGAGCACCGATTCAAAAGTTATAAAAACCTGCTCGTACGTTTACTGAACGTACCCGAAAAAAACTTTAGAAATTGATTCTGGGCACACCGGGCCTCGAAATCAGGCACCCTCAGTTTTTGCGGACTCAACAAATCCCCTAGTATTTAAGAAAAAATTTTCCACAGAAATTCCTGGTCTTCACATTCTCTACAACTCAGGGCTTTACATCCCCATAAGCTACAAATCAAACTAAGGGAACAAGTGGGGGTACTGAGCACACATCTGATCCTCCTGCTCCCATGTGCTCTCCTAGAGGTTCCCATGCTGCCAGGGAACACGCACCATAGGTATCAACCGACCATGAAGGACTCGATCCTGTCGATCCTCAATCTCCATTGGAACCTCCATAAAAGTCTCCCCATCATCGAGGTCCAGCTCTCCATGGTCGATGATGTGAGAAGGGTCGTGCACGTATCTCCTCATCTGAGATACATGGAAGACGTTGTGAACCCGGTGCAACCGAGGTGGAAGATCCAAGAGGTAAGCCACCTCGCCTACTCTGCTGAGGACCTGGAAAGGTCCAATGAATCTCGGAGATAACTTGCCACCTCATCCAAATCTCCGTAAACCTCATCGAGGTGAGACCCGTAGAAAGATGTGGTCACCATCCTTGAACTCCAGAGGTCTCTGTCTCCTGTCAGCATACGACTTCTACCTACTCTGTGCAGTCTTCATCCACTCTTGGATAATTTGCACCTTCTCCATGGTAGCATGTACCATCTTTGGTCCCACTAGTGCTGACTCCCCAGGGTCAGTCCAACACAAGGGGGATCTGCAAGGTCGCCCGTATAACGCCTCAAAAGGTTCCATCCCAATGGTGGAGTGATAGTCATTGTTGTATGCAAACTACACCAAATGTAAGTGATCCTCCCAGCTTTGACCGAAGTCAAGGACACATGCACAGAGCATGTCCTCGAGGGTCTGAATGGTCCGCTCTATCTGGCCATTTGTTTGAGGATGGAAGGCAGTGCTTAGAAGAAGCTGCATCCCGAAAGCCTCCTGCAACCCTTATATAACTGGGAAGTAAACTATGCTTCACAATCAGAGACATTAGAAGAAGGTACTCCATGTGGCTGCACAATCTACTACACATAGAGGAGTCCTAATCTCTCTATTGAACCCTACTCTCTGATCAGTAGGAAGTGGGACGACTTTCATTACTGGAAAATCATGTTTTCCCAATGATTCTTTACCAACGGTTTAAACAAACCGTTGGTAAAGAAGCTCTTTCCCAACGGTTTACTAAAACCGTTGGGAAAGGGGGTGTCCAAGACACCATTTCCCAACGGTTCTACAAGAACCGTTGGGAAATGGTCACCCTTTACCAATAGTTTGTTTAAACCATTGGTAAAGGGTCTCTTGGACACCCCTTTCCCAACAGTTTTTAATAACCGTTGGGAAATATTTCCCCCAAATACTCAATCGACCGCTCTCTCCCCCATTGGCGACAGAACCCTAATCCTGTCCAGGTCTCCGCTGGTCTCGTGACTTCCCCCATCCGAACCTATCAAACTACATTCAAATCGTCTCAAATCAGGTATTCTATTCTTCATACACATAAAATATTTAAGTGATACCTTGTTTTTATTGTTATTTATCTCATATTTTAGTTTTAAGTTTTGATTTTAATGTGTATATCATTTTTTTGTGTTTTGATTTAATCTAGACTTTATCCATTCCAATCCATTTAATTAATTAAATCCTTAACACTCCATAGAAGAAGAAGCATCTCAAATTCATTATCATTGTATTATATATTTTCTAAGAATGTTTTTATGGTTTTTTTCCATCTTGTAATTAATTATTACTTGGAAATTTATTTATATGTGTTTAATAATTTTTAGCAAAGTTGTTATGAATGTTTTCTTTAAAATTCCTTGAGGAAAGTGTTTTATTAAAATGAATTTTTTTTAATAAGTCTTGTGTAATGTAATTTGTTATAGTACACTATGTGACTATGTTTGGTATTTAGTAACACATGATATAATTGGTGTGTAAGAAAGTGTTGTGAAAGAGATTCCATGGTTGGTTAAAGATTATATTTACGTTTTGAGCCTATTAATGAGCTGTTTTAAAGATATTTTGAGATATTTACCTTATGTTTATTGGTGAAAACTGGGAGCTGTAGAGATGGTTCATGATTACGACATATAATTACTGCAAAACATGTGGATAAACCTTGCATAGTAGTGAATTCTTGAAATGTTTGATGTTTTTAGTCCTTTTTTATTTAGAGTTTCTTTTGATGGTGATGTTTCTTATTGTTACCTATAATGGGAATTTATTTTAGTTTCTAAATCGGCTGAGACTCCCCCACCATGAACAATGTATGAAACCTCTACCCTTATTTAATCATTCTGTTTACACAGCGTATGCAACCTCTACCCTCATTTAATAAGTGAACTCAAGTAATTAATTAAAGCCTTCATTTTCACTAGCATGTAAGAAATTGAATGATGTAAACCCATCCTCACATGATTTCTATCCTTAGATAGTGTTCAACATATGAAATATGAGATTTTGAATTCATCAGTTAACCAGGATCATATATTGCATTTCCCCCAAGATGACTGTAATAATATAAATTTAGGATCAATTAAATATGGTTATCATTGTATGATGTATATTATGTGTCCTTCTTAGCCAATACTCACTTTTATGAGGGTGGGGTGATTTTCACTACCCATTCTGGCATGTGTAGACATATACAAAAATGTTAGATAAGTCACAAGTTTAATTCAGTAATGTTGTTATCATTGACATACTTTATTATTAATCTCAAATTTAAAAATAAATGTTTTTGTCTATACTTAATAAAATTAAATCTTTTTACAAGCCATGAACAACTTATTACTGTAGAAGCCTAAAATTTATTCACCCATGGGGTGCGCTTGACTTGGGGAAGTAATTGGGTAATGAAAGGTATGGCCATAGAGGTGCCAATAATGAGTTATTGAACATGAGTTAATGATTTGGGATGCCTATAACACATGATGGGACCTGAGGCATGTGCCTCTTATGGACCTAATGAAAATGAATATAAATAAATTTTAATTTAATTTATGAGTACTTGTTCTTTACATTATTTTAATAGTTCACTACATCGACTAGAAACTTCTTCCTTTATCATTTACTTAAATGTATTTTCTATTAAAGATCAATCCTATTGAATTTTTTATGAAAAAATGACTTATATAAATTCTTTTTACAGAATGGACAGAAGTTGTATGTATGAAACCGATCAGATCTCAAGCGATTTTCAAAACAATTTGGAGAGTTTTATAGATTTTGCATTTCACAATGCTTTAGATAGTGGTCGCATACACTGCCCATGTTCCAATTGTGTTGGTAGACCTTGGTTGAGCCATGAAGAAGTCAGATACCACATAAACAAAAATGGTTTTAAAGCAAACTACTTTGTGTGGTATCACAATGGGGAGAAAATGAAATCTCAAATTGGTGATGATCGAAATGAAAAGACTGAAATGGAGAATTTGTTAGATGATCAGTTTATGTTTATTCGTCATCATGAAAAAGAAAGGATTTTGACTCAAGAAGACTTCGATATGAGGATAGCTGATTCATCTAGTGAAAATGATGATATTGATAGGGTGAAAAAATTGAATGATGCTGCCACGACTCCAGTATATCGACAATGCGATAAAATGAAAAAGCTGAAATTTTTAATCCGATTGTTTCATGGGAAAACTATGTATGGGATTTCTAATACAGCAATTGATTAAATTCTGACCCTGTTGAAGGATTTACTTCTAGATGATGTAGATATTCCCTCAAACCACTATATGGCATGGAAGTTAGTTGAGGAACTTGGATTTTCAAGAAACAAAATTCATGCTTGCCTGAAAGATTGCAGTTTATTCTGGGAGGAAACCGCTGAACGAAATGATTGTATAAAATGTGGCACATCCTGCTAGAAGTCAAAGTCTAATGGAACACCATCCTGCGTTCCATAGAAAGTAATGTGGCACTTTCCATTGATCCCCTAGACACCAGAATCTTTTTATGTCTGGTGAAATATCAATAAAAATGAGATGGAATGATACCAAGAGAAAGAAGACTAATGATGAGTTGGTTTATCTTGCAGATGGATTTGTATGGAAGAGATTTGATGCTCTACATCCTGATTTTGCAGTTGACGTGCGTAATGTGAGGCTGTGTCTTTCATGCGACGGTTTTAATCCATTTGGGTAGATTCTTACTTCGCACAACGCATGGCCAGTTTTTATACACATTTATAATCTTCCCCCATGGTTGTGTATGAAAAAACCTTTCACTTTCATGAGTATACTCATATCTGGTCCTTCTGATCCCAACATTGATATTGATGTCTACATGAAACCTTTAATAAAAGAGTTGAAACTTCTTTGGGATGTGGGTGTGTGCACATATGATGCATGTTCTAATGACATATTTCAGATGCGTGCTGCGCTTATGTGGATGATCAATGATTTTCCAGCTTATGCAATGATGTCTGGATGGAACACGAAGGGAAAATTGTCATGTCCAGTTTTTATGAAAAATACACGATCCAAAATACTGAAACATCGCTGTAGTTTTAGTTTTAAGGGACATTGACGATTCTTTCCAAAGGATCATCCATATAGAATGAATCATTGAAGATTTGATAATACCATAGAGACCGATGATCCACCTCAGCGTATGTCTGGAATTGACATGCTTAATGAATTGAAAAATTTCAGTTTTTCATTCGGGAAGGGTTAAATGAAATATGGAAAGAGAAATAATGTTTCCACTAAAACCTGTTACAATTGGAGGAAGAGGAGTATCTTTTTTGATTTGCCTTATTGGTCAACCAATTTGTTACTTCATTGCTTATACGTAATGCATATTGAAATGAATATATGTGAAATGTTTCTTTCGGTTCTTCTAAATGTCAAGGAGAAGACAAAAGATGATTTATGATCTCGGCGTGACTTGGTGGATTGGGGCATCAGACCAGAATTACATCCTATGCGTATCAGTGAAAATAAATGGCAACTTCCATGTGCTTCTTATGTGATGACACCTACGGAAAAAACAATTTCTGGAAGTATTAGAGACTATTAGAGTTCTTGATGGATATTCAAGCAACATATCTAAATGGGTCAACAGAAGAGAGTTGAAGCTAAAATATTTGAAGACTCATGATTATCACATTATACTACATGAGTTGCTTCCAATAGTAATCCTTCATATTTTGTACAATAATTTAAGGGTGGCTGTTATTCGGTTGTTCCATTTTTTTAGAGATCTTTGTGCTAAGAAGTTGTCCAAGAATTTCTTGCAAAAAATGTTGACAGATGCCCCATTAATTTTGTGTGAGTTGGAGAAAATATTTCCTCCATCATTTTTCACATGCATGCTGCATCTAACTGTCAATATTCCCACTGAAATACTTCTCGGAGGACCTTTTTCTTTTCATTGGATGTATCTAACTGAAAGAAATATGTTCACATTAAAGTCTTATGTCTGAAACAGAAATCATCCTGAAGGTTCTATCATGAACAGTTACTTGGATCAAGAATGTATGGATTTCTACTCGATGTATTTGTCTGATATTACTAGAAGATTGAACAGACCAATGAGAAATGAAGAAGAACAGTATGAGAAAATTGAACCCAGTTTTCCATCACTTCCTAAAACAGGAGGAATTTCTGGATCATATACATTGAATATATTAATCCATGAAGAGCGGGAGATGGAACATCGCACAGTTTTGTTCAATTGTGATTTGTTCGATGACTATATTAGGTAACTAAATTGATTATGTATATCTTACATATATATCTGTTAAACTATTCATATTTTTTATCTACAGGGAACATAAAACAATGATAAATAGGAAGCATTGTTTTTATCTTTGATAAGGAGAGAGACTTTTCATAGCAAAGAGTTTTTTGCTTGGTTAAAATTTAAGGTAAAAAATTAATGTTTAAAATAATTATATCAATATTTAATTAAGTTTAATAGTCATTTATATTGCAGGTATTGTGTTTGTCTGCTGACTCTGTCTCTGAGGAAATAAGATCTTTGAATTTTCGTCCTAATACCATGGTTCGTGACTGTAAATCAATTATTATCAATGGGTACAAATTTATTGTCACTGAACGAGCAAAGAACATGAGAACACAACATGATGGTGTTATGGTTACTACCACAATAGATTATTATGCCAGTGCATCAGATAGTAGACCGCGATTTGAAAATGTGGGTATTATGGAGTTGTTGAGAAAATAATAATATTGGATTATTACTCTCATGGATGATTCACAATGATGAAATTACATTGGTTTGATTCGATAATGACACATGGCACATTTATTGATGATTGTGGATTTCGAGTAATTAATATGACTCACACTCTTGCTACCGAAGAACCATATGTGTTGGCATCAATGGCTAAACAAGTTTTTTATGTCAAAGACCAACTTCGACCTGAATTTGGAGTCATAGTTGAAGTAATTCCAAGACATATTTTTGATGATGGTGATGATGGAATTGACACTGTCCCTAGTTCCATTGGAACCAATCCATTTATTTCTTTTGATGACTCCAATAGATAAATTTTCAGAGTTGATTGTGAACCTGAAGTTGTGGTTGAAAATATATAGAATCATTCATCCATGTTCTCAATTCTTTTGGTTTACCTCGTGTTGGGTGGTTAAGGTTGGTAATATTCAAATTGATTTAGTATTGATCACAAATATGTTTTAGCTGACCTGACCATTATGTGAATTTTCAATGTTTATTGGTCGCAGTTTTATTTGAATTGCATTTTCTAATTTGGAATTGAACTGTATTCAAACATATTGAAACAATATTTCTAACTTGGTGAACATTACAACTTGTATGATTTATTAAATCTATTCGAGATCTTCTAAAACAATTGATAGATGAATTGACCATTATGGGTAAAAAAATCTGTTCTATTTAATGCCATGAATTATTTTTGTATTTATATGAATTAATATTTTGATGTCAGCTTTGATTTAATTTTCCCGATGGTGAGGGTGCATGACCAGAACTTCTAAAGGATTTAGGAGAGCTTTGGAGAGCATACAAGAACGAGTTGTATATTGGATGGGTTTCTAGAGTTGGCACTGAGTTAGAGGCGGTACCCGTGGTGGATGATTGTCCTATAGAGCAGTATCGTCAGATGATTACTCATTGGACGAGTACCCCGTTTAAGGTATTAATAACATTTGTGGTATTTAAATAATAACATTCATGTTTTGAATTAATACTATCTGTTGCATTTTCGAATTTTATTTAGGAGTCATTTGGAAAAAATAAAAAGAACATTGATGCAAAAAAATACCTCCACACACTGGGACACACTACGATGCCTGATCATGAGAGGAAGCAGGTATGAAAATTGTTTATAAGTTTTCTTTATGACTTACACTTTCTTTTTTTCCTCAATTATTTAATAGTTTGCTAAAGTTTTCATATAACTTTAGTTTTCAATGTCATTGTAGAGGCAAATACAAAATATTGAAGGACGTGTGCCTCGAGCAAAACTGTTTTGCTCGAGTAGACGGAAAAAGGATGAAAGTGCCGTCAACGAAGCGACTCAGCAGTAGATTGTAAGTTTTAATATGTTGAATTTATATTTTAATATCTATTTTTTAACTTAATGATATATTTATATTTGTAACAGGCTGCTTTAGAGGACCTCGATGCCCAAGAACTAGACAATTTTGGGCCAACAGATCACTTGCATCAGGTGTTGTTAGAGGAGCATTCTGGCAGAGTACGCTGCCAACCTAGGATAGCCCCGACGAGGTATTGGCCCTCCTCGGGTACGAGATGTAGTGCCACCGAGCTGCAGCAAGTTAGGGAACAGGTAGAACAGGCTGATAAAAGGTCCACAGAGACATCATAATAGTTTTCTAGGGCAAACCGTGTGTTTATGAAATTTATTGAAGTTCTACATCCAACACTTCCAGCAGAGGCCATCCCAGCTTTTGATGAATATATGTCGTCGATAAGTTCTATATATATTTCACTAGGTGGAAGTTCTAGTGGTGGTCAGGACGATGTCTAGCTTGACGATGATGATGGCGAGGAGTCTGATACGGAAGAGGAGGGAGAGGAGGAGGGTCAGGCGGGTGGCGAGGGCGAGGAAGAGGGCGAGGGTGAGGAGGAGGGCACTGAGGAGGGAGAGGACGATGATGGGGACAAGGATGAGGGTGATGATGATGGTGATGATGGTGATAGTGATGTGGGACAAATTGATCCATTACATTTTTGACTAATATTACAGAGATTTGATATTTAATCTATTCTAGTTGTTGGTTTCATCTAGACTCGTAGTATAGTATTGGAGTTGAGTTATTTTTATATATTATCTGTTTTTATGGATGTTTTTGTCTTTTAGTGGTTGTGTGTTTGGGAACCCCCCTCCTTCCTGGACCCTGGACAACCCCCCACCATCCTCCTTGGACCCCATACACCCCCCCGAATAGCCCCGGACAGCCCCCCCACCCTCCTCCCTGGACCCCGGACAGCCCCCCAGACAGCCCCCACCCTCTTCCTTGGACCCCGGACAACCCCCCAAACACCCCCGGATATCCCCCCGAACAGCCCCCCGGACAGCCCCCCACCCTCCACCCTGGACCCCAGACATCCCCCCAGACAACCCCCCAGTCAACCCCCCGGATAGCCCCCCACCCTCTTCCTTGGACCCCGGACAACCCCCCGAACACCCCCCAGACAGCCCCCCGAACAGCCCCCCGGACAGCCCCCCCACCCTCCTCCCTGGACCCCGGACAGCCCCCCGGACAGCCCCC
This sequence comes from Viscum album, assembly GCA_963277665.1. NCBI lineage: Eukaryota > Viridiplantae > Streptophyta > Magnoliopsida > Santalales > Viscaceae > Viscum > Viscum album. Next base: position 385,246,497 of record OY728120.1, on the reverse strand, counting down.
CAGATAGCACCCCATACATCCCCCACCCTCCTCCTTGGACCCCGAACAACCCCCTGAACACCCCCTAGACAACCCCCCCGCACAGCCCCCCCACCCTCCTCCTTGGTCCCCGGACAGCCCCCTGGACACCCACCAGACAGCCCCCCGGACAGCCCCACCGGACACCCCCCACCCTCCTTGTTTTCATTTAATACTAGAAAATCTATAATCTGTATTTTATTTATTTTCATCATGATAATCAATGTAAATCACATTTACACATCTAATCAATATCATAGATTCTTGGTATGTTATAAAAGAGATGTATTCATTGGGCATGACATTGTTAGCTCCGAAATGTTTCATATCATGATAAACTAAAATCTAATCCATACTAATAGTGATATAAAAATATTTTATATGAATGTCCAAAAGATTTTAAGTAAATACCATTCCACTAATAGACACATGAGGATTCTCATAAAATGGACAACATTTTAAGTACATACGAGAAACCAACCAAACACATTCAGTTTTCACTGAAACTTTATGAGAACGATCCATGGGTCATATGTGATGTGTACAAATCAACCCCGCCTCAATCTGAGATGCGGTGTGGCCGACACCACTCAAAGTGTCTATCTTCTGTTTCAAAAGGACATCATTTTAATTGAAAAACATTTACTGGCATACGGAAAACTGACCAAACACATTCAGATTGTGTCGATACTTTAGAAAAACGATCCATGGGTCATATGTGATGTGTATGAGTCAACCCCGCCTCAATCCGAGGTGCGGTGTGGCCGCCGGCACTCAAAGTGTCTGTCTTTTGTTTCAAAAGGACATCATTTTAAGTGAAAGACATCAAATGGCATATGGAAAACCGACCAAACGCATTCAGATTGTGTCGATAATTTAGAACAATGATCCATGGGTCATATGTGACGTTTAGGAGTGAACTCCACCTTAATCTGAGGCATGGTGTGGCCGTAATCACTCTAAGGGGATCTCTTTTGTTTAAAATGGACAACATTTTCAGTACATACGGAAAACTAACCAAATGCATTTGGTTTCCATTGAAACTTTAGGAGAACAATTCATGGGTCATATGTGACATGTATGAATCAACCCCGCCTCAATATGAGATGCGGTGTGGCCGAAACCACTCAAAGTGTCTGCCTTTTGTTTCAAAAGGATGTCATTTTAATTGAAAAACATCAACTGGCATACAGATAACTGACCAAACGCATTCGGATTGTGTCGATACTTTAGCACAACGATCCATGGGTCATATGTGACGTGTACGAGTAAACCCCACCTCAATCCGAGGTGCGGTGTGGCCGCCACCACTCAAAGTGTCTATCTGTTGTTTCAAAAGGACGTCATTTTAAGTGTAAAACATCAACTGGCATACGGAAAACCGACCAAATGCATTCATATTGTGTCTATAATTTAGCACAACGATCCATGGGTCATATGTGATGTGTACGAGTCAACCCCTACTTAATCTGAGGTGCGGTGTGGCCACCACTACTCAAAGTGTCTATCTTTTGTTTAAAATGGACACCATTTCAAGTATATACCGAAAACCGACCAAATGCATTCAGTTTCCATTTAAACATTAGGAGAACAATTCATGGGTCATATGTGACATGTATGAATCAACCCCGCCTCAATATGAGACACAGTGTGGCCAACACCACTCAATGTGTCTGTCTTTTGTTTCAAAAGGACGTCATTTTAATTGAAAAACATGAACTGGCATACAGAAAACCAACCAAACACATTCGAATTTTGTCGATACTTTAGAAAAACGATCCATGGGTAATATGTGATGTGTACGAGTCAACCCCGCCTCAATACGAGGTGCGGTGTGGCCGACACCATTCACAATATCTCTCTTTTGTGTAAAATGGACAGGATTATAAGTGAAAAGAACAACTGACATACGCAAAACCGACCAAACGTATTTGAAATGTGTTGATGCTTTAGGACAACGATCCATGGATCATATGTGACGTGTATGAGTCATCTCCACCTTAATCTGAGGCACAGTGTGGTTAAAATCACTCTAAGTGGCTCTCTTTTGTTTAAAATGGACAACATTTTAAGTAAATACGGAAAACCGACCAAATGCATTCAGTTTCCATTGAAACTTTAGAAGATCGATCCATGGGTCATATGTGACCTGTATGAGCAAACTCGGGCTCAATCTGAGTCACGATGTGGCTGGAATCAGTCTAAGTGTCTCTCTTTTGTTTAAAATGGACACCATTTTATGTATATACGGAAAACCGACCAACTGCATTTGGTTTCCATTGAAACTTTAGGAGAACTATCCATGGGTCATATGTGACGTGTACGAACCAACCCCACCTCAATATGAGACGCGGTGTGGCCGACACCACTCAAAGTGTCTGTCTTTTGTTTCAAAAGGATGTCATTTTAATTAAAAAACATAAACTGGAATTCGGAAAACCGAGCAAACGCTTTAGGAATATGTTGATACTTTAGGACAATGGTCGATGGTTAATTTGTGATTTGTACGAGTTAACCTCGCCTAAATTCGAGGCACGGTGTGGCGGGACCACTCCTTGTGTATGTATTTTGTTTAAAATGGACAGGATTATAAGTGAAAAGAACAACTGACATACAGAAAACTGACCAAATGCATTCAAAATGTGTTGATTCTTTAGGAAAAAGATCCATGGGTCATATGTGACGTGTACGAGTCAACCTCTCCTTAATCTGAGGCACGGTGTGGCCAGAATCACTCTAAGTGGCTCTCTTTTGTTTAAAATGGGCAACATTTTAAGTACATACGAAAAACTGACCAAACAGATTCAGATTGTGTTGATACTTTAGAACAACGATCCATGGGTTATATGTGACGTGTACGAGTCAACCCCACCTCAATCCGAGGCGCGGTGTGTCCGACACCATTCATAGTGTCTCTATTTTGTTTAAAATGGACAGGATTATAAGTGAAAAGATCAACTGGCATACGAAAAACTGACCAAACGCATTCGAAATGTATTGATTCTTTAGGACAACGATCCATGGGTCATATGTGATGTGTAAGAGTCAACCCCACCTCAATCCAAGGCGTGGTGTGGCCGACACCATTCACATTGTCTCTCTTTTGTTTAAAATGGACAGGATTATAAGTGAAAAGAACAACTGACATTCGAAAAGCTGACCAAACGCATTTGGATTATGTTGATGCTTTAGGTAAAAGATCCGTGGGTCATATGTGATGTGTACGAGTCAACCTGGTCTCAATTTAAGGCACGTTGTGGCCTGGATCACTCTAAGTGGCTCCCTTTTGTTTAAAATGGACAACATTTTAAGTATATATGGAAAACCGACCAAACGCATTCGGATTGTGTCGATAATTTAGAAAAACGATCCATGGGTCATATGTGATGTGTATGAGTCAACCCCGCCTCAATCTGAGGCGCGGTGTGGTCGCCACCACTCAAAGTGTCTATCTTTTGTTTCAAAAGGACGTCATTTTAAGTGAAAAACATCAACCGTAAAATGGAAAACCGACCAAACGCATTCGGATTATGTCGATACTTTAGAACAACGATTCATGGGTCATATATGACATGTACGAGTCAACCCTGCTTCAATCCGAGGCATGTTGTGGCCGACACCACTCTAACTGTGTCTATTTTGTTTAAAATGGACAAGATTATAAGTGAAAAGAACAACTGACATACGCAAAACCGACCAAACGTATTTGAAATGTGTTGATGATTTAGGAAAACGATCCATGGGTCATATGTGATGTGTACGAGTCTACCACTCCTTAATCTGAGTCACGGTGTGGCCGGAATCAGTCTAAGTGTCTCTCTTTTGTATAAAATGGACAACATTTTAAGTACATATGGAAAACTGACCAAACGCATTCGGTTGACATTGAAACTTTAGGAGAACGATCCATGGGTCATATGTGACATGTAAAAATCAACCCCGCCTCAATATAAGATGTGGTGTGGCCGGAACCACTCAAAGTGTCCGTCTTTTGTTTCAAAAGGACATCATTTTAATTGAAAAACATCAACTGGCATACGGAAAACTGACCAAACGCATTCAGATTGTGTCGATACTTTAGCACAATGATCCATGGGTCATATGTGACTTGTACGAGTCAACCCCACCTCAATCCGAGGCGCGAGGTGTGCGGTATCACTCCAGGTGTATGTATTTTGTTTAAAATGAACATCATTTCAGGTAAAAATATACGGTATACCAAAAACCGATCAAATTATGAATTGACTTCCGAATTCCACATATAATTTTCTTCTAAATTTTAAATTGAATTCTAAATGAATTATTTATGTTTATAATTACGTTATGAATTCTAATTTAATTATGGATGTGTATAGCTCCAGGATTCATTATATGTTAAATGTGTATGAATTTGTTCTCTATATGTATGTGTTAGTTGGTTATTTCATGTACAATAAGTGTATATGTATGTCTTAGTTTATTGCAGGTACAATAATTGGATTGAAAATGGGAGGGAATGCACAAAATGAGGCCTGCTGTCCAAATTGCAGACCTGCTATGCAAATTTCAGGTTGCTGTGAAATTTTCACAGCATAGGCTATTCCAACGGTTTCGAACCATTGGCATAGCATCTCTGGTGCTTTTTTTTTTTACCAACGGTTCACTAAACCGTTGGCAAAAAAATTTGGGAAAAACTATCCCAACGGTTTGGCAGAACCGTTGGGATAGGTTAGATTTCCCCCACTCTATACTAACGGTTCATAGTAAACCGTTGGGAAAAGCTTTCCCAACGGCTTACTTCCCTATGGTTTGCAGAACCGTTGGTATAACATATACCAATGGTTCTACAGCCTTTCCCAATGGTTCAGAACCGTTGGAAAATGCTGAATTTCTAATAGTGTTGGTGAGTTGGTCGACGATCACCCAAATCGAGTCTTGACCCCTGGATGTACATGGAATTCCTATCACAAAGTCCATGGATATCTCATCCCACTTCCACTCTGGTAACTCTAAAGGCTGAACCAAGCCTGCTGGTACCTGGTGCTCTGCCTTCACTTGCTGACAAGTGAGGCACCAAGAGACAAACTCTAAAACTCACTTCTTCATTCCTAGCCACCAGTGCTGTCGTTGGAGATTGTGGTACATTTTTTCCACTCCTGGATATACCTCTAGAGGGGATGTGTGAAACTCTATAAACACTTCCTCCTGAAGTTACACTGGCACCATAGTACGTCCTTTGAAGAGAATGACATGCTCCCACCTTCTGAAAATCCATCAGGTGCCTGCCCTGTGGATATCTGAGCACGTCGTGTCTCGCAGTCAACGTCTGTACACTGCCCTTCCCCAACTCACATAAGGAGTGGGGGTGTGACTGAAAGAGACTGAAGGAAGGCTGCTTCATCTCTATCCACAAAGGATATCTGTAAAGTAGCCAACTGCTCTGTAGCCTCACCTAGCAGCTGTATACCAGACCTCATACTGAGTGCATCTGCAACAATGTTCTCCTTCCCAAAAGTATAGAATATCTCGAAGTCATAGTCCTGGAGAAACTCAAGCCAACGTCGCTATCTCAGGTTCAAGTCCTTTTGAGAGAAGATATACCTGAGACTCTTGTGATCATAGTACACGGTAAAACACTCTCCCATTAGATAGTGTTTCCACATCTTCAAGGTGAAGACCACTGTTGCTAACTCCAGATCATGGATAGCGTAGTTCTTCTCATGTTGTCTTAGCTACCGAGAACCATACGCGATCACTGCTCTCTCTTACATCAGGACACACCCGAGTCTGGTCCCTGATGCGTCGCTGTAGAATACATACCCTATGCCTTCCTCTGGAAGCCTCAAGATGGTGGCACTAGTCAGCCACTACCTTATCTCTTGAAATCTCTACTGGTATCTCTCTGACCACACTAAGGGTTGACACTTCTTTGTTAAGGTTGATAGTGGTGCTACAACTCTAGAGAAATCTGTCACAAACCTTCAGTAGTACCCAGCCAAACCCAAGAAACTCCATACCTCTGTCACACACCTGGTTGGCTCCCAAGAAAGTACCGCGTCAATATTCGCTGGATCCACTATGACTCCAGCCTTTGAGATGACATGTCCCTAGAAGTGAACCTATCAGATCCAAAACTGGCACTTAGAGTGATTACCATAAAGCTGGTGCTCTCAGAGTGTGTCCGGTACTACTTGAAAATGGTAGGCATGCTCCTCCTCAGTAGTTGAGTGGATCATAATTTCATCAATGAAGACTATGACAAAGCGATCGAGGTATGGATAGAATATCATGTTCATGAGTCCCATGAACACTACTGGAGAATTGGTTATGCAGAATGGCATAACCAAGAACTGATAATGGCCATAGTGACCCCTGAAGGCCTTCTTCTGCACATCCTCATCTCAAACTCTGAGCTAGTGATAGCCTAATCTGAGGTCTATCTTCGAGTACCACCGTGCTCCCTTCAACTGATCAAAGAGGTCGTCAATCATTGGGAGTGAGTAATTCTTCTGCACGGTCAACTAGTTTAGGTGATGGTAGTCGACACAAAGCCTTAAGCTCCCATCCGCCTTCTTGGCGAACAGAATCGAGGCTGCCTAGGGAGAAACACTAATATGGATGAATCCATTTACCTGCAAGTCCCCTAGCTATACCACAACTCGTGAAGCTCCGCGGGAGCCATCTGATACACTGGTGTAGATATCGGTGCCATCCCAAGGTACAAGTCAATGTATAAGTCCACATCTATGCGAAAAGGTAGTCCTGGGACATCATCAGTGAAAATATTTGTGTACTGGTCCACCACTATAGGATAAGTCGGACTCTCCACATAAACTGCTCTGAGGGTAAGGCAAGCCAACTGATGAGTGATCGGCTATACCGTCTTCTGAGTAAGTCCTTCCTATCCTGCAAAGGCTCCCTTCTTTCCAGTGAAGGTAAAACTAGTCCCATCTATGCAGATACACCACACTTTGCGCCTAATACAGTCGATTTGAGCATGGACTGTAGATAACCAGTCTATACCCAAGATGATGTCATAAGGCCTCGATGCCGCTACTAGGAGATCCTAGCAGAAGGTCTCACATCCTAGAGTAAGCTCACACTGCCGGCAGCAATGCGTAATCATCGAATCTGGTCCCGTAGGAGTCTCTAGCTGTAAGGAATGAGCTAACGACTCCATCGGAATCTCCGAGCTCCTAATGAGGGCAGTGGCAATGAAAGAGTGACTGAAAACTGTGTCTATAAGAACTGCATCTATTGTGGAGTAGATACAGATCGTACCTAGAATCATCTCCGGAGCGCCATGATCGTATGCCTCAACTGCCTGGAGCTGATCTCTTCCCTGTCCACCTGATCCCTGTAGTAGGGGTGGAACTCCTGGTGGTGGTGGTGGTAACACCTCGTAACATTGTCCACCACCAGTTGCATGACCATCTCCTCTTCCACGTCGGCCTGTGCCCTGCAGATCACCTCGATCGAACCTCTGACTCTGCCTGGGAGGTCCCTCAACTGTCTGCTGATCATCTGAATGGCGGGTCAGAAAATCACAAGCCAAGTGACCCTGCCCGCCACATGTGAAACACTGCCTATTCCTCGAATGACTGGCTCTATCTCGTGTGCCTCGCACAATCAAACCCCAGTCCTGAGGTCATCCACCGGATGGTCTGGTCCGCTTAGACCTCTGCGACATCTTTCTTCTTCTAGCTACTGAAGACTCCGATACGTGATTCCCAATGGAAGGTCTCGCTACTTAGTACTTCTCAGCAAGGAAACTTTCCACTAATAGGGCTCACTCTAACACCCCCTCCTGCGTCAGGATGCTGAGGGAGATCATCGAAGCCCGAATCTATCTTCTGAGCCCCTGCTCGAAGGTCCAGGCCCTGAATAATGGGTCCCACACTATATCTGTGGAGTAGCACGAGAGGTCAGTGAACCTCATTGAGTACTGTGCCACCGTCATGCTACCATGTTGTAGATTAATTATCTCCTGTATCTGCACTACATATAGGGTGGCTGGGAAAACCTCCACCCGAAACAGGATCTTGAAGTCTGCCCAGAGTAGTGTCACCTCGTCATGCACCTGGATCATTAGGCTCCACCATCTAGCTGCTGCTTCCTGAAGAAGACTCACGATAAGGATCGCCATAAGGTCGGTTGGTGTCCGTACCAGTTTGAATACTCTCACCAGAACCTCTAGCCAATCCTCAGAGCTTGTGGGTTCGTCTCGCCCCTGTACCTGGGTGGCCTCTGGTGCTGGAACTCATGCAACATGCTCAGGTGGTGTGCACTCTCTGCTTTTGGGGCTGGTGGCATCGGTGGCCCAATGGGTAGTGGGACCACTGGTGCCTCCACTGTGATAGGGCCCTACACCGAGGCCTCATCGCTCGATGGGCTACCATCTCGTACAAAGCCTGGAACCCTGACCGACTGTCTGCGCAGAGGAATCCTATAAAGAAGCAGGTGTGCCATGGTCAAAAATTTATACCTGATGAGCTGACTCAAAGAGATCACAATGAAAACTCTTCAGAACACACATACAATCAGTGTTTTCATGCACTGGGTCGGAAATCAGAAGTCAGGGTCCTAGTGTATGGATACATCGTCCGTCGGACCAACACTGGACTCCCTAAACTAAAAACAACACTCACTACACTTAACACTACTACTTCATAGAAAAGACCAGAGTCCTAAGTTATGCAATATAACTGACTCCTCTGATACCAATTTGTCACGACCCGTCCCCCGGGGCTTGTGCCTTGACTACCCCTAGCCCGCCTTCTGTAGGCCAGGGGCTGGTGACCATCACCAAATGCATAAATACCTAGACTGGGAATGAATTTACTTTATAACTTTAAAACACACAAAACATAACACACATATGGATACAAAATACTAAGTAAAATTATATAACAAGAGAGTTCTGAAAAGTAAAGGGGCCAGAAATACAAGCCCAACTGTAAAGTACAAGTACAACTGAAAAGGACAAAACATCTGGAAGGTGAAAAGCAGCTCCTGGATCATCCACTAGGAAATCATACCTGAAGGGTAGGTACAGATAGCCTCCAAAGCACCCCACGTCTGTCCATCTCCTCCTTGTACCATCACACCGTGTGGTCCAGATCCGGGTACCGTCCAGTTCTAGTACACTCAGCCTCGGTCAGCGCTGTCCATCGTCTGCATCTAACAAAACGAGGTGTGGGCTTAGCCCATGCAGGGGTGAGTATAACGATACTCAGTAGGGACCCCGAGACCCTCATGGTCTCTCAAAATCCACCAAGGATAAACCATATAGTATGAAATGAACTGATAACCCCACTTAGGTGTATGGCCATACATATACCTAAGTGATCAAGTAATCCGTCTCAATCATGAGGACAACAAAAAAGTTACTGACTCAGCTCACATAGGTAAACAACACACATAGAGTGTTATAGATGATTAGATGTAACCACTAAATCATCTATTCTGTCAAACCCACATAGGATCCAGGAATATAAATCAAAACTGTCGAACCCACACATGATCCTGGAACAGTCGTCAGTGCTGTCGAACCCACACAGGATCTAAGAATAGTAGTTGGAGATCTCGAACCCACACAGGATCAAGGAATATTTGTCAGTACTATTGAACCTACAAAGGATCCAGGAACAATAGTCGGAGCTGTCAAACCCACACAGGATCTAGGAACAGTCGTCAGAGCGTAGCCAGCCACAGGGTTCCGCACAAAGCATGCTTGATTCTGGGAGGGTCCGATCCTTAATCCAATTTTCTAAACATCAACTAAAAAAAATCCCCATGTTTATGTATCCAAAATATCCATCTTTACAAAAGGAACCCAATGCGATAGATGGTGCGTCAATCAGACGCTCGGTCTGAGAGTTATTAGCATTTTCATTCCGAGGGCCCGGTTGGATTTACGTTCGATCCAACCTGGATATACCCCAATAGTGTCCAAACCTCGAGTGGGGTATACCAAAAGAACCATCTCCTTCCAAGGTTTCCGTCACCACAGACGGGTCATCCTTAGGATGCCTGTAGCTCAAGTTACGGGAAAAAGAATGGAAATATGTAAAACAGGTCTGGGTTCGGTCCGGCCCAGTCGGACCGACCTGGCCTGACCCGTGTTCGGACTAGGGTCCGACCCGGCCCGTGAGGGCGGTTTGACCCGTAGGGGTGGCTAGACCCGCGCTGGGTCCGGCCCGTGCTGGGTCTGACCTGCGTTGGGTCCGGCCTGCACTGGGTCCATACCGTGTGAGGCCCGTGATTGGCGACCATGGGGTCCACCCTAGATGCATCCAGGGGGAGGCCACGCCCCTTGATCCTGAACGGATTAGCCGTTCGGGGGAGTCAAACCGGCGCCACGTGGCACCGGTCCATGTCACACAGGACCCAGCGAAGGGTCCCACTCCTTCCAACTAGCCGAGCGGCCAACCACCTCCTACGCGGCGCGGTTACAGATAATCCTTCTATAGAAATCATTCCATTGGACATGGAATTACTCGATTAAGTGGTTTTATCTATCCAGGATTTCCCCCAAAAATGGGAAATGAAATTTGATAATTCCTCCCGAAATCTAGTAGGGAATATAATTAAATAACCCAAACCCAACCTAATCAGTTTGGGATACATACTTATCTATATATCCATGATAATTATACCTTATTCCTTTTTTAGAAGTCTTCACTAAAAATGAGGTAGAATACCAATACCTCATTTAAAGTTTAGAATTCACACTACAAATACGAATAACCCACATGAATTTTAAAGGTGATTTAGAGTTTGTGATCTAGTAGATCAATGGTGACTGTGACATTTAAAAGGAGAAGGTGATTCCACTACCTGACTATGTATAAGGGTTTATGGAAGAATTCCCCCTAGAACCAAAACTAACTCATGGACCATGCTCACAAAATGAAAAAGTAGATACATTAGATAATATGGATACAACCTTGTAAGATATAGAATGGGGAAAAACATCATTATTACACATCACATAAGGGCATATTAATTCATCATTAATGACATGAAAAATATAAATGAGAATAATTCCATCCCTGAACTAGATAATTATTTAAATAGATGGATATCATCCATAGTGAACTATCACTAATGTCAGATTCTACCATTATATAGAGTAAGAAAATAGAAAATATAATGAAGGTTAGTTAATTTTACTCTTTATTATGATTGAAATTCTTAAAATGTCCTCTATGAATAAGGGTTTTATGGAATTCTCCTCAGATTCATTGAAGGAGGGTAAACTGTAGCTATTATATTGTAATTCTATGTTGGTGAATGTGGTTATTATCAGTTAGGGATCAATATTTTTGTCACGACCCGCCCTCGGGGTCCGTGCCGTGACTACCCCAAGCCCGCCTTCCATAGGCCAGGGGCTGGCGACTAGCACCAAGGCGTAAATCCCAGTAAAAAGGGAAGGCATTGCCTTTGTAAAGTAAACAAAAAACACAGAGTAAGCAAGCGGAAAGTAAACACTAAGCAAAAGCAGAGTACAACTGAAAGTGCGGAAAAGTAAAAGGGCCAGTATACAAACCCAAACTGAAAGTAAAGTACAACTCGAAAGGGAAAACAGCAACTGAAAAGTAAAAGCCGCTACACCGAGCTGTCCACTGGAAATCCCACCTGAAGGGTGGGTACAGATAGCTCCACTGCTCCACGGGTCCCGCCGTCCGCTCCGAGCACGTCCCGCCCAGTGGTCCACCTCCAGGTACCGTCCTGCTCTGCAAGCCTCAGCTAAGATCAACGCTGTCCGTCGTCTGCAACCAACACAACGTAGTGCGGGCAAAGCCCGTGCAGGGGTGAGTATAAGCTACTCAGTAGGGACCCCGAGACCCCTGAAGGTCTCTCAAAATCCAAAAAGGATAAACCACGAAGAAAGGTACAATCACGAAGTAACAACCGACACTGCTTAGGTATATGCCCATACATATACCTAAGTCATCAATTTCAAATACGCTCCAACCTCCGAGCCCAAGTACAACTCAGTCCACACAGGAAATTAAACGTATTCCACACAGGAAAGAAAAACGTAATCCACACAGGATAGCACAACACAATCCACACAGGAAAGCAACAGGATTCAGCTCACACAGGTATACTTCTTCGAAAGACGATAAAGATGATATCTGATCCATCTAAGTCGTCAGACCCACGAAGGATCGATAGGTAACTAACCCCCACAAAAGACCCACACAGGATCGGGCCCACGTAGGACCTGTAGGCGCTGGTTCGCACAGGACCGCTGAGCGCAAAGACCCACACAGGATCGGACCCACACAGGATTGGGCCCACACAGGACCTGTAGCACTGATCCACGTAGGATTGCTGAGTGCTGAAGTCGTCGTCGTCGAATCCACACAGGATCTCTGTACTGTCGTCGTCGCAGTCACAGTAGCAGTAGCAGTAGCAGTAGTAGTCACAGTAACAGTCGCAACCAACACTAGGGTTCCCGCACACAGCAAGCTCGTATAGGAGGGTCCGCTCCACGAGCCGAGAGGCTGATACATCAACTGTCACAAAGTCCAGAGTTGATGTATCCAAAAGTTCCGTATCGTCAACAGGAACTCAACGCAACAGACGACGCGTCGATCAGACGCCCGGTCTGAGAGTTATTGGCATTTTCGTCCCCGGGGCCCGGTTGGTTTTTAAGGCAAAACCAACCCGACCGTACTCCACCTGCGTCCAAACCTCGGGCGGAGTATTCCAAAAGATCCGTCTCACTAAGAGGAACACAACAAAGCTGACAGCACGTCAATCGGACGTCCGTAGCTCAAGATATGAGCGTTTCCGCTCCGAAGGCCCGGTTGGTTTCGTGAACGAACCAACCCGTCTGAACTCAAAGTTTTCCGAAACTTTGAGTGTGATATACCGAAACGACAGTCTCGATCCAAGGATCGCGTTGCCGCAGACGGTTCGTCAATCGGAGGTCCGTGGCTCAAGTTATGGCCAAAAGACCGAATCCGTCTCGAAAATGGGGGGTCCGGGTCCGGGCCGACCCGGCCCAGCCGGCCGGCTGCGCGGCAGCCTGGCGCCACACGGAGGCAGCGCGCGGGGGGGGGGGGGGGGGGGGGGGGGGGGCAAGGCCCCCCGCTTCTTCAAATTGGCGGCGCGGCATAGCCGCGCCTTTTTTCCAATCAACGGCCCCCCTCCTGGGGGCCCGCTTTGAGGAGGAACCAGGGGGCCGCCTGCCCCCCCTCAAGGAAACCGCCCCCCTCAATTAAATGGGGGGGGGGTTAGAGCTGGCCGGGGGAATTAAATTCCCCCGGCCTTTGACCTTCCGGCCGACCATCTGCCGGCCGGTTTTTCTTCAACAGGACCAGAATACCGGTCCCCTTTCCGGCTTCCGACGCCGGCGGCCCGGCCGCCGGTCTTCTCGTCCCGCCGCGGCCCGGAACCGGCCGCGGTGTTCGTCTTACGGCGCGGTGCGACGGTACCGCGCCCCTCCGTCGCGCCTTTGATTCCCTTCGACGCGGCGCGACGGCGTCGCGTTCTTGATGATTCTTCCATGGCGCGGCGCGACGACGCCGCGCAATAAAATCGGGCGAATAACCGCGTGGTGCGACGGCACCACGCCACCTTGTTTCATCAGCAATATAAAACATCAAGAACGAAGGAGGGGGTTCGGCCGTGTTCATGCGGTCCGGACCCCTCACGTTATACAATAACACATATTTAAAATCCTCACGTTATTCATGCTAGAACCACGAACAAGGATAAATAAATAAACAATTAACAACAACCCCTACCTTGGGTATAGGTTCGAAGATTTGTCAACGTCCCGCGGAAGACAACGTCGCGGAGGTCGGGCGTCGCGGTAATCGTTCGTCAAATCTGATGACGAAGAGGTACGTCCGAAGAGGTACGTCGTTGGAGAATCTTCATATGCCGACGAAGGGAGTCCGAGGAGGAAGCGGCGTTCACTTTCGTTGACACTGAAGACGAAGAAGAGAGGAGCGGCGTTCTTCGTCGGAGCTTGAGCGTTCTTCGTCAAAGCTTGAGCGTTCTTCGTCAAAGTTTGAAGAAGAAAGAAAAGCTCTCAAACCTCTCAAGATGGCTAAACAAAACTAACCAAATAAAATAAGCTAAGAGCTTATTTTATTAACTCAACCAAACCTTTTTGAATTTCAAAGGTTTGAAAAAGTTAAACAACTCAACCTAATTAATAATCTAAGTTGTCAAAACATTTAAAGAGGGGTTAAAGGGAGTTTTGAGAGAAGTTGAAAAGTTGGGTTTCGTGTGGGCCCCACCACACTTAATCCTCCCAAGGGAGGTTAAGTGGATGTGGGTCCCACCTTTAACTCCCTTTGGGAGAAGTTAACTAACATAAAAATAAAATAAAAAGTGTTCCACATTTTTATTCAATTTTTTATAATTCTCCCAAAAATTAACTTTCGTCCCGCAATAAACGCAACTTCGGAAAAGGTCTCCTTAAGAGAATATCGGCGTTGCGAGTTCATCGGTGTCCTCGGATTTCAATTCCGAGCACCGGATCAAAAGTTAGAAATTCCCGCTCGTTCGTTCACTGAACGTGCCCGAGCCAAACTTCGGAAATTGATTCCGGGCACTCCGGGCCTCGGAATCAGGTGCAGTCTGAAACCGCGCTCTTGTAAAATTCCAAAGAAAATTAAGAAAAAATTTCCCTTGAATTTTACGGGTCTTTACATTACTCCCACCTCAGGGCTTTACGTCCCCATAAAGATACATCAAAAACTAGGGAAACAAATGAGGGTACTGAGCACGCATCTGAGCCTCCCGCTCCCATGTGCTCTCCTGGAGATTCCCGTGCTTCCATCTGATGCGCAGAAGAGGAATCGATCGCCCATGTAGGACCCGCTCCCGTCGATCCTCTATCTCCACTGGGACCTCCGTAAAAGTCGCCCCATCATCAACGTCAAGCTCCCCATGGTCAATGATGTGCATCGGGTCGTGCACGTATCTCCTCAGCTGAGACACGTGGAAGACGTCGTGCACCCGGTGCAACTGAGGTGGTAGAGCCAGGCGATAAGCCACCTCACCAATCTTGCTGAGGACCTGGAAGGGTCCGATGAAGCGCGAAGATAACTTGCCGCCTCGGACAAATCTCTGAATACCACATCGAGGTGAGACCCACAAGAAGACGTGGTCGCCATCCTCGAACTCCAGTGGCCTCCGCCTCCTGTCAGCATATGACTTCTGCCGGCTCTGAGCTGTCCTCATCCACTCCTGGATGACCTGGACCTTCTCTATCGTGGCCTGGACCATCTCTGGTCCCACCAGTGCTGACTCCCCAGGGTCTGTCCAGCACAAAGGAGATCTACAAGGTCGGCCGTACAACGCCTCATACGGTGCCATCCCGATGGTGGAGTGGTAGCTGTTGTTGTACGCAAACTCCACCAAGGGTAGGTGGTCCTCCCAGCTATGACCAAAGTCGAGGACACATGCGCGGAGCATGTCCTCGAGAGTTTGAATGGTCCTCTCCGTCTGACCATCCGTCTGAGGGTGAAAGGCTGTGCTCAGATGTAGCTGCGTCCCGAACGCCTCCTGTAACCCCTTCCAAAGTCGGGAATTAAAGCGAGCATCTCGATCGGAGACGATAGATGATGGCACGCCGTGGAGCCGCACAATCTCCTGAACGTAGAGACGTCCCAAGCTCTCCACTGAGCCCTGCTCTCTGATGGGTAAGAAGTGTGCCGACTTGGTGAGTCGGTCAACAATCACCCAGATGGAGTTGTGACCTCTGGAAGTGCGTGGAAGTCCATAGATATGCCGTCCCACTTCCACTCCGGAACCTCCAAGGGCTGTACCAAGCCTGCTGGTACCTGATGCTCTGCCTTCACCTGCTGGCAGGTGAGGCATCGAGAAACGAACTCTGCTACAGCCTTCTTCATGCCCGACCACCAGTGCTGTCGTCTGAGGTCCTGGTACATCTTCGCCACTCCAGGATGTACCGCCAAAGGAGAAGTGTGAAACTCTCTCAGCACTTCATATCGCAAAGCGACTGGTACCATGGTACGTCCTCTGAAAAGGATGTCGTGCTCTGATCCAAGGGAGAAACCATAAGGTGCCTGTCCCGAGGATATCTGTGCTCGCCGTGTCTCACAGTCAGCGTCCTCACGCTGTGCCTCTCTGACCGGCTGCAGTAGTGGAGGGGTGACTGTGAGAGACTGGAGGAAGGCTGCTCCATCTCTATCTACGAAGGATATCTGTAAAGAGGCAAGCTACTCCGTCGCCTCCTCAAGTAGCTGAATGCCCGTCCTCCTGCTGAGGGCATCGGCTACTACATTCCCCTTCCCAGGAGTATAGACTATCTCAAAGTCATAGTCCTGGAGGAACTCGAGCCATCACCGCTATCTCAGGTTCAGGTCCTTCTGCGAGAAGATATACCTGAGACTCTGATGATCGGAAAAGACTGTAAAACGCTCGCCCATCAGATAGTGTCGCCAAGTCTTCAGAGCGAAGACCACTGCTGCTAACTCCAGGTCATGGGTAGCGTAGTTCTGCTCATGCGGCCTCAACTGACGTGATCCATAGGCGATCACTGCCTGCTCCTGCATTAGAACACATCCGAGTCTGGTCCCTGATGCATCGCAGTAAACTACGTACCCTACTCCCTCCTCGGGAAACCTCAAGACAGGTGCGGTGGTCAATCTCTGCCTCAGTTCTTGGAAGCTCTGCTGACATATGTCTGACCACACGAAGGGTTTCCCCTTCTTCTTCAATGCTGTGAGTGGTGCCGCAACTCTATAGAAGTCTGGCACGAATCTCCGATAGTATCCTGCTAGTCCCAAGAAACTCCGAACCTCAGTCACGCTCCTGGGTGGCTCCCATGCTAACACATCCTCGATCTTCACAGGATCCACTGCAACTCCCGCCTCAGAGATAACGTGTCCCAAGAAGTGAACCTCACGTATCCAGAACTGGCACTTCAAGAGCTTACTATAAAGCTGGTGCTCTCGGAGTGTGTCTAGTATAACTCGCAAGTGATAGGCGTGCTCCTCCTCAGTCGTAGAGTAAATCAGAATGTTGTCGATGAAAACCACGACAAACCGATGAAGGTATGGCTGAAAGATCCTATTCATGAGAGACATGAACACTGCTGGAGCATTGGTTACACCGAAAGGCATAACCAAGAACTCATAGTGGCTATACCGACATCTGAAGGCCGTCTTCTGCACATCCTCGTCTCTGACTCTGAGCTGATGATAGCCTGACCTGAGGTCTATCTTCGAGAACCACCGTGCTCCCTTGAGCTGATCAAAGAGGTCATCAATCCTCGGTAGTGGATACTTGTTCCTCACTGTCACCTGGTTCAGGCGACGATAGTCAACACAAAGTCGCAAGCTCTCGTCCGCCTTTTTGGCGAACAATATCAGGGAAGCCCAGGGTGAAACACTGGGTCGGATGAACCCCTTGCCCTGCAAGTCCTCTAACTGTACTCGTAGCTCTAGAAGCTCGGCGGGGGCCATCCGATATGCTGGAGTGGATATCGGGGCTGTCCCGGGGTACAAGTCAATATAAAAGTCTACCTCTCTACGAGGAGGTAGCCCTGGAACGTCGTCAGGAAAAACGTCCGCAAACTGATCCACCACTGCAGGAAAACCAGGACTCCGCATGTCAACTGATCCAAGGATGAGGCTAGCCAACTGATGAGTGATGGGCTGTCCTCTCCTCCGCGGAAGTCCATCCTGTGCTGCTAAGGCTCCCTTCTCGCCGGTGAAGGTGAACCTGCTCCCGTCGGTGCGTACACATCGCACCTTGCGCCTAAAACAGTCAATCTGCGCATGGACCGTAGATAGCCAATCCATGCCCAAGATGACGTCGTAAGGCCTCGACGCTGCTACAAGAAGATCCCAGCCGAATATCTCACCTCCTAGAGTAATCTCACACTTCCGGCACCAGTGCGTAATCGTCGAGTCTGCTCCCGTAGGAGTCTCTAGTCGTAAGGATCGAGCCAACGGCTCTGTCGGAATCTCCGAGCTCCGAACAAGGGCAGCGGCTATGAAAGAGTGACTCGCTCCTATGTCTATAAGTACTGCAGCAAGGGTGGAATAGACACAGATAGTACCTCGAATCATCTCGGGTGCGCCGTGGTCGTAGGCCTCTGCTGCCTAGAGCTGTGCCTGTCTCTGCCCGCCAGCTCCCTGTGGTCAGGGTGGACCTCCTGGTGGTGGTGGTGGCAGAGCCTCAAAGCGTCGCCCACCACCTGCTGCTCGGCCAGCTCCTCTGCCTAGTCCGCCTCCTCCCTGCAGACTGCCACGGTCGACCCTCTGCCTCTGCCTCGGTGGTCCCTCAACCGTCTGCTGCTCCTCAGCACGTCGGGTCGGCCAGTCACGAGCCATGTGGCCCTGCCCGCCGCACGAGTAGCACCGTCTGCCTCTCGAAAGACTGGCTCCTCGCTGTGTGCCCTGCACTACTGAGCCAGTGCCCTGAGGTCGTCTGCTCGAAGGTCTGGTCTGTCTGGACCCCTGAGTCATCCGTCGACTGCCTGCTGCAGATGACTCTGCCACGTGCCGCCCTGCGGTGGGTCGCTGCGCTGGTGTAGACTCAGCAAGGAAGCTCTCGATCAGAAGGGCCCGCTCCAGTACTCCTGTCTGAGTCAGTATGCTGAGGGAGATCAGCGATGCCCTGATCTCGTGTCTCAAACCCTGCTCGAAGGTCCGGGCCCAGAAGAATGGGTCCCGTACCATGTCGGTCGAGTAGTGCGAGAGATCAGTAAATCTCGCCGAGTACTGAGCGACCGTCATGCTGCCCTGCCGCAGCTGAAGAAGCTCCTGGATACGCACCGCACGAAGGGTGGCTGGGATGAACTCCGAGCAGAAGAGGCTCTCAAAGTCCGTCCAAAGTAGAGATGCCTCATCGTGCAGCTGGAGCATCAAGCTCCACCATCGTCCTGCTGCTGCGTGTAGTAGGCTCGCAGCGAGGATCACCATGAGGTCTGCTGGTGTCCTCACTAGCCTAAACACACGTACCACTGCCTCCAGCCAGTCCTCGGCTGCCTGGGGATCCGTCTCCCCACGAAACCTGGGTGGTCGCTGGCGCTGAAACTCATGCAGTGCGCTGAGGCGACGTGCATCGTCAGCGGCTGGCACTGGAAGCATCGGGGGCTCGACGGGTAGTGCTACCGCCGGTGTCACTGCTGACAAAGGGCCCTGCACCGAGGCCTCGTCGCTCGGTGGGCTTTCGTCACGCTCGACTCTCGAAACCCTACCTGGCTGCCGTCGTGGGGCCATCCTGAAAAGGAAACAGGTGCGCCACGGTCAGAACAGTATACCTGGTGAGCTGATATAAGTAATCACAAAGAAAACTTGAAACACACACGCAATCAATGTTTTCGTGCATTAAGTCGGAAATCAGAAGTCAGGGTCCTGGTGTACGGATACGTCGGCCGCCGCACCAACACTGGACTCCCTGTACTGATAACTACACTTAATACGCTAAACATTATTGCATCACAAAGAAAAGATCAGAGTTCACGGTAGAACCGAACTCCTCTGATACCAATTTGTCACGACCCGCCCTCGGGGTCCATGTCGTGACTACCCCAAGCCCGCCTTCCATAGGCCAGGGGCTGGCGACTAGCACCAAGGCGTAAATCCCGGTAAAAAGGGAAGGCATTGCCTTTGTAAAGTAAACAAACACCACAGGGTAAGCAAGCGGAAAGTAAACACTAAGAAAAAGCAGAGTACAACTGAAAGTGCGGAAAAGTAAAAGGGCCAGTATACAAACCCAAAATGGAAGTAAAGTACAACTCGAAAGGGAAAACAGCAACTGAAAAGTAAAAGCCGCTACACCGAGCTGTCCACTGGAAATCCCACCTGAAGGGTGGGTACAGATAGCTCCACTGCTCCACGGGTCCCGCCGTCCGCTCCGAGCACGTCCCGCCCAGTGGTCCACCTCCAGGTACCATCCTGCTCTGCAAGCCTCAGCTAAGATCAACGCTGTCCGTCGTCTGCAACCAACACAACGTAGTGCGGGAAAAGCCTGTGCAGGGGTGAGTATAAGCTACTCAGTAGGGACCCCGAGACCCCTGAAGGTCTCTCAAAATCCACAAAGGATAAACCACGAAGAAAGGTACAATCACGAAGTAACAACCGACACTGCTTAGGTATATGCCCATACATATACCTAAGTCATCAATTTCAAATACGCTCCAACCTCCGAGCCCAAGTACAAATTAGTCCACACAGGAAAGTAAACGTATTCCACACAGGAAAGCAAAACGTAATCCACACAAGATAGCACAACACAATCCACACAGGAAAGCAACAGGATTCAACTCACACAGGTATACTTCTTCGAAAGACGATAAAGATGATCTCTAATCCATCTAAGTCGTCGGACCCACGAAGGATCGATAGGTAACTAACCCCCGCAAAATACCCACACAGGATCAGGCCCACGTAGGACCTGTAGGCGCTGGTTCACACAAGACCGCTGAGCGCAAAGACCCACACAGGATCGGACCCACACAGGATCGGGCCCACACAGGACCTGTAGCACTGATCCACGTAGGATCGCTGAGTGATGAAGTCGTCGTCGTCGAATCCACACAGGATCTCTGTACTGTCTTCGTCGCAGTCACAGTAGCAGTAGCAGTAGCAGTAGTAGTCACAGTAACAGTCGCAGCCAGCACTAGGGTTCCCGCACACAGCAAGCTCGTATAGGAGGGTCCGCTCCACGAGCCGAAAGGCTGATACATCAACTGTCACAAAGTCCAGAGTTGATGTATCCAAAAGTTTCGTATCGTCAACAGGAACTCAACGCAACAGACGACGCGTCGATCGGACGCCCGGTCTGAGAGTTATTGGCATTTTCGTCCCCGGGGCCCGGTTGGTTTTTAAGGAAAAACCAACCCGACCGTACTCCACCTGCGTCCAAACCTCGAGCAGAGTATGCCAAAAGATCCGTCTCACTAAGAGGAACACAACAAAGCTGACGACACGTCAATCGGACGTCCGTAGCTCAAGATATGAGCGTTTCCGCTCCGAAGGCCCGGTTGGTTTCGTGAACGAACCAACCCGGCCGAACTCAAAGTATTCTGAAACTTTGAGTGCGATATACCGAAACGACCATCTCGATCCAAGGATCGCGTTGCCGCAGACGGTTCGTCAATCGGAGGTCCGTGGCTCAAGTTATGGCCAAAAGACCGAATCCGTCTCGAAAATGGGGGGTCCGGGTCCGGGCCGACCCGGCCCGGCCGGCCGGCGGCGCGGCGGCCTGGCGCCGCACGGAGGCAGCGCGCGGGGGGGGGGGGGGGGGGGGGGCAAGGCCCCCCGCTTCTTCAAATTGGCGGCGCGGCATAACCGCGCCTTTTTGCCAATCAACGGCCCCCCTCCTGGGGGCCCGCTTTGAGGAGGAACCAGGGGGCCGCCTGCCCCCCCTCAAGGAAACCGCCCCCCCTCAATTAAATGGGGGGGGGGGGGGGTTTAGAGCTGGCCGGGGGAATTAAATTCCCCCGGCCTTTGACCTTCCGGCCGGCCATCTGCCGATCGGTTTTTCTTCAACGGGACCGGAATACCGGTCCCCTTTCCGGCTTCCGACGCCGGCGGCCCGGCCGCCAGTCTTCTCGTCCCGCCGCGGCCCAGAACCGGCCGCGGTGTTCGTCGTCCGGCGCGGTGCGACGGCACCGCGCCCCTCCGCCGCGCCTTTGATTCCCTTCGACGCGGCGCGACGGCGCCGCGCAATAAAATCGGGCGAATAACCGCGTGGTGCGACGACACCACGCCACCTTGTTTCATCCGTAATATAAAACATCAAGAACGAAGGAGGGGGTTCGGCCATGTTCATGCGGTCCGGCCCCCTCACGTTAAACAATAACACATATTTAAAATCCTCACGTTAGTCATGCTAGAACCACGAACAAGGATAAATAAATAAACAATTAACAACCACCCCTACCTTGGGTATAGGTTCGAAGATTTGTCAACGTCCCGCGGAAGACAACGTCGCGGAGGTCGGGCGTCGCGGTAATCGTTCGTCAAATCCGATGACGAAGAGGTACGTCCGAAGAGGTACATCGTTGGCGAATCTCCGTATTCCGAAGAAGAGAGTCCGAGGAGGAAGCGGCGTTCCCTTTCGTTGACACCGAAGACGAAGAAGAGAGGAGCGGCGTTCTTCGTCGGAGCTTGAGCGTTCTTCGTCAAAGCTTGAGCGTTCTTCATCAAAGTTTGAAAAAGAAAGAAAAGCTCTCAAACCTCTCAAGATGGCTAAACAAAACTAACCAAATAAAATAAGCTAAGAGCTTATTTTATTAACTCAACCAAACCTTTTTGAATTTCAAAGGTTTGAAAAAGTTAAACAACTCAACCTAATTAATAAGCTAAGTTGTCAAAACATTTAAAGAGGGGTTAAAGGGAGTTTTGAGAGAAGTTGAAAAGTTGGGTTTCGTGTGGGCCCCACCACACTTAATCCTCCCAAGGGAGGTTAAGTGGATGTGGGTCCCACCTTTAACTCCCTTTGGGAGAAGTTAAATAACATAAAAATAAAATAAAAAGTGTTCCACATTTTTATTCAATTTTTCATAATTCTCCCAAAAATTAACTTTCGTCCCGCAATAAACGCAACTTCGGAAAAGGTCTCCTTAAGAGAATATCGTCGTTGCGAGTTCATCGGTGTCCTCAGATTTCAATTCCGAGCACCGGATCAAAAGTTAGAAATTCCCGCTCGTTCGTTCACTGAACGTACCCGAGCCAAACTTCGGAAATTGATTCCGGGCACTCCGGGCCTCGGAATCAGGTGCCGTCTGAAACCGCGCTCTTGTAAAATTCCAAAGAAAATTAAGAAAAAATTTCCCTTGAATTTTACGGGTCTTTACAATTTTCCATAAAATCATAAGGTTGTGGTATTTTTGGCCTTCAATTATATAGGATTTTATAGAATTCACCAAAAAATTTAATGACTTTCAAATATATTATAAACTCATTCATAAACCCCCATAATTGATGTATACTAGTAAATATTCATAGTTGTTTTCTATTTGGGTAATAGATTTCATGGATCCATATCCACAAACAACATCTAAGTAGTTTAAGTATATCCTTACTACCACCAAATTCTTTTCCAAGTCAGCTAAGGCTATATCCATTAATGAAGTTTGAAAAAAGGCAATCATCAATTTTGTGAAGATAAAAATAATTTATGGATTTTGTGTCCCTTATACAATACTGATGGATAATGGAACCAAATTATGCTCTTCCAAATTGAAAAGTTTGTATCAATAATATGAAATTAAATCTGACCACTCATCCCACTACCATGTAGTGGAAAATTGATTGATAGAGGATTTCAATAAAACTCAATCAAAAATACTCTAGAAAATGGTAAAAAAGACAATAAATCATAGTCTAACTAAGTTATTCATGTTTTTGGGATTATTATACCACAACCTACACTTCCACATGGGAAAAATGGTATTCACTTATCTATGGTACAAAAGTAGTTTTAGCTATTGTAGTCCAACTACCTTCACTTTTCACTTCCATTTGTGAATAGTTTTATATTGATGAGTAATTGCAGAAGTATTTGGATGATTTAGAATAGATCATTGATTGAAGATTTTATATCTTATACAATTTGGAGGTTCACTATAACTGATTAGTTCATTCCTTTAATAAGAAATTTCCCCTCCGTTCATTCATCCAAGGAGATTTGGTTCAGTTCTAAGGACCCAGATGATACCTAGGAAAAAACATAAAAAACTAGAACCAATATAAGAGGGACCTTTTTTCATTAATAAGTTATAAAACAATGGTTTATATTCACTGATCATTATGGAAAAGGACTACATTAAACATCCCATCAATCACATATTTTTAAAAAGATACTTTGTGTAAACTGTATCTATCTCAGTTGCATGATTTGAAACTATAGGACACCACCATTATCATATGTTTTTAAAATGTATGATGTCATGATTTGAGAATAATGACCTTAAACTTTTTGAAAACCCCTTGTCAAAGATATGTTACCTTATATTGCAGTAACCATTCATCAACGTAGTATGATGCAAAACTGTGTGTCCAATGTCCCCACAACATGATGATAAACTATGTGGACAATATCTTGGTTTAATGATGTAAAAATATATAAAAAAATCTCCCCAACCAAGTAACAAATACAATGGTGTCCATTGGAAACAATCCTAGGATTATTATTAATAAAATATATGTAATTTTCTAAATTCCATCATGTTTCTCGCACCATGTATAACTCATGTAAGTTGATAAGAATGAGATCATTATTCCAATTTTCATTATTATTCTATGTTAGGAAACATTTTTTCCATCACTACTTTTAACTACTTAGAGTGGTCTCCCATGTATGGCTTTCCCTATTCATTGCATGAGAGAAAGATCTATGAAAGAAATTTCCAAATAACTACCTATGGATTGGTTCTCATTATGATGAGATACATCGTGAAATTAGGATCCCTCATCCAAGACCCATAAAAAAATAAAATTACCTCACCTTGTCTCAATAATTAGTTATACCTTTCTTACTGGGCATGGAAAAGATGAACTACACTTCATATGTGGATTAGAACCCTGTGAAAAAAAAACATCAAAGTCCTAAAACATGTCCTTAATTTTCACAAAACCCATGTCACTACCACATGACATTAAAATATTATATGGAAGTCCATGCTACATTAATCTAAACTGCTTCGGGGATCCCATTTCCTTTTGGCCTATCTCAATATTTATAAGAGAAAGATATATATACATATATAGGGAATTTTAAAAAACTAAATATGTATTTATTCTCATTTAGATTATATATGTAGTGGCACTAAGATCCCTTATCCCAGGTCC
Organism: Viscum album; assembly: GCA_963277665.1. Classification (NCBI taxonomy): domain Eukaryota; kingdom Viridiplantae; phylum Streptophyta; class Magnoliopsida; order Santalales; family Viscaceae; genus Viscum; species Viscum album. Next base: position 385,221,694 of record OY728120.1, on the reverse strand, counting down.
AACCATAGAATAAAAAGATTCCATTCTCCCTACATATGAATTTTATCTATGTAAGGAGTTACTTATAGAGAACTAAAAATGGATTGATTCTAATTCTAGAATGATATATAGTGATTCTTGAATCCCTTATTATAGTACCATACATGAAGTATAATACAAATGTCTCCCTCTCATACATATGAGTTAGATCTATAAAGGGGACTTATTTATAATAACTACATGTGTTTAGGTTCTCACTACAAAAAGATAAATAGTGACATCTGGATCCCAAATCCTAGGACTAGTCATGAGAAAAAATAAATCCCATTTTCCATGAATATGAGCTAGGTCTATGTAGGGAAACCCTTACGAGATACATGTGGTGTTTAGTCATTGTATCTTAATAATATCAAAATCACACTTTCATAATGATATCAGGTCTAAAATATTCCATCATTACCTATGTATATCTTATTTTAACAAACTAAACTTCATTTCATGATATAAATAGATCATGAAAAACCTTACATGGCTATTGGTAATATGAGAATCCAACTCCAAAGATCACCTCTACTATGACAATTCATAGTATTCCCCTAAATAACTTTATAATAAGAAACACCAAATTGGGAATCATAAAAAATTGGCACAAAATATATAACATCTTAAAATAGTTGATCATGGTCCCAACCAAGATTTCAATCATATGTTCTCTCTATTTAACAAAATACCTCATGGAAGAACATATTGAGGCCCTATTAATACATCAATAGTTTGAATTTGAGGTTACTACAGATGAAGTATATCCTAAAGAGACCGATTCCATGGATTGTCATACTGTCATCTCTTTCAGAGAGTAGTGAAAAAGCTATTATAAAGGGGCACATATAACCTTTGTATGTCTATGGATTGATAGATTATATCAACATACAATAAGACTTAATTGACAATGTATCAAAAATAAACCTCATTATGGTTTTAATGCTTCATCAGTTGGGTTACAACAAACCCTATTTGTCTCCTTCTACTTTAAAACTTTAGGTATTACAATAGTGATAAAAAGACCACTTAGCTAAATTATAATCAGATATCAATTTATGGATATCATATATGACTATAAATTCTTGGTTTCATAATAGGATATATATTTCAATGTCCTATTATAGAGCCCTTGGTTTCATCAACATGCTGTAGTTCCCTCATCATACCATCAATGTCTCAAAGACTATTTTAATTGAAAAAATTTGGCATTTCTTAGTGATAAGGCTCCATTTGAATCCTAAGAGTCCCAATACTTCGACACATTGTTCTACCAGAGAGATGGAAACAACCCATTATTTTTGATGCCCCTTTTTCATAGCTTTGATTTTTTTGAAATGGCCCTGAATAACCCATTTAAGTAGATTATCAATGAATATGTATTTCCTATCAATCAAATTGAAGACATAAGTTTATATTTGGATATTTTTTGTCAAATCTCAAGATATATGTCACGTTAGAAAAACCCAATAACATGGAAAAAGATATTGATATATTTTATAGTGGAAACACCCCAAATGAATATTCCCTCTCTTTGTCTATGGAATTTCAAAAAAAATACATGTCATTAGTCGAATCATAAGATACTCTCATGTCTCCAATTGGGAGTTGAAATATCCCTAATTTATCTTCTGAATGTTAGGATATTGATTCTTCTTCTATCTTTGATGAATCCCCTTCATCAACCATTCCTCATTAGATTCATGAGGAGGAATAAAATGAAGAGGATCTAGATACTCTAATCTAGTTTTTGAGTATGGTGTCTCCAAAACTATTGATGAGCTCCAAAAAATAAAATTAGGTACAAATGAAGATTCACAATCCACACTGATTAGTGTGGAAATGAATTCCAAATAACAAGATCCGTGTACTTATTTTATGAAGTATCACTGAGATGTGTTCACCTATAATTATAAAGAAATTTCATTCCTCGATCCCATTATAGCTACCGGTAATTTTCTCATTCTAGAAGAATATAATGGTTGCAAGAAGGAATCTATAAAAATGCAACAAACTAATGATACTAAGGTTAAATTTGAAGATGAAAATATTATAAAATACCAATTTATTTACAAGGTCCAATACCTAAAATGAATCACTAATATTTTCCTAGTAAATATATAGAATTATAAGATTATATTTTTCATCAACCTCAAAGATCTCAATTGAAATTGTCCAAAAGATGATTTCCTAGTCCCAATTTCAGAACTTTTGATCACTGAAACCATCAGGTATCAAGACCTCTTCTTTTTGGTTGGATATTCAAGATAAAACTAAATATAAATGGATCCTAAATATAAATATGTCAATAAATTCAGGTTAACCATAGGAATATACTACTATCTGGTCACTCCTTTCAGTTTGAAGAACACTAGAGCCTCATATTAGTGCACCATGTACAATATTTTCAAAACCTTATTAGGGAAGACCATTGAATGCTATGTTGGAAATTTGGTGGTTAAATCACAGTAATTATTTGATCATATTATAGATTTATATACTATTTTCACCAATCTATGACAATATATATTGATGATGAACCCCATAAAATCCACTTTCTGGGCCACCTCAATAATGTTCCTAAAAATTATAGTATTCCACCATGGCATCGAAGTTCATCCTGAAAACACCAAGGCTATCCTTGAAATTTCCCCTCCTAGAAACCTCAAAGATCTATAAGGTCTTTAGGGACGCATCACATATATCTAATAATTTACAAAATTATTGTAGAAATTTTTTTATCATTTACTCCAAATCTATTTTTTATATTTTCTAAAATCCACTTTAATGCTAAGTGGTAATCGTACATCAAAAGGTTAAAAAACTTCCCCACATTATAAAAATTGCACCACATTCCAACATCCCGCCTTCATCTGAAGCAAAGCACATAGAGTTTTCAAATTAAAATAAAAAAAAAACTGGTTGTCAGACCACATGTCAACCATAATAATTATCAAAGATCCAAGAGCCACCTTGATTCACATAACACCTCCATTAGAGTCAGCGTCAAATCCATTATCCAATCACCTCTATCATCATCTATTCTCGGAACCACCATCATCATCATCGCCAGAGATTCCATCACCATTGTCACAATTTTACCCTTTACCCAAATATTGATGAAATAGGTTACCTATTAGTGGATTGATGATTGTTAAGAAGATTTATATATTCTCAAGAAATAAATTTTGATTCCACTAGTAGTAAATTTCCCCATTTATGGAAAACTGCTTATTTTATATGAAACAAATTTAGAGTGATCACTAGGTTCTTTACTGAAACAAAAGAATGAGGTAGTAAATGAGAATAATCTCTATTATATCAACAGAACCATTCTTAATACTAATACTTGATAATAGTATATTGAGAAAAATTTAATAGCATTAATATTTTCAGTACATAAATTGAGGCACTTCTTATAGAACCATGAGATCCACTTAGTCTCTCAAAATTACCCATTAAATCATATCCTCAATCGTCCCATGTTTTCTAGACACTTAGAATGGTTTACAATTATTTTATTGAAGTTTGAAATTGGGTTCATTCTAAAAAATTCAATAAAGTAAAATTCTATAATATATTTTCTTACAGAGAATCCTTCTATAGAAATCATTCCATTGGACATGGAATTACTCGATTAAGTGGTTTTATCGATCCAGGATTTCCCCCAAAAATGGGAAATGTAATTTGATAATTCCTCCCAAAATCTAGTAGGGAATATAATTAAAGAACCCAAACCCAACCTAATCAGTTTGGGATACATACTTATCTATATATCCATGATAATTATACCTTATTCCTTTTTTAGAAGTCTTCACTAAAAATGAGGTAGAATACCAATACCTCATTTAAAGTTTAGAATTCACACTAAAAATACAAATAACCCACATGAATTTTAAAGGTGATTTAGAGTTTGTGATCAAGTAGATCAATGGTGACTGTGACATTTAAAAGGAGAAGGTGATTCCACTATCTGACTATGTATAAGGGTTTATGGAAGAATTCCCCTAGAACCAAAACTAACTCATGGACCATGCTCACAAAATGAAAAAGTAGATACATTAGATAATATGGATACAACCTTGTAAGATATAGAATGGGAAAAAAAACATCATTATTACACATCGCATAAGGGCATATTAATTCATCATTAATGACATGAAAAATATAAATGAGAATAATTCCATCCCAGAACAAGATAATTATTTAAATAGATGGATATCATCCATAGTGAACTATCACTAATGTCAGATTCTTCCATTATATAGAGTAATAAAATAGAAAATCTAATGAAGGTTAGTTAATTTTACTCTTTATGATGATTGAAATTCTTAAAATGTCCTCTATGAATAAGGGTTTTATGGAATTCTCCTCAGATTCATTGAAGGAGGGGAAACTATAGCTATTATATTGTAATTCTATGTTAGTGGATGTGGTTATTATCAGTTAGGGATTAATATTTTCCATAAAATCATAAGGTTGTGGTATTTTTGGCCTTCAATGATATAGGATTTTATAGAATTCACCAAAAAATTTAATGACTTTCAAATATATTCTAAACTCATTCATAAACCCCCATAATTGATGTATACTAGTAAATATTCATAGTTGTTTTCTATTTGGGTAATAGATTTCATGGATCCATATCCACGAACAACATCTAAGTAGTATAAGTATATCCTTACTACCACCAAATTCTCTTCCAATTCAGCTAAGGCTATATCCATTAATGAACTTTGAAAAAAGGCAATCATCAATTTTGGGAAGATAAAAATAATTTATGGATTTTGTGTCCCTTATACAATACTGATGGATAATGGAACCAACTTATTCTCTTCCAAATTGAAAAGTTTGTATCAATAATATGAAATTAAATCTGACCACTCATCCCACTACCATGTAGTGGAAAATTGATTGATAGAGGATTTCAATAAAACTCAATCAAATATACTCTAGAAAATGGTAAAAAAGAAAATAAATCATATCCTAACTAACTTATTCATGTTTTTGGGATTATTATACCACAACCCACACTTCCACATGGGAAAAATGGTATTCACTTATCTATGGTACAAAAGTAGTTTTAGCTATTGAAGTCTAACTACCTTCACTTTTCACTTCCATTTGTGAATAGTTTTATATTGATGAGTAATTGCAGAAGTATTTGGATGAGTTAGAATAGATCATTGATTGAAGATTTTATATATTATACAATTTGGAGGTTCACTATAACTGATTAGTTCATTACTTTAATAAGAAATTTCCCCTCCATTCATTCATCCAAGGATATTTGGTTCCGTTCTAAGGACCCTGATGATACCTAGGAGAAAAAATAAAAAACTAGAACCAATATAAGAGGGACCTTTTTTCATTCATAAGTTATACAACAATGGTTCATATTCACTGATCATCATGGAAAAGGACTACATTAAACATCCCACCAATTACATATTTTTAAAAAGATACTTTGTGTAAACTCTATCTATCTCAGTTGCATGATTTGAAACTATAGGACACCATCATTATCATATGTTTTCAAAATGTATGATGTCATGATTTGAGAATAATGACCTTAAACTTTTTGAAAACCCCTTGTCAAAGATATGTTACATTATATTGCAGTAACCATTCATCAACATAGTATGATTCAAAACTGTGTGTCCAATGTCCCCACATTATGATGATAAACTATGTGGACAATATCTTGGTTTAATGATGTAAAACTATATAAAAAAATCTCCCCAACCAAGTAACAAATACAATGGTGTCAATCGGAAACAATCCTAGGATTATTCTTAATACAATCTATGTAATTTTCTAAATTCCATCATGTTTCTCGCACCATGTATAATTCATGTATGTTGATAAGAATGAGATCATTATTCCAATTTTCATGATTATGCTATGTTAGGAAACATTTGTTCCATCCTTCACTACTTTTAACTACTTAGAGTGGTCTCCCATGTATGGCCTTCCCTATTCATTGCATGAGAGAAAGATCTATGAAAGAAATTTCCAAATAAATACCTATGGATTGATTCTCATTATGATGAGATACATCGTGAAATTAGGATCCCTCATCCAAGACCCATAAAAAAATAAAATTACCTCACCTTGTCTCAATAATTAGTTATACCTTTCTTACTGGGCATGGAAAAGATGAACTACACTTCATATGTGGGTTAGAACCTTGTGAAACAAAACATCAAAGTCCTAAAACATGTCCTTAATTTTCACAAAACCCATGTCACTACCACATGACATTAGAATATTATATGGAAGTCCATGCTACATTAATCTAAACTGCTTCGGGGATCCCATTTCCTTTTGGCCTATCTCAATATTTATAAGAGAAAGATATATATACATATATAGGGAATTTTAAAAAACTAAATATGTATTTATTCTCATTCAGATGATATATGTAGTGGCACTAAGATCCCTTATCCCAGGTCCAACCATAGAATAAAAAGATTCCATTCTCCCTACATATGAATTTTATCTATGTAAGGAGTTACTTATAGAGAACTAAAAATGGATTTATTATAATTCTAGAATGATATATAGTGATTCTTGAATCCCTTATTATAGTACCATACATGAAGTATAATACAAATGTCTCCCTCTCATACATATGAGTTAGATCTATAAAGGGGACTTATTTCTAATAACTACATGTGTTTAGGTTCTCACTACAAAAAGATAAATAGTGACATCTGGATCCCAAATCCTAGGACTAGTCATGAGAAAAAATAAATCCCATTTTCCATTAATATGAGCTAGGTCTATGTAGGGAAACCCTTATGAGATACATGTGGTGTTTAGTCATTGTATCTTAATAATATCAAAATCACACTTTCATAATGATATCAGGTCTAAAATATTCCATCATTACCTATGTATATCTTATTTTAACAAACTAAACTTCATTTCATGATATAAATAGATCATGAAAAACCTTACATGGCTATTGGTAATATGAGAATCCAACTCCAAAGATCACCTCTACTATGACAATTCATAGTATTCCCCTAATATGGCTCTACATATGAATCCCTCCCAATATGGACTATTATCCAGAGGAATTTACAACCTCAAAAGTAAATCCTCATGTCTCTATATGAATTTATAGAACCATAATGGAAGTCAATAATAAAATATGGTCCATGGTTATGCCTTATGTGCCTGTTCTATACCACCTTTTCATATCTGGGATCCCCAAGCCATGATTTACAATGTTTCTCCCCATGTTCAAGAAGGTGTTGGAGAATCCTCAACATAAAATCTGTAATTTAGGTTATTATTACCATTTAATTGTTCTAATAACTACAACCTTAAACTACGAGTGTAACTATATGGGAATAGTTCTATACATCACCTTCTATCGTAAGTATTCTTTCCATGTATAGTGATGTAGTTACTAAGGTGTTTGAATCTCTTCCTGAAGAATCATATTCTCCTTGAAAATACTTAATATTTATGATGTATGATTCATCTCCATCCAAACCATGAGTTGATCAGTCCTATTAGTTCTCCATCTCATAGAAAAATTGGCAATATTAATGGTCTAAGTGTGGTGATGATGAGCCTATCCTTACTACTTTCCATTCACTATGAATGATATTAGTTTTTATCTATGAGTAATTTATTTTATACTCCCACTATCTTCCACATGAATTCCATATTCTATCCCTATATTGAGTTCAATGATTTCTAACCTACTCCCACCAGTCCCTGTTGAATGGGAAAAAAATTAGTTTTTTCCAATATTAATGGTTATTCTATTCCTGCCAGTGTCAATTTTAAATTAAATCATACATTCATGGATTATTATTTAAACATTACATAATCAAATTATTATATTAAGTTTAGTACCATCGATATTATGCACTTGTGTATTTTACCTTGTTTTAGAAGAAAAACCATTGGTCAATGTTATACAACCTTAAACTACAGCAACCATTGGTCAAATCTATAAAACCTTAAACTAAAACTATACTTGTATGAAATACATGACCTTAATTTTACTAAGGACATACCCATATAAATCAATATAATGAAATCCCATAAATTTAATTGTTGAAAAAAATTAATTTATACACTTGATAGACACTGAAATTACACAATATAATAAAAATAGTGAAACTAAAATTGAAAAAGAACAAATCCTGTTAGGTAAAAAACCCATAAAGGGTGGTCTAATAAAAGGAAAAAATATTTCCCACTAATTATTCTCCATAGCAGTATTCGTAAAAATCAAGGGAAAAGAAATTTAAGGCACAAGGCTTGTGGGGACTACTATACATACCTAGCATCAGTCAAGTTATGCTCGCTAGGAACTCTAGCCTAAGAAAAAGATAAATCATTATTATGTTCCTGATAGTTTGGATCAGATACTTTCATAAATATTAATAAAGTTTTATATAATATCATCAATCCAAATGGACCAAATACAGTGTTAAGGTGATGAAAAATTATACATGTAACTATATGTGTGACACATCAAGGAGAAGATCATTTTGAATCAAGCATTCAAAAATTATGAGTTACATCATTATTCATATTTTAGTGATAAAATTATTCAATATGTATTGATATTACTTTAAAAAACATTTCTTATTGAGATAAAAGACTAATAACTAAGAATAACCAATTTTTTAGTTATTCTTGAAAAGATAAAAAAAGAGGAGCATCAACAATCTAGAGTCCCTCCTTGGCTGACATCATTACAAAGGATAAATCAATAAAAAGAAAAAAAAACAATAAACATTGATCATTTTCTCCTAAAAAATCATCCAAAAACCAATGATATGTATTTAGGGACTTCTTAAGGTTTTTTATTTGGTCATCCTTCACTTACTCCAATGGGTGTGTTTGTTCAACATAATCATTTATCCATTATATTTTTATTCTGATGGCCTCAAGCCTAGTGTTTTTCAATGTTAAATGAGATGTCACTCTTTCAAAATGATCCTAATATTCCCATAGTAATATATTATTCATATCTATCAAATCATGATGTTTCACTTCCTCATCAACCAAATGATGTAGCTCCACAACAACATCTTCCAGAGATTGGATGTGATATTTAGAAATATCAAATTTCATGAGGTTATGTTCTTGGGCTCCCAGATCATCTCAAGACATGATAACTTGACGGATGGGAGAATTTAAGAATCAGTAATCAAAATTTTCTCTACAAAGTCCATGGAATAGTTGATGAATACTTTCCACTTTATTAATAATCTTCAACAAATAAGGTTCTATGATGATAGGACAAACATGACACCAAGCCCATTTTATGACCACATGAATTTCGATTACAACATTGGGATCCAGAAAATGTTTAGTATATTTTAGAGATATATAGTTCAAAATTAAGTTCACTTTGGTTGGGGTTTATATAACTAGTAATACAGGTACAAATAGACCCTTTGTTTCTTTTTCCTGACCGACATCAGTAACTGGGCCAATAGGGGTGATCCTGATTAATGAATTGACTTCCACTTTTATAGTAAGACCAATATTGGAAACATAATAATCATATTTTATCAAAAACACCAGGTATTTTCCACTCTCCTTATGACAAGGATTTGAAGATGAAAATTCTCCACAATTTTTTTGATGTTTTTCTCCGTGACTATCCATCTCAAAAATGGGTTCCAAGAGGATTAAAGATGTGGGACTCTTAAAAATCAATGGATTATTTACCCATTGAATAGGATCCCCTAATATTATATCCATATAAAACACCACCAATTATTTGGTATAATCCCATGAAAAGTTAGTCAGTGAACTAATGGATGGATGTATGATTTTCATGCCGGTATCCTCATGCATAAAAATTAAATAGAATTGATAGAGGATAGATGGATTCCACTCTCTCTTAATCCTAATAAGAGGTAAGAAAGTTTCATGTTTCAAACATCCAAACATCCATGAATACATATATGGGGTGTAAGGTTCACAAATTATTATTCCATATATTCTAGAGGTTATAATCCCATAAAGAAATTAGATGTTGTAAGAACATTCTTCTAGGGTGTCCCCACTATCATCTGAAACTGTTCTAGAAGGTACAATATGAGGAATGAATGTAAATTCAAGGGGATTCCACAACACTGTAATGGAGTCATCAACATATATGGATATTGGGTGATCAACATCAATATTGAGAATCTTTGGGTGAAAGTTAGAATTAATATTTATTAGAGTATTTTAATATTAATACCATTATAAGTGTTTCACCATCGAACCATATAAAAATTCAAATGGTCTACTAAGTCTATGTAGAGACATTATTTCTTGAATGTGACCCTAAAACCTATAAATCAATTCAAGGGTGGGTAAAACCATGCTAATTGGAAGTCCTTGTGCTAATGTATCTTCCATCATCAAGGTTCCAATCCTAAAAACTGAATGAGAATAATGGGATAGGAAAATACATCCTATTAGGAATATGGTGAGAAATACCTCTAGATCAAGATATGAGGTAATATATGATAAGATCTTGCGGCCTGATGTGGTGTATTTACATGCTTCCAGGGAAGCCAAGTATGACCCCTAAAACTATCAAGACTATTGAGTAGGGTGGGTCCTAGTGAAGCAAACCTTTTTCCTTTCCTCATTAGGTCAGATGAATAATTTCATCTAGTCATTAAACATAATAATTGAATGGGTGTGTGGAGATTTTCTGAATGAATTCTCTATTGTAATTAATAATTCTCTCCCAAGTGGAGAAATATATATGTTATCCACCCAGGTGTTATCCATATGTATGAAATCATCTCACATCCCCTAATTATTGGGATTTCTCCCAATTTATAGATATCTCAATGATAATCCTTACTTCATCGTGTGGTAGGGGGAATGTGTTGGTGTTTAAACACAAATGGTTGATCAGATCGGGTAAGATCCTAGTTTGTGGATACATCATAAATTTGGAAATATATACATCTTGTTATAAACAAAGGACTTCTAGTCACCTAGGAAATTATATATATCTCTAATACACTATGAAATCCCTATCCTATTCATCAACTAATCTCTAACCAGACCAAAAATCCCACTTTTAACTCCATCATTTATTGGGATTATCATATAAAAGTTTAAAATTTTATGGGTAGTGTAGAGTTGTAGGTTGTAGGGGAATATCAAGGCTATCCAAGCTATCATGATTATATGAATATCCATTCAAAATGAATACATTTTTTTGACTCAACTATTTTATTATATATCCTTTAGTAGAGATGTTTTCCTGAACATAGTTTTAGGAAACCAAAAACTAAGAATATGAAAATATTTAACTAGATATCAAAATTGTATTGTCTTGTTGAAAACCAAAATAGAAAAAGGCAGTGAGTCAGATAATTGATAGTTCTGAAAATCGGGTGAAAAACTTTTCTTAATGATCCCATCTTGAGGTATAATATGGTATAGAGGTCCAGTCTCAATATTTTCCATAACATCCATTCACCTCTAAACTATAGTTATCAAATAATATAAATTCATTATCTCATAATTCACTACCTCTACTAACAATAAAAATATATTAATTATGAAAATCCAAGGAATATAATAATATATTGGAAATTTGAAAAATTCAAAACTTCCTCATAGAACAATGTGCGCTATGTTGGCAACATGGAACCCATGATATGTGAGATAAAAAATACCATGAAAAATGAGATAAAACTTAAAAGAATTAAAAATATATTACTAAATCCCAAGTATGTGAACCTATATTGGTTTTCAAAGGAGAAAATGAGTTCTTCTATTATGGATGATCACTACATGGAAGGAACTATGGTAGTGAGTTGAGTACCAACTGTTAATCGACTATTCTTGATAAGTGAAAAATGAATCTGCTTGACACATGGTATTCCATTTTACCAGTATTACATTACACTATAACGATCATATATGGTCCCCATGTTTATTCCTTCAAATAAACTCATTTTTGTGCCATTCAAACACCATTCTAACGAGGATAATTTTTTGTGGCCCATAAGTTTGAAAATAAACCAAGAAAGGTATTTGAAAAATTTTTAGGGCTAAAAAATGAGATCAAAAAATTGAAAATAAAAATATACTTGGAAAAGGATATGAAACAATATAATAATCAACCATTTATGTATAACACACCAAGACACTATGTGGAACCTTTTCATTTGTATAGTACCCCCCACAATTTTTTTTTGCAGAGTGAGGTAGTGAATTTTTTCCCCATGAAAATGAAATTCATCTATGGAGTGAGGTGTGGGATTTTATACCCTTGAACATGAGAATTGTGTTTGGAGTGAGGTGGTTCCACTTCCCCCTCCCCTATAAAAAAAATTCATTGGGTTGAGGTATTGATATTTTCACCCACCACATAGCGTTTAACATGATATGCAGTAAGACATTTTTAGAAACTAGTTTTTCTTACAACACCTATAAATACCATATTATACCCCAAATATAGAAAAACATATTGGGACCTAAGAGTAGAGTCATAAATAAGAGAAAGAGATAGGAGAAATACTGATTGGTAAATTTCTGTTTCAGGAAACATGAGGCCTAGTCTCACCTCAAACCATAAGAAAAGTTTATCACCATAAAGGAACATAAAACTCCTCACAAAGAGATCATTAATAAAAGGGAAATTATCAAAAAGGATATATTTTTTGATAGGTTAGGAAATAAAGTTATTCCAAAAATGTTAATTTTTTTCCTTTACCAATGAATTCCTTACTAAAGGAACACCCTTTGTATAGAAGCCTTTCATGATCTCCTCCATCTCATATAGTGAAACCACTATGTGACATGGGTTATCTCGATGGTATTCACCTACCTACTATCAAAACTTTCATTATTAATAACATTTTACTTAACCTTACTCAATAAATGAAGTATAAAAATGTTTATCCCTCACCAATATCAAAACCTATGGAAGGCCAAATTAATACCTCCTCCAATGCCACCAAACCCAAAAGATAGAGGTCTTAGAGAACATAAGCATATCATCCTTCAATCATGGATTCCCTTAGTAAAATACTTCCCCAAAATTTACTCCCTAAAAGGTGTAGTTCTTGGGATGTATGTTATTATGGATACCATTGGTAATGAGGAACCCAATCCCAGAGGTAGTGGTGAGAGTTTTCACAGTTCAAGAAGCGACACTCACCTCCCGCATGCTACTTGAAACATGATGAAAACTTAGAATCATAAAAACCTTATATTCACTAAATAGTGGATACATATACCCCAATATAGTTTTTAGAAATTTTAAATAAGATGATTATGGGAATAACTCCTAGAATAATCCCCTTGTCTTTCATTTGGGATACCATGTCATAGCCTTTCCCTCATCCACTACTACATGAGGGACATATTCTTATGGGTATCCCTTCTAGAGTAATACATAGCCTTTATTGTGGGGAATCATATTAATACTAACATATATACCCCTTTTCCCTTCCATCAGTGGATGCGAAATAGAGTTCAGTTTTGGGCTTCTAATTTAGGCATAAGTCCATTGGAAACTAATTATACAATATGTCTAATTTTTTAGTGTTCATTGTTTTTCACAATGATAATGACTCATGTGGGCTTAGAAACTCGATTCTATCATTACACTATAATAATAATAATTACATCCTTGATCATGATCCTCAAGTGTAATCACCAACTATAATGAACTATTTTTGGATTTGATTTATGTTCTGATAGGATACATGGGATGCCTCTGTGTGTTTCAAACCCAACATTTTCAGCACATCACCATTCTTATTGTACTATATTCCAATTGATATCATTCCCCCACATAGAGGTATAATATTCATTATAGATCCTTTAAACTATAAATGTCTAATCATACATAATACCCACACATGTATTTACTAGGAACATTTCTCTTCGATGTCCTTGCCTCATGACACTAAACTACATTGTTTGGTCTATGTCACATGGCCCTAAAAGGTATGATATATACCATTATTTGGGGAAAAATTATGTGGGTTTTCCCTCACAAGAGGATATATAGGAAACCCCTATATAGGACTTATCCAAAAATTAAAATAAAAAATGTCTCCCTTGATGAAGATAAATTATAGAGTGGCTAATTGTGTGGCTTTAAACCATAATTAATTAAATTTTGACACCACAAAATGATAAAAAACAAGATATAAAACCAATTATATATACATATGGTTCCATTTATGGAAAAAATCTAACACATATAGATGGTTACATTAATTGAAAACCTATGATACATACATATGGGATCATTTATGGAGAAATTATAATATATAAAGATGTTCACATCTACATTTGTAAATAACTAATTTTGAATATAAGGGTGACCAGTCCCATATTGGTATTTGGGAAGGATTCATGAACATGTATTAATTTTTTAAGAGAGTCCCATAGTAGGAAATAATTCCCCCAATAGGGTTAAATGATCTCAAAATCCCATCGACTTGACCTATGTGAGTAACCAATGGTCATTGGTAAGACACAGGATGACCTCCTACCTTTGGAATATTGGACCGTAGTTCCTTATAGATATGATAACCATTTGGTGTTTCCAGTCCCATGAATAATCCCTATTGGAAACCATCATAAGAGTAAAAGTAATTACCTTTAAATGTATAATTGAAACCCCAGGTGTGAAACAGTCATGTTGGTATGATATTAAGAGAATGGTGATTCAAGAATTAGGCAAGTTTTATAGTGGGGATTGACATACTTAAAGAGGATGTATTTTTTATTAAAACTTAATGTTAAGGGAATTATTTTCAGAATGAGGGATGATTGAGAATGGAAAAGAAAATTTGGTAATTTTATTCAATTAATTTTCTATGGAATAAATAATATATTATTAGGGAATGTAATTTCAAAGGTTTTTAAAGTAATATAAAATTTAAGAGGGGATGGAAAAAACGAGGGTAATTATTTTTTATTATATGGTAAAAAGTATATAAATTTTGATTTGAATTATTTTTCAAGTTTTTAAATTACTAAAATGACCCTAAGGATGAGTTATTTATATGTAAATAAATATTTTTTATCCAATATGTGAGATAAATTGAAAAGTATATTTGGATCTGTGCACGATTTTGGGTACATGGTTTTTTAATCATGCATTTTAACTATAAAACTTTTGATATTCAATATTTTTATTTCTGGGATCCCCATTTTTTTTGGAATTATTTCACACTATGTTTTTGGTATCATAATACCCCTATAAAGTTTTCCATTTGAATAATATCAATGAAATTCCAGATCATGTTTTTTTCTTATATTGGATTAAAAGAAATCCATTTTATTTTCCCCCTTTCTCATAATCCTTAATTCTATCTTACTTTGGTTATACGATTTAGGAATTTTTAGGGATTTATAAAAACATAGATAAACCCTTATGAGATTTATTTTTACTGATCATAGAGGTTATATGAGACATAATTATTTTGTTTTAAAACCATTAGAGGACCTTTTGGCATCACATAACACCTTTTGTTTTTTAAATTTTTTATTTAGAATGGTAAGAATTTTCATATATGATTTTATGGGAATTATGAAAAATTATTATAATTGGTGATGATCATTTTTTATGATCATATAAATTTTGAAATAATTTTATGTAATTGAATTAAAATAGGTAGAATTTAGTTATTTTGATCTTTGTGGTGAATTTGAGACGAATAGTCCAAAGCTGTGGGTTTAACATCAATTTTTAATATTCCATTAATTTTATAGAGTCATAGGGAGTAGTATATTGATACTTATAGTGATATTAGGATCTAAAAATGTAATAAATAATAATATTATTTAAAATTCACTAAATAATCATTTGATTATGGTCAAATGGATTTTTTAGGTGGTAGAATAACTGATATGGTGTTTTAGTTTAATTTACAGGTTATGTGGTATTTATCTTATAGAATGGATGAATTTGATTAAATATAATAGTTTTTAATGTTTTATAAATGGTTTAGTGATTGATGATGTATTAAATGTGGTTTTACACTAACTGAGGATTGAAATATATTGGAATTCTTAAAAGTTTATTTTGATTGAAAAAATGGTTGAATTTGTTTGAAGAGTTTAAATATATGGTTTTAAGTATATTTTTGGGTTAAATAAAATAAAATTAACATTTTTAACATGGGTAAGTCTATATTTTTTATAAAATTTAATAGAAAATAATTCCCTGGTAAACCACTTTAGTTTGTTTTAATTTTTGGAATTATGATGGATTTTTTTTTATTTTGAATGGTAGGGTTCAGCATTTTAATGAAAATAAAATTAGAATTAAAATAATTTATTTTATTGAATACAATTTAAAAAAAGTGTGGTTATAATTCATATGTGAGGAATAAATTGTGTTAATTATTATGGTTTACCATTTTGATTAAAAGGATAGTTTTTTAATTGATCCATTTGAGACTTAATCCATTTTTTCAAAAAAATATGAAATATTTATTGATTTGAGTGATTGGAATTTTTTATCTTATATTTTTTATCATTTCTCCTATAAAACCCATATATTTTATAATATATTTATCTTTAAATAAATTATTATTTTTTTGATAGGTTTCTTTACACAAAACACCAAGTTTAAATGCACTGTGATATACTATTGAATTATTATTATTATTTAAATGTGACCATTAAAACCTAGACGTTAATTTGGTAGTATGAATAGAAATAAAAAAATAATGAAAAATATGTATAGGGGTTTTATATAGTTAATTTTTTTTTATTAATACAAAATAAAAAAAGTATTTAATTTTCAGTAAACTCTTTTAATTCTTCAAAAATATGCTTTCATCAAAAATGTGTTTTATTGAATTTTGTGCATGTAAATTATAATTAATTTCTCAAACTTTGAAAAATGTTATTTTAGGAAATGAATATAATTTTTTAAATAATTATTTCAATATTAACATAAGGTGAGTTTTTGTGATTTTTTTGAAATTTTTTTTGAAGAATGATATGAAATATTGATTTTTGTGAAAAATATCTTTTATTTTAAAGTATTTAAAAAGTCACATTCTATTTTAAATTTATTTTAAAATTTTATCTGTTAAATTTTATTAAACACAATGAAATTAGTTTCAATTTAATAAACATTATTCACAATTTTTACATAAAAATATTTTTATACTTAAAAATCCATTTTTTGGAAAACTATTTTCCATCGCGTTTTGTGGGATTATTTTAAAATTTATTTCTTCCAATTAAAGTGATTTAATTGGGTAAAATTGTTTCTATATTTTTTATTCATAATAATTAATCTTAAATAATATATTCAACTTATATTTTTTATAAAAAATAACCGAGGGAAACATTCATTGCTACAGTAACGGTTAAAAGGGGCTAACTAGTGGTTATACTATATAGATACGGGTTAAAATGACTTACAAACATGAATAAATACTATTATATGAATATATATTAGTTCTATATCATACAATATTTGAAATTTAACTAATTTGGATCCATTTTTCAGGACTATGAATGTAATATATTTTAATATTCGGAAACATTCCAAGTGTGTTGTCTTCCTCCCTTATTGAAGGACACTAGATATCCCCTATTAATCACACATAAAGAGCATATTATATCAGAAAATACCTATCAAAATACTTTCCTAAAACCCCTTAACACATTATAGAGGTCTTCGTGTTATCATAATACCATCCTTCCAATTATTAAGGCGTTGACAAATATGGTTTCTCAACAAAGAGGTATAACTCTTAACCGAGCACTTTCAATTTTAGGTCTTCATACACCTTATCTAAACCTATTTTATACATCCTAAAATGATTAATATTTTATAATAAATATAATTATGTGTTATTATATTAATTTTTAATCCTCTATTCGTATCCTTCTCTATCAAATGGGAAATAAAAGCATCATTCATATGTACATACAGACTACCACCTCATGAGGCGATGCATTTTTTTCATCATAGTCATTCATAGTTGGTTATTATGATGTGTTTAATGTTTATATATTATATTTATGACATATTTATGTTTATATAATTATAATATATTATCTAACTTCTTACCTTCCCATCTACTGTGAAACGATAACATCACTCATGCGTACGTGTGGACTACCTACTCCAGGAATCGATGTGATTCATTTTTCATTTCAAATTTAAATTTATAATAATCAAGATATATTTAATGAAAATATATGATAATTATGATAAATTAATATTTTTAAGGGTGAATTATTATTTACCTTTCTTTTATTCCATCCATCTAAAAGTGGAAACATCACTCATGTGTATGAATAAATTACTATCTCCACAAAGTGTTGTAATTAATTTTTCATCAACAATTTATATGAATAATTATATAAGTCTATAAAATTATTACATATTATATTTATTATATGATTAAAATTATGTATATTATGGAACCATGATCAAAGTATAAGGTCTGTAACTATCAAACCAAAATATATATAAAAAATTAAACTATTATCCCTGGAACAATGATTTTAATAAGTAATTATTAATAAAAGTGTTATTGGATTTTATAAGTAAATAATATATAGTATTATTTGTATGAATATAGTTATAGAATATATTTATAATAAATCAATATTTATTGTACCATAGGATTGAACATATATGAATAAGGAAAAGACTTGAGGTAAGGGTTTATGTTTCAATCTCATTTATTTTTTGGATTATCTATGCTTAATTTAAGTTGAGGAAAATTATATAGATATAATAATTTAAACCCCATATATTTCATTATCCTATGGTAATTAATTTAATTTTCAAGTAATATTTATATTTTACTATTTTTGTTACTTAAAATCTTTAATAATTTTTTTAACGAAAAATCGACCTTATTCCCTCTTTGGTCGATGGAATTTTACTTCCATATCCATTATAATAAAAATTTATTTATTTATGATTTTAACTATAATTTAAATGTTTTAAAATTTAATTTTCATTACCTTTTACTTTTTTTAAATTTTATAAATGTAATCCTCTTAATGAAACTGTTTATCAACAAGTCATTTTTGACTTTTTTAAAAAAGTGTGAAAAGAATTATCTAGTTTAATGTATATGATATGAATGGATTTCACTAACATATTGAAAATTATATAATTTGAATATTTATTTACAAGTTTCCATGTTTAATTTAAAATAATATAATTTTCTAAATATTCCTAAATTTTTTCATTAAAATGTTATAAAAAATTAAAGGTTATTTTTATCATGTTTTTAAAGAATGGTTTGAATACCCTTTTAAAGGTATTTTTCATCTCTGTAAACATTCTTTAATAATTTTTATACTTAAATGGGGGTATAATCTTATGAAAAAATCCATATTTTTTCTTTTGATGGATAATGATAATGATAATTATTTAAAGATGATTATATGAAATATGTTTTTTCCCACAGATTAATTAAGTTATGATGAAACATTTATGAAACCCATTACTTTTACACTGGTCATGTTATAATAAAATGATGAAACAATGATGAAACTAATTTACCTTCCATGGGTTATGAATCAATGATATTATGAATTTTTTATGATATTGTGGCACATTTATGGGTTAATGTTAGTGGATAGATGGGTATCTTATATCCCTCCAATGCCTTGGTTAAATATTGATAACTCATGAGATAAATATGTTATACCTGAACTTTTTTCATATTCACAACTATATTCAGGGACATGGATTCATATACATAAGTTTATTCATGGACCTAGTTTCATGTCCATAAGTGTAGCATAAACCTGGCTTCATGTCAATAACATTATGTGAGGACCCAATTTCATGTCATTAAATTAATAAGTTAACTTATTAATATTTATACATGTTCAAAATGTTATAAGATTATTCTCTCACCATATTCTTATTTTTATGATATGCTCGGATGTCTGATGTTTTATTATTTATGATTCCCCATTATTATGAATTTTTTCTTTTATTATGAAAAATTCATTTTAAATGAATAATTATTGAAGATTTTTATTTGATTAGGAATGAATTTCTATTTATAATTACATGTACTCATACCATTGTGATAATTACATGCTTAAATTTGATCATTGATCAATATCTCCCATGTTCACCCATACTGAGCATCTGAGATAACCCTTTCTTATGTTTTGTTTCACAAAGTTTTGATGTAAAGTTCCAAGTATGATATTTATAGAAGGGTAATAATATTAAGAACAACGTGGGAGATATTGAAGATCCTGTATGAAATAATATTTTTTTATGTCTAGTCTTTGAATACACTAAAAATTTACAGTTTTGGGGTGAGTATAATTATTTTACATATTGGATATTCATGTAAAGTAATGTGATATTTATGTATGCTATGATTGGGTTACCCCAGATGCATAGTCTGGGGAATCTTCTAGTGAGAATAGGATTTGGTCAATTAGAAGCAAATTTAACGATATTGTTGAAATTACAAGTTTAGAGTGAAATTAATTAGTTCATGCAGTTGAGGTGGTTTGAAATGATTCATGGTAAGTATAGAACTATGGTTTGTCACTTGGGATTCATTATTAAAAATTATATTTTTTTAAGTGGATAGTTGATGGATTTAGTGAGTGTTTCCCTAATTTTGGTATGTTTGACCATGGATACCAAATTTTTATAATATGAACCACTACGTTTACATTATATTGGTTTGAAAGTTTTTCCTCATAGAGGTTTGAAAAGAGTTTTTAGTATGTTTTGGGGTAGAATTATAGAAATTGGGAATTAATAAATCATTTTATTGAAGTGTAATGTTTTAAAATACCATGTCATGGTTAAAATGTTTGGTTTAAAAACTCTGTATGGTTTGAAAATGTGGAAAATACCATGACATGATTTTTTAAAAATATCATAATACATAGAGGAAAATTACATAGGGTGTGGGATTTCTGCTAGTGATTTTTTATATTTTTTTTCATATTTTAGGAACCTATGTTTAAAATTAATGAAAAACTATTTTTTCTAATTTTTGGGTTCTACCTATGGTTATCCACTTGGATATTAGTTATGGGACCTCATGAGATCTAGGAATGGAGGGTAAGAGTTTTATTTTCCTTAGTGGGGTATTGAACCTAAAAATGAAAACTAGTCCTCATTTTGTTACTGAGTAGTTGTTTTAAACATTATATATTTATTGATCACTCGATAATGGGAATGTTACATAATTTCCTTCATAGTATGAATGTTGGTAAAATATAAGATTTATCTATTTAATTATAGTGAGGGTAGGTTGAATAATGTTTTATTGGTACATGGGTTGTTTATTTTAGGATGATTAGGTTACTCAAGTGTGAATGTAAATATGTCATTCTATATATTATCCTATAATTTCCTGAGTGATTGAATGAGAAACAATAGTATATATATGGTTTGTCCTCACCCATTTAGGAATAATTATTGTATATTATAAAATTTTGGCTAGAATATAATGGAATATATCTAGGTTAAGTCATTACATAGATAACAAAGGATAAATAGATTTTCATTAAGGCATTTAGTGTTATCAAGTTTAAGGAAAATATATGAGTATCTTCCAATTTACACATAAGAGGGAAAAAATATACAATAATTAAAAAAATTTATTCCTTATCTCAAAAAAATTAGAATAAATAATAAAATATAAGAATATAAATTTCACAAAAAATATTTAATTTGACCATCATAAAAGAATAAATAGTGAAATTGATGAATAATTTCAAGATTTTTTTCTAAGAATAATATTTATTTGAATGTTGAAATACAATAAAGTCACGAAGATGGAAAATAAAAATATAAGATTAACAGAAAATAATAATATCTTTAATTATCTTACATGATGATGTTATATATATAAAAAAGTGATTATGATGAATAAGGGGATATATATTAATAATAAAAAACATCTATGGATCACATGGATAAGAAAGAGGCATGTTCAAATAGTAAAGAAGAAAATGAATTATGTATTGAGAATATTATAAAAATGGATTTAGAAAATGGTATTTATAAAAAATCCCACTGAAATAAGTAATCTAAAAGGAAAAAAACCTAAAAATAGAATAATAACGGATCTATATTATTAAATAAACAATTTGATCATTTTTTAAAAATATTTAAAACCTAATAAAATTGTTTTTTAGCTTTAGAAAGTTAAAAATTGGTTTTAAGCTCATGCTTTTCCCACAGGAAATTTAAATTTTTTGGTGTAATAAATAAACCCTGTGGACTAAAATATAATAAAAAAGTTAAAATTTTATTTTGAATAATTTATATAATTTTGAAAAAAATATTTAATGTATATTGAAAAAATATATGATTCAAAAAAATATCAATGAATGTATTAATTATCATAAAAATCATTTAATGTTAATAGAAGTGTTATGTTTTTTTAAAGATTTATCTTTATTAATGTAGATAAAAAAGGGTGTAAAATTTTTCCATGAAAAATAAAAATATTTTAATTTTGTTTTAAAAAATAGTTTCGGTTTGAAATCATTTTATAGATAAAAATGATTTAAAAAAAATTCAAAAAAAGAAACTCCATCTGTTCCAAATTAAGTCAATAGTGGGAAAATTTGTTTTCTCCCTCAAAGAAATGATAAAATGCATCAATTGTTTTTCCAAGTCAAAAATAAATGCCTTTTGAAAAAATAATTCCATATATAAGAAACTCTAAATTTAAATGATTTTTTTATTTATGATATTTATGAGATTAAATCGATGATTTAGTAGTATAAAGTTAAATTTGAGAAGTGAAGAGTTTGAGAAGTGTCAAGGGATAATAAACATGAAATTAAGTGGCATAATATGAAAATACAATGGAATATAGAGAATAAGAACACAAATATATGAAAAATAATTTGACTACCTTAATGATATATGTGATGCATATGATAATATTTGTTGCTATAAATGATATTTTTAAATTTTCTCTTATCATAGTTGATGAAATTAGGGATTTAATATCCCATCCCTAGTTCAATCTACTTAGTTAGTAGACTGGGTCACCATATGACCTCAGGAATTCTTCCCCATATGTCAAAGGATGCAAACAAGTAACATGGATATATGATGTATCCTTAGGGAGACTATACCAATTATCAATGTGTGCGATAAAAAAAATAACCCAACATAATCCATTAATTTCAAAAATCCATCAATGAACATGAAATAAATTAATAATAATGATATAACAATGAATCCTCAATAACAAGTAGTCATATAGACTCACAATCAAGCTTGCATAAAACACTGGTCACCCACTTTATTGATAACATATAATAAATAAATAAAATAATAAAAATACATCAAAGATATAATGATATCCTAGAGCCTCACCTCATATATGTCTCCAATCACATATAAGATATCCCGATCAATCATGTTTCTTTAGGCCTCTTCCTAATATTATCCCATGATTATTGAAGACCTTCTCAAGTATAAAAGTTTCATAGCTACTAGAGTAGGGTGTGACTATAAATTTTTATGACACCATTCAAACTATCCCATATATAAAATATAAAATCATTATATGTTTATGTGAAATTCTAATCCAAATAAATAAATACAATACAAAAGAATAAATAAAATAATAATTATTGATCATTGTGTTGAAATATGACACTAAGGATCAACTACACCTGTATCTATTAGTGATATAGTGTCTCTAAGCATGTCATATAATCATTCCAAAAATTAATAGACCCATAAGACATATAGTAGCATTCATAAACTTTTATTCCTTTGAAATATAGAAAGGAATATCAATACTTTTGGCATAAATTTTATCACATGAAGGTAATCCTATGCTATAAATAGTCTTGAATCATTATATTAGATTCTTTGGAGATGATCTTAGTTAATCAATAATCATCAATAATCATCTCCGATTATTAGGATATGATCCCAGGAAATCACTAGTAATAAAAAGTCATCCTTAATCTCTAGTAGGTGATCTTAGGAAACCAATAGTCATCAAGTGTCATTATTGATTACTAGGAGGTGATCCTTGGAAATAAATAGTAATAAAGAATCATTATCGATTCATAGGAGGTGATCCTAGGTAATCAATAATTATCAATATTAATCACTTATTCATAGGATGAAATCCTAGGTAATCAATAGTAATTAGGCTTTGAGATAATTCCTAATAGGTAATACTAGGTGATTAATAGTCATTTGGATTCATCACCAGTTCCTAGGCATTGACCCAAGGCAATCCATATACCCTTATGCATACCAGATGGACCCTATGAATCATAGGAATCTCATTCATAATAGAAAAGTTATAGGGATAGTATGTCCTAACCAAGATATCTAAAAATGATAAAAAAACATCGGCTGACCATTTTACATAACCTATATCATATAATCCTTGTTGGTATCTTAAATGCTCATCCTATAATAACTATGTCCATATGAGGATCACATAGTTGATTCAGGTTCAAAGGTGATTCCTGATACCATTACTACCCATCACTAGCACTACCCTCTCTTGGGTCAATATATCAATGGGCCACCCATTGGGGGCCCCTAGGTCCCATAAATGCATGAGAACCATTCTTGGGTTTCTTTATATAATTCAAAAATATTGTGTCAACACAAATCACTCATAAGGAATAATTTACCTTGGGATCATTGTAATTATCACATGGATTCACTGTCCCAAAAGGTAATGCGGTATCAGTACCAGATAATGGAGATGACCTCAATACCATACCTTTATGAAGTCACCCTAGTTTTGTTCACACACTCAACCTATCCATAAATATCCTATGGTTATTCCCACCTAGGTAAAAAATCTTAGTGGGGGAGGACCACTCACTCTTCAGTCATATCAACTAGCTTAAAAGACTATAACACATCAATAGGTTCTCACATAGTATACTTTGGATGAACACTCTAGTCCCACACCTTACTCTACTTGAAGGTCATTAAGGGAATATATCACTACACTAACTACATCACAATAACTTCATTTTATTTAACTTACATCCTTTAGGGTCTAAGTGACATAGGGAATATGTTTATAATTTAGGTCTTGTCTATCAGTAAATGATTCAATCAAGCTATGCATAAGGGATTATCATGGACCTTGGAACTTTATTCAGCCAAAACATTTTATTCTAAAGAAAAAATTCATTAATTTTTTTTGATTTACCTTAATAGAGATACCACATATCACTTGTTATATTGGACATGGGAATCATTAGGGATATTCTCAAGGAACCCCCATAAAAAACTATAGATTTATTCTATTTTAAGTAAGATTGATGACTGTTAACCAAGCTCTCCCTTGTCAAACTAACTACCATCCATCATCCTGATGTGATATCTCATAGAAAAACATCAAATATAATTAATTATAATCATTTATAAATAATTAATTTTTTATCAAATTTTCTTATTTAATTCAAATAGTGATAAAATATTAATAAATCACTACACACTCTCATCACACTAAAAACACATCCAACGACATGAAAACATCCTGTAGAATAATTCCGGAACATCTTCTATCAAAATACCTAACATCCAACATAAATTAAATATGAAATTTCCATATATTAAATATAATACCACTTAAAAAATCCATTTGATGACATAAATACATAAAAATGTTGTGTGATGGAATATAGATACCATCTTAGTACATCCTCTCACCGGACACACAAAATCACCCACATATCAAACAATTTCCACCATGATACTTTGGAAATAATAACAAAAATCGGATGAAAGTCACAAATTTTTTTATAAGAATAAGAAAAAAAATAATATAGGGAAATTGAGTAAGATACTCACCTCAAACACTAATTAATTGCATCAAAATCCCACCCAAATTGAAAGGGGATTAAAGGAGGAAGAGGGGAGGATGTGGCTAGATTGTGAGAACACAAGAGGGGTAGAAGAGGGGTTTCTCTCTTAAAATTTTGAGAAGGAAAATCATATATTTCCCCTTATTTAGTATGTTTCATGGATTGGCCACATATTTTTACAAACTGTGCGCTAAATTTTATTCCTTCACTATTAGAGTCTACCACCCACTCATTGTTGGGCCACATAATTAGAAAAAATCATTACCCAACCATAAATATCGCCTATGTAACAAAATTTCAGGTCTCACTCGGTTTATTTGTAATCATGTGGTAACCTTGACCCACCCCTAGACAAAACCATGCTACATGGTTACCCTGTATAGTTTTCTATAACTATTTACTAACCATACTCGTGGTAAGATCCTTTAAAAAATTCTAAATAATGATTCATAAGATCATGAAACTCATCTATGAACCCAAGGAAACTCTTAAGATTAAATCCATATAAAAAAATTAACTCAGAATTCACAAAAAACTAAAAATTAAGATAATATTATCCATTCTGAAAAATTCACAGTTCCAGAAGTCTAGAAAAGTAAAATTCCATTTAAAATTCATAACTTATTAAGGAGTAGGGTTTTATATCCTCCCCACCATAGCTCTTCTTGTACCTAATAAATATATTAACCTTTTATCCATAAATCCAGAACTACGATATTCATAAAATCATTTTCAATTCACCATTTTCTACTACATAGCATTGAATTATCTTCAGCTAAACAAATTTAAACACAGGGTCACTATTCATTAAAATCCAAGCTAATTGATATCTACTATCATCAAGCCACTTAGATGACACTCCACAACACCTATACATCCTGAGAAACCACTATTTTACTAATCAATTAATCATACGACTTATGGAACTCTTATAATAGAAAAACCTAGGTTGACCTAAAATGTCACCTAACATGGCTTGTCATAAGGCTTGAAGTGCATTCTGGATTTCCACTGACTGATGAAAAGCACCTGGTTATCATAAAAATAAAACCAGGAATGATTTCATACTCAAATTACATATTATAATATTGAATAAATCATAGTATCCCATATGATATCCAAAAATTCATCATATGTGAAAACATCTAAACCATAAAGGTAATATCTAACAAGTTGATAACAATTTTTAGATGAAAAAACTAAAATACCATCAACATGGAATCCAAAAAAACCTATTATGCCATATCCTTGTGAATATATGTCACCACCATCCCAACCCACTAGAAGGAAGCAAAAACTAGGAGAGTCGCCCTCTACATGCTACTCTTCCCATTTACTGTGTCTTACAGAACCATGTCTATAAATGGACAAAGTCAAACATAGGGTGTGAGAACAAAATATCAATGTTATATTCCAATGGATCTATACAAATTTAAATACACAAGAATCTATTAGTAATTTTATAAAATAAATTCTAAAATATTTCCAAAGGAAATCCATTTTATATATAAATTCATCTTTTGGATTCTATTAAAAAACATTTAATTTTAAAATAAGCATGAAAATATAATATAAAAAACATCAATGAGTCATAAAAAATGAATAAAATAGGTTTTAAGCATCAATATCCATATCAAGTGATAAAATAGGCGTATCAAATAAACATACATGTAATTTATCCACAAAGCACCAAAGGGAAATCCATGACATGAGGGTGAACACAACTAAGATATACATATGAACCCTAGTCAAAATAAGTGAAGCTTAGTGTTTGAGAACCTTGTTTTCAAGGTAAGTATACCCACTAGCAACCATGGAATGACAAGAAACTACACTAGTGACTACTTACTCCACATAGGTCCACATTTGTTTAATTTTTCCCTATACAAAAATGTATCCCAATGTTATAAATATCATCATTAATTTTTTCAAAAACCAAAACAACATTTTGTGAAACATTTTCTATAGTGATTCCACCCAGCTTCCATGCTTGAAAAACTATTTCCAATTCAAAACAATATTTGAGGTATTTTATCAAATAGATTATGTGAATAAAATACAGGTTTAAAATAAAATCCATTTTTTAAATACTTTCCATTGAAACCAAAGATAAAACATTAAATTTCCTAAATCAAAACCAATAGAGAGCATAAGAACACAAGGATTACAAAGGGATAAACCATAGTATAGAGATAATTACCTCAAGAGTAGTGAAAAAATTTCTACATCAAAGATTGATGATTTTAGTGGAACATATCTAGTTATTATGAGAAAATATCTACAAATATATATCCAAAAAAGAAGGGAAATCACCATAAAATTATATTTCGTGAATGATGAATGCCCCAAAACCATTCCTATAACATGATAAATCTGAAAATCAAGTAAAAATGAGGAGAAAAATAATTTTAATAGAGGGTAATGAAGTAAAAATTGAAAATTAAAGATCCTCATTAAGGTTTCACATGATAGGATTAACCAACACTGAATTATTATGTAATAATTTAAGCATTTCAAAAAACTAAAACTACAACTGCCACACATTATTTCATCCACCACAGCCATGGTGGATTCACCCAGGAGATAGACCATGGGGACTATCCTTGGAGTGGTGTGAAAAACTAATACATTTGGACTCACCAAGGCCTCTACCATGGTATCGTGAGGTTCCCATGATAGTGGTTTATAGGGAGATTCATAACTTTCCACACTGTAGGAAATCATCAACCGCTGGCCATTTTTGGCCCAACCCGTTTGATACAAAATAACCATAGGCACACTGTGACCTCCACCATAGTCATGGTCCAACCCATTATTTTGAAAAATAGTTATATATAATTTTTTAAATCACTATGAAACTACATAATTTCTAAAAAAACTAATAAAAAAAAAGATAAAGGAGAATGTACCTATGACCTAGAGGGTGTCGTAATAATCATCACTATAAAATATTTATTTCCATAGAATGTTTCATCATGATTAAATTTAAAAGAGATAAGGCCATTAGTACATCATCAAGGACTCATGTAACCATGTATCATGGTGGTTTAAATCAGAATTACATCTCACTAAAACCAATGGGATCATATTTCCACTCTAAAACATTCCATTTCGTTCTATTATCTGAAGAAACCTTTTAATCATTGAAATGTTGGGTTCAATTTCAACATACTTCCACTCAATAATATGGGCATGATCTAGTTGAAAATTATTTAGTTTGAAAACATGGAACACATTGATTATTCACTGAAATTGGATAATATTAATTGTTAATATCTTAATATTAATGTGTTTCAAAGTGCATAAACATCAATTTTAGTCCATTTCAAAAATTGAACTTCATTTCCCATCATTGTGCAATTCATGCTTAAAGTGTCAATTCAGTACTAATTAATGAATTGATTGTAAAAAATAAATTGTTAATAATTTTAATTTTATATTTTTGTATATTATTAATCACATTATTTGGAACATTTTATATTTTAGGTCCGATGGATGAATCCCAAGGGAAGATGGAGATTTTTGCACCTGAATGCATAAATTTTCTAGAAAAATCACAATGGGCCTAAGGCCCATAAAACAAATGTGGGGCCCACAAAGAAAGCCCAATGAAGCTAAAAATTTTAAATTATAAATATAAAAATATAAGGATCATTTTATTCCACTGTGGCCAGAGATAATTCTGAATTTCTCAGGATGATAAAGAGATCTGAAGTTGAGATTTAAATGGTGGGCCCAACATGAATGCACATAAAGTTGTCCCACCATTTCGACCATAACTTCCAAAATACTAAGCCAAATTTCCTGAAGTTTTTACAGATAATATATTACATATGGAAGAGAATATGTCTCTTCTACTACCACTCCGGATTCGGCATCATTCAATTACAAATTCACACGTCAAAATGGTGGAAGAATATGATGGGTTTTGTGGTCAACTTTGTAACGTCAATTTCCTTTTAATTCTTCACCCTCCTTTTCACTCTATTAATTGTTGGGGGGTAAATTTATTGTTGGGGCGTGGATCTAATCCTCCTAATATGCCTATATAAGGAGCTGGTGGTGAAGGTAATAAGCATATCATATTTTTCTGATCATCTTTGGAGCTTTGTTTTCATTGTAATGTTATTATGCCAATTTGTCTTTGTAATGTTCTTCCTTCTCATGTAATGTAACACCCTAGGTAAATAAAGAATATGAAATTTTCTTATTTATACATATTTGTGAATAAAATATTGATATGACTTTAAAGGGGACGCTATGCTCGATGGCGTACCCAACACGCAACAACGAGTTTCTTGGGAATCTTACGTTGCACTCTAATAATAAAATAATATTATTTTAAATGGTAGTTAACATGTAGCCGTTGTATTGGCGGGAATGGATATAAATAACTAAAATATGATTATATATGTTTTTAAATGTTTTTACATTTATCCAATAAAAGATAAAGGCATAAAATATGGAAAGAATTCAATTTTAGGCTTTTATACCCTAATTTTCACTAAAGGTTCACTTATCGCCTTTTGATGGCGAACTGTCATTAAAAATAGTTTTGATCACTCTTATACATTCTTTTGGACCAAATAAAACTCTTCTTTATAATCGGGACATAAAATTTTACTTTGTGTAATTTTTTGGTATTTTTCCGATAAAGTTCATTTTTTTAATGAATAGTGTAAAATATTGTATTTTAATTCAAAACCTCTTTTTAATCTAATTTATTTATATGATTAGATTATATTTTGAATTGGTTGTAAAGTGAAATTAGAAAATATTTTTACCATTAAATCCAATAGTGGTCGTTGGAATTAATTTCACTTTGAAAACAGACTTAAACCAGTGTCAATCTTTTGATACTTATTATTTCATAAAAACACGCTATTTGCTCTGACAGTGGGAATTAATTATTAAATTAATTAATGTGACTTATATGTTTTGAATTTTGTAAAATAGACTTCATTTTTGAATTCTGAATATCAAATATAGCTTAGGGTGAATTTTTGGGATTTTTCTGAAAAACATCAATTTTTGATGAATAGTGACAACACTAAGTGGTACTTATAAAAACTGATTTTTCCATTTAAATGAAATTTTTCCATCTTTGTGTTTTGAATTTAAAAAATCCGACATACATGGTTTTCATTAAGAAGTAAAATGTGGTTCAATGGGATAAAAATAATTTTTTTGTGAATAGTAACTTATTAAGTTTTTAATCGCGATTAGAGGTAATTAGTGTAGTTTAAGTTAAAAATAATGTTTTAATAATATTAAATGAACTTGACACATGTACTAACCTCATTGGATGTGTAATGGCCGACCAAGACAAGCCATGGGCAACTTGGGGACCCCATGGAGCCACTTTGGTTGGGAAATGACATAAATAACTTTTTATTTAATGTAAAAGTAAAAATGACGCAAACATGATATGTTTTACTAAAACAATTTTTAAGTGGGGTTATACAAGTCAGAGTTTTTATTATAAATAATAATTGGAAGGATAAAAAGATTTCCTACATCATAGGAATTTGTTTATAATTTTTAGACATTAAATAAATTAAATTATTTATGACATCATAATGATGCAGCGATGACATCATTATATGGCGATTTAAATAAAATGGGAAGATAATGTAAACTCTATGACCTACACATGTCAAAAACTTATTGGATGGGTGGATTAGAACCCTTATCACCTTATCCACAAATTATATCAATGTGGGACCTTTTAAAACCGAAACACATTTTCAAATAAAGTAATATTTCTTACTTTCCAAAAGTGCCCCTCCTTTCCTCTTATAAAAGGACCCCACCTCTAACTCATTTCACACACTCCTCAAGCCTTTGGCTCGGCCAACACCTGCCCATTTACTCTCTCCACATCCCTCTCATCATCCTAGAGGATTCCCTTTTGGCAGAATCCTTTCAAAGGAAGCCTTTAGGCTCAAATCAAAAGGAGTTACACTTTTAAAGGTAATTCATTCCCTCATGTTCATTTATTTTATTTTGCTTATACAACCCCCTAAACTCTTTTTATTTACTTAATTTGTAACAACACCAGTATCTCCAATATACTAGGATGTTGTTATAAGATTTATTCGAGCTACACTCTCACACAACTACATCAAATGGTTAAAGAACATACAGTTTCCGTGGATGGCGAAATTCTGCCTCCCGAAACGATGATGGTTCAATACTCATTTAACACCTTCAAAGGTGGCCATTATGATGTCACTATTTTTATATATGATATATAATATGTTTATGTTTTCCTTAATCTTATGTTTTTTTCATTTTGGGCATACCTTTATGGTTTCCATTATGGGTAAACGCGATATCTTCATTTAAGGAAGTGCGGACTACCGCCCCCTCAAAGTGATTTGATTCGTTAAATACCATATGTGGGACGTATAAAGGATGGAACTATCATATTATATATGATATTATACTGGAATTATAATATACCTTTATATCATTATTATTCCATTCAATAAAATTCGAAATATAAATGAAAGTAGCGTTCATGCGTACGTACGGCTTACCGTCTCCATGAACGATGCATTTCATTTCTTACCTCTAAATGATTATGTAATGTTATAAATGCATGAATTTACTGGATATATATGAAATATATGATATCTACATCATGAATACAATTCTGGATATAATAAACATTTGGCCACACGAACAACATGTAATTGTAAGAAGTCCACTTTCGACTTAAGAACCAAATATCGGAAAAACAAATATTATTAACTTAAATGATTACATAATGTTTATGACATGGTAATAAGTGATATAAAAGGAATAATGACCTTGAAAAATGTTCTTAAGGAATTATAAATTAACTCAAGTTTATTATTCAGGAGATTAAAGAACGATCGAGTCAAGTCGGACCTGAGGTAAGGGATCCTACTCCTCTCTTTCTTTTTAAGTACACACTTTTATGTCATTCATTTTAAAGCTCATATTTATTGTTATTGGGATGATCTTTTATATTAAAATTACTTTAATTTTTATGTTCATGTGATGATAGACCCTATTCTCTCTCATCAATCCATTTTGGAAGTTTTGAGTGGCGCCGTTAGGCTGCCGAACTTTCGTAAGAGATCTAACCTCTCTCTTTCTTTTTAAGTACTCTCCTTTATGTCACTTATTTTAAGATCCTCTTTGTAATGTTGGGGGATGTTCTTTTATATTCCTCTTGCTGTACATTTTATTGTAATGTGATGAGATACCCTATTTGATCTCATCAATCCATATTCGGAAGTTTTATGTGGCGCCGTTAGGCTGCTGAGTTTTCGTAAGGGATTTTTCATCTCACTTTTATTCCCGTGAGATTTATGCTACATTTGCCACAAATTCCATTGAGTGGTGTATGTACTTCCCATTATTATACTCTTTGTGTAATATACTTTCGTTTATGAGTATTTACATCAATGATCTACTGTCCTTCTTTCATGGGGTGTATGTTTTGAAAGATACCCAAGTCGGTAAGGGAACCTTTCACCCTCCTCTTTTTTAAAAGACTTCTTTTGTTGGGTATTTTAATTTACATATTGTTATGTTGGGATATGTTCTAATATATCCATATTTATGTAAATTTTATGTACAAGTGATGAGATACACTTTTTATCTCTCATCAACTCATTTTGATGTGATGCCGTTAGGCTGTCAAGGGAACTTTTTAACCCAATTTCGATTTCTTTGGGTTCAACATGTAGTCATTGAATATGTCATCCATTGAATATGTGTGAATGACCTTTTATTGTTTTACACTTAATATCCACTTATATTGGGTGTATTTATATTTGTCACACATATTTTTGAGGTTGATTTGTCCTTAATTTAAGGATACCTTCTTTATAAGGGATTTCATCACATTTGACATTTCTATTGAGGGTTCATTGTTGTTATGCACCAATTCACTCTTATATGGTGTATATACTGTCCTTTGGAGTATTATATCATGAATCCATTTATTCTCATGATATTATAAAGTTCTGACTAAATGTTATTCCTCAATTATTGTATTCAAGTGTCTCTAATTTTGGTAAAACCCCTTTAACCAAAATATCATTTTAAATGTTTTAATTATTTGTTCTTATTAATATCAATGTTTTCAAAATGGTTTTAAGGATTTATTTATATGGATATTAATGGTTTAAAATTTTAAGCTTCAAGGTGGTATGGGACACTTTGATTCAAAATCTCTTTATTAAATGTTTTAAATGGTTTTGGAAATGGTTTCTTTTTGAATGGATTCATTATTTCAATATACTAAAATGTTATATTGTGATTGAAATGTGGAAATGTTATGTTTCCTTTATGCATGTTTTATGTGATACATTTAGGTTATAGTCCTTGGGCATTATTATGAAGACGGGTGGTTCCGTGATAAACTAAGGGCGGGTGAGCCCGATATAGCTCTCTAATGCATTGGGTAATGCGAAGGAGTGAAACGTTAAGGTTTCTCCGAAGAGATTTAGGGAATATACTATGATGGGTATTCCAAACGTAACCAAGAGGGTTACTCCCTACGTAATAATGTTATGAATTCCTCAAGTTACCTTTATGTCTTATGTTTTCTATGATTTATTCATGGTTTGATGAGGTATGTTAAAGTGACTATGTTTTATGGGTAAAGTATGATTTCATTCTTATGTATATATGAACTCATGTTTCCTTTCCATATTTTTATAACCCTTAATGAGATTTTTATGCTCATCCCATGTTTTTGAAATGTTTTTCACAGGTCAAGGGAAAGGTACATGATGTGATGATAGTGTCAAGGATGTGTCAAGAAAGAATCCGTGTTTTATTTTAAATATGTTTTCGTTGATGGGAAGAATGAATACTGTCTTTTATGTAACCACTTTGTTTAAATGTGGAATATAATGCATGTTTCATGATATAATTCTCTAAAACTCTAAACCTGAAAAGATCCTCAATGTGAAATCTTGTAATAACTCAAGATTAAGTAAGGTTTAAGGCTGGGGCCTTATATGTAAGTTGTTCTAATCACCTTAGTTTTCAATAAATGTTCTTCTTCTTCTCTTTTTCTATTCTTCTTCTTTTCACATTGATACCATTTCCCCATGGTGTGATCTTATTCACACTAGAACTTGTGAATTTATTCACACAATGGTGGAGTGATCTTTATTTTGTTTTTTTACTTCTTCCATTATGCCTTTATGAGTCTACATCCTGCTTCCGTTGGGAACATGTCATCAATGGAGGGATAACTCTTTTATGGGTTGATCCAAGGGGGTATCAAGGGTCTGGATTGGATGTTATTTAATGTTCTTATATTCATAATCATTTCATTACTTTAATATTTCCATTTAATGATTTATTTTTTTCTTCGTCTTCGCCAACTTTAACAATGACACATTTCAAGTGCTAGCATGATTCAATTCCTTGGTGTGATCATTAAATTTATCCTTTAAGTGCATTGGTGATTAGCCTTGGAATTGTGTAGGGATTAAATTGGCGAATGATGTTGAAGAATTATATCAATTTGTGGATGCGTCTTGAATTAGTGAAATGAACGTTATAAGAAAATAAATACACCCAATCTAACCCAAGTAACAACTTAGGATCAAATCATCTCCATTAATTGTTTTAGACTAAGTAATTGTATGTTTTAATTTATTTTCATTAAATTAAATTAGTAGTTATTCAAATCAATTAAATCTGAACAGTTGGCCACTTCATATCCAAATCCTTCCAAAATCAGAGTGTCTTTAGGTTCCTTATTCGGTCCATGTGGATTCGACCCCTACCTGTACTATAACGACCGCATACCAATAGGGTAAATTTGGGCAAAACCAAATTTTGGAACCTTTTCCAGGGACCAAGTAAGTTACCTTAGAACATATTTCTATTCTCCCCCATTTCTCTTTTCTCAACCCATTTCTCTTCTCTTTCCCCCTTTTTATTTTTTTTGGATCTCGAAAATCACGATTCCAAATTTTCAAATAAATACAATGGAGTATAATAAAAAATATCCCTTCACAAACTCAGGATGGAATCAATTTGTAAATCCACATTGGTAATCACCAATATTTTTTAATTACTTTGATCAACCTTTGAATGAATACCCCACACCCGATAACATGAACAATATTTGTAATGATGAATGTTTAAAAGATCAACTTCCATACCTATAAAGAATGATTGAAAAGATAAATAATGAGGAAGTATAAGATTTTGAAATGCCTTTAAAACCTAATCCTAAAAAATCCTTGAAACATTTTGTGAACAAATGGATATAATGAATTCCAAAGTTTCAAATTCGAGATTAGAAGTACAAAGCATTAAGACTTTTGAGGAACCCATTCCCACTCAAGATGTCCTTTCTTCATCAATGATAGATGAATATTTTATCCCACAAACCATTCATGAATTTAAAAAATAACTAACCTTTAGATATGGGATAACTGAAGAACATGAGGGAATTGTTAATGAGTGTTTAAATCAGGATGAAATTGATTTCATGAATTCACAAGAGGGAAATTTTTATTCATGGATTGAATGTCTAGAATATTGCTCCAATAATGATTTGTTAGAATCACCAATAATTGAACCATTTTGAAAGATAACAAATATTTAGTCTATACCCACTATAGACATTCAAATAGACAATTTTGGGGATGAATCATATTTTCAAAAGGAACCAATTCTTTCAATTTTTTTTGGATAATAAACAATTTTTGATTCTTATTTAGGAAAATTCAATCAATTTGAACTCGAAGTTATGATCCTTCCTTAACAACTCAAGAATCCCTCCATTTATGATAAGCAATACCATTCAATTATTATCCATTTTCATCACGAATCCCAAAAAGGTGGAATGACCCTTGAAATCTTAGGAAGGACTCTAGATGAAACTCAATCAACCATTACCATATTTCCTTGGACTTTCACACTCATTATTGACAATGGGATTTCACATGAATAAAATTATAAAAAAATCAATCTAAATCAAGTTTAAGTAGAAAACAATGGGATCCTACAAAAGTTTGAAAGTTGGAATTGGATAATTTTGGGGGTACAGGTTGAGCTAACGACGTTAAACAAAAGCACTGCATGAGAGGAAACTCATGGTTTTTATGTTTTCAATCATTTTCAATCATTTTTTATCATTTAAGAAATTACCATAGGCTGTTGAACAATTTTTCTTTTATGAGGAAGGATGGGTATGAAAGGGGAGATCCATATTCATCCGTGTCATGTGGCGCGATCTCTGAGTAATACCTTACCCAAAATTTTAAAAAGAAGAAAATGTATCATCAATTTATTTTATTTTTATGTTTTTATAGGTTAAATATATAATATATATATATATATATATATAATAAAAAATTAAAAGGACACGTCTTAGGTCATAGGGAAAATCCCATCACAGCCATCCAAGCCGCTGAGACTCAAATCCACAATTGAAGGGAGACTGTGGAATGCACTTTAATCATCAACCACCAGGTGAATTCATTCTATTATTATCATTTTAAATTTCATCTTTTAACACCTCTCCCATACCCCCTTCTAAGTTTTCTTTAAACACTAGGGACAATGCTATTCTATGTTGGGGGGAGATGAAATAAAAAATGATTTTTTTTATAATAAAAACATGCATGGAATGAAAAATTCCATTAACCTTGAACATGATAACACACATTTCAAACTCTAAAATTGGATATCAAATAATTTTTCATTCCTTTATTCTGATTTTAATGCAATTTTATGTTCATGATCATAGTTTTTGGAAAGTGCGGTTGTCTGATGTGATTTTTCAAAGTTTAATTTTTCATCCTCTTAATAAAAATGACACAATGCACGTCTACTGGATCTTGGGTGTAAATTTTAGTTCTTGGGTTCCTTTCGTTATATCATAGGGTTATGGGGTCACTTTTAGTTTAATTTGAGTATAAAAAAAATGAAAAAAATAATGACCACATAGAGAAATGTTTTGTCCAAATGTGTGGTGTCCGACACTTGGGGATCATGACTCCATAGTTTTCCTACCCAGAGTTAGGCTTTATATCTCTATTTTAGAGCATGGAATTGAAAATATGTGTGGTGTCCGACACTTGGGGATCGTGACTCTATAGTTTTCTTCCCCAGAGTCAATCTTTTCATATC
The DNA here is from genome assembly GCA_963277665.1 of Viscum album. NCBI lineage: Eukaryota > Viridiplantae > Streptophyta > Magnoliopsida > Santalales > Viscaceae > Viscum > Viscum album. The sequence goes on along the minus strand of OY728120.1, from coordinate 385,183,714 downwards.
TATTGTGGTTAAAAAAAACAAAAAACAAAAAATAAAAAAAGGATACTCATATTAAGGTTTAATGTGATTCCCACCTAGTGCTTCATTTTTTCCCGTTGAACAATAAAATGAGTCTCATATCTTTTGTGATGCACAACACTTTATCATGCTTAATTGAAATTGGATGAAATGTGATGACGAATTTGAACAAAGGAATGATCTTGGGATTGAGATAATCAAATGGAACTAGCTTTTTTTAAATGATTTTTATGGGTTTCATAATTTTTTTTGGTATGAGGTCTTTGGGTGAGCAATGTGTATTACAATGTTTTTGGAAAAGGGGATTCGAATTTCATATTTGTAATATATTTTGCTTGGGACTAGCAAAACTCAAGTTAGGGGGTCAGATTAATCACTGAAAGTGGCTAATATTAATTGTTAATATCTTAATATTAATGTGATTCAAAGTGAATAAACATCAATTTTAGTCCAATTCAAAAATTGAACTTCATTTCCCATCATTGTGCAATTCATGCTTAAAGTGTCAATTTGGGCCCACTCAATAATTTTCTTGTCAAAAATACATTATTTATAATTTTAATTTGATAATTTTTTATGTGATTCATTAACGTATTTGGAACATTTTATCTTTTAGTTCTGATGGATGAATCCCAAGGGACGATGGAGATTTTTTTCCTGAATGCATACATTTTCTCGTAAAAGCATAATGGGCCTAAGGCCCATCAAAACAAATGTGGGGTCCACAAACCAAGCCCAATGAAGCTAAAATTTTTACAGAATAAAGATAAAAATATTGGGATCATTTTATTCAACTATGGACAGAGCTAATTCTGATTTTTTCCTGATGATAAAGGGATATGAAGTTGAGATTTAAATGGTGGGCCCGACATGAATGCACATAAAATCGTCGCACCATTTCGACCATAAAATCCAAATTCCTATGCCAAATTTCCTGAAATTTTTACAGATCATAGAGGACAGAAGGACGGGAATATTTCTATTCTATAACCCCTCTGGATTCGGCCTTCTTCAATTACAAATTCACACGTCAAAATGGTAAAAAAATATGGATGGTTTTGTGGTCAACTTTGTAACGTCAATTTCCTTTTAATTATTCACCCTCATTTTGACTCTATTAATTGTTGGGGGGGGGGGGGTAAATTTATTGTTGGGGGGTGGACTTAAGCCTCATAATATTCCTATATAATGAGCTGGTGGTGAAGGGAATAAGCATCTCATACTTTTCTTATTATCATTGGAGCTTTGTTTTCATTGTAATGTTATTATGCCAATTTGTCTTTGTAATGTTCATAATTCTCATGTAAGTTGTTCGAATCACCTTAGTTTTCAATAAAAGTTCTTCATATTCTCATTTTCTGTTCTTCTTCTTTTCACATTTATACTGTTTCCCCATGGTGTGAGCTTATTCACACAAGCACTTGTGAATTTATTCACACAACGATGGAGTGATCATTATTATTTTTTACTTCTTCCATTATGCCCTTATGAGTCTACAACCCGCTTCCGTTGGGAACATGTCATCAATGAAGGGATAACTATTTTATGGGTTGATCCAAGGGGTTAGCAAGGGGCTGGATTGGATGTTATTTAATGTGCCTAAATTCATAATCATTTCATTAATTTAAGATTTCCATTTGATGATTTATTTTCTTCTTCGTCTTCGCCAACTTTAACAATGACACATTTCGAGTGCTAGTATGATCTAATTCCTTAGAGTGATCATTAAATTGATCATCTAAGTGCATTGATGATTAGACTTGGAATTGTGTAGGGATTAAATTAGTGAATTATTTTTGAGAAATTATATCAATTTTTGGATGCGTCTTGAATTAGTGTAATGAACGTTATAAGAAAATAAATACATCCAATCTAACCCAAGTAACAACTTAGGATCAATTCATCTCCATTAATTGTTTTAGACTAAGTAATTGTATGTTTTAATTTATTTTCTTTAAATTAAATTAGCAGTTATTCAAATCAATTCAATCTGAATAGTTGGCCACTTCATAGCCAGATCCTTCCAAAATCAGAGTGTCTTTAGGTTCCTTCTTTGGTCCCTGTTGATTCGACCCCTACCTGTACTACAACGACTGCATACCCATAGGGTAAATTTGGGTGAAACCACACATTATGGATAGATTTAGAATGATTTGGTAAGTATAACCGATAATACCCCTTCCCGAGTCACTCCATAATCTCAAACAGGATGAAATATTGAGGTTCTAACTTATCCAACCTCTCTAAATGTCTATGTATCAAATGAGGATAAACTATGTATAAAAATTGATCACATAACTCAAATTCCAATTAACGATGATAATGATCAGAATATGATTTTTTGGAACTCTGAGTTATTTATAACCTTTTTTGATCAGTTGAATGATATCTATAATATTCCGAATAGTGCTCAGTCAAAACAAGTACCATTATTTACCCTCTTCCTAGTAAATAGGTTATCTATATAGACATAAATACATTTCCTCAATTAGATAAATTCTGATTGTATGTTGTTAAAAATAATTTTATAAAAATTTCTATAGAGGAATATATTTCTCCCCAGATTCACTAAAATCAACAACGCATACATGAAACATGTCTTCAATAATTTGGATGACTCACTTAGTATGTCTATCCATCTTGGGATGATATTATATGCTTGAATTCAACTAAGAACATATCACTTCTTATAATCCATTATAAAACTAAGATGTGAAGTGATGGGGCTTATTTAAAATGATAGATGATAATAAATGATAGAGCCTAAAAATCTCCCAAACATATGAGTTTCAAAGATCCTATACCTTTGTTAACTCCATGATAGGTAGGAAATACACTGATTTCATGAGTCCATCAATAATAACTCATATTTTATCTTTACCAATAGGAGTATGAGGTAGGTAAATCCCAAAGTTTATGGAAATATCATACCATTCTTATACTATAATGGGTTAGGGTTGAAAAAAATAACATTCCTCTTATTGTTTTCCATAATTATTTGACATGTAAGTCACCAAGACACAAAATACACAATTGATCACCTAATTCTTGGCCATCAACATTGATTCCTCATGTTGTGATACATCTTGTAAGCTCCGGGGTTTGTAGAGAAATTGGATCGGTGTCCATTATCTATCAATTCTAATGTGATATTAATCAAAACAACCATCATACCTTGAAAGTGAAACACCCCATTGAGATACTTTGAATCCTCAATTTAGGCCACCCCACTGTAAATATTATTACTAAAGCACTATCACTGTACATGATCAACCTATCTAATTTGAATATAATCATCCATAGATGATCCAAAATTAGAAAAAGTTAATAATATATGTCTTACTTATTTCCCTTCTTCTATGAAAATATCAGCAAACAAGCCCATTAAATACCACTCTTCCACAAAGTCCTTTATTTCCAGAGTCAATAATTTTATACTCATAGAATATGATACCACATTTCCTTTCATGGTGTTATATGAAATATCAATTTTACTTGTTTGAAGGTAATATATCTAGTATCTCTGTCCAATGTTTAGATCCCTCTATGTGAATATATATATTGGACTCTTATTATCTAAATCACTATAAATTCTCCTTAAAAGGTAGAATTTCCAAGTCTTAAGATAATTCATCACTTCCACCAACTGAAGATCATGAATTTTATTATTATTCTCATGAGGACATAATTGAAAATATCTATAAGCTACAACTTGTCTTCCCTACATGAGAACATAATCCAATCCTATACTTGAGGAATCATATTAAATATCATATCCCAAACCCTACTAAAAAATAATGTATATTGGAATTGAAGTCAATTCCACATTCAAGTCCTCAAAATATAATCATAAATAATTAATAAAAATGAACTTCACACCTTTATAGGTAAACTCTATTAAAGGATATGAAATATTAGAGTCTTTATAAATAAATAACATGTAATAACTAGCTAATCTCAAGAAAATATGAATCTCAAAAAAATTTCTAGGTTTCTCACAAGATATCACAACCTGAATATTCTCAAGATCTATGGGGGGAACCCTTATCTATAATCAAATTGATGAGAAATTTTAAATCTTTAATCCAAAACTGAAATTTGGATATCTTCTCATATAGAAAATTTTATTACAAGATCCCATAGATGATATTCAAAATCTCAATATGATCCTGATATGATCTTGAATAAACAAGCATATCATCTAGAAAAAACAACCATGAAATAATCCTTGAATTGATTGAATATTCAATTTATTAAGGGCGTAAACACCATAAGAGATTTATTAATTCCAAATAACATAAAAAATACTCTTTATTCCCATACCATCTCCTGAACACTAGCATAGAAAAATCTTCCTCTCAGAAACTAAGTTGATGGCACCTCATTCCTAGAGAAATTCTGAAAAACCAATGGTCTCCCTTGAGCTAGTTTAAAAGGTCATAAATCATAGTAAATGGATATTTATTCTTCACTGTCACTTGGTTGAGTTTCTAGTAGTTAACAAAAATTTTGAGATTTACGAATGCCTTATTTCCAAAGAGTACTGGTGATTCTCAAGGTGAAACACTAGGATGAATAAATACCTTAGCCTCATGATCCTATATAAAAAATGTTAATTATTTTTATTTAGAGTAACCCATGTGGTATGTAGGGAAATAAATAGGCATCATCCCCATAATTAAGTCTATAGAAAAATAGGTTTACTAATGATTTTGAAACCCAAAATAAAATCATCTAGAAATACTTCAGGATAATCACTCAACACTATAGAAATAAGTCCACTAAGATGAAAATAAATAACATGAATAAAGATATCTAATAACTATCATAAAATCGTCTTTTCACTAGGGATAATTATACCTATTATACCAGATCTAGGATCCCACTCACCATAAAAGTCATGAGTGAATCTATATGAATAAAGAAATTAAAACTAATGGTGATAATAATCAATTTGGGAATTATATCCAATAATCCAATCCCTGAAAAGTATTATATCAATGATATCAACATTAAGAAATATAAAATCCCATATGGTTTCTTGGGGAGTGATAATAACCCAACATTTGAGACATCTAAAACCCAACTCCAATTTTTTCCCAAACAAGTAGAAAGAATCATTATTAATGTTATAAGATCTAATCGAAATCCCAACACATTTATAATATTGTGGAAAAAAATAAAGGAATGATTTCCAATAGTGTAAAATATTCCATAACCATAGAGGATGAAATAAACATTGTACCACTTATCATAGATTATCGTTCCTCTGAATCCTATGGCGCCCACTCCACTACATATAGATATCAAACATCATTATTCCCTTTCATCTCAACTTGAGTATCAACCTTGTTAATAGTTTGAGATCAAACCCTTTTTTTATCAGATCAAAATTGTAATCCCTTGGTGAATGTGGATCTAGCTCTACTTCCCTAGGATTCTCTTTTATAGAAACACTATTGAATAAAATATTGTACACACATGTGACATACCCTAGGTGCTTCATTATTATCAAGTTTGAAGTGTTCCTTTTTCCCACAGTAATAAAAAACCATATATCCCTTCCCTAACATCTGTTTTGCACTGTTTCTACTAGTTTAGTTCTAGTTAACCCATTTCTTCTTTTGATCAGAAAATGAACTCTAGATACCTCACATATTAACTAATTCTCTAAAGTTTCCTATCTTTCTAGAAATATCTTCCTCAGACATAACTTCATTATCTACAACCTATAATAATATTTTTAGGCACATAATAATCACTATAGAACAAATATCATTCCTTGAAACCATCTCAAGCCTCTACTCCTTGAGTAAGTAATTAGAAAAAATATCTAGAAACAGGTTCATAAAATCAAAGAACCAAGTATCATACTCTAATGAACTCTTATGTATTTTTTACTCTCAGTGTCTTAGGATAAAACTCATAGTTGAAGGATTTATTAAAAGTAATCATTTTGAGATCTTCATGAAACATGTCTTTCATAATAGATTCCCAACACCTTCATCCCATCCCCTCAAGTATATAAGTTAAAAAACTAACCTCGATGTCTATTAGAGTTTTTTAGATATGGAAAATCATTCCAATCTTCTCTATCCATTATTTGGATTCCTATGCTCAATTTTCACTACGAAATATTAGTGGATGGTTCTTAGTGAATTCTAGAGCATGGTACACCTTCCATTAAAGTTATTCATTGACCACTTATCCTAAGGAATGGATAATTCATATAATAGTTTCTTTAAATACCTTTTTACCATAGGATTAACCTGTGGGACTTCCTATACAACTTCCTCTCTAGCTTTCATAGACGGTCTTCTTAAAGGATCCATATTCTAAAAGCTGAAGATAATTAAAACCATCATGAACAAAATTTTATTCCTTTATCATAATTTTTTAGACTAAAACCAACAAGGATAAAATTATAAAAAATGATTATAGAAAACCCCAGACTTCCCATGTTAACTTGCGGTCTGTCATGAATGTGAGTTGGCCAGGCACACTCTCACATTACCTCTCAAGTTATGATGGACCTATCTCTAATCTATCAATAATCCTCTGAAACAATATGGTGATAAATAATAATGAACATAGAATTTAATGATAACCCAAATTTGATACCATTTTTTAATTGACCAAACTAGGTTTACCCATAATATCACCCAAATTGGCATACCACAAGGCCTAAAGTGTGTTCCTGATCACCATGGTCTTGTGAAAATCACATGATTATCATATAAAAAAAATTAGGAATGGATTCACCCTAAAAAAGTAAAATAATTTTATATAACAAATCAAAGTATCTTAATAGTTATATAAAAAGACATCATATATCAAAATAACCAAACCATAAAGGTGACATCCAATAAGTTTATAATAGGATCTAACTAAAAAAACTAAAATATCCTAATAATGGAATCCATATCAACCCATGGGTCCATCTACTGATGAACAAGTTTCACCAACATCCCAACCCACCATATATAAACAAAAACTAGGAGATCCATCCTCAATATGATGCTCTTACCCTTATCTGTATCCTTCAAAACAAAGATTAAATGTTTTCAAAATTGAAAAGAAGGGTGTGAGAACTAAATCTCTATAGGATACCACTAAAAATCTATACAATTTATATCCATAAGAATCTATTAGTTATTGTATAAAATATATTTCTAAAAAATTTCTAAAATAAATCATTTTTCTATATAAAATCATTTTTTGTTTTTTTAAAACATTCTATTTTCCAATAATGAAGAAAATATCACATAATATATATCCATGAGTTATAATAAGATTAATAAAAACAAGTTTTAAGCATCATTATCCATATCAATTTGTATAATAGGCATATTTATAAACATGAATATAATATATCCATAAAGAACAAAAGGAAAATCAATGACATGAGTGTGTACAAAACTAAGGAACACAATGAAATACTATTTGGAATAAGTGAATGCTAATGTTTGGGAACCTCAATTACCTGGTAAGGATATGAATTAAAAAAAACTACATCATGGGAACCTACCCAAGATATATCCTACTCCATTAATGTTTTCATATGATTAGTACATCTCCATACCCCATAGTCTCCAAAAGTGATACATATCACCATTATATTTCAATAAAACCATTCCCACATTCTATAAAAAATTATATATAGTTATATTGCACCTTTAATTATTGAAAAACTATTTCAAGTTCAAAACCATCTTTGAGAAATTTTACTAAACACATCATGGTCATAAAATCCAGTTTTCAAAAGAAAACCCATTTTGAAAACACTTTTGGTTTCTATCAAATATCAAACATTCAATTTCATACATCAAACCAATGGAGTGTATAAGAACATAAGGATTTACAAGGGGTGGACCATAGTATAGAGAGACCTATCTCAAAATAAATTATAACCTTCTTGCATCCATGACCAGTGGTGGGATAGGAATAAATATGGTCCTCAAATGAAAAAATTTACAAATATCAAGCCAAATAAGAATGGAAATTTACATAAGATAATACTTTATGAAAGATGAATTCCCAAAAAAACTTCCTATAACACACTGTATATGAAAATCAAGCTAATGTGTGGAGAATCACCAATTTAATGTAAGGTAATAGAGTAAAAATGTGCCCTAAATCCATTCATTATGGTTTTATGTAGTTATTGTTACCAACCCTAGAAGATCAAGTGACCATTAATTTTTTCTATACTAAAACAACCACCCCCATGCCCTGGTGCATCTTCCATGTCCATTACAACATTACCAAAGAAAAATACGATGAGGACTATCCATGATGTAATGTATAAAAATATTTAATTTTAGACACACTATATCTTACACCATTATATATTGAGGCCCTTCTCTCAATGGTTAATAGAAAAAATCCCAGCTTACTCTTTCCTAGACCATGCCCTACCAATGGCTATTTTTTCCTTTTCCATTTCACATTGGATTCCCACAAACACACCACAACCTCCACTACAAATATGTTCCTTTATTATTTTAACAAAAAAGTTTCAAAACCCATTATTAATCCACCATGAATCATTAAAACATTCAGAACTGAAATTAAACAACATAAGGCTCAAAAGGGAACATTCATGTGGCCTAGAGGGCCTTAAAAATCCTATCCATAAGAATAACCACATAAGAGATGATTCTAGTTCATTCTATTTTCCACTATAATAATCATCTACTAAAACAAAATTAATAATGGTTTAACAACCCACTTGGTGTAGTTTCCAACCCACCACATCCAATTTCTTTCAAAACCACCGGTTGGATATCCTTTGATTTACCTTTTATAAAAACACTAAGTAACACTTACTGATGTGCTCTAACATAACCTGATTATGATGCCCAAATCCTTATAATAATCTCAATATTCTCCAATCACTTCGCACCAATGTCTGAACCCTACTTCCGGTGTAATTCCATAGTTGGATCCTTGGCCAACCAAGTCAACCATCATGATCTCACCTGAGAACCCACACAACATTGATCGCACAAACACTTGGATAACATGATATTTATCTCAAGATAGATACCAATGATCAGACACTATCCAATAATATATATGAATCTCAAAAATGGTATTTACTATGGAACTAGAAAAATAAGGTTCACCTTGCCAAAAAAATATAAACACTACCATGATCATCCAATGACCAGTTTCATCACCCCCATGAACCAACCACATAAGGGACATACCTTCGCAACCCATTATATATCCATTATAAAAAATAATGACTATATGCAACCACCCCTTGTAATCTACTTCCAAGACAAAACATTAATTGATTCCAATTCTTGGATCATGAGAATGACACAATCACAAATACAATAATATTCTATAATTAGGGTCATAACCTGTAATTACCCAAGGTGAACTCCCCATTATATGTATTCCATTATAATTCCCCTCAATTTAAACCTTAATAGGTTCCATTACTCACATGTGTTGCTACCCCCAAGACACACTAATCCATCCTATCAATACCAGACTAGGATAAAACCAAATCAGCTATGCCACCACACTCGATCCATTTTCAATGTCACCACTACCATGGAGGGATATTTCTCCTTTTTATCAAAAACTTGGTCAACCAACCCTATAATTATCCCATAAAACCATTAGTCCATAACTTACACATGACCTCTCACAAATCCACATTTAAAATGAGTACAGTTTGTAATGAGTGTTTACTATTTTGATTCCATCTAGATCCATCAGGTGTACACTCTAGTATATCCTAAATGTAGAGTTAATTTCATGATACCATGAATTTTATGTAATTAATTTCTTGGCTCACATAAATTAAACACTGATAATGCTCCATGAAATGTAAATATTATACATCTATAACAACCCTTGGTGTTTCTTTTCAAAATAGAGGCATTTCACCCATACCAAAATATTTTACACAATCACCCCCGCAACCATGTATCTTCTCTAAACCAAACTAATATACATACATTCTAACCATGATCTAAAAAGTGCATCCTGCGTCAAAAGGGCCAGACACTCTACTAATCTTACCCATCAAAACCAAACCTAGATTCCATGTAAATGTCAATCATGATGCTTTCCTCATAAAAATTCAAGGCATAATCATATCTATACCATATATGCTAGAACCATCTTTCACTAATTATAAGGTAGGGAACCTAACCATTATTTCCATATTCATAATATTTATGGAATCACCATGCCTATATCATATACCCAAGAACACCCCCAAACACTAGTATCATAAAACGATGTGTCTCCCCATGCTTTTCATCCCTAAGGAATTCATAAACTTGGTCCAACCCCTCTATTGGTTTACCCTTATATATCAAATCTCAATGTTCATTTGGATTAGAAACATCCAAAGCCATATCTAAAAAAGGGTCAGTAGGATCTCCTACCTTACGCATAGGTCATATCTCAAATTGTTCATAACTCAGGAGAAACACCTATTTATTCCCATTCCCAACATCACATGGTAACTCACATGCCAAAATACCCCCATCCTAGGTTCCCCAAATATCTACATTAGGCACCACATTCCAAATTAATCTTCTTACTAGGGCACTAATTTTCATTGAGAATCTAAGTATGAGACTATCCCCTTGAGAATCGCGATCTAAGGTTAATCTTAAAAAGGTCTATGTATATAGGTACCACCCCTTGAGGACCATTATCTGATCTATCCATGTATATACATATAGAAAACATCATTCCTAGATAATCTGTGTCTAATAAGCCATAGCCATATGGTTCAGTTAAGTATAATTTAATCAAGAAGATATATAGTAAAACATTATATAAGTTATTGATAACTCATCAAGTAAACGAACCTATTTTTTTGGGGATCAATATCACAAAACCCAATAGGGGTCCACCTCTAAGGCATAAAATGCCTGTACTAACTTATTAGGGTCACTACACATCTCATGAATTATGGGACTGTATAGTCACCATCAAGATGAATTATACTATAATATCCACATAACCAATGAATATATGGAAATATTAATCATAGTTTAGTTGATTATAATCCCACCAACATGGTATATGAGAAAACTCTATATAATTTTTTTGACACTTTGAATAGTTTTATCCTCATTCATCAGTGAAATAAATCACACACAAGTATACATATGTTATGTGAATATGAATTTCCAAATATAATTCATGAAAAACGACCTTTTTCCAAGGAAGAAGTTAAAAAATCTAACTAAATCATAAATCCAAAACTCAACTAATTCATGATAGATAAAAATTTCTAATAAAAAAATAAAAAATAAAAAATAGTAATACCATATCCCTAGTAACCTAGACTTCATATTGAAAAAGGTGATCATGATGTAGTAGTTTGGTATCTATCACAAGCCCTAAAAAATTTATGTCACCTATATTCCATATCCCCAAATAGTAAGAAAAAATAAAACACTGATACACTATGTGATATCAATCACAAAATATCTGATGTCACATTGTAACATCCCTTACCCAATTCATTCTATATAGTAATTATACTAGGTATCCATGTGACCTGAGGTGTACCTCCCCATATTCCAAATTCTACCGACTATAAGTAGAGGTTGAGGATGCAAGGAAGGGGAGAAAATACCCCCATATAAATTTTCATAACAAAAAAAAACCAAAAATCATTCATAAATAATAAAAATAATTTATAGAATATGGAATTAATAAAAATATTGATATAAAAATGAACATGAAATAGAAAGAAATCATATAGTCTCATGGTCATGCCAACATATAGCATTGATCACCCATTGGGACTATCACATATATAAAATAAATAAAATAATAAAATGAAACTGATGCTCCATTTTCATCTCCAAGACTCACCTCATCCAAGTATCTCATCCCATATGATATATACTAATATATCAAAATACTCTAATACACTACAAAACTTGATCATATGATAAAAAAAGACCACCCCGGTTACCTAAGTTTCATGGACGCCTGATTAGGGTGCGATAAAAACTCATTAGATAATTGATAACACGATCCTATACATAACACATAAATGATGCGTATATTAATATAAAAATTCTCAACTAAATAATTAAATATAATGATGAATAATAAATAAAATTACCATAATCAATCCACAGGTTCTAACATGGAACCTGAGATTGACTATACCAACCTTGGATAGTGCTAGAGTGTCTCTAAGCATGTTTGATAATCATGCCAACAATTATCGAAACCATCAAAACATATAGTTGTTGGTATTAATGTTGGATCCATGTAAATATCAAAATTCATATTTATAGTAGCATACATAAAGCTGAACCCATGGAGGTAATCCTAGGAAATCAGTAGTCACAGTAATCATTATTCATTACTAGGGGATGATCCAAGGAAATCAAAATTCATCAGGCATAATCATTTATTCATAGGATATGATCCTAGGTAATCAATAGTAATAATGCGTCATCACCGATTCCTAGTAGGAGATTCTACGAAATCAATAGTCATCATGCATTATCACAAATTCATAAGTAGAGATCCTATAAAACTATAGTCTTCAGGAACCATAATTGATTACTAGGAGGTGAACCTATAAAATCAATAGTCATTAGGCACCATCACTAATTCCTAATATGTGATACATAGAAATTAATACTCATTACGCTCTAATCCAATATATAGAAGAAACTAGCTGGTGATAAATATTCATTTGAAGTCATCACAAATTCTTAGGGCATAAACCTAGAAATTCCTTATAACCTTATGTTTAAAATATGTATCCTAGGAATCTAAAAAAAGACAACTTTTAGGGTTTATAAACCCCTAATGTGATATCAGTAAATAATAAAGAAAACCAAGTGTGGACATTCACCCAATCCTATATTATATAACTAAGTCCAATCTCTCAAACACTCAACTTATCATCACTAAGTACATATGAGGCTTTCATCATTGATCTAGATTTTCATGTGACACTTGAGACCATCACTACCCACCAACTTCAATGCCCTCTCTTGGGTAAATATATCAATTATGAACACATCAGGATCCTTTAGGCCTGATCACAACCAAGACACTCTAATCATGTTCAATTATCTAATTTAATACTCTTGGATCAAAAACCATCACTTAGAGGAAATATTTTCCCTTGGGATCATTGTAATTATCACAAAGACCCATTAGCCCCGTAGGTAATCCAGTTTTATTTTTACACAAGGCATATGACCTCAAGTACATCTCCTTTTCAATTCATTCTAGTTCGGTCCTCACACCCAAACTATTCATGAATTTTAATAGGTTTGACCCACCCAGGTAATCAAATCTTACTAAGGGAGGGAAAATCACCCCATGATCATCAGGACTATCCCAAAATGCTCTAAGGGATTGAAAGATTATCACATGGCCAACTCAGGTTGAACACTCTAGTACATTACACTTATTTTCTTAGAGGCCACTAAGGGAAACTATTATTAGGTTCACTTTGTCTCCTTAAATTAATTTAATTTATTTTTCACCCTTCAGGGTCCATGTTCTATATGAAATGTATTTATAATTTTGTTCTTGACCATTAGTAGCTAAGGAAGTCAAGAAAGTGTATAATGGTCCATCATGACCCTTGGGACTTTGTTCAGTCCATACATTTTATTTTAAAGAAACAATTTTTAAATCCATGGTCAATCAACCTTAGTGATGATACCACATATTAAATGCCATATCAAATTCATAAACTATATGGGAAATGATCAAGGTAACACCTACCTCAACTATATAGGTTGTCCATTTTAATTTATCTTAGTGACTCTCACCCAATAATTCTATAAGAACACAGATCTTCATTCAGGTATGGATCTTTATTTCAGGTTATTTTTGTGGAAAAAGGGAAAAATGGGAAATTTTATAAGTATATGTTGTGTACTTTTGTGTACACACCATGTGCCCGGTTACCGCATGTAGCCATGTACTAGCCATGTAACAGCCAAGTACAAGGCTATGTAGGTGACTTGGAAGACCGCCTAAAGTGGGGGCCAGTTGAGGCTAGGACACGACGTGTACATTAAATGAACACACCATGTACTTTTCTTTTTATTTGATATATTGGAGTGGAGTTATGTCTTATGTCCAGAAACCACTTATCCTCGTGTTTCGTACTGGAGAGCGACGAAACACTGAAGAACTTCAAGATCCTCCCAGTTCTTCATCCGAGCACCGATTGAGACGATTTCGGGTGAGTTGGAATCCCACCGGTGAGTTCTCTCTTTCTCTAGAGCCTTTATTCACGATTCCTCTCCTCTCATGAGTTATCGAGGTTTGATTGTTTTTAACCTTTTCATAGATCTACATCATTCTAGGATGATTCAAGGGCCGACTTTATAGAGTGTTCATTGTACAACATAAAGGTAGGTGATTTGTGCCTTTCTATGATTGCCTGTTGATTATATATGATTAAAGTTCTTAATACCCATGTTTAGGGTATTGCGTATTTTGGAATTTTATTATGTTAATTACCTAATATGATTTTTTATAAAGGGTTATTGCTTATGAATAAGTATTTATACATTATTATGGGACACCACATGGGTGTGTTCCCCTGTTTGAATGTTTATGGTTGTTTGGCCTAGGTTTCCTATGAGGAATAACTTGTTTAACATGCCTTGAATTGTTTAGGATGGAGTTCATTGATTATATGAATTTCATGGGTTATTCTTATGAATGTTATTCATGTAGTAGTTATAGATTACATGTGCTGCCTTATTATGATATGTGCACTGATCTCCCAATGGACCGTGATAGCCTTGGACCAATAAAACTATGGGGGTTTCCATGTTATTTACATAGGATAGTGAGAACCTTGCTGTAGACTTTGACCCAGGGGTATTGACCCTAAGAGCTACCTAGGAGGTCATTTATGATTATTTATTCCATGTAGACCCATGGGTTATTGATTGTGAGAGCTACTTGGAGGTCATTTATAATTTATTGATGCCATGTTGACCTAGGGGTATAGACCGTAAGAGCTTCCAAGGTGGTTGTTTGTATTTGATTAGTGCTATGCTAAACCAAAGGTGTTAGACCATGAGATCATTTACAGAGGGGTTTTTATGAATGATTGAATGATTATGGTGAGTCTAACAAGCCAAATCACAATATTGGACTCAGTATTACTTGATTGACTAGATGGTCTTTTGAGACGTCTGTTTTTACTATTAAAAGGAGGGATACAACGCTTAGGCTAGATCTCATGATTCATTATTAAATGGTTTGAATAATTAATAAATGAAAATGTATGTAATTAAAAACTGTAGGATTGTTTACTTTTGAGTTATTCCTAGTTTATTGCTTCATTTCGGTATGTTTCCTTCTATATATATTCACCAACAGTTAGGCACATATCTTTTGGTGGTTTCCTACCAGGATTCGTCTCACACCATTTTTGGGTCATATGTTTGGTCCTAAAAATATTATATGGTTATAGGCATAGATATGGGAAATTTACCTTCTTTATTAGGTACTTGATTGCTATTAGAGCTGGGGATCATGGGACCAAGATAAGTATTGCGATGCTGTTGGAGTTTACTTCTTCTCTGTACTTTGTTTTAATATTTTATTTCTAGCATTTTGACTTGTTTGACTGCTTTCCTAGACAGATGTGACATGCATCAGTTATATATATGCTCCAATTGTTTTATTACTATCAGTCTTCTACTGTTTAATTTGTTGCATGGTATTACTACTTCTGACATTGGTTACTATTTATTATTTTTCTATTAATACACTGCCAATGATGTTATAGTTTCCCCATTATTAGACCTTGTCCATCACTACTAGTCGCAAGAATCTGAAATTTGAGGAAATGCAGTTGAGTTCATGTGACCAACCAGGTATGGGGCACCCTTGGGAGGTACCTGGAACCAGCACGTTACAAAGTGGTATTAGAGGAGATTTATTTTCTGATTTGTCTTACTGTGTGGAGATTATAGATAGGGATATAAAGTCATGGGTAGTTTGTAATAAGTTGTACCGAGGAGTAGCTAACCTGTGTACAGGGAAAAGCCAAGTTACCTTGAATATTACAATTTTTCTGATTTTTCAATTTTTACAATTGATTTTATTTCACCATTGGGAGATACAAAAGTATTGTAATATTATCATTGATATTATTGAGGTTCTATTTCTATTGAAACCTAATTTGATGAGGGTATTCCATATCATGCATCGTATATGCACTTGATAGATATCACATGCCATGAATTCTTTTCATTCCATTTAGGACGAATTACTTATTGCATGTTGTTGTGATAGATGTTGTGCTAAATATGCATGCTATTGTGATAGATGCATTGATATAATATTGGCTATTTTGATAGGGTATTGGAAATTGTAATGTTTTATTTGGATGGATTCCAAACTCTGGCCCCTGAGGTGTTATGGGCCCTCTTGGATCAGAATTTGGTGGAACATGTTTAAAATTTAACTTTTTTTTTTCAAGTTATGATCTGAATAAGGATTAAAAACATTGATTCTCAGGAGTTTGAGCTCTCACGGGTCAGAATTTTTCTTGCCTTGGACAAAATTTTATGTTTTTAAGGGTTCTAGAGAAGTTTTAGAGGGTAACTATCTAGAAACCCAAACAACAAGGCATGTGTTGTTATAACCACACACCATGTGTTATTATGTTCTGGAAGAACTGAATTTTTTCTTAAGTACACTCCATGTATTGGGAGTATACTACATGTAGTACTTGACTGTGTGACGGACTGTGTGGGTAGATACACGGAGTTGGAAAATATTTGGTGGAACACGCCGTGTACCGAGAGTACACGCTATGTTGTAAAGAGCAGTGTATCTAGCCATGTGAACAATGACACAGGTGGATGACAATTAGGTTTTACATGCTGTGTCTCTTTTATACACACTGTGTAAAGTCGACCGTGTAACTAACAAAACATTTGGATTGGACTTAAGTGGTACATACCATGTGTAGGGTGAACACACTGTGTAGTGTTACCTAGGAGAGAACCGTGTAGTTCTAGCTATGTAGAAGGACTTGAGATATAGGTAAATTCAAGTACACGCCATGTCTCAGGAGGAACATTCCATGTGTAGGGGTGTTACACAAACATGATTGGTAGAGGTACATGCCATGTTTAAAGCTTAAGGGAAAATTCCGTGTAGATTTTATACATGACGTGTAACCATGTTTTGTAAAACTTTAATGCTTTACTTATCCTGTTATGTTCTTCCACTTCTAGGTTTCTGTCCTTTGTAATATTGTATTGAGGTGTTCTCTTGACCTTGTAGAGTCATGCCACCAAGATGTCCTCCAGTTGTATGCCAGATACAGGGCAACGATCGAACATCGGAAATGGTAGATCATGGACTACCAACATATCCTCCCATTGTGACCATTTTGGCCCCAGCTATTATAACGAACGTAGGTGCTGATGCATAGTTTTGTAAAGGATTTATGAGGATGATGCAGAATTTTCAGGGAGCACCACATCCTACCCTGACTATGGAAGAGTTGACGTGGGTGTTCCAATAGTACCATCCTCCCACTTTCTCGGGGGATGGAGGACCACAGGCTGTAGAGTCATGGTTGGAGGCCATGATTTCCATATTTGAGCATCTGGAGATGCCTCTGGAGAGGAGGTTGAATATTGCGACGAACATGGTACATGATTTCGCCAAGATATGGTGGGATGTTATATCACAGGTGGAACTTCATTGAGATATAGTTTGGGAAGAGTTTCAGAGGAGATTCTATGACTACTTCTACCCTGAGATTATGAGGGCCAATCAAGACCTAGAGTTTATGCACTTGGAGAAGGGTTCTCTTTCAGTGATGGATTATTCTTCTCTATTTACAAAGCTTCAACATTTCACACCTGTTCTGAGAGGTGATGAGTTATCTTTGGCTAGGCGGTTTGATGAAAGTATCAGGTATGACATCTGATCATAGGTGAATGTTTTCAGACTGACTTCGGTGATGGATATAGAGAACCAGGAATAGATTACTGAGCACAATATGAGGGAGTTGGGAGCTGTGAGCCAGGGTATTTTATCATCTAGGGATGGTAATCCTTTGATTGATAGAAGGAAGTGACACAGGGAGCCTTTATGTGGTGATTCCAGTAGTAGGGATGTATCTACAGGTAGATAGGTGAGGTGATCCTAGTGCGGGAAGAGTGGGAACACAAGACCTTAGTGCTCGAGAGACCTAGTTGAGTGCCGATCTTGTTGAAAGATGGCTCATATTCATCATTTTTGCTGCTTTTATCACCAGAAACTAGTGAGAGGGGATCTGTTATGACTTCACATTCAAGAGAAGGACCACCAATTTCTCCTCAGTCCAGGAACTGGAGTTCTTCAGGCCATTCAGGCAGTTGCGGTGATTGTGGATGGGGTTTACAGACGATAAGATTTTATCTACGGTAGGGTGAATCAGATCAGGGTAATTAGGTAGTGTCGTAGGGTTGTAAAACAGGTTAGACTTTTGCAGTGGATCAAACCCAATAGGAGCAGGATCCCAGACCCTCAACAATTAGAGGTATGATTATAGTTGCCACAATTTTATCTTATTCTCTTTTTCATATAGGGTCTTCCCATTGTTCTATATCTGTTGCTATTGTGAAGAGCCTCAGGATCTTTATCTTTACATCTGATGATGTTATGATGCTAGACACTCCATTGGGGATTATGATGACTAGTGTACATCAGTACAAGGAGTTACCTCTTTATATTGGTGTGTGTCACATTTTATGGGACCTCTATTTCTTAGAGATGACATGATTTTATTTCATTCTCAGAATGGACTAGTTGGTCTCCTTTTAGGCCTTTGTTGACTGCTATCACCACGGGCTAAGTTTCACATCACCAGAGGGGGGGGGGGGGTCTTTTCTCCACAAGGGAGAATGGGATGTCTAGGTGAGAAAAGCTAGAACCAAGCATCATGGGTTGGGGGAAATTATAGCCCATATTTCTAGCTTATATATGGATGACCAATGGACTTCACAGATATACTTTCCTCCAGTGGTGGATCATTTCAGATATTTCTATCCAGATGACTTTTTAGGTTCACCTATGGGGAGAGAGGTATATTTATCTATTGATCTTGTGAAAAGAGTGACATCAGTGTCCATTCTTCCTTATAGGATGGCTACACTAGTGTTACATGAGCTCAAGAAGTAGTTAGAGGAGTTGTAGGAAAAGGGTTTCATCTGACCCAATACTTCTCCTTGGGATTCAAGTGTCATTTTTCAAAAAAAGGCATATGGTACCCTCATAATTTATGTGTATTATCAAAAACATAACTAGTTGATGGTTAAGAACCGATATCCCTTACTGAGGATTGATGATATATTTGATTAGCTTTGAGAATCCTAGGTGTTATCAAATATTTACTTGAGATCTGATTATCATCAGCTGCACATTAGACCATCTGATATAACTCTTACAACATTTCAGAGCAGGTATGGTCTATATGAGTATTTGGTTATGCCGTTCGGTCTCATGAACACGCCGATAGTTTTCATGGCCCTGATGAACTGTATGTTCCATACCTACTTGGATTCTTTTGTGGTATTCTTTATGGAATATATCTTGGTGTACTATCACACTCTTCACAACCATGCCACCCATATGGATATCGTATTGAGTACATTGAGAGAGAATTAGTTATATTCTAAGCTCTCAAAATTCAACTTTTGGATGGACTAGATTCACTTTGTGGGTCATGATATCTCAGAGAAAAGGAGAATCAGTAGACCTATAGAAAGTGATAGCAGTAGTTTACTAGGAGCATCCAAATAAAATCTTTGAGGTAAAATGTTTTCTAGGGCTGGATGGTTACTAAAAGTGCATTATATAGGAATTTTCATGCTTAGTAACACCATTGACATTCCTGACTAAGAAGGGTGAAAAGTACTTGTGGATATATTCCTGCGATTCAGCCTTTTAGGAGCTGAAGGGGAGATTGACTTCAACACCGATACTAATTTTTACAGATCCTAGAAAGAGTTAAACTATTTACTGTGATGCATTAGGTATCGGGCTGGGATAAGTGCTTATACAAGGGTAAGAAGTCGTTTTGTATGGTTCTCGGCAGTTGAAGCCACATGAGAGGAATTACCCGATGAACGATCTTGAGTTAGCTGTAGTTGTGCATGATTTACACTATTGGAGACATTATCTTTTGGGAGAGCATTTTGTGGTATACAAAAACCACAATAGTATCTAGTATATATTTACTCAGTGTGATATGAATTTGAGATGAGGAAGGTAGGTTGAGTACCTTCAATATTTTGACATTGATATTGCCTACATGTCTAGGAAAAGAAACGCATTGGCTGATACGTTGAGGAGGAGGACCCAGATAAATGCAGTTGAGGAGGCCAATAGTGAGTGGAATCTTATGGATTAATTCTTTGAGATACATTTGGAGGTTCACAACAGATAGGGGTAGATATTTATTTCTTCTATAACTGTTACATATACTCTACTAGATCGAGTGAGATTAAGGCATCTATCAGATTGCGAAGGCCTAGTCCTATGGGAGAGTGTTTCAAGAGAAATACCTACTATTGGGTGGACCGTAGATGACGATGAGGTCTTTCATTTTCATGGGTGTGTATGGGTGTCAACAGACACATGTGAAGATTTGATGCAATATTTTAATCCCTCAGTTTGGGTGGTTCATCCTGGTGTCACCAAGATTTATCAAGATCTACATCATCAATATTGGTGTCCAGGTATGAAAAAAGATGTAGCTGGTTTTTTATGAGATGTTCCACCTATCAGTAGGTGAAGTCAGAGCATGAATGTCCAGTAGATATTTTACAATAGTGACCCATTCCCGATTGGAAATGTAATGATTTCACGATGGGTTTTGTGATGGGTTTACCGAGGTCTCCTCGAGGGAATGATGCATTTTTGGTTGTTGTTGATAGACTCACGAAGGTTTCACATTTCTTGTCGATTAAGGAAACCTTCACTTTTGAAGATATTTTAAGGTTTTACATCCAAGATATTGTGCGTTTTCATGGGGTTTTACACTCTATCATTTTAGATAGGGATGCCCGGTATACTTCTCATGTCTAGCAGGGACTATAGAGGGATTTGGGTACAGATGTAATTCTGAGTACAAATTACCATCCCCAGATAAATGGCTAGTCCGAGCATATGACTCAGGTTTTAGAGGACATGTTACAAGATTGAGTCCTAGATTTTGGGGGATATTGGGAGAGACACATACCCATAGTGGAGTTTTCCAATAATAATAGTTTTCAAGAGACGATTCAGATGGATCCTTTTGAGGATTTGTAAGGTAGGACATACCGATCACCCCTATGTTGGCTGGTGGCAGGAGAGGTTGCTATTATAGGACCTCATTTTATCTAGGAGACCATGGAGTAGGTGGAGTTGATTTAGAATAAGATGGATACTATAAAATATTACTATAAATATTATGTTTATCGACAGAGATGGCCTCTGGAGTTTGAGGTCAGAGATATGGTTTTCTTATGTTTCACACCGAGGTTGGGACACAAGAGGATTAGGAGATAGGTAAAGCTTTCACCGAGATACCTTAGGCTATTTGAGGTTTTGGAGAGAGTCGGTACGGTTGCCTATCGATTGCAGTTACCTCAAAGGTACCAGGCTATACATGATGTATTTAAATTCATCATCCACGGTGTTACTTTTCATACTCATCTCATGTTTTCCAACCCAAGGAAGTTGAGTTGGAGGTGGATGCATCCTTTGAGGAGCACCCTATACAGACTTTGGATAACCGCACGAAGGTTCACTATGGCTGGTCTGTTCCTCTGGTATAGGTGTTATGGCAGCACGAGTGAGTATAGGAAGAGACTTGGGAGAGAGAGGCTGACGTATGATCCTAGTGGCCAGAGTTGTTTGAAGTTTCTTCTTTACCACCCATGGAATGGAAATTTGGGGATTAATTACTTTTAGGGGGAAGTTTGTAAGAATACCGATCTTCATTCAGGCGTGGATATTTATTTTGGGTTGTTTTTGAGGAAGAAGGAAGAAATGATAAATTTTCTAAGTACACACTGTGTACTTTTGAGTATACACTGTGTACCCAATTTCTGCGTGTAGTCGTGTATTGGCTGTGTAATGGTAGAGTACATGGCAATGTAGGTTACCTAGCAAACCGCCTAAAGTGGGGACTATTTGAGGCTAGTACATAGAATGTACATTAAATGAACATGCCATGTACATTTATTTTTATTTGATATATCGAAGCAGGGTCACATCTTATGTCCACAAACCACTTATTCTCCATGTTTTTCATACTGGAGAGTGACAAAATGCCGAAGAACTTTGATCACCTCCTAGTTCTTCATCAGAGATCTGATTGAGGCACCATTAGGTGTGTTGTATTCCCACTGGTGATTTCTATCTTTCCCTAGATCCTATCTTCCTGATTCCTCCTCTCTCTTGAGTTATCAAGAGTTGATCATTTTTACCCTTTTCATAGATCTATATCGTTCTAGGAAAATTCCAGGGCCAACCATCAAGAGTATTCATCGTACAACATCGAGGTATGTGTTTTGTTACTTTTTTTATTGTATGTTGATTATATATGCTTAAAGTGCTGAATACCCATGTTTAGGGTATTGCATATTTTGGAATTTTACCCTATTAATTACCTGCTATAGTTTTTTTTGAGAAAGGGTGATTGGTTATACATAAGGTTTTATAACTTGTTTTGGGACACCCCATGGGTGAGTTCCCCTGTTTGACTGTTTATGGTCGTTTGGCCTAGGTTTCCTCTAAGGCATACCTTGTTTTCAATGCCTTGAATTTTTTAGGATGGAGTTGATTGATTATATGAATTTCATGTGTTATTCTTTTGAATGTTAGCCATGTAGTAGTTATAGATTACATGTGTTTCCTTATTATGATATGCACACTGATCTTCTAATGGACTGTAAGATCCTTGTACTTGGAAAACTGTAGTGGTTTCCATGTTATTTACACTAGACTGTGGGATCCTTGGTGTAAAATTTGACCTAGGGGTATTGACTGTGAGAGCTACCCAAGAGGTCTTTTATGATTATTTATTCCATGTGGACCCTAGGGGTATTGACCATGAGATCTACCCAAAGGTCATTTATAATTTATTGGTGCCATGTTGACCCAGGGGTATAGACTATGAGAGCCTCCTCAGTGGTCAATTGTCTTTGATTAGTGCTACGATAAACCAAAGGTGTTAGAATGTGAGATATTTCTCAGAGGGTTGTTTATGAAAGATTGAATGATTGTGGTGAGTCTTCAAAGCCAAAGAACAAACTTGGACTCGGTTTTACTTTATTGACTAGATGCTCTTTTGAGACATCTTTTTTTACTATTAAATGAAGGGATACACAACTTAGGATAGATCCCAAGATTTATTATTCAATGGTTTGAATAATTAATAAATGAAAATAGATGTAATTGAAAACTATAAGATTGTTTAATTTTGAGTACTTCCTAGTTTATTACTTTATTTTGGTATATTTACTACTATATAAATTCACCGATAGTTAGGAACATATATTTTAGTGGTCGCTTATCGAGATTTATCTCACACCTTGTTTGGGTCATGATTTTGTTCCCAAATAGATTATATGGTTTCAGGTACAGATAAGTGAAAGCACCCTTCTTCATCAGGTACTTGATTGCTATTGGAGTTGGGGATCATGGGACTAAGATGAGTCTTGCGAAGTTGTTGGAGTTCACTAATTTTATGTACTTTGGTTTAGTGTTGTATTTACAATATTTTGACTTGTTTGGCTTCTTTTCTAGACACATGTGACATGAATCATTTATATATATTCCCCAGTTGTTCTATTACTATGAGTATTCCACTGTTTACTTTGTTGCATCATATTACTGCTTCCACTATTAGTTACTATTTATTATTCTTCTATGCATACTCTGCCAATGAGGTCATAGTTTCCCCATTATTAGACCTTGTTCCTCACTACTAGTCGGAAGCCTCTGGAATTTGGGGAAATGCACTTGAGTTCATGTGACCAACAAGGCATGGGGCGCCCTTGGGTGATACTCAGAACCAGTATGTTACAAATTCCCAAGTCCAACTTTTCACCATACATCATTATAAGGCCCTAACCCAAACCAAAACATCCATAAAAATTAATTATAATAATTTATATTTAATTAAAAATTTTCAAAAAAAATTTACAATTCAATTCAAATAGTAATACATTTCAAATAACTCACCGAGCTCTCTTGATGCACCAAAACAATAACCAATAACACACCAAATCCCATGAAATGATTCTATAATATCTGTAATCAAAATCCCAAATGGTAGAAATCAATTCAATAGGTGATTTCATTTATCATAAAAAAAACCCTATGAAAATTCTCATAGTGATTTACTATATTTAAAATTATATGCAACCGTGTCTAGATATAATCTTTGGACATCTTCCTGGCATGCCATGTCAATTATCCCTCATATCTGATGATTTCCACCATTCTATTTTGGAAATCACCACTAAACCCAAATCTGAGTCACACTAAATCAAAGAAGAATAATAGAAAGAATTAATAGATGGAAATAGACGGAAAATCTACCTCAAATTTCATGTAATGTAATCAAAATCCATCCCAAATTAAATGAGTGTTGAATAAGGAAAAACTGAAGAGGTGGTAGGACTATTCACATGCAATAGAGGAAGAAGAGGGGATATACAATTAGTAATTTAGGGGGAAAAATTATTAATGTGAACTTATTTAATATATTGCACAAGTTTACCACAAGATTGGAACCAACCATGAAACCTTCACCATTAAAGGATACCGACCTCACATGGATGGTTAACATGGTTTTCCAAACCATGAACCAACTATGAATATCATATTTACAACCAAATTTCAGTTCCTAAATTGTTTTTCTACAAATGTATGATGACCATGCACAATCCCCCTAAAAAAACAGGCCACACAATTTTCCATAATCATGTAGAAACCCTTTAGATATATTGAGATAAGAAAAATATTTGGGAGGCAAATAGTAGAGGAAATTTTTCTAAAATATTCCAAAAGGTAATTACATAGAATCTAGAAGGTTTTTTCTCCAAAAAAATATAAATAATTTAAGAACCCGGTTTTTGATGTGAAAGACTTTGGAATATTCTTGATGATATTCCAGAGAAGTGCCTTCAGACGACATGCGATTCCGAGCCCCGGAGTGGCCAGAATTAAATTTTCAGTGCGTTCACACTGGAAATGCTAAATAAATGAGATAACTCCTAAACTGAGTTCCAGATCAGGGATCCGAGTGTATGGATGGGTCCGGAATGGGGTGTTTACCCTAGGAATGACATTAAACTTGTCTTCGCGGGATGTTTGGACCCCTTGCCCGCTTCTGGAACGTTAAATGAAACAAATAAATTAATTAATTCGTTTAATGGAGAAATTCTAGTATCTCTTAAATGGTGGCTCGGATTGGAAAACCGAGGGCACTGTTGAGTTCGGAGTGTGCCGTTTACCCTAGGAGGGGTATAAGTTTCGCGGGCGCGGGCCGTTTGTGAAGAATGGACCCATGGGTGTTTTCGTAATTTGGCGGCCTCAGGCGCTAAGTTCAATAACTTTTGAACGGGGTCTTGGATTAAAATTCCGAGACCGCCGTTGTGCTCGAAGCGTCGTGTTTACCCCATGGATACCCTCCTTTTTGTCTGCTTCGAGAGCGGGGTCGGGGGCGTGCCTGGCGGGGGTGTTTAAGTGTTATTACTTAAACACACCCCCTCCCTCTTCTCTTCCCCTTCTCCTCCCTCACACCCTCTCCCCTTCCCTCATCCATTCCGGTGAGCTCCGGAGAGGTGGCTACGGCGAGACGATGGCGCGCGGCGGATCCCGCGGGAAGCGCCGGGTGAAGCCCAACGAGGTAGGCGGATTTGAGTTTTCCTCCCCTTCCCCGTTTTAATCCTCATTTATGCTCAATCCCACCATTGGATCCTCGAAAAAATCTAGTGGTTGCGTAGATCCCATCCCGAGCTTTCCGGAAAGCTATCCGGATCGAAATTTCGACCACCGGATCGTTCCCGGTGGTCCTTGGAAATTTTCCGGCCACGACCGGTTTCTGGCGAGGGTCAAAGGCGGCAGACGGCGGCGGCGCAGGGCGGCGCGGGGCGGAGCAGGCCGGTTGGCGGTCGGCCGGCGCTTCCGGGCGGCGGCGGCAGCTGTCAGAAGCCGGCCGCGGGCGCCGGCAAGCGGAGGAGAGGGGGGGGGGGGGGGGCGAAGCGCGCGACCCCCGTGCAACGACCGCGACCAGCAAAACGTGGGTCGCTGTGGGGCATCAACCGGCCGCGAGGCGGCTGGTCAGTAGAAGCAAGCCGCAGCCACCTAGCCGCGGTGGGGTGAACCGGACCCGCGACTGAGCCGCGGGCCGACCGGCGCGGGCCGACCCAAGCTGGGCGGACCGGCCGGTCCGGCCCAAGGGGCTTTGCCCCTCAGTCTTCGGACGCCCGTATTTCGGGCTACGGGCATCCGTTTTGCGCGTCGTCTACGACAGCGCGGAGCTTGCGTCAAGGAGGAGTTTTTGAGATGGTTTTAGGAATTTTTAATTCCCAAAACGAGGGGTCTTGGAGACGCGACACGTCTTTAAGTGGATGAGCATTCTTCCAGAAAATCTTTTTTTGGACGGCGCGGACGCGTCCGACGTCCGTTTTGAGCGCCGTCAGTGGCGTTGGGACCCTAGAATCGAGGCAGAGGTTTCCAGGATAGGTTCAGGCATTGAGGCCGAAGTTGAGGCGTGGGCCCCACGACCCGTCTTTCGAGCTGCGTGCAGCGTTTCACGACTTTTCCATCGGACGTCCGTTCGGGGCGTGCGAGCAGTCGTTTCTGGATGTTTTTCCGAGGGGATTGCAATGGTGCAATCCGCCCGCCCAAATTCAGCACGATGGTGCGGGGCCCGTGAGGGCCGTTTGGGCGTCGACGGTGATTTTCCATCTTTATCACCGGGCGACCGTTTCGGACAAATGAGTAGTCCATCTTGTGTGCTTTTTCGAGAGGATCGCGACTGTGTGATCTGTTCTATGAGTTTTGGGACCGGTATGCGGGTCCCACGTGGCCCCGCTCATGTGCGGTGCACCGGGATGCACCTTTTTCTCCGGATATCCATTGCACTCAAGTGAGTAGTGCTTTTGACGTGTTTTCCCGAGGGGATCGCAATGGTGCGATGCGCCCGACTATTTTCAGGGCCGAGGCTCGGGATCACGGGATGCTCTTCGAGTGTGAGGCATTGTTGGTGACTTTTTCGTCGGATATCCGTTGGAGGCGAGTAAGTAGTTGATCTCGCGTGTTTTTCTGCGAGGATTACAACGGTGCAATCCATTTGGTTGTATGGATCCTCTTGCGTGATATTGTTAAATGTGGAAGCATGGAAGGTGCTCCAGTGGTGGTTCACCCTACCTTGTTTGTGGCGGACCCTTGGCGTGTGATCGTGCACTCTTGGGAGAGTGATGTAATTGGTCCACAAGACGTGGTTGGCCATGCCTGGGCCTTTGAGGTGGCAATTTGGAGTTGTTATGTCACACCTTCGCGTTGACGTCGGGTGTTGTGTGCACGATGACCCTTGGGCTATGACTGTGGTATACTCTGGGAGTATACGGAAATGCTTGGAGGTACATGTGGTTGTTCGTACCTGAGAAAGTTGGTGCGTTCAGTTGGGGTTGAGATGGGGCCACACGTTGTGTGGGCCCCACGTGCGTGCTGGGTTCTGCTTGCGTACTTTGACCTCTCGCGGCGTAGAGGGTCCCTCTGTGTGTTTGTTTGACCAGAAGGGTGGAGCTCTTAGCCTGGCTCTGTGCTCGTTTGTTGACCAGCAGGGTTGAGTGGTCTCCCCCTGGTTTCGTTCTCGATGAATCGGCCGATAGCGGTGTTAGTGACACCTAGTGATGGAACAGGTGCTGAACCCCTTTGGGTGAGTTGTGCTGGAGTTGGGTGGTCGCGTGATGCCCACTCCGTGTTCGGTTGGCCAGTGTTGTATCCTCTAGTGGAGATGGCCAGGGCAATTCTGAGTTCTACCCTCCAGCGGGGCTGGGCAGTGGGTTACTCATCGACCTCTTTGGGTCTACCCTCCAGCAGAGACTGGGAAGTGGGTTACTGATCGACCTCTTAGGGTCTACCCTCCAGCAGGGCTAGGTAGTGGGTCGCCCGTCGTCTAGTTCCAGGTCTACCCTTCAGCACGGCTGGGCAGTGGGTCACCTGTCGACATATTCCAGGTCTACCCTCCAGCACGGCTGGGCAGTGGGTCGCCTGTCGACGTATTCCCGGTCTACCCTCCAGCGGATGCTGGGCAGTGGGTTGCCTGATGATGTATTAAGGTCTACCCTCCAGCAGGGCTGGGCAGTGGGTCACCTGTCGTCTAGTTCTAGGTCTACCCTCCAGCAAGGCTGGGCAGTGGGTCTCCTGTCGACTTATTCCAGGTCTACCCTCCAGCAGGGCTGGGCAGTGGGTCACCTGATGATGTATTAGGGTTTACCCTCCAGCAGGGCTGGGAAGTGGGTCACCCGATATCTGAATATGGTTTACCCTCCAGCGGGGCTGGGTAGTGGGTCGCCTGATGATGTATTAGGGTTTACCCTCCAGCAGGGCAGGGCAGTGGGTCACCCGATATCTGAATATGGTTTACCCTCCAGCAGGGCTGGGTAGTGGGTCGCCTGACGATGTATTAAGGTTTACCCACCAGCAGGGCTGGGCAGTGGGTCACCCAACATTTGGTTATGAATTACCCTCCAGCGGGGCTGGGCAGTGGGACACCAGTTGACATTCCAAACTCATTCCTTCCGACTAGGCTAGTATGTGGATTTCCTCCGTGATTACCGGAGCGGGACCCTTGGTTGCACGGGTCGGTGATGGAATAGCTATGGCTTTGAGGAGACCTCTCGACTGTAGGGCAGTGACGAGGTGTGGTTTGACTTTCCATAGAACTATCAAGTATGAGGGGTGCTTTCCCCACTGAGACGCGTTCTTGTGATGCGATCTAAAACCGTGCGGGTGAGTCAGTCCCGCCCAAAGCGGATAGTGTCGAAGTGCGGTGATTGATCCCCTTTGCTTGTAATTCGGGGCAGACGTGCGGGATGCTGGGCATCGATGGAGTTTACTTCTGGGACTGTTGGCGACTCGTTTTCTTGGGCTGAGCTACGGGACGGAGATCCCCTTACAACGTTGTTCGGGCTTCTTGATTGAGCATAAGGATATGTATATACCTAGTTCTGGTACCCACTTCTTGGGTTTGGTTACTCTCCTTCCAGGGAAGGCGAAGAGGCGCAGGGTATGCCACGTGCTTTCCGTGTCTAGCTTCTCGTGGTTGGATGAGTCTACTCTCCTACTATAGGTAGTGAAGACTCGACGAGAAGTCCATCTTCTCACCGTTTCTAGCTCCTTGTGTTTGGACGAGTCTTCTACCTTTCTCTTGTTGGGTTGAGCTGGACTCTCTGCTGGTATTCTACTTCACTTTCAGTTGTACTCCTCTACTTTTCCTGTTCGCTCTACTGCTCACCCTTTGGTACCTTCTTTGTTTCTCCCTCGAGCCTTCGGGGTATCCTACTGAGTATTTTTATACTCACCCCTGCTTGGGCTTTCCCCGCACTTGGTGTGCCCTTGCAGACGACGGACAGGTAGAGCGTGACTTCAGTGGAGCGTAGGAGCTTGGGAGCTTGGACCGCGTGCGGTGGTTGTGGCCGGGTTCCAGGTGGAGGACCCGTCAGCTATTTCTTTCCGTTCACCTGTTGCCGGGTTGTGGCACCTTTTGGTTGGGCGTGTGTTTTTCCCCTTTTCTTTTCAGCATGTACCTTGTACTGTTTATAGGTCGATGCACTCTGTGGTTTATATATAGCAGTTTCCCTTTTTACTCTGCCTGTTGTTATTTTTACTCTGCACTTTT
This sequence comes from Viscum album, assembly GCA_963277665.1. NCBI lineage: Eukaryota > Viridiplantae > Streptophyta > Magnoliopsida > Santalales > Viscaceae > Viscum > Viscum album. Next base: position 385,153,785 of record OY728120.1, on the reverse strand, counting down.
GCATTGAGTGTTCTGCGTGTGGGTGTGTACAGGTACTTAGGCAAAGACCTCCCCAAGATGTTGTTCCTTCGGCGCTGGTCTCCAGCCCCTGGCCTATGGAGGCGGGCTTAGGGTAGTTGCGGCTCGAGCCCGGGTAGGGTCGGGTCGTGAGAAAGAACATGGAAATATATAATATCGGATAGAAGAATTTTTTAAATGATAACACCTTAAAAATTTAAGGTTTAGTCACTGTAGAAATTGAATCATAAAATCTAAAATAAAAATATGATTTTATATGATTAATGGATAAAGTAATTTTTTAATTAGTTCTAGAAAACTATTTTATATGGTAAGTGAATTTATATTCATGAAAAATTGGCATGTAATCTAAATCCTAATATATAGAAGATTTCTTCAATAACATAAAAATAATAAGAGATAATTTATTTCAAATTGAAACATATATAATTCTTGTTATTTCAATGTCAAAGGAAAAAAAATAAATTATGTCGTATATGACTTGGCTATCTTGGATAATGGAGTTTTTGTAACGTCATAAAGGAAGAATTAATAAGACATATAACTAAACTAAAAATGGAAATAGATATTATATGTGACACTTTTAAAATGATAAAATGGTACAAGAAAATCAAAAAAGGTATAAATTTAATCCAAAAGGACACTTTAAATTATTTTATTTAGATATTTGTTTTCAAATTATATATTATCAAATAAAAGGAGACTTATATTTCATCACAGTTCATAGTGATTTTAAAACAATGAAATGCGTGGTATTTATAAATCTCATGACATATTACATTAATAAGTTCAAATGTTTCATAAGGTATTTTGTGAAAGAGTTTAAAATTTATATTAAGAAATCAATGATAGATAACATAAATTATTAAATATATAATTTCGTTTAAAACATATTTATAACCATTAAATTTTTCATGATTATACAAATTTATACAATTTATAAAATAATTATTTTTTGAGAGAAAAAATAGATGTATTTTTTTAAAATGGAAAGGGCTATACATGCTGAAAAATAAATTTGAAAACATTTTTGGAGATTGGTTGTATCCAACATAGTCAATATTCATAATATATATTTTATGACAAATGAATATTATATGACCACTTTTGAGACATGGTACAAGAATAATCTCTCTATGAAATAAGTTCTTGATAGTTCATTTTTTTTTGAAAATAAAATATTAAAATTTATTAATGTTTGATGAAATATAAAATAAAGAAAATTTTATGTGTAATTTTTCAAATAATAGGGGATAAAATTTCATAAAAAATATTGAAAAAATAAGGTTATTATTTTAATTTAAAATTATTTAAAATTATATCACTATTAGTGAATAACATGTTGAAATGTTAAAAAATTATAAACATAATTACATAAATATTTATGAAAATATTTTTTGATAAAATTATGAAAATAATAAGAATTTGGTGGTGTTTATAAAACATATAAAATTTATGAATAAACTACAAATGAAAACTCAATATAGATTTTTGAAATATTGAAGAAGCATGTAGAGACTAAAAATATTATTATAGATTAAAATGATTCTTTATAGACTAAAAGAAGACTAAAATATAGAAACAACTATTTTATAAAAAAATTAAGACAAACATAATGGAAGAAACACATGATCACATAGAATAGATATATTACATGGATGAAAAGTTATACCTGTTTGAGATAAATATAATTTCAGTTATTTTACCTCGACTAAATTGGAAAAATATATTGGATCTAGATGATTATTCAAAATAAAGTTGAATAGGAAAGGTTACATTGATAGAAATAATGTTTGGGTTGATATGTAAATTTTATTCCCAAGTGAAAAGTATTTATATTGATAATTTTTTTTCATAATGAAATAATAAAGGATTGATGAATTTTTTATAAATAAAAGCTTAAAGACACTATAAAAATATTCAAATGGATGTTAAATCTATTGTATTTAACATATAGATGGAATAGAAAGTTTATGTTCAACAATAAAAAGGATTTATTTTTAAAAGTGATAGAAAAAAAGTTTTATAAATAATTTTAGGAACTTTATATCATGAATTTTTTTTAAGTAACTCGATATTCCAATAATTAAAAATTATTAATAGAGATTAAATTATCAAAATTCAAATTGGACAACATTATCAATGTGAGAGAGATGAGAACACAAACTCTTATATTCATGGAATATAATGATGAAATTATTTGTTAGGATATTAGTGTATTAATAAAGGTATTAAAATCCAATAATTAAGAAACTCTAAATTTCCAATACCATTAAGATGAAATTATTTTTTGGACTAGAATTTATAAAAAATAATATTAGATATTTTTTATTTGATACAAATATGCCAAGTAATTTTATTTTTTTTGAAAATATAAATTAGTAGAATAGTCATTTAACCTGTCAATATTTTTACATTAGTTATTTAATAACTAGAATTGAAAATATTTTTGACCTCAACTATTAGATAACCAACATCAAAATCCCAACATGGAAAATTTTTATGTGTTTTTTTGAAAAACCAATGTTAAAAATGTAATTTATTTCATTGATTAAAAATATATAAGTGAAAGTTTCTATCACTCTCATTAGTGATTTTAATTTATTCCACATCATGAACTTTCATATTTTTTCTTCCTACCTAAAAATATGTCTCACTGACCACTATTATTCCTTTGGAACAAACCTTTCATTTCTATGTGTTTTTTTACTTTCTTGATCTACTACAGATTCACCTTTACACCTCTTTTAAGTGGTATTCTAACATTATTTTAGTTATTTTTATGATTCTTTTCATTATATACATTTTTTTCACAATTTTATTTTATTTTTGACAAATATGATCTCAACAAAGAGAGTATAAAATTTTAAGCATTTTCATTAGATCTACCAGCCAAATGTTCAAAATACCTCATCAGTTTTTCATCTTGATGTAAATTCATACCAAGAAATATTTTATAAATTTAAAGAACACAACTGTATATAAGTATAAGAAATAAAAACATTAAATATTGTATTTTTATCATTGTTTTCAGCATTTCACTCATTGATTTATATTTTTTTGATCAATGGTGTGTTATGTGTACTAAAACACTTTTTTTTAAAAAATTCTGCATTATACCACATTAGTTAATTAAATAACAAACATTGAAAAGTACCAATAATTTCAGTTTTATATATGACCAATTTTACAAGTTCCTTTCCAAATTGATTATAAAAATAACTGATTTGGTATGTTATATAATTTGGTAAAAAATAACCTTTCAATGTCAATTTTATCTAACTAATGTTATAAAGTATTTATAACATCAATGATTGTAACATCCCTTGAAATCTGAGGTCAAAATAGTATTTTTATACTAGTGATGATTCTAGGAGTGTTTCCAAAACAATAATAACTAGAATAATGTTGAGTAAATATGATTAAGATAAAGATGTGAATTTAAATAAGAAAATAAATAATATTGGGATTTTTTATTGCTCAAAACATCAGAACCTATCATTCTGTTTGTTGTTACACTATGTGAAATGTTCCATAGTAACCCAAAAGTCCTAGACATGAAGTGTATAAGTTAAATATAATATTCATTAAATAAATTATTTGTTATATTTTATCTTATGGAATAAAAAAAATTAACTATCTCATTATATAAATGTTTAAAAAGTATGATTTTTAACATCCCTGACTAACTCACTCGACTATAACCAAAAAAGTTCACTACATGACCTCAGACATACTTCTTTATACTCTAGAGCCTATCGACTAGTAATGAAGGTCTAATTTGAAACTATGGTATGACTATACCCTCATATCATAGTTGTTCAACATAATAGAAATTAAACATAATAAATCATCATAATAATGAGAAAAATATACCTCAAGAAAAATGCCACCAGAAATAAATGATATACACCATGTTATGAAAAAAGAACTGTTATAATAATTTCACTTGATTCAGGTAGACATAAATATGATCTACAATGGGAATATTATATACAACTCATAACAAAATATATAATATTTGAAAATCCACAACCTAGTCCCAAGTACCCACCTAAAAACATCTGTTTACTCTGTCAAAGATATCCAGTTGAACCAAAAAATATTAGGCATCTTCCCTACCTACACCTTTGACCATGTGGTCTTCTCAAGTACCAATGTTCCAGGTCCACCCCAACATAGTGTGAGTACAAATCAGCAGGCTGAAACCAATGATTTATATAATGTATTCAATAAATACCATGCATTTACAATGTTATATTCTTAGAGTAATTAATTTAACAATCAAAACACTCTAGATAAATAACTATTGATCCTTTTCTTTAAATGTGACTCCCACGATCGGTAATACCAACTTCAACTAGTTCTAGATGTCATTAAGTAAGTCACATTTCAAAGTTAATGGTTAGAATTGTACTTTCCTATAGTACCATCAATATATCACAATTTTGAAGAATATCTCCCACCATGTAATACCATTAATATATCATAATCAAGGGGAGTAAAACCCACCTTATAATGTGATAAATATATCTTAATTGGGGATAGTAACACCCACTTCATAATATTATGAATATATCATAGAAAGGGGGGATGAAATCCCATACTATATTACCATTAATACAATAATTGAGGGGAATATCACCAACCCCATAATACCATCAATATATCATAATTGGGGGAATAACACTTACCTATTAATGTTATCAATATATCATAATCTAGGGGAATAATTTCCACCTAATCATACCATTAATATATCAAAAATTGGGGGAGAAAACCAAACTTATAATACCATCAGTATGTCATAATCAGATGGATATTCACCTTTACTGACATATCTCCATTTAAATGAAGTCATATAGGGAGTGGGTATACCTTAACAACTCTGAATATTTCCATGTGTGTGTGTGAATGTGTATAACACACCTATAGTGAAGATAAACCCACTCTATAACCATCTTATATAACACACACATGGTTTGGAAACTCACCTGAACCTTAAATACATTCCCTTAGTTAGGCTCCCATGAACATAAACTATTTACATAACTATATTTATACAAAAAATACCGAAGTTAGCAACTTATTCTAATCCTCCATAGTGTTATCATATAGCTGGTTCACCAAATAAGGACCCCTATGTCACTTCAAGTTCCAAAAACCCCACATGGGTTCCTTTATATCATTATCTACTCTAGGGTTGTGACTATTATCCAGTGGCTTAATGTCCCTCTAAATTTCCACATAAACAAAATTTATTAATATTATAAATTTATAATGCACTACAACCACCACACAAATTGATGAAATGGCACACATATCACTTCCAAGTTCAACTAGGTTAATCCTCTGACACCCAACCAATTTATAACAAGTTCTGATGATATCCCCACTCATATACACACACATAAAAGTAGAGGAGGAACAATCATCCAACACACAAACATATACACAAGAGGATCTAGGATATCTCAAGATTCAATATGGAATACTACCATACCAACCATTAACAATCCATATTTCTTCCATACACAAAAGGATCTAAGGTTGCCTATGATATGGTGTATTATATTTCATTTATCTAATTTGTATCTCTATAGGGTCATATCACATGGAACATGTTTATAAATATTCCCTCAACCATTAGTAACTGAGGAATTAGACAAGTTTTTAAGTTTCAAGATTGGATCAAGTCGCATCCATTGTTTACATTTTTAAAAAAATGATTACTTCTAAATTTAATGATTTATTTCACCCAAGTGGTGTGACTGCATATCACACGACACATACCATAAATCATAAAACATAGGTAAATATTTTGGTACCACCTACCTATTTAAAATTTATTCCATTTAAACGAAGATCAACCACCATCTCTTAAGCTTGAACAAGCCTTACTGACCATTTCCTGAGGCCAGAAAATCATTTATAACACTTTAATAAATAAAAAAAATTAAAATTAGACTAAAAAAATTCAATAATTAATCCCTTATTTATTTCACCGGGTATATTCAAAGAATTAATCAAAATGTGATCCCCATAACCTAATCTTCAAACAATGGAGTGTGTGACACCCTTAGTATCTACCTAGTCCTTTGGAATAAAAATAAAAAATTCCTCATCTCACCCATTTATCAATTTCAACTAAATCAATTTAAAAAACTAAATGATTCATGGAAATGAAATACATTCATGAATTTGAATAATTTTTTAGTTTTTTATACTTATGGGACCACCTTTATCCAAAACAAAAAACTACCTCATCTCAGAATGATTACACCATGTTATGGTGGAATCAAAATTGAATCCTTGTATGAGTCATATTAAATCCATAGTGAAGAAATTGGGGAAGAAATCAAGTAAATATTGAATATTGGAGCTACATTGGCCTTTATATATTAATGGGAACAAAAAGGATGAAATTATGAAAGGAACCCATAAAGGCCTCCCTTAGAGTAAAATATAAGATCAAAAGGGAGGCATAGTGATGTTCAATTCATTCAAATTTTCCAAAAAACCTCTTTTTATTCCATTTATGCATTTTTTAAATATTTTAAATAATTTGGACAAAATTATCCAAACATGAATTTTATAAGACTATTGGAACCTTATGTATTAAACTAGAAAACCATTACATATCAGGACGTCCCATACATAGAATATTTATTTATAAATAACTCTTATATATCTTAAAGTTTAAATTAAACCTTATGATATTCTAACACCTGAATCCTTCTTACCATAATATTTTAAAAACTCTAAAATTAACTTCTAGGTCACTAACTTTTTATCAACACATAAAAGTACTCCTACAATTTCCAAAAAAATATGTGACGGTCTATGAATTGACTAAATTTTAAACCCATGCATAATAATGAACCATATTCTCCTAGGGGACCCAAAGTACCAACCATTTCTATTCCTTGACCTTCAAGCATCGAAGTAACCCTTTCTCATTATAGTGTGTTTCAAAACCTAAAATTTTTATGACGTAAAATATATTCCATATGGGTAAATTAAAAATATGGAATTATTCTATCTCCATATCCTAAAAAAATACTTCATAAATTCTATGAATTAATTTACTCAATATCCACGGTCCATCCTCCAAAAAGATAAATTCCAAATAATTACTCTGATGACCTTTATATTCCACCCTTACCTGCTTTTATGTATCTCCCTGGATGCATTTTATGAATATATATAAATTATAAAAATTTAATCATCATATATTATAATTGAACCATATGTATATAGGGTAGATCAATACTTATCCAAAATTTTAAATAAAATAAGAACATTCACTTATGAATTTGAAAAATTTCTTCCTTCAACTCAACTTTATAAAACTTCACTAGAATCATTTTGATCATCAAATTCAATTAAAAATAACATAATTAACATAATAAATAATCCAAAACATATCAAAACAAATCATGATTCAATAAAACACAAATTCATATAGACTTATTTACGATAGATCAACTTTTGGTAGATATGATTCTTATAGACATACTTTCATTGGACATACTTCTAGTAGATCTACTTCTAAACTCTCATGCCTCACTATCTTTTTCTAATTAAAATTATCAGTAGAAATTTTTTTCACTTGAAATGTTGGTTAAAAAATTATAACTTTTAGAATACTTGGAATTTACATTCATGTATCCAAATTTCCTTTACACATGTGAAGTTTTTTTATTTTTCTTGAATTTCACCACAACACCAAAATACTAATAGGATCCATCTCTCAACTTCCTAGCTCACACCAATTCATCTCAACAACTTCAAATCATTTCCAAACACCATTAGTTACTTGAATTAGTCTAATAAAACCTCAAATATTTTTCAATAAGTTTCTAAGACCTTCACATACTTAATTCAAGAATTTATTTTACTAAAATGTGCCACCCCATGATAGTCCCTTCTAAAGTTGTGACCTATAGTCTCCAACATAGAAATCATTGGAAGGAGACTTAGACCTACTCTAACACACTCCCAAGAATACAAAAAACCTTCCAAGACTCAAATAAAATCTAAAAACATCTCTCAAAGATGTTATAACCCCCTATAATTATATATTGAATCCAAATTATAAAAATACCACCCATCTTGGGATCAAAAATTCATATTCCCCATGATTTTCACCAACATGTAAAATGTTGGATTTTAAAAAATCTATATCATAACACTTATCTACCTTGATAATTATTCTCATATATATTTCATGGGCCTTGACATTAACCAAATATTTATGCATGATCTAAATCATATATCTCCCATTAGTCATGGCCAAGCCGACATTGCACCTAAACAAGATCCACTACTCAAAACATCATTGGACCACACATATTGGTGCTTATTAATTCCATTAGGTATAATATGTCCATATATTTTTGAAATAAATAAAATAATAATCCACCAAATTCACATATAATTAGTTGATATTATTGAATTAAACTAGTCCCTCACTCACTCGGTATCACACATAAGATTCAACTGACTAATGTCATCAAAATTTATAGTCTTCCTTTTGAGAAAATATCCATAATACAAAACTCTTAGTTGAAATACATCCATAATACTTATTCATGTATACTAATGTTTCATATACCCAATTATCCTACCAAAATATTTCCCAAAATTCATACATGGTCATACCACCTGACCATTATACGGTATCTACCAGCTGTCAGTTAACAAATTTACTGACTCAACATAATTCCCAATTACTAATAACCATATATGGGTAACTTCCTATTTATTTCATATTACTTATCTCCTTATATCCTATAACCATAAAAGAAATTCACCACCTTTGAGTTCTTCCATCAACATCACACCCTTAATATTTATTAAATACTTGTAGAAATACTTATCACCCAATTAGTTCATCCATAGAGTAATCTTGATAATAGAATATCACTTTTCACCAATCCATGTTTATGATCTTTCTCGATATTCTCAACCATCTAAAAAATGAAATTCACAAGCACCGATTTTATTTTCTAAAGTAGGTCCACATTCCGAGCTTATCTTAGGTTCTAAAGACACTAAGGTCACCCATTAAACTACATTACAATACTATTGATAATCTACCACTACACACCCAATTACAAAATATCTAACTCATGCTTCACAACCTTGACCATAATTACAAGGCTCTCACAATCCTTCCTTCCATGGGAGCCTCCTTATACTAAAAATATTTATCAATTTCACTAGTTAGCATCTCATTGTAATTGGGGAACTCTCTGACTCATTATCCACTACACAAATCCACTTAAACCCTTAGTGTTTCACAAGACTGATCAATCATAACCACAAAATTTTATTATCAAAAAATGCTACAACTCATCTATCATATGGATTTACCATATTTAAATTTGAATAATTTCATGACCCCTAAGTCATTCACCCTTTGCAGGTCAGGGACCTCATCGTAAACACTGACTATATCCTGAGTCACCAGTTTTATTGATTAAATTTCACTTGACCATCCTCACAACAAAACCTGTTACCAAAAAATTATACCTATAATTTCACATTATGAATTAATAAGAGATCACTATACCTAACCAAATAGAGTATAACATATCTCTTGGGTATTGTTTCTATAACACAAGGTATCTACGTATGCCTCATATATTTACTATAATTCATAAGTCTGGGATGAACCCTTTCTTGGGTTACCCTCATATATCAAAACCTATCTCAATAAAACATGAAAATTACCAAATACACATTTAAAACATCAACTCAGCAATATCCTGAGTTTCATTTCAATTTCAAAAGGCTATTCTTCCTCTCTAATAGGTCACTGTTCACATAGGCCACATATTACAAAGAAACTTCCATACTCTGCTCTCAGATAACACATGGAAACTCACGTGGATATACACCCCCTTTATGAATATAAATATACATATATATATATATATATTATGAATCTAACTCATAATCTAAACACCCATTATTTGTACTAATACTCACTAAGTGTCCATGTACCAAACTACCTCAATGAGGATAAATGTCACATCTTTGTGAAAATAATGACATTTCCTTATCAATATTTTTATCTAGTAGACCAGAACCATGGTGAAATTAAATGAAATTCAATTCATAATTTATAGATTTAAAAAAAATTAAGTTTCTATTGTAATTTTTTTAACATATATTGTGGAAACACCGTATAGGTTATTATTGAAACTTTTAGTAACCAAACATATTTTATTTTTTCCAAATATACATTCTTAACCACATATAGGAAATCACATGTCATGTGAAACTAGATTTCAAATGTTATTTATGAAATACCCCCAATTTCCACCATTAGGAAAGGGAAAAAACCAAAAAAACATAAATTTAAAAATACCATTCTTATTAAAAACTATACCAACTATGAAATAAAAAAGTTGGAACATCAATCCAAACTCACAGTTAACTAGGAATTTAGTTTATAATGGTGTTATTTCAGAAAAAATCCTAGAATTTTTCCCATGTTTTGACTTGTCATATCTCCTTTCTACTATATCCTTAATAGTAGGAAAAATTAAACTATTCTTTGAAAATAATTTATAATATCATTACTAGAATCATTGTATATTAACCGGTTCGATTCATTGCCCAACCTCAGGTATGCCTCCCCGTATTCTAGAGGCTATTAAATATTTACAAGGATCTAATGTGAAAATACATGTAGACTATAAATTAATATAAAATAAGTGAAACAATTCATAAATAAAAACAATTAATCATTATAATATTGAGAGTACCATAAACTTCATGAACATTTTATCTATAAATAAACGATCTACCACATGATATAAAATGTGATCTACTCTAATAAATTCACATGAGTTATAAAGGAATCAAGAAGATATCCTATGGGAAGATAATATAAAAAATAGACCAAAATATATAATAGTGGAAAATAACAGACTTAGTATTGAGTATATGTCTAATCCCTTCTCCTGACTATGTAAAACCTATCCTTCTAAACCAACCAAATTGGACCTCTTCCCCACCAGTACCTATGAACAAGGGGTATAATCAGGTAACAATGTCCCTCTGTTTCCTAAATAAGGTGCGATTATATCATAATAGTCTACCACTAATGGTGTCCCTAACATAACCTATAAATACCAAGTATGTGTAATGAGATTTTCTCATAATAATCAAGTAAATGAATAAAATTAAATAATTAAATCACCATCAATCCTCAGGTTCTAATGTGAAACCCAAGGTCAGATATAACTCCTTTCTCTAGTTCCATATGTCTCTAAGTGTATCATATTTTAGATCCAATTTTCATAATATAACCAACCCATATCACCATAAATATATCATAATTGGTGTGTATATCACCCACCCCATAACACAAGAAATATATCATAATTAGGGGAAATAGTGACCACCCAATAATACCATTAATATATCATAATCGAGGGGAGTAGTTCCATCCATATAATACCATAAATATATCATAACTAGGGGTAATAACACCCACCCTCTAATACCATCAATATCATAATCAGGGGGAATAATTCCCACCCGATAACAACATCAATATATCATAATCAGGGGAATAGCCCCACCTTGTTATACCATCAATATATCATAATTGGGGGTAATATTACCCATCATATAATACAATAAATATTTCATAATAAAGGGGAATTACAACCACCATGTAATACTATCAATATATCATAGTTTTGGGAAATAGACCCCTTCATGTAATATCGTGAATATATAATAATCGATGGGATACAGGTTCTACCCGAAATATGTTCATATAATACAAGATATTGGGGGGATACATTCCTAACCCAATATATCTCTATGTGTACATATGTGTTTATATATATCACATATCCAAGAGGGAAGAGTGTCCCCCTAAAACCAACTCATATATCACACACATGGGCCAACAACACACTCAAACCCGAAATAAATTCCCTTAATTTGGATTCAATATACAAAATATATCTTTAAAATCACATTAATACTAAGTTATAATTAAGTTAAAACATTTTTCTAATCCTCCATAGAGTCAACACAGAGTTAGGGAACCCACAAGACTGCCATATGTCACGTTAAGGTTCAGACACCCCACATGGGTTGCTTTATCTTATTATGAAATCTATGGTGGAGTCCATCACTTAGTGGAATAATTTCCATTGACATGGATATGCACTCATAATTTATTAATTGGAAACATATGAAATGAAACAAATGTTGGAGTTAGTTCCCTAGAAAGAACTAATTTTTACTTCAAATTACATTTATATTCAATTAAATCAATATTAACAAAATATCTTATCACATATTGTTCATTGTTCTATATGAATTTGATGTAAAAATTTCCTAGGGTATCTATCACATTGATAAGGTCATAGTAGTTCCCTAATATTATGAGAAACTTGAAATTACATGAGGATATTCTTAAATATAGTTCTTCAATCGGATTACATTCTATGAAATAGAACATAGTATGTTGATTGTCAGGTGTGAGTACTCGTAAGAATGTGAGACATAATCTCATGGAGATAAACTTCACAATCTCCAAGATGGAAAATTTTGAGTACATACCCACTAGTAGTAATTCTATATGTTTTTATGTCATAAAATATTCCTATCTTCAAGCATGTTTAATAGTCTGTTTACGTTAAGCATATCATTAATGCAGGTTATGACTCACACACATTGATTCACTAACCGAAACCATGACTTGATATATTCACCAGAAGAAGGGTATATTGTGTGTGTGATAAATGGAAGGTTATTAATGGAAAAGTTTAGGAATGATTTTTCCCTTCCATATTTATAGAAGATGATATCTCTATCTTACCTTCATGAAAATCCAATGGCCAGGGTGTAACAATGTGTCTATTTTAGATTGTAAAAGAAAGACGTATCAAGAATATAGGTTGATGACATATATGTGCAAACTAATTAATGATATATTGAGACAAAGGTATTATATTACATAGTAATAATTCATATATGGCTATCGATGTTGTGAAAATATGTTCTTTTTCTTGGGTTCCTCATCCCATTGTAAGAAATTAATGATGGAATTTAGGAAAAACTGCTTAATGCCAAAGAAAAAGAACCCCATAGGGATACACACTAATTAGATCTATTGATCTCTATTAAATTATATTTTAATTTAATTATTGGTATGAATATTTTTCTCAATATCGAGGAATAATATTATTTAAGTTTTATTGATCACATAAATTGAATAAGTATTTTTTTTTCCAGATTGTGAATAACACACACATATATATAATATTTGTTGATTATTTCTTAAACATTTATTCTCCAAAATACGAATAGAATATATATTTAAGAACAAAAATTTAATGAAAATTTAATTTAATATTCAATAAATGTAGAGGAAGAAAAGTGGACTAAGATCATGTCTTGTGATAAATATTAATTTATAAGATAGTAAAATATTATTTACCATTGTTGTAGTTAACACACACCATAGAATAAAAATAATAATTTTATTTTTATGGAATGGGGTAAAATTAGTTTTATTATGTTATTTAAGGGAAGTTGTGATATTAAATAATATTTTAAACTAAAATATAACTCAATAAATAGATTTATTTTTCTATATTGTTGGGTTAATCGAGAATTGAGAAGCATTGTGCTCATTTGACTTATCTCTCTAATTCATCCTTCTATCCTCCTCTCAATAATGAGAATAATAATAGATAATCCTTCAAGATCAAAGTCTCTTTAAGAGAACAAGATGAATAACACAAGGTAATTAATAATCCATTCTATTACTCAGTTTTTCATTAGTGATTGTTCAGAGATCAAAAGACCATGTGTGGTTCACCATTAGAGGGGATTTAATTTGGGTTCTACTTACATAAAAAAGTTAATTATAAATGGATTGGTATGATCAACATATTCATCAAAGAAAGTTCCCTAGACCATATTTTCTCTCTTCAAATATAATACAAAGTAATTATTAATATAACATGAAAACGTATCTATCATGGTTCAAATTTCAATTATGTAAGTATTAGATGATTTTTTTTTTCATTGGTAATTATGTTTAAATCTTGAAAAATTTGAGAATGATGAATTTAATTCAGAAAAACCTTTATGGTTATTCTCCCTCTAGGAACTTCTACTATACTCATAAAATTCAATTGTTATTAGATTAGTCTTTTTTTAATTTATAATTATTTATTGGATTGATGATCCATATGTAAAATATTGATCTTTAATTTATATATTATTCATTATTTAATAAAATGTTTAATTAACATGATTTCTAAATTTCGATTAATTTATCCATGATTTGAAATTTATAAGGTCTAAAAACAGATGAAGAATAACCAGAGATAACATCAAGAAGTGATAAGGATTCTAGTTGGTGAGACTTTGTTACACAACCTATAGCCATAGTACATGATATGTACCTAATTGAACTTCACCTAAATGTGTCATGGGAAATAAGACAAGCTGAGTAGTTATTACAAACAGTGAATTAGTGAACATTGTGGAGAGAATAGGAAAAAATTAAACCTGGATTATCTAATTACACAATGTGTTAGTAGCATAAAATTCATGTAGTCTACATGATTTAATAGTGAAATTCATATAAATATTGTGGTCAAATGCATGGTTATTGATCACATGATACTTAAAAATGTGTAATTAATGAAACACAACACATGTATCCAACATTCCTGACATGTATTCCCTTAATTCCTACATCTAAAATACATGATGAGCCGTTTGGAGGGTTATGTAGACACATGGTTAGCAGAACAAATGGAACATATCTAGAGTACATGTTGTGTGGTCATGAATTGAACAACACACTAAGTCATTCATTGAGTTATATGGACACACAACATGAAAATCACATGCCATGTATCACATGAGTACATACTATGAGATTCAGAAAAGATACACACTAAAACCCCAAGAATTTATCATAAGGACATGGAATTAGAAACACACAATATGTAGCTGGTTAGTACATGTAATTCAATATATTCAAGGTACACATCAATTCCCCATGAATTTATCATGGATAAATGGAAACCAAGGTAGATGGCTTTTAGTTTGTAATTACACATCATGTAGTCTACTAATAAAGGACATAATTAAATTACATTAAAATAATTAATTTCAGAATTAAATAATTTTTAAACTAATTAGAACATGACATTTTTTTAATGTAATTCAGGGTTTGATGAATTCAAAATGATCAAAAAACTTTTTGAAATTATATATAATTATTGGTTATGTCATTTATTTTCCATGAATATATAAATTATGGTCATCAAGTTAAATGGGAATTAATTAATAAAATAAGAATGTTTATCTTAATAAAAAATAATGAATATAAATGAATGTTAACATTTGAACCTCTATCTATTAATTGCATTTGTATGACTATCCACGAGCTTGAAAAAGACCCATGTATGTATTGGTTTAATTTAATTTAATTTATTACATGGTTTTTCAATAAAATCATGTAGATCTAGTTCAATAACATACCATTATGATGCCAAACCAGTTGATATATAAGTGCACAAGTGGAATGATAAAACATGTTTTATGACTCACATAATGAGTTTTCCCATAGTTTATAGGTTTATTTATTATTTTATCAATAAATAAACTGTTAGATAATATCAATTCTAATTAATTAATTTATTCATTTATTTCTATCTTATAAAATATTTATTTTATGAATAAAAGACCACAATCACATAAATAAATGAATTAATATGCAAATATTGGATTTAAATGTAAGGATTATGAGTTAATTTTTTTATCTAAACACGGTTAATCCCTTAAGTAATGTCCAATTAATATAAACATGGAATATAAAAGATAAATCAAGAAAATTTTACACTTGAAGAAATAAAATCTCTCAATCCAATATTAAGTTAGAATAATCCTCCCATTTCATGATTATGAATGAATTAAAAAGAAATAAGTTTTTTACCAACCCATGTTAGGACACATAATTTTGTAAGTGGAGTTTTTAGGAATATTTTTGGTAGACTTGACAATTTTACATCAAGATGAGTAACCTTGGATTGAAATAGTGAAACTTGGAGGAAAGTCTTAATGAAATCCAAGTTAGGATTATAGGATTGGGTAATATACTCAAGGGATTAAAGAGAAGTAATACCACAACTAGAAAAGTCCACCCTACCTAAATACATTCAAGTAATTGCATATTCTTCTACTTAGGTTATGATAATGGGCATATGGATCCTTGGATGTAGAATTTTTGAGAAACTATACATTTTGATTTCAATGGTGAGGGATATTGGGACTTGATAAAATTGTGTAAGATTTAATGAATTTAATTTCATTATGCGTCACAGAAATTGTAATCAAGTAAATTATTAATTATATATTTTAATTATTGTATAAAATGGATATAAAACCCCTTAAAATAGTGTGATCATCCATTAAATCGGGAAATGTCAGGAATTTTTTTTTTTGAAATGGTATTATTGTTTATGAAATGAATTATTATTAGAAAGATTGTATTATGTGTTGGAATCAAATATCTCAATTCTTCAACTGTAAAAAGTTAGCAATGGTGAAAGGGATTCCTACCATAGATACGTTGAGGATTGTTCCTATGTTTGTTGTATTATAATATCAACTTTATCTAGAGAGTTTTAGATAAATCATAACAACATGGATGCTTACACCATAATATCTCATCTTATTTATCTAAAAAAGGAGAATGAAATGCTTAAAACAAATAAGATTGTCAATGCACAATATTTGGGTAAATTGGAAGATGGAAATCTAGATTCTGATCATGATTTCAAAATGTTTGGGTAGGAAATCTAGCTTCTGATCATGCTTTCAATTTTTTTTGGAATATTAAATAGTTAGAGAAATTAGGATTACATATAGATAATAAATTATCCATTAATATTATCTTATTTTCCTTACCACCAAACATTTTCCCATACTTCCCCAAGTGGATAAGTATTGGATAAAACTTGTTTCTCCACCACTTATGGTGAATAGTTTTATGAGGATTGTCGAAGATCCCCTAGATAATATAAATCTAACAGATGTTTTACAACATCCTTAAATGATAAAAAATATTTAAAGGTATAATAATTAATCAGAGGATATTTACTTCTTATATGAAAATAATAAACACTAGTAAATAAAATGAAATTAATTGATGAAGAAATAAGGTACATACACTTAAGTTATTATCATTTATTTTATATTCCTTAGTAACATATTAAATATAATTTCATTAAAAAATAAATGTGTTTAAATATAGGAAGTGATCAAGAATAGAAATGATATAGAGTGGACTCAAAAGAAGATAAGAAAGGTTGATTCTTGTTCCAACTAAGGAAAGATCACTAATTCACATTGATAAATAAATAGATTCAGGTTTATAATAAGTGTTAACAAAAAATTTATCTCTTTTTCCATTTCAACACAATGATAAATTATTTCACATTTGGAATAAATGTATTTATGATACTTTAAATAGTAAACTAACGATTGAGAAACTCTTTATTCATAGATTTCCATTGTTGTGAGTGATGAATATGAAATATAATACTCTTACATTGATCATTACAAGATAATTATTTTTCATATAAAACTGAATGTGGGTTATTTTTTATACCCATATATATATATAGTCTAAATTGAGCTAAGATACTGGAAATAAAAACAAACTACTCAACATGTTTTAGATAAACAAACCATTATAAATAGAGGTACATTAGAAAAATTTTAGATTTATTTCTATATGGCCATGTGAAATATTATAACACTAAGGGTAACTTCATTTACATCACGATATTCCATTGAGATAATTTAGAGATGATTAGTGAAGTAATTTAGTGCACTTGGTAATGATTGAGTAATATTCGAGTTTTATTATCGAAGAACATCTTATTCAAGTATTCATTGATCATAAATTCAAAGTAATGTTAATCCCAAATTCAAATTTCCTTATATAAATCAATTACATTATGGAAGTAAAAGGTAGATTTATTATTTGTCTCATATATATATATATCTATTTCAAATATTCCATAATTTTTAGAAGACAGGTTTTTAAAATAGAATTTAAAAAAATAACCATATTTTATAATGAAATATCATATCAAATATGATATGATAATAATCATCTAGGACATTACAATAAGTTTTCATTGAAAAACAATTTTTTAAAATCTTTCTTTAGGTAGAAACAAAACTCAAACTATATGGTGAATCTTACTTAATAATCCTATAACGACTAAGGATATTAATTTCTAGTCTAGAATGACTATATTTCCTGAAAGGAAGACTATAAATTTAATTATCATTATAGAAGACATAATATTTATGGTTTAGGATTTTGGGTGCACATGAATTGACATAGGAATACTGGAATCCACTGAGCTCAGTGGGAGGTGTAGATCTTGAGAGACAAACTGTATAGAAATTTATAATGAAAGTGGTTATTTTAGTTCACCGTGGTGGATGATACATATATTATTATATCAGAATAAGGATTCCTAAAAAGAAGCAGTAAATGGTAATATTATGAGGATGAAAATAATATTTAAATTCTAGTAATGTAATACTTGTATTATGATTTGTAGACTCCTTATTTTGAATATTTCGAAGACTTGATACTATTGGTGAGTATTTAAGAGAAACTAGACATGAAAGGTATAAAATGGTACAAATAAAGCATGATTTATTATTGAATGTTACTATCTATGACAAGATCCATACACCAATCATCATGACTGAAATCCTTTTGAATTCTACTTATCAAATTAAACTTCTATGATCATCATATGGGGCTATTGATAGTCAATGACACATTAGTTGGAGGAATCCTAATAGAATATTTATATATGATGCTACTAAAAGAGACCCTATCACATATGTCTAGAAGGAATAACTAGAATGGATCATTGAAATCATAAAATGAGAATATGATGCACATATTACATAAATTCATTTATAAATAAACCATACACAATGATCATATAATATTCATTTGAAAATGACCGAGTGACATGTTTTTCAAACTTTATAGTGGGATCACTATAATATCTCATGATAGATATGTTAATAAAACATGAAAAAATGTCGTGTATTGTGAGATTGTTAAGAGTAAGGCATGAAATTTTCTCCAATAAAGTATTAAAGTAAAAACCATGTTATATCGAAAAATATCTATAAAATAGATCCATTGGGTTGGTAAACATAGTCATAAAATATATATGTAAAATGTATTAGATAATATAAGATGTAAAAAATTCAAGATTAAATTCTATTGGAATATAATCGTTCCATTAGTACATGCATGGGAATAAGAAGATATTATTAAGAATAATAGAATTTCACAATCTTAAATGCTATGAATTTATCCCATATGCCATGATATGTTCTATTTTTGATATTTATAATTCTTAATTAATATTAGGTGAATATCAAATATATCTGACCTAAATACATAGAATTGTAGTTATAAAAATATGAAAATACTTGGAAAAGTAGAAATGGATGAGTTCTTAGTGTATAGAGAAGTGGGAAAAAATGATCAAGGTAATTGAACAATCCGATTTACTCAATTAAATGTGATATAATATCATATAAAAGTAAAAGGAAATATGAAAGAAAAAATTATTACAACCAATGGTTTTCATATCTATAATCTTCGGGTGTGTTGTGGATTTTGATATAGCTTAATATGAAGATTAGAAATTTCATATTCGGATTTTGGGTTATACTAAAAGAAATATTATTATCATTGTTATGATAATATTTGAATATGGGATTAATCGTGTTTTCAAGACTTTGATATAGGAACACATGTTAGAAACTCGGTTATATCACAACATGAAGGATTTTTTCAAGGTTGTAAGGTTATAATAAACAGATTCACCACACATACATGTATATTTAGCAACCCTAACTACAAAAAGTGACAGACCTAGTAGCTTCAACCATACACAATAGTTTTTTTAACATGTGACAACTAACTAGTTGTTAGTAGTTGTCTCTAGTGCATGTGGGAGTCTATTGGATTTGGTGACCTAGAATCAACTATGTTTAACTTTAAATTAAAGGAATATTCAATTAATTAATTATTAATTAAATATATTATTACATATTGTTCATTATTTTGTATTAATTTTATCTAATAATGTCCAAGGGTGTCTTTCAAATTGATAAACACATAATAGTGCACCACTATGATAATAACATTAACATGTGATGATGATATACTTTAATCTAGTTCTATGGTAAAATAATAATCTCTGACAGGGAACAAAGTATATTGACTATCAGATGTAAGTATTCATAATACAATGAGACTTTATCTCATGAAGTTCATATATGGTAATCTCTATGATTAGAGATTATTAGAATATACCCTCTAGTAGGAATTTCACATGTTTTTGTGTCATTAGATATTATTATATGCGATCATGTTTAAATGACCTTGGATTTTAATATTATGATTAATTCTTGTCATGAATCACACACTTAGATTCACTAATAAAAACCATGATGCCATATGTTCATGGAAATTAAGGTATATTGAGTGCATTAAGAATGAAATGTTATTAATGGATAAGTCGAGAATGTAGTTTTACCTTATATATTTATGGAATATGATACCTTATCCCTTTGATTAGAATGAAATTGTCATAGTAAATTCCACGGACATGGTGGAATAATGTGTTTATTTATGAGAGTCAATGAAAGTCATATAAAAAATATTGGTTGATGAAAAAAATGTGAAACATGATTGATGACATAATAATAAAAAGGGATTATATTACATACTAATAATTTTAACTTGGTTGTCGATGTTGTGAGATTAATTTATTTTTATTGGGACCCTTGATTCATTTCTAGACAATAATCTAGGATGTTTGGAAATCCAACCTAATAAAAATGAGAAAGAATCCTATAGAGTCACACATTAAGTGTTTATGGTGATCTTTTTTAATTTCTATTTTATTTTAATTATTGGAATTTATATATTTTTCAATATCAAGGAAAAGCTTTATTCGTGGTTTAGTGAGTTCATAAATTCAATAAATATTTATTCTCAAGATTATAAATAAAATATATTTATTTTATTTATAAAAATTTTAATAAATATTTTTTATACTATACTATGAACAAATATTTATTTATGAATAAATATTTAATAAAAATTCATTTAGTTATTCAATAAATTCGAAGGAAGATGAGTAGACCAAGATCATTTCTGGTGATTAATATTAATTTACAAGTTGGTAAAAAAATATTAATAATTGTTCCGGTTAAAACACAATATAAGAAAATAATAATAATATTATTTTTATTTCATGGGTTAATATTTGGTTTATTTATCAATTATGGATCATTCTATAATTAAATGATATTTTAGTTTAAATCCTATCTCTATAAATATATGGTTTTGTCTATTTTGTTAGGTTAATTAAGAATTTAGAATTTTTTCATACAACTAAATTCTCTTTCAAATTCCTCCTTATCTCATCCTCTCATTAAAAAGGATAATAAGAGATAATCCTTCAATCTTGAAGGATCTTGAAGTGATCAAGACTAATAACAAAAGATTATTGATCTTCCGAGATAACACCTGACATTCTATAAGTGATTACTCAGAGATCGGAGGACCACATTTGGATAACAACTAGAGGGGATCTACATTGGGTCCTCCTTAAGAAATGATGGTAATCCAAAAAAAGCTTTTGAAGTTCAATATATTCATCAAATAAAGATCCTTAGTCAAGGTATTTTTTCTTCAGATCTAATATATATTAATTATTAATTTATTGTTAAAAAGATCCTCTATGGGTTCTGGGTTCACTTATTCCAATATTCATTTGAAAAAATTTCATTAGTCATGATGTTTATATCATTCAAAATTAGAGAATGATCCATCAAATCTAACAAAAACCTATATTGTTATTCAACCACTAGGTGTTTCTTCTATGTCTAGAAACGTCATGTTGTATCAAAGAGATCACATTTTAAATTTATAATTACTTATTTGATTAATAAAAATGTACATTAACAATAATAAAAATGACCAATACAATTTAATCAACTATTAATTTATGAGAGTATGTTGGAAAAAAACCCAGGATCATCAACTAAAGATTTATAATTAATTTATGAAAGTAAATAATTACCATACGATGAATTATTTCTTTATTGATGAATATTAAACATCTCTACATCATACCATCATCACATTTTATGAATAATTTGTAGATTCCCTCTAGTAGTGACGCACACATTCTCCATAAAAATATGAACAATGATGTAGGAATTTCTAAGTGCTATCACGGTAGATCCCAGGTATTGAATAATCCATTGTTGATTGCCTCAAGAATTTATTAAAGAATTATTTTCTTTGATCTCTCTAGAACTAAGATTAGTGGTGTAGGAGGATCACACTCTATTTTAGAGACAATTCTTGGAGAGTTATCTCTCTAGGGATTTGAGGGAATTATATAAATGTTGTTTTCCAAAAAAATGGAAACCACTTTTATAAAAAATATAATTGGGTTCAAATATTACTAGGGTTACAAAAAAATAATTTTAAATAATCCCTTATTTTTTCATTAATCAATGAAGAACCCCGTGTATATAATAATAATAATATTATTATTATAATTTATTGATATGTACAAATCTAGATAAATTAATAAATATCAATTATTCAAATAATATTTAATATATATTATTTCTTACCAGACCATTAAACTCGACCCACTATTCCTCCACAATATTTATCAGGACTTGAATAATGAATATTTATTTAAAAATAAACAAAACTACATCATTCACCAGTAAATAAATAAATATTATATTCACCTAATTAGAAATAAATATATATTAAAATTTTTCTCACAAATTTTTCTCTCTAATAACTAGTGTAGAATTATATGCGATGAAGAAAACATGAATAATTATTAAACCATGTGTTGTAACAAAATTTACTCAACAAGTTAAATAATAAATAACAATATTATTTTTCTGAAATTCTCAATACAATTAGTGTGTGAACCTCTTGGAATCTATTGAAGTGTCATCAAAGAGGTATCATAATTATTTATAATTATTTTAAGATCAAAGATTTATTTAGGCCTTTATTGTTAGTTTTCAATTATAGTTTAATAATTATTTAATCTTATTAGTGAGATATTCTACTTTTCCTCCATGTTCTCAAAAATATAATCACTATCAATTAATTTTATGAATGAGAAACAATTTTAGAACACATTTGGAGGTTTATAAGATTCTATAAAGATATTTAAAGAGTACACTTTGTGTATCTTGTTTGTACCTATAATGTACCCATGTTTAATAAAAAGAATAAATACATAATTAATTTAATTAATGCACCTTTATTACATGTTTTGTGTATTTAAATACACCACATGTTGACTGGGCTAGCCTATTTCACAGTTAGGAAGACTACACTACATGTAACTTTCATACATGAAATCCTATCCATTAGACAAATATGGTTCGTGTATTTTCTTACACAACCCACTTTACTAGTGATTGTTCAATTTAGAGACTATACTATGTGTATCCCATATACATTATGTGTTCTCAATTAGTTTTTTTGTAATTATTACACGAAAATCTCATAAGAATGTTCCATGGATAGAAAATAAGAACTATAAATGATTTTTAGTTGGATTGTATACACTATTTTTATTACCAATTTATAAATAATTGAACATTAATTGATTATACCGATTAAACATTATCATCATGTGTTTCATGTGTTATTTATTTGAGTTTTTATACTTCATGTGATGGGTTTTAAAAATATTAAAAATCTAATTAATTTATGGGTAATGTTTAGAATAAAATATCATGTATAAGTCATAATACAATAACTACTCTGCATGAATTGAAACATAACACACTAAATAAATAACATGTGTTTTGTTTGTTGTTTATTTAAGTATTCACAATCCATGTAATTGTGTGGTAAGTTGTGTATGCCACATGTCACATGAGTAAACAATATACGAATATAATACATGTCGGGTAGTCTGTATGGGTACTCACCATATTTCCTCTATGGTACATGGTTTGTATATAATTAATTTTAAATATATTTTTTTAATTTGTTTAAAATCATAGAAGATGAGAATCTCAAAAGTTTGGATGAGAATTAATAAAAAATAATTGATTAATTAAATGATATAATTATTTTATTTTAATGTGATTTATTTTAAGAAATAATGATTAAAATAGAATGCTAATTTTATTAAATGCATAATTTTTTATATGTATGTGGAAGATCATGAGAATGGACTAGACCAATGTGTGTGATTGATTTCCTTTAAATTATTAAATTTAATTAATGGAATGTGATGAATCTCTCCTATCATTATGTGAGGGCATGTATTCCTAAGGTTTTCTTTAATATAAACCCCTTAACCAATCCTTTTGTCCCCCTTACCTCTATGTGAGTAAAATATTATGTAATTAATGGATCCCTAAAGTGAGTGGAGGGAGTTCAAGTTTAGAGTTGAGGTGAAACCACTCCAAGAAGTACGTGAGTGGATGGGTGGAAAGCTACAACATGAACCAAGTAATGGTTCAAGGTGTTTCCCCCCTGGTAGATGGTTAGTTTATCATCTGGTTGATAAATTAACCATTAGTAAATGATTATGTTCATACCACGATATATTTATTTTTTGTATTGTTGCATGGTTAATTTCCTAATGCATGTTATGTAATAATCACATGAATTAATGAATTAAAAAGCATGCAATATAGAACTAAAATAAATTAGTTTTTTTTCATAAACCTTATCTAAGTCATGGATAATCGCTTTTGTAAGACCACTTAATATTAAAAATATTGTAATAAAGATAAATTGGGAAATTTTATGATATATTTAATTTTTCTTAATTAAATATATATTAAGTTGGTAAAAAATTCCACTAATTATGTTAAAATAAAACCATAGTTTAAATTACTTGACCAGACCAATTTAGGGTGATTTTAATTATCAAGGAATTATAAATGATTGTTTAGGGTCAACATAAGTTGGTTCACATAAAGGGTTTACTTTCCATGAACTAAATTATTTAACTATGATTCAAAGGTTGAGGAAATCTATTTAAGGATTTTATAATTGAGGATTCCCCTCAACATATCAAAGAACTGTGACTTAATGTAGTTGTAAATTTTAATACTTACTTGAAACCCATTAAATAAATGGATAGACCCATATATGGGTTATGAGAAGGGGAATATGGGTCCTTACAACTATAATTTCTAGGAAACAATATGTTTTTAATCCAATGGTGAGGGATATTGAGTGGTAATAAAATAGTTTGAGATTAATACATATAATATTTATTGATATATTTTTATTAGATAATGTTCTTGAATTATACATTTCTTATATGTAGAAATGGTAATAAATATTTTTTCATCCTTAATGTATGAGATGTTAAATGGAATAATTCAAAGCATATACTTGTCTCCAATTCTACAATGGATTTAGAGTATATAGAGGATTATGATGCAGATAAATAATCTATTTTCATATGAAACATTGTACATGATATTGATGTGTTACCTAAAAATAATGACGTATCAAATTATATTGTGATAATATTTTTGTGGTGACTCTTGTAAAAGATCCAAGGTTACACAAATAGAAAAATCACATACTTTGGAAGTATCACCTATTGAGATATTTTTATTAGAGGGGTGAGGTTTAGTTAAGTAGAGTTTCCATGGAAGAAAATATAGTATACCCCGTGGAAAATAATTATCTCATCAGAAGAATGAGTATATTTTGAGAGCTACCATGCTGAATGTTGTTAAAAAATTCCCCTAGTGAAAGTGTGATACTATTGGAGTTGATTCCTTAGAACCAAATTATATTTACATCATGATTATCTATATTCCTAGTTTTCAATATTAATAATATTTTTATCATATCATGATTGTTCTTCTATATGACACAGTATGCGATAATGTCCAAAGAGTATCTACCACATCGAAAGGTCATAATAGTTCACCTCTATGAGGAGAACCCAGTATATCGACAAAGGTATTCTTAAATTTATGTTCTATAATGGAATTATATCATTTTAGGGGTGAAAATTATATAGGAAATCCGGGTGGATAATTAAGGGCTTTGAAGAACCTTCTCTTGGGATAAGCCCATAGTAATATATAGTGTAAAAGATGATGAGAACAAGGCTTGCTAGTAAGAAATAAAGATTTATATGTGTCATTGGATCTTATTATCTATGAAAATTTTTATTTATCCTTATAAATTAAGTTTATTACTAATAGATATTATTATTCATTTAATTTGATTTATTAATGAAAACTCTGATGATGTATGTTCATAGCAAAGTATGATACTTTTGGTGTAACAAGGGTACTATTTCATTCGCGAATAATGTGAGAAATTATTTTTCCCTAATATTATATAATAAAAGTTAATATCTAAGGAAATTTTATGGAATTGATATAGAATATATAAATCATTGTCCATGGTGTTCTCTGGAAAAGTTCAATTTTAGAAATGTCAAAGAAAGAGACATTGAGCAGAATGGTTGATGGTACCAGCGTGGAACCCTCATAATTATGGAGATCATGATAACGTGATTATATTTTATATTAATATTTAATATGAGGTTTTATATAATTGAGACATTAATTTCATTCTCTATGGGTTATTTGGAATAGAGGAAGCTCATAGTAGGCAATACACAAACGAATATCATAAAACCCATCTCACACCCATTTCTTAGTGGTCAGTCCTCCCCCACCCAAAATATACATAATTCCATCCCATGGTATCTCAACAAGAATAAATAAACATACAAGTGGAATTAGAACATTCACCACACCAAAAATCATCCATTCAAGAGGATCTAGGTCTTACCAAGATTCCACATGGCCTACTCATAGGTTAATAATTCATAATCCATAATAATTCCCTATATAGAGGGAACTAAGGGAACTTATCACAAGGTACACTATGTATCATTTTTATAATTTATTGATCTGTAGGTTCATTATATAACATGAATCATATTTATTTATAGGACCTAGAGAATTTGTGCCTGTGGTATGAAGCTAGTATTCTAGGGCATATCATGGCCTGAGAAACTTTAATTCATAGCATAGGTTTTAAAAAAAATTCATTTTCAATTTAATGGTTTATTACACACAAGTGGAGAGACCACTTATCACATTCCACATAACATAGAGAATAAAACTTTGGGATATTATTATAGAAACATACCTTATTCAAATTTATTTCCATTAATTGAATCCTGACCACCATTACTTATGCCCATCTAAGCCTGATCGACCATCTCCCATCAACATGTGGCCTTAACTCCATCAATAATAAAAATTATAATTATACCGATAATTAATCTATAATTAATTACTTATTTAATTATTTAGTAATAATTAATGAATTACTAATTAAGAAATCACTCATTATGAAATAATCTGGAAAATGGGTGCAAACCACCGCTGAGAACCACCCATATATCTAACACACAAAATCCCCAATCAATCATCACACTCATCCACTAATTTCACCCAAATAAATGAAAAAATATAAAAAATTCAAAGAATTGAAATAAAATCACGAATTAAAAAAATAACTAGTGTATTAATACTTATGAGATATACTTTATACATAATAAAAAATCCATGTCATATTAGATTGATTACATCATATTATGGTGGGATTAGAATAAAATCCAAGTCCAAGTCTCAAAAAATCAACTATAAAGAAATATAATAATGCAATGAGGAAGGATTGAAGTGGAGTGATAGATTAACCTCTATATATTTCCATCATATATTAGGGAAATACCTGATAAGTATCGATAATGGTATCCCATGGAGTCATAGAAAGAAATTAAGGGGAGTCCTTGGTGTGTTCACTATATTCAAATGAACTAAACCCCTCTTTTTATTCCATTTAATATTTATAAAATTTATACAAAATTTACCAAAAGTTATTTTTTTATAAAACTCTAGGATCATTATGTATCACCCCTGATGAAACTTATATATTTCGGATTCCTATACTTATATTATTTCTAGATAGAGGAGGTATCTAATGTATCCAAATTATGAACTTCCAGCTTTCAATTATCTAGTTTATAAATCTTTCTGAACATAACATTTGAAACAATTTGAAAATAACTTCCAAGTAATTAAGATTTTATGAATATATAAAATTACTATTTTAATTTCCATAGAATACATGATAATTTATGAATATACTGAATTCTCAACCCATGCTTCACAATGGCCATTACATGTCATAGGGGGACCTATAGTTTCTTTTATATATCCCAGTACTCTCCAATAATCTAAACATCACATGTTGAAGTAACCCGCTCACATTATAGTATGTTTCAACACATAATTATTTTTTGAAAAAAAATATATTCTATATGGTTAACTTCAAAATATGGAAGAAAAAAAACACCTCATCAAGGATCTTACCTATAGAACTTCCAAACATTTATCTACTCAACATCCACAATCAAACCTCCAATCATGTAACTTCCAGAGAACCTCTCATATGACCTTTACGTACCACCCTTGATTTATTTTACATATAAACCCTGAATAATTTTATGCATATATATAAATAAACATATTATGATACACATATATTATAAATTATCCTTACGTATAAAGATTAGATCAACACTTAACCGACATTTTGAATAAAATAATAACCCTTATGATTTCCTTCGAGAAATTTCCACCCTCTACTCAAATTTATGAAAATTCCCGTGCATCATTTTCAAATATAAAATTAAATTAAAATTACATAATTATATTAATAAATAAACAAAAAAATTTCAAAACTCTAAATCCTTATGCTAACCTCAACTTCTGATGGCCTAATTTCTGACTGATCTATTTTTTGTAGATCTACTTTAAGTAGTCTTACTTATAGTGGATCAACTTACAGAATCCTAAACCTCTATACATGTCATTGGTTACAATGCCCAACTGTAGAATTATTTCCACATGATAGGATAGATCAAAAATTGAAACTTATAGGTTTTCTAAAATCTACTTTCATGTATCAAAATGACCATTATACATTTGGTTTTTATTCCATTTTTCATAATTTCACACTAACCTTGAGAAACCACCAAAAACCTTTTACTAGCTTCCTAGGTAACCTATAGTAGACCTCATCCAATTTAAATTATTTATAAACACCTATAAAAACTTCAATTAGTATCAAACAACCTCAAATGCATTTGAATAAATTAATAAGGCCTTCAAATATCAAATTCCTTGAATTTTTCACTATAAAACGTGTTATGCTATGATATCCCTAGATCACTATCTGACATGAATCCCACAACCTATACATCATATCAAGACTACCCATGTCACAAACTCAAACCACTGGGAACCCCTTCATGTCCCATAGTGAATATGAATGTGTCCCTTAAGGCCAGCCTTCAATAGGCCCTGGGATGGTGATAAACACTGAGGGTCTAAAACAAGAATATTAGAGACATAACCCTAATGCATCGTAGGAATACATAAATACGAAAATAATTAAACACTATGATATAAATAAACCATGATCTATAATAATTCAACAATTCATTAATGTTCCTCAAAAATATAAATCCCAAGGTAAAATACCAAATAAAGTCTAAAGAAATAATTCCATAACCATTCCTAAGTTATATGATCATACTATTTAGTTTAGTCACTATACTCTCCATGAAACACATAAAGTAAATTATATATATAAGTTAAGAATAACATGAATAATTTTTTAGATCATAATCAATACCTCTCATGAAAATATGGAATAAGAAAACGTTTTCCTTGTTGAAAAAACAAAAGAATCAACCAACACCTATTTGGTCAACTATCGTCCTACCACACCAAGGTTCAATCACTATGTATGACCTCTAAGAGTAATAACATAATATCAAGAATTTATAAAAAGAATACTTCCCACAACCACATCCCAAATGATTTACCTATCTAACTCCCTAATATCAAACAACTTATACTCAATCCCTCCAACACTGATGTGGGATAGGTTGTAACCCAACCAACCGCAACATCCTGTAGGGTCCAAAATCATATTCTATAATTATTTCATCTATAAAATAACTAAAACTATACCACAATACACATACCCATCATCCCCATCATCCCATATCCACCACCATATATCACATACCATACACAAATCACATATCTAGTATCGTAAGGTATCATGAATATGAAGGACATCAACCTCATTATGACCTCCTACCGTGAATGGATTCCACCCTATCTCATCACATAATCTACATATCTGATACACTATACCACACCATAAGGGAGATTAGGGATGTGTGGGTAGTCAA
This sequence comes from Viscum album, assembly GCA_963277665.1. Lineage (NCBI taxonomy): Eukaryota > Viridiplantae > Streptophyta > Magnoliopsida > Santalales > Viscaceae > Viscum > Viscum album. The sequence continues at coordinate 385,123,315 of OY728120.1, read as the reverse complement.
TTATATATCCCCACCTACATGGATGTTAGGGAAAACACTTGGAACCCAAAAATTTACACATCTACAAGGTTATTCTATGTGAGTGGTGTGTGCAATGAAATAACACATAAATAAATCATGCATACTTCCCCCACACACACAAAAAACCTTGGGTTCACACAAATATGACACTATCATAACCAAAAACCATCACTAAAATAACATCTCTATACAAAAACCCCATTTCAAACTATAATAACAAGAAACATCTCACTTTCCCATACAAAAGGGACCCCAAAAGCATTTATAAAATCATAGTTAATCATAACATTGTTCAAATAATATATTTACCATTTCCATACATTTTACAGTCATTAATCCATTCAATTCCATATTTAATGATAAACTGATTCTAGGAAATACCCTCAATAATTCTAGTCAAGGCACATTTTATTTCATCCTTACTAGTTATATTATATTCTAATACTACCAAGAAACTAAAAATAAACCCATAATAATAAGATATTCCATTATCCCAATAAATAAACCATATTCCCGTTTTTCCAACCATGTTAAGGAAACTATAGCCATAGTGAAAACCCCATAGTAATGGACTAACCAATATTTAGAAAACACCATAATACCAGACCAAAACACATACCATACTAACAAATGAAACCCTACCACCCAACACATAATAACCAACACAACCATAATTTCGAACACATACCAAACCACACACCTCCATTGGCCAACACATACCAACCAATACATCTCACCCAAGAACTAAAAATCACTCTATAATATCCCACACATTACCCAAAATATTACAACCATAGAAAATAATTTGATAATACATAAAAACTTATTTTAGTATCAAGGACTTTATATTCTTACTTATACAAAACATGATTTCATGTATGTTTCATTTTTCCACACCACTAGTTCATTAAATTATTAAAGTTATTATCCTCTTATTAAGGTGGTTCTAATAAAAATATCACAACCATAATAAAAAAGTCTCAATAAATTAATGATTTATAATAATAATAGTAATAAACATCAAGTATAGAAGAAAAACCATGAGAGAAGAAAAATAAATACATAAGATATAATCACCAGTCTCAATAAATTAATGATTTCTTGTAATAGTAGTAATAAACATCAAGTATAGAAGAAAAATCATGAGATAAGTTAAATAGATGTGAGTCACTCAATTACCATCAACTTCTATTTGGTTAATTCATTATATTTATTAAGATAATACATATTATCCACACAAGGAAAATAAAGCATGAATACACCACAATTGTCTAATAATGTAACTAAGGACTTGAATCCCCTACCTTAATAAAAGCTTTATAATATTCCATTCATGAAAAATATGGGGAATAAAGGACCACAAGAGTAAAACCATGTGTTATGGTTTTGAAAAATACATACACTTATTTGGTTTTATTATATCCCATCCAATATAAAAGACTTTTATACATCCTTACTGTTGAAAATATAATAATTGATCAATGATCATATGATTAGTATAAATATAGGGTTTTGAAAAATCCAATTGGAATAGACAAAGGAAGTGATGTCCTCAAATAGTTGGATCATACCCTATTAATAAAATTTATTATATATTCCACGTTAGATAGAATCATTGGGATTTTCCATTCACTATGCCCAAGTTTATATCCAATAACATTAACATGAGAGAAATCATTTACGTGTGATATTCAAGTTCACCGAGATGATGAACTAAACCATGTATACCGAACCACCCCTTGAAAGTATCACAATCACACAGATTACCCTTAGGTAGTTTTTTATCATATTAAATGTATATGTATCAAGACCCTAATAGTATTGATATGTATATTATATTATCCATATATTAATTGTTTTATTTACTTTTACTTTATAAATGTTTTTTATGCAATAAAACCAAAATTTTATTTTTAATCAATATTAAATTTTAATAAAGAATTTTATTGTGATTAATTAATGGATTTTTTGAAATAATTAATATTTTAATAAAGTATTATTATTAAATAGTTTTTATTAAATATAAATTATCATACAATTATTATGAAGTTAAATGCAATTTTTCGAGGGTTTAAAAAATATTATTGTTAAAAGTACCATCATTTTTCAAAAAATGATGATGATTATTTTAAAATTGAAAATTAAATAAATTAATATTATATATGTAATCATAAGAAGGAAATTATGTAATGTTTAGTTTTTTGTAATTTTATGAGATATTCAAATTTTCATGTAAAAATTAAATACGATGTATATATACTGTGTGTATTATGATATCATAATGGGAAAAAAAATAATTTAACAAATACAATAAAGGGAATAGAAATATAAATATATGTTTACATTTTAAAATAATGTGATTTGATGTTTATTTTATTAATTTTATAAATACTTTATGAGTCCACAAAAATCTATATTATATTTTATGGTTTTAAAATAATTTCTTTAAGAACACGACTCACTTCCCCCTAAAAAAGTGTATATTTTAAAAATTTCATCCCATGGACTAATAAAATAATTAAAACCACAATAATTTATATAAAACTATTTTAATAAACCATGGTATGGTTTTTGGTTTTCATTAATTTATTATATAGACTCCAATTTTTTTTTTGAGAAATAAAAAGCATTCCCCACTCATTTCCATTATAAACCCACCCAAGATCCAATTTATATTCCCTCCAAAACCTTGGATCACATATTTAATATACCCACATATTTTTATTACTCCTAAGTTTACCCCAATCTCTCAGTATATTCCTCCCAATCATTTGGAATCATCATCTCAAGGTAAGGGATCTCCCACTCTCCTTTTATTCAAGCACCTATTTTATGTTATGACACATAATTTTTACTTTATCATGTTAAAATATATTCTTAAATATCCCCATTACATTAAATTATATATATAAATTATGGGATACTAATTTAACTATCATTAAGCTCTCCCATTATCCTTTATGTATACTTATTACCATGATGAAATTTATTAAGCGATCCTCTCACTCTCCTCTTTATTCGAGCACCTTTATTATCATATTAATCTTATATCCAATTAACAATGTTGGGATAAGTTAATAAATATAAATTTAATTAAAATATGATGTATAAATTATGAGACACCACTTTCACCCTCATTAATCCCTCCCATGAAAATTTATATGCCCCGATAGGCTGCCAAGATTTTACTATGATTTTCCATGCCGAAAAATTGTGATGTGAATACCCATACCCATTTTCTATCAAGGCTGTTGAAATTTATGAACATATAATTATTTTATTAGGGACTTACATATATTTATTCAACACTACTTGATATTTTAATAATATATAATTGTAAATGAATCCATGTTTTATGATCTATGTGGTACACTTTTTCATGTGAATAAAATAAATGTGACGGGTGGACCCAAAATTATATAATGCTCTATTGCATTGGGTAACAATTTAGTCTCATGATACGTCATTCATGGGATAATAAAGTAAACCTAATACATCATGAGACTTTTCCATCATTATGTTTTGGTACTTAGCCTTGTCTTACATTTATGATGACATGTTTTAAGTTGTTTCCACATTTCCCAGGTTTTCATATGTTATCATGCTATATAATTCCTCATTGTTCATTTTTATGATTCTAACCCATTTTATTTCCTGTTTATATGCCTATTTTCTATCATATAATACTTTTTTCATGTTATTCCATGTTTACTCCCTTAATCGGCATTATAGATCACCCATTTCTTATATATTCCCCCAGTTTATCCCATGTAGTTTTACATATGATGGAATAATTTGAGCATGTAACAGATGTTTTCAATAATGTTGTTGTATTCTATGTTTTAAATTGTTATATAATGTACCAAATTTCTAATAACACTAGAATTATAGAACTTACGAGTTATATTATGTGTAATCTTATATAATAAATCATGAATTAATATGTAATAATGAGCATGATTGTCATACTTATGCTTATGTTGATGGCTAGATGGGTAATTGATATATTTTTTAGTAACTCTATTGTTTATTTAGTTTTCCATTTCCAGCTTCCATATACACCTAAAAAACATTTTCATCTATAATTTACATCTTTAAAAAGAAAAATAATTAATTCATTTAAAATAAAATATAAATATTATTCACCAATAAAATAATTAAAATAATTAATAATTGAGAAAAATTATTAATTAAATTCACAAGTAAACTAAATTTAAAAATAAAAAATCTATGCAAGAAATGTTCTTATCAGATCCCTCACAAATTGACTCATACCCTTTCTCATGAATTAAATTTCAACATATATCACAAATTAAGCTTACCTTACCACGATTCATATTTAAAATTCAATAAAATAAAATTATTTCTAATGGGGAATACATTTTCAAGGGTCACATGGGAAAACTTTATAAAAACAAAAATTTTAATATAAATTAAGTTAACAATTTTTTTTATTTCAATATTTAGAAATTAAATTTCTCAACTAAATTCCATTTAAATTCATTAATTCATTATAATTTTTCATGATAATTTTAAATTTAACTAACTTAGGAATTCATATCACTCATTCCACACGGTATAAATAAAAAACAGAGCATCAAATCATGTTTCTTACCATAGTCTTGTAATGAATCTATAATATATTCATTATAAAATTAATTAACACAAAAATTCATGAGGGATGATAATTTTGTCCAAATGAATCTGATGATTTTGGTCAGAAGGTCTAATGTGAAAAATATTTAAAGCTAAGAAAGGAGGCTTAATATTAAATATATTTAATTATAATCAATAATTAACTACAAAGAAAATTTCCTCAAAAAAATAACATCTTCCCACTTCCCAATTTTGAAGTCAAGGAAATGAATAAAATAAGGAAATATTAATGATTTAACCTCTATCATTTTCTTATTCTTCTTGTTTTTTAAATTTTGAATTAGGATAAGTCTCATATAAAATACTTTACCCCAAAAGATCATGATCATTGGTATATCAATAGTGATATTGACTCTCCCAAGACACAACCAATTGTTTTCATTTTTTTCAATATGGGTTCATAATGAAGCATAATGAAATATATAGGAACCATCCCTAAATCCCATGGAACTCATGGTCCAGATGATATCACAAGAAAACACATCCCCTTCCACCATAAACCCCCACTTATTCAAATGAATATCATTAAAATTATAGAGTAAGGGTAGGAAAGGATAAAAATAGGCTTCTAATGTGGAACATACCTAAAAAATGTCACTTTAAGTTTCAATGGGAAAAAGTGGATAAATGTAAAATGTGATATTAAGGATAATTCATTAGTCAAAAAAATTCCTCAATCATTTTAAAAGTGATTTTTACTCTCATATATTTGACAATATATAAATAATGTTCTTAAAAAAATCATGTTCTATTTACCCAAGAAATATTCTCAAGATAGAATGAAAAAATGATCTTATAATCCTCATTATAATGGGAAATATGATTAGTAAAATAACCCATGGAAATAAACACTAATAAAAAATAAAATAACCCAAATTTCTGATATTCAACGCATTGAAAATCCTAGAAAAATTTCACAGATAAATTTCATCTTCAAATAATAAATAGGTTCCCTTAAAAAATGATTTTAAAATATATTTCCCCATGACTATAATTAATTAATCAAATTTATTTAACTCATTCAAATTTATTGAATAAGATATCTAAATGAGACCCTATGGTGCAATGTGGATCCCTAAAAAATGATTTTCTTATTCTAGAGGGTAAGAAATAATGCTCTTTAAAAAGATGACTAGATTCAATGTCTCAGTTTCAACCCAGTTTCCAAATGTTTCTACTGCAGGTAGGGGAATCACGAAACTAATGACCACTTACACTGTGTTTGGCGAGATTTTAGTAAAATAAATGAAATTATTTTATAGTCTATAAAAGAAAATAAAGTAAAATAAATTATTTCAATTTCTCTCATTGTGTTTGGATCAATAACTTAGTAAAAGAAAAAGAATTATTATCATTTCTCTCCATCTTGTTTGGTGACAATTTTTAAAAGAAACAAAAAGAAACTATTTTGGAACAAATGAAAAAATAACCTTTGTTAAAAAATGACACATACACATAGGATTAAATGGTATATTTTACCAAGATAAAAAACCATAGATTAGATCTTTATAGATACCACACCTATCACCATGTCTATCCAACATCAACAATTTATGTCAAATGGCATAAGTAACTTTTTTTAAAAACTGTATTTTTTTATTACCATTTTTATAAAAAATCAAAAAATAATAATTTTGTTTTGAATCAATCATTATCTTTCGTACCACCAAAATTAGGTTAACATTAAAAATTGAACATATATTAATACAAATTTTCAATTTTTTTTAAAATTAAATAAATACAATCAAACTTATTTATAAATTATTTAAATTATTCATTAATACAAAATTATTAATTCAAGATAATCAAAAATATTTATTCAAAATAATTATTAATTCAAGATAATCATAGTTATTTGCAATCAAAATTATCTATAATCAAAAGTATTTATAAATCATTTATGATTATTTATATACACTTAATTATTTTAATCAAAATTATTTATATACAAATTATCAAAATTATTTATATCTGATTGTTATTATTATTTATAAATAGGTTGAACTTATTACTTATATCTAATTGTTATTATTATTTATATAAAAATTATAAAAATTATTTATATCTAATTATTATTATTTATATCTGAATGTTATTATTATTTATAATTTATTTATATCTGATTATTATTATTATTTATAAATTATTTATATCAGATTGTTTTTATTATTTTGAAAGGTAATTTTATAAATTATTTATATCTGATTGTTATTATTATTTATAAGTTATTTATATTTTATTTTTACCATTCTTTATAAATTATGATGAAAATTATGAAGTGGAACGACGTCGCAACTTAAAATAATATCAGCAGAGGAAAGTAGATTGAAGGAGAATGGAGGATGGAAATAAAAGGTATGAACCTGAATTTATATATGGACAAAAGGGTAATATGGTAAATATAAAAAATAGATCAAGGAAGCAGAACATTTCCATTGGAATCGTCTCAATTTTGGGATGATTCAAAATTGGTGGAAATATGAGGTGGGGAAGAAATCAATTTCTCCTCTTTTCCACCATTCATATTTATCTCTATCCTAACGGACTCAACAAATGTTGGATTTCAGTTTCAATCCACCTAAATCATTTCATTTCCTCCCAATTCTGAACTACCAAATGAGGGCCTATTCTTTAAAGGAGCCTAGGTGAAAGAGGTATGGCATGCCTTTGATGGTTTCACTAGTTGGAAATCATAATTTTCATCTCGATTCACCTTCTATAATAAGTGGTTTCAAGGGGTGGGTGATTCAGATCATGAATTAAGGGAGATATCCTTCATCTTCCCAGCGGGTTGAAGTAATATCTTGTAGGGCCAAAACAAAGATATACATGAGGGATTGCAGTGCTCATGAGTAGGACCTATCTTAAAAACCTGATGTATGATGTTGGATTTGGTTTACCTGGGGAAAGGTTGGGATAATTATCCTTCAATCAAGGTGATTCTCATAGGGGCCTCTTTGTCTTACAGTGGGGGCATCACTAGGAAAGAAACCTGGGTTCACTGGCTTTCGCATCCATTAGGGGTAAAAATGAATACTGATGGCTCCTGCTCTATGGGATCCTTTCAGGGTGGAACTATTGTCCATGATACCAATGGGTCTGTGGTTGTGGATTTTTTCAGTTTGTCTTGGGAATGGGGACTCCTTGCAAGTCGTGGCTAAAGCTATTCTTACTGGGCTTCAAATATTTCGGTAATGAAACATTCAACTGGACACAGTAGAATTAGATTCTCTCTAACATTGAAATGTGATACATGGTATAGGCGTGACCCCATGGTAGGTGGAATACATTATTAGAAAATTAAAAAGTCTTGTGATAGGGTGAATTGAGGTAAGTCATACCTACCTTGAGGGGAATACAGTCACTGACCAATTGGCTTCCAAGAAAATACAAGGTACCCTTTAATTGTGTTTATACTGATTCGGGGTCCATTTCTATTATGGGGATGAAATTCATTTGGTCTGATTCATTGGGTCTCTATTTCTTTAGACCTCCCTAATGTTTTTTGTCTACCATGTTCTAATTTCTTTTAATAAAAATAAATATCTTTTTTGGTGAATATTTGATTTTTCTTATCTAAGAACATCTTATTCAAGTATTCATTGATCATAAATTCAAAGTAATGTTAATCCCAAATTCAAATTTCCTTATATAAATCAATTACATTATGGAAGTAAAAGGTAGATTTATTATTTGTCTTATATATATATATATCTATTTCAAATATTCCATAATTTTTAGAAGACATGTTTTTAAAATATAATTTAAAAAACTAGCCATATTTTATAATAAAATATCATATCAAATATGATATGATAATAATCATCTAGGAAATTACAATAAGTTTTCACTGAAAAACCAATTTTTAAAAGCTTTCTTTAGGTAGAAACAAACTTCAAACTATATGGTGAATCTTAATTAATAATCCTATAACGACTAAGGATATTAATTTCTAGTCTAGAATAACTATATTTCCTTAAAGGAAGCCTATAAATTTAATTAACATTAGAGAAGAAATAATATTTATGGTTTAGGATTTTGGGTGCACATGAATTGACATAGGAATACTGGACTCCACTGAGCTCAGTGGGAGGTGTAGATCTTGAGAGACAAACTATAGAGAAATTTATAATGAAAGTGGTTTTTTTAGTTCACCGTGGTGGATGATACATATATTATTATATCAGAATAAGGATTCCTAAAAAGAATCAGTAAATGGTAATATTATGTGGATGAAAATAATATTTAAATTCTAGTAATGTAATACTTGTATTAAGATTTTTAGACTCCTTATTTTGAATATTTCGAAGACTTGATACTGCTGGTGAGTATTTAAGATAAACTAGACATGAAAGGTATAAGATGGTACAAATAAAGCATGATTTATGATTGAATGTTACTATCTATGAAAAGATCCATAAACCAATCATCATGACTGAAATCCTTTTGAATTCTACTTATCAAAGTAAACTTCTATGATCATCATATGGGGCTATTAATAGTCAATGACACATTAGTTGGAGGAATCCTAATAGAATATTTATATATGATGCTACTAAAAGAGACCCTATCACATATGTCTAGAAGGAATAACTAGAATGGATCATTCAAATCATATAATGAGAATATGATGCACATATTACATAAATTCATTTATAAATAAACCATACACAATGATCATATAATATTCATTTGAAAATGACTGAGTGACATGTTTCTCAAACTTGATAGTGGGATCACTATAATATCTCATGATAGATATGTTAATAAAACATTAAAAAAATGTCGTGTATTGTGAGATTGTTAAGAGTAAGGAATGAAATTTTCTCCAATAAAGTGTTAAAGTAGAAATCATGTTATATCGAAAAAGATCTATAAAATAGATCCATTGGGTAGGTAAACATAGTCATACAATATATATGCAAAATGTATTAGATAATATAAGATGTAAAAAATTCAAGATTAAATTCTTTTGGAATATAATCGTTCCATTAGAACATGCATGGGAATAAGAAGATATTATTAAGAATAATAGAATTTCACAATCTTAAATGCTATGAATTTATCCCATATGCCCTGATATATGATATTTTTGATATTTCTAATTCTTAATTCATATTAGGTGAATATTAAATATATCTGACATATATACATAGAATTGTATATATAAAAATATGAAAATACTTGGAAAAGTAGAAATTGATGAGTTCTTAGTGTATGGAGAAGTGGGAAAAAATGATCAAGGTAATTTAACAATTCTATTTAATCAATTCAATTTGATATAGTATCCTAGAAAAGTAAAAGGAAATATGAAAGAAAAAATTATTACAACCAATGGTTTCTATATCTATAATCTCCATGTGTGTTGTGGATTTTGATATAGCTTAATATGAAGATTAGAAATTTCATATTCTAATTTTGGTTTATACTAAAAGAAATATTATTATCATTTTTATGATAATATTTAACTATGGAATTAATAGTCTTTTCAAGACTTTGATATGAGGAAACATGTTAGAAACTCGGTTATATCACAACATGAAGGATTTTTTCAAGGTTGTAAGGTTATAGTAAACAGATTCACCACACATACATGTATGTTTACCAACCCTAACTACAAAAAGTGACAGACCTAGTAGCTTCAACCATACACAATAGTTTCTTGTTTAACATGTGACAACTAACCAGTTTTTAGTAGTTGTTTCTAGTGCGTGTGGGAGTCTATTGGATTTGGTGACCTAGAATCAACTATGTTGAACTTTAAATTAAAGGAATATTCAATGAATTAATTATTAATTAAATATATTATTACACATTGTTCATTATTTTGTATTAATTTTATCTAATAATGTCCAAGGGTTTGTTTCACATTGATAAACACATAATAGTGCACCACTTTGATAATAACCTTGACATGTTATGATGATATACTTTAATCTAGTTCTATGGTAAAATAATATGCTCTGACAGGGAACATAGTATATTGACTGTAAGATGTAAGTATTCATAAGACAATGAGACTTTATCTCATGAAGTTCATAGATGGTAATCTCTATGATTAGAGATTATTAGAATATACCCTCGAGTAGGAATTTCACATGTTTTTGTGTCATTAGATATTATTATATGCGAGCATGTTTAAATGACCTTGGATTTTAATATTATGATTAATTCTTGTCATTAATCACACACTTATATTCACTAACGAAAACCATGATGCCATATGTTCATGGAAATTAGGGTATATTGAGTGCATCAAGAATGAAATGTTATTAATGGATAAGTCGAGAATTTAGTTTTCCCTTATATATTTATGGAATATGATACCTTATCCCTTTGATTAGAATGAAATTGTCATATTAAATTCCATGGAAATGGTGGAATAATGTGTTTATTTATGAGAGTCAATGAAAGTCATATAAAAAATATTGGTTGATGAAAAAAATGTGAAACATGATTTATGACATAATAATAAAAAGGGTTTATATTACATACTAATCATTTTAATGTGGTTGTCGATGTTGTGAGATTAATTTATTTCTATTGGGACCCTAGATCCATTTCTAGACAATAATCTAGGATGTTTGGAAATCCAACCTAATAAAAATGAGAAAGAATCCTATAGAGTCACACATTAAGTGTTTATGGTGATCTTTTTTAATTTCTATTTTATTTTAATTATTGGAATTTATATATTGTTCAATATCGAGGAAAAACTTTATTCGTGGTTTAGTGAGTTCATAAATTCAATAAATATTTATTCTCAAGATTATAAATAAAATACATTTATTTTATTTATGAAAATTTTAATAAATATTTTTTTACTAGACTATGAACAAATATTTATTTATGAATAAATATTTAATAAAAATTTATTTAGTTATTTAATAAATTTGAAGGAAGATTATTAAACCAAGATCATTTATGGTGATTAATATTAATTTACAAGTTGGTAAAATAATATTAATCATTGTTCCGGTTAGAACACAATATAAGAAAATAATAATATTATTATTTTTATTTCATGGGTTAATAATTGGTTTATTTATCAATTATGGATCATTGTATAATTAAATAATATTTTAGTTTAAATCCTTTCTCTATAAATATATGGTTTTGTCTATTTTGTTAGGTTAATTAAGAATTGAGAATTTTTTCATACAACTAAATTCTCTTTCAAATTCCTCCTTATCTCATCCTCTCATTAATAAGGATAATAATTGATAATCCTTCAATCTTGAAGGATCTTGAAGTGATCAAGACCAATAACAAAATATTATTGATCTTCCGAGATAACACCTGACATTCTATAAGTGATTACTCAGAGATCAGACGACCACATTTGGATAACAACTAGAGGGGATCTATATTGGGTCCTCCTTAAGAAATGATGGTAATCCAAAAAAGGCTTTTGAAGTTCAACATATTCATCAAATAAAGATCCTTATTCAAGGTATTTTTTCTTCAGATCTAATATATATTAATTATTAATTTATTGTTAAAAATATCCTCTATGGGTCCTGGGTTCACTTATTCCAATATTCAGTTGAAAAAATTTCATTAGTCATGATGTTTATATCATTCAAAATTAGAGAATGATCCATCAAATCTAACAAAAACCTATATTGTTATTCAACTACAAGGTGTTTCTTCTATGTCTAGAAACTTCATGTTGTATCAAAGAGATCACATTTTAAATTTATAATTATTTATTTGATTAATACAAATGTACATTAACAATAATAAAAATTACCAATAAAATTTAATCAACTATTAATTTATGAGAGTATGTTGGAAAAAAACTTAGGATCATCAAATAATGATTTATAATTAATTTATGAAAGTAAAGAATTACCATACGATGAATTATTTCTTCATTGATAAATATTAAACATCTCTACATCATACCATCATCACATTTTAGGAATAATTTGTAGATTCCCTCTAGTAGTGATGCACACATTCTCCATAAAAATCTGAACAATGATGTAGGAGTTTCTAAGTTCTAGCACGGTAGATCCCAGGTCTTGAATAATCCATTGTTGATTGCCTCAAGAATTTATTAAAGAATTATTTTCTTTGATCTCTCTAGAACTAAGATTAGGGGTGTAGGAGGATCACACTCTGTTTGAGAGACAATTCTTGGAGAGGTATCCCTCTAGGGATTTGAGGGAATTATATAAATGTTGTTTTTCAAAAAAATCGAAACCACTTTTATAAATAATATAATTGGGTTCAAATATTACTAGGGTTACAAAAAAATAATTTCAAATATTACCTTATTTATTCCTTAATCAATGCATAACCCCATGTATATAATAATATTATTATTATTATTATAATTTATTGATATGTACAAATCAAGATAAATTAATAAATATCAATTATTCAAATAATATTTAATATATATTATTTCTTACCAGACCATTAAACTTGACCCACTATTCCTCCACAATATTTATCAGGACTTGAATAATGAATATTTATTTAAAAATAAACAAAACTACATCATTTACGAATAAATAAATAAATATTATATTCACCTAATTATAAATAAATATATATTAAAATTTTTCTCACAAATTTTTCTCTCTAATAACTAGTGTAGAATTATACACGATGAAAGAAAACATGAATAATTATTACACTATGTGTGGTAATAAAATTTACTCAATAAGTTAAATAATAAATAACAATATTATTTTTCTGAAATTCTGAATACACTTAGTGTGTGAACCTCTTGGACTCTTTTGAAGTGTCATCAAAGAGGTATCGTAATTATTTATAATTATTTTAAGATCAAAGATTTATTTAGGCCTTTATTGTTAGTTTTCAATTATAGTTTAATCATTATTTAATCTTATTAGTGGTATATTCTACTTTTCCTCCATGTTCTCAAAAATATAATCACTATCAATTAATTTTATGAATGAAAAACAATTATAGAACACATTTTGAGGTTTCTAAGATTCTAGAAAGATATCACAAGAGTACACTTTGTGTATCTTGTTTGTACCTATAGTGTACCCATGTTTAATAAAAATAATAAATACATAATTAATTTAATTCATTCACATTTATTAAATGTTGTGTGTATTTAAATACACCACATGTTAACTGGGCCAGCCTATTTCACAGTTTGGAAGACTACACTACATGTAAATTTCATACATGAAATCCTATCCATTAGACAAAGATGGTTCATGTATTTTCTTACACAACCAACTTTACTAGTGATTGTTTAATTTAGAGACTATACTATGTGTATCCCACATACATTATGTGTTCTCAATTAGTTTTTTTTTGTAATGATTACACAAAAATCCCATAAGAATGTTCCATGGATAGAAAATAAGAACTATAAATGATTTTTAGTTGGATTTTATACACTATTTTTATTACCAATTTATAAATAATTGAAAATTAATTGATTATACCGATTAAAAATTATCATCATGTGTTTAATGTGTTATTTATTTGAGTTTTTATACTTCATGTGATGGGTTTTAAAAATATTAAAAATCTAATTAATTTATAGGTAATGTTTTGAATAAAATATCATGTATAAGTCATAATACAATAACTACTCTACATGAATTGAAACGTAACACACTAAATAAATAACATGTGTTTTGTTTTTTGTTTATTTAATTATTCACAATCCATGAAATTGTGTGGTAAGTTCTGTATGCCACATGTCACATGAGTAAACAATATATGAATATAATACATGTAGGGTAGTCTGTATGGGTACTCACCATATTTCCTCCATGGCACATGGTTTGTATATAATTAATTTTAAATAAATTTATTTAATTTGTTTAAAATCATAGAAGATGAGAATCTCAAAAGTTTGGATGAGAATTAAGAAAGAATAATTTATTAATTAAATGATATAATTATTTTATTTGAATGTGATTTATTTTAAGAAATAATGATTAAAATAGAATGCTAATTTTATTAAATGCATAATTTTTTACATGTATGTGGAAGATCGTGAGAATGGACTAGACCAATGTGTGTGATTTATTTCCTTTAAATTATAAAATTAAATTTATGGAATTTGATGAATCTCTACTCTCATTATATAAGGGCATGTATTCCTAAGGTTTTCTTTAATATAAACCCCTTAACCAATCCTTTTTCCCCCTCACTTGCATGTGAGTAAAATATTATGTAATTAATGGATCCCTAAAGTGAGTGGAGGGAGTTCAAGTTTAGAGTTGAGGTGAAATCAATCCAAGAAGTACGTGAGTGGATGGGTGGAAAGCTACAACAGGAACCAAGTAATGGTTCAAGGTGTTTTCCCCCCTGGTCGATGGTTAGTTTATCATCTGGTTGATAAATTAACCGTTAGTAAATGAGTATGTTCATACCACTATATATTAATTTTTTGTATTTTTGCATGGTTAATTTCATAATTAATGTTATGTCATAATCACATGAATTAATGAATTAAAAATCATGCAATATAGAACTAAAATAAATTATATTTTTCATAAACCTTATCTAAGTCATGGATAATCGCTTTTGTAAGACCACTTAATATTAAAAATTGTGTAATAAAGATAAATTGGGAAATTTTATGATAGATTTAATTTTTCCTAATTAAATATATATTAAGTTGGTAAAATCTTCTAATAATTATGTTAAAATAAAACCATAGTTTAAATTACTTGACAAGACCAATTTAGGGTGATTTTAATTATCAAGTAATTATAAATGGTTGTTTAGGATCAACATAAGTTAGTTCACATAAAGGGTTTACTTTCCATGAACTAAATTATTTAACTTTGATTCAAAGGCTGAGGAAATCCATTTAAGGATTTCATAATTGAGGATTCTACTCAATATATCAAATATCTGTGAATTAATGTAGTTGTAAATTTTAATACTTACTTAAAACCCATTAAATAAATTGATAGACTCATATATGGGTTATGAAAAGAGGAATATGGGTCCTTACAACTATAATTTCTAGGAAACAATATGTTTTTAATCCAATGGTGAGGGATATTGAGTGGTAATAAAATAGTTGGAGATTAATAAATATAATATTTATTGATATATTTTTTTTAGATAATGTTCTTGAATTATACATTTATTATATGTAGAAATGGTAATAAATATTTTTTCAGCCTTAATGTATGAGATGTTAGATAGAATAATTCAAAGCAGATACTTGTCTCCAATTCTACAATGGATTTCGAGTATATAGAGGATTATGATGCAGCTAAATAATCTATTTTCATATGAAACATTGTACATGATATTGATGTGTTACCTAAAAATAATAGAGTATCACATTATATTGTGATAATATTTTTGTGGTGACTCTTGTAAAAGATCCAAGGTTACACAAATAGAAAAATCACATACTTTATAAGTATCAACTATTGGGATATTTTTATTAGAGGGGTGAAGTTTAGTTAAGTAGAGTTTCCATGGAAGAAAATGTAGTATACCCGTTGTAAAAGAATTATCCCATTAGAAGAATGAGTATATTTTGAGAGCTACCATGCTGAATGTTGTTAAAAATTTCCCCTAGTGAAAGTGGGAAACTATTGGAGTTTATTCCTTAGAACCAAATTATATTTACATCATGCTTATCTATATTCCTAGTTTTTAATATTAATAATATTTTTATCATATCATGATTGTTCTTCTATATGACATAGTATGCGATAATGTCCAAAGAGGATCTATCACATCAAAAGTTCATAATAGTCCCCCTCTATGAGGAGAACCTAGTATATCCACAAAGGTATTCTTAAAGTTATGTTCTATAATGGAATTATATCATTTTAGGGGTGAAAATTATATAGGATATCAAGGTAGATAATTAAGGTCTTTGAAGCACCATCTCTTGGTATAAGCCCATGGTAATATCTAGTGTAAAAGATGATGAGAACAAGGCTTTACAGTAAGAAATAAACATTTATATGTGTCATTGGATGTTATTTTCTATGAAAATGTTTATTTATCCTTATAAATTAAGTTTATTACTAATAGATATTATGATTCATTTACTTTGATTTATTAATGAAAACTATGATGATGTATGTTCATAGTAAAGTAGGATACTTTGGGTGCAACAAGGGTACTATTTCATTCGCGAATAATGTGAGAAATTATTTTCCCCTAATATTATATAATAAAAGTTAATATCTAAGGAAATTTTATGGAATTGATATAGAATATATAAATCATTGTCAATGGTGTTCTGTGGAAAAGTTCAATTCTAGAAATGTCAAAGAAAGAGACAATGAGAAGAATGGTTGATGGTACCAACATAGAACCTACATAATTATGGAGATCATGATAACGTGATTATATTTTATATTATGCTTTAATATGAGGTTTTATATAATTGAGACATTAGTTTCATTCTCTATGGGTTATTTGGAATAGAGGAATCTCATAGTAGGCAATACACAATGGGATATCATAACACCCATCTCATACCCATGTCCTAGTGGTCAGTCCTCCCCCACCCAACATATACATAATTCCATACCATGGTATCTCAACTAGAATAAATACACATACAAGTGGAATTAGAACACTAAACCAACAAAAAATCATCCATTCAAGAGGATATAGGTTATACCAAGATTCCACATGGCCTACTCATAGGTTAATAATTCATAATCCATAATAATTCCCTATATAGAGGGAACTAAGGTAAATTATCACAAGGTCCACTATGTATCAATTTTCTAATTTATTGATATGTAGGTTATTTATATAACATGAATCATATTTATTTATAGGACCCAGAGAATCAGAGCATGTGGTATAGAGCTAGTATTCTAGGGAATATCATGGCCTGAGAAACTTTAATTCATACCATAGGTTTTAAAAAAATTCATTTTCAATTTAATGGTTTATTACACACAAGTGGAGAGACCACATATCACATTCCACATAACATAGTGAATAAAACTTTGGGATATTATCAGGGAAACATACCTTATTCAAATTTATTTCCATTAAATGAAGCCTGACCACCATTACTTATGCCCATCTAAGCCTGATCGACCATCTCCCATCAACATGTGGCCTTAACTCCGTAAATAATAAAAATTATAATTATACCCATAATTAATCTATAATTAATTACTTATTTAATTATTTAGTAATAATTATTGAATTACTCATTATGAAATAATCTGGAAAATGGGTGCACACCACCGCTGAGAACCACCCATATATCTAACACACAAAATCCCCAATCGATCATCACACTCATCCACTAATTTCACACAAATCGATCAAAAAATATAAAAAATTCAATGAATTGAAATAAAATCATGAATTCAAAAAATAACTAGTGTATTAATACTTATGAGATATCCTTTATACATATTACAAAATCCATGTCATCTTGGATTGATTGCATCATATTATGGTGGAATTAGAATAAAATCCATGTCCAAGTCTCAAAAAATCAACTATAAGGAAATATAATAATGCAATGAGGAAGGATTGAAGTGGAGTGATAGATTAACCTGTTTATATTTCCATCATTTATTAGGAAAAATACCTGATAAAAATCGATGATGGTATCCCATTGATTCAAATAATGAAATTAAGGGGAGTCTGTGGTGTTTTCACTATATTCAAATAAACTAAACCCCTATTTTTATTCCATTTAATCTTTATACAATTTATACAAAATTTACCAAAAGTAATTTTTTTTTATAAAACTCTAGGATCATTATGTATCACCCCTGATGAAACTTATATATTTTAGATTACTATACTTAGATTATTTTTATAGAGAGGAGGTATCTAATGTATCCAAATTATCAACTTCTAGCTTCTAATTATCTAGTTTCTAAATCCTTCTGAACATAACATTTGAAACAATTTGAAAATAACTTCCAAGTCATTAAGATTTGATCAATATATAAAATTACTATTTTAATTTCCATAGAATACATGATAATTTCTGACTATACTAAATTCGCAACCCATGGTTCACAATGGACATTACATGTCATAGGGGGACCTATAGTTTCTTTTATATATCCCAACACTCTCCAATAATCTAACCATCACATATTGAAGTAACCCTATCACATTATAGTATGTTTCAACACATAATTATTTTTTGAAAAAAAATATATTCAATATGGGTAACTTCAAAATATGGAAGAAAAAAATTCCTCATCAAGGATCATACCTATAGAACTTCCAAAAATTTATTTACTCAACATCCACAATCCAACCTCCAAACATGTAACTTCCAGAGAACCTCTCATATGACCTTTACGTAACACCCTTGATTTATTTTAAATATAAACCCTGAATAATTTTATGCATATATAGACATAAAAATATTATGATACACATATATTATAAATTATCCTTATGTATAAAGATTAGATCAACACTTAACTAAAATTTTGAATAAAATAATAACCCTTATGTTTTCCTTTGAGAAATTTCCACCCTCTACTCAAATTTATAAAAATTCCCATGCATCATTTTCAAACATAAAATCCAATTAAAATTACAAAATTATCTTAATAAATAAACCAAAACATTTCAAAACTCTCAATACTTATGCTAACCTCAACTTCTGATGGCCTAATTTCTGATTGATCTATTTTTTGTACATATACTTTAAGTAGTCTTACTTCTAGTGGATAAACTTATAGAATCCTGAACCTCTATACATGTCATTGGTTACAATGCCCAACTGGAGAATTATTTCCACATGATAGGATATATCAAAAATTGAAACTTATAGGTTTCCTAAAATCTACTTTCATGTATCAAAATGACCAATATACATGGGTTTTTTCTTCCATTTTTCATAATTTCACACTAACCTTGAGAAACCACCAAAACCCTTTTACTAACTTCCTAGGTAACCTATAGTAGACCTAATCGAATTTAAATTATTTAGAAACACCTATAAAAACTTCAATTAGTATCAAACAACCTCAAATTCATTTGAATAAATTTATAAGGCCTTCAAATATTAAATTCATTGAATTTATCACTGTAAAACATGTTATGCTATGATAGCCCTAGATCAATATCTGACATGAATCCCACAACCTATACATCATATCAAGACTACCCATGTCACAACCTGGAACCACTGGGAACCCCTTCATGTCCCATAGTGAATATGAATGTGTCCCTTAAGGCCAACCTTCAATAGGCCCTGGGATGGTTATAAACACTGAGGGTCTAAAACAAGGATATTAGAGACATAACCCTAATGAATCGTAGGAATACTTAAATATGAAAATGATTAAACACTATGATATAAATAAACCATGATCTATAATAATTCAAAAATTCATTAATGTTCCTCAAAAATATAAATCCCAAGCTAAAATACCAAATAAAGTCTAAATAAATAATTCCATAACCAATCCTAAGTTACATGATCGTACTATTTAGTTTAGTCACTATACTATCCATGAAATACATAAAATAAATTATATATATAAGGTTAAAAATAACATGAATAATTTGTTAGAACATACTCAATACCTCTCATGAAAATATGGAATAAAAATAACTTTTCCTTGTTGAAAATACAAAAGAATCAACCAACACCTATTTGGTCAACTATCATCCTACCTCACCAAGGTTCAATCACTATGTATCACGTCTAAGAGTAATAACATAATATCAAGAATTTATAAGAAACATACTTCCCACAACAACATCCCAAATGATTTACCTCTCTAACTCCCTAATATCAAACAAATTATACTCAATCCCTCCAACACTGATGTGGGCTAGGTTGTAACCCAACCAACCGCAACATCCTGTAGGGTCCAAAATCATATTCTATAATTATTACATCTATAGAATAACTAAAACTGTAACATCCCAGATAAATAAAGAATAAGGAATTTTCATATTTATTAATATTTATGAATTAAATATTAATTTTACTTTAAAGGGGTTGCTATGTTCGATAGCCTACCCGATACGCAACAAAGAGTTTCTTTGAAATCTTACATTGCAAACTAATAATAAGATAATATTATTTTAAATGGTAGTTAACGCCTAGATGTTGTAATGTAGGGAATGAATAGAACTAACTAAAAAATGATTATATATGTTTGTCAAATATTTTTACTTTTTACAATAAATGATAGAGGATTAAAAATGTGAATGAATCCAATTTTAAGCATAAACATTCTAATATTCTTTAAAATGTCGATTAACTTCCTTTTGATGGCGAACCTCTTTTAAATCCACCTTTTGACAATTGTATGTGTTATATTTGACAAAATAAAATTATTCTTTAGAATCGGGACATCAAAATTTACTTTTTGTAAATTTTTGGTATTTTTCAGAAAAAGTTCAATTTTTAATGAATAGTGAAAAATGTTGTATTTTAATTAAAAACCACTTTTTAATCTAATTTATTTATATGATTAGATTATATTTTTAATTGGTTTTAAAGTGAACTTAGAATATATTTTTACCATTAAATCCAATATTGGTCGTTGGAATTAATTTCACTTTGAAATCAGACTTAAACTAGTGTCAATCTTTTGATACTTATTATTTCATAAAAACATGCTATTTTCTCTGACAGCAGGAATAAATTATTAAATTAATTAATGCAACTTATATGTTTTAAATTTTTTAAAATGGACTTAATTTTTGAATTCAGAATATCAAATATAGCTTAGGGTGAAGTTTTGGTATTTTTTTGAAAAACTTCAATTTTTGATGAATTGTGAAACCCCTAAGTGGTACTTATAAAAACTGATTTTTCGTTTAAATGAAATTTTACCACCTATGTGTTTTTAATTTCAAAACTCCGACATAAATGGGTTTCATTAAGAAGTAAAATGTGGTTCAATGGGATTAAAATAATTTTTTGGTGAATAGTAACTTATTAAGTTTTTAATCGTGATTAGAGGTAATTAGTGTTGTTTAAGGCAAAAATAATGTTTTAATAATATGAAATGAACTTGAAACAGGTCCTAAACTAATTGGATGTGTCATGGATGAACAATAAAATCCATGGGTCAACTTGGGGACCCCATGGAGCCACTTTAGTTGGAAAATGACATTAATATCTTTTTATTTAAAGTTAAAATAAAAATGTCACAAACATGAGTTGTTTTACTAAAACAATTTTTAAATGGGGTTATACAAATCCTATGTTTGACTATAAATATTAATTGGAAAGGTAAAAAGATTTACTACATCACAGTATATGTTTTATAATTTTTAGACATTAAATAAATTAAATTATTTATGATACCATGATGATGCATCGATTACCTCATTATTTAATGATTTAAATAGAATGGAAATATAATGTACAATATAAGACCTACACATGTAAAAAAACTATTGGGTGGGTGGATTTCTAACCCTCATCACCTTATCCTAGAAAAAAATCAATGTGGGACCATTAAAATCCAAAACACATTATAAAATAAAGTAACAATTCCTTACTTTCCAAGAGTGCCCCTCCTCTCCTCTTATAAAAGGCCCCCACCTCTACCACCTTACCCACACTTCCAAAGCCTTTGGCTCGGCCAACCCCTGACCATTTTGTATCTCCACATCCCTATATTACTCCTTTAAGCCTCAATTTGGGCAGAAGTCTTCCCAAAGAATCCTTTGAGCTCAAACCAAAGGGAGTTACCCGATTTTAATGTAATGTCTTCACTTGAGTCCTTTTGTTTTATTTTGCTTCTCCAACCCCCTAAAATCTTTTTATTAATTTATTTTTTAACAAATCCAGTATCTTAAATATACTAGTATGTTGTTATAAGAATCTTTTGAGATACACTTACACACATCTACATCTAATGGTTAAAGAATATACTGTTTCTATGGTTGGTGAAATTCTGCCTCACGAAACGATGATTGTTCAATATTATTTTAAACACCTTTAATGGTGGCCATTAAGATGTCACTCTATTTATATATGATATATATTATGTTTATGTTTTCCTTATGCTTCTTTATTTTTCATTTTTGGTATACCTTTATGGTTTCCATTGTGGGTAAACACGATAATTTCATTTTAGGAAGTGCGGACTACCGCCCCCTCAAAGTGATGTGATTCGTTAATGCCATATGTGGGACGTATAAAGGATGGATTTAAAGTTATTATATATGATGTTATACTGGAATTATAATATACCTCTATATAATTATTATTTCTTTCCATTAATTTATGAGATATAAATGAAAGTAGCGTTCATGTGTACGTACGGCTTACCGTCTCCATGAACGGTGCATTTCATTTCTTATCCCCAAATGTAATGTACTATTATAAGTACATATATATAATGGATATATATGATGTATGTTACATCTAAATTATTAATATAATTCTGGAATTAAAATATACATACCTCTCATTTAGTTTTAATTCCATTAATATGACATAGAAATGAAAGTAGCGTTCATGCATACGTACGACTTACCGTCTCCATGAACGGTGCATTTCATTTTTTACCTCTAAATGATTATGTGATATTATAAATACATGTATATGCTAGATATATATGATATATATGATATCCAAATCAGGAATTTCATTCTAGATATAAAGAACCTTTGACCACACGAACAACATGTAATTGTAAGAAGTCCACTTTCGACTTAAGAACCAAATATCGACAAAACAATCATTATTAACTTAAATGATTACATAATGTTTATAACATGTAAATAAGTGATATAAAAGGAATAATGAACTTGAAAAATGTTCTTAAGCAAATATAAATTAACTCAAGTTTATTATTCAGGACGTTATAGAACGATCGAGTCAAGTCGGACCCGAGGTAAGGGACTTCGTCTCAATCTCCTTTCATTGAGGCATATTTCGTTTTATAAATAACTTTCTTTTATATGGTGTATAAACCCCTTTTAATTTTACTTATATACAAAATGAAACTTTTTCTACGAATTGTTTTACAAAACGACAAAAAAGAATGTTTCTTTTAACGTACGCGGTGACAACGACCTTTTCCACCGCCGCGAGTATTATTTGGTCTTTGGATTCCTCAACAAGCTGTAATGTTTTTAAAATGAAATAAATAACATATACTCTTTTATGTATTTTGGTATTGAAAATGGTTTTTATAATGGATTTGTTATGTCAATATATTTATATGATATATTGTGATCAAAGTGTGGAAATGTTTTCTTTCCAATATATTTGTTTTATATTTTATGATTTTATATTGGTACTTGGAATTTTGACGGGTGGTTACGTGATAAACCATATGATGGGTGGTGCAGTGAATACCAGGACGGGTGATTATGTTATAACCTCCAATTCATTGGGTATGGAAGTCGGACGTATGGCTATTCCATTAAGTATGTATGGAAGTTGACCATATGACTATTCCATTAAGTGATATGTGTGGAAGTCGACCGTATGGTTATTCCACTTAAGTATGTTTATGTCCCAAGTTACCTTTATATGTTATGTGTTCTTTATATGGGTTTTATGGTAATAATTTGGTTACAAAAGGGTAATTAATGATATTTTATTCAGTGAAGAGTGTTTTCTACTTCATGAAGGTGAAGGTATTACTTTGATAAAGTATACATGGTTTACTTGTTGTTTTGATAAACTAACAGTTTTCATTATTTGTGTATCCCTTACTGAGCTTTTTATGCTCACCCCAAGTTTTATTGAAATGTTTTTCAAAGGACTTAATGTGGAATAGGGGCAAGGATGGGATCAAGGGAAAGTCATGATATATAAAGCATGGAAGTAGACATGTTTCTTTTTAAGAGTTTTTTTTATTCTATGGAAACTTAGTAGAAGTGTCTACTTTGTAATCTTTTGAGATGTAATAGTTATGTTCTGATTCTCTAAAACTCTAAACCTGAAAATATCCTCAATGTTAATTATTCATTTAATTCAATATTAAGTAATGTTTAAGGCCGGGGCCTTATAGTTGGTATCAGAGGTCGGTTTAGATAACTTTAGGAGTTAGAATTCTATTAAATGATTATCCAAAAATATTTTTTTATGGTCAAATTGAAATGATATAGAATTTACAGATTACCATTTTGCTTCACCTATGATATTTATGTGTTAAGAAAGGTTTTTCATAGAGGAAACAGAACAACTTTTCTGGGAAGGCATACAGATGGAAATGACGTTTCAAATCAGTATCCTGAGATTGTCAGAATCAGAACTAAACAGTTTGTCACAGTGATGGCTCAGCTGACTCAGGTGAAAAAAGTTGGTTGTTTTTATTGATGATATTTTGGGGTTTTTTGAAAGTAAAGAGGAGAATGAAAGTCATTTAAGGGTTATCTTGAAAACCTTAAAAGAAAAGAAACTATATGGAAAATTCAGCAAGTGTGAGTTTTGGTTACAAAAAATTTCTTTCCTGGGTCACATTGTTTCAAAAGAAGGCATAACTGTTGATCCTTCTAAAACAAAAGTTGTTGAAGAATGGACAAGACCCACAAATGGAACTGAGATATATAGTTTTCTTGGTTTGGCAGGTTACTACCAAATGTTTGTTGAAAATGTTTTACGGTTATCTAGTCCAATGACTAAGCTAACTCGTAAGGGTGTTAAGTTCATCTAGAAAAAAGAATGTGATGATTGTTTTCAGGAGTTGAAAATAAGATTGGTGAATTCTCCAGTTTTGGCACTTCCTTCCAGGAATGGTGAGTTTGTTATATATAGTGATGCTTCGTTGAAGGGAATTGGATATGTGCTTATGCAGAATGATCAGGTAATTGCATATGCTTCACGTCAGTTGAAAACTCATGAGTTAAATTACCCTACACATGATTTGGAATTAGCTACTATTGTTTTTGATTTAAAAATTTGGAGGCATCATTTGTATGGAGTAAAGTGTGAAATATATACTGATCAAAAAAGTTTAAAGTATATATTCACTCAGAAATAATTGAACATGAGACATAGGAGATGGCTGGAATTAATCAAGGATTATGATTGTACAATTCATTACCATTCGGGAAAATCAAATAAAGTGGCTGATGCTTTGAGTTGAAAAAGTAATGCTTCATTAAAAATGTTGCGTTTGGAACGTGATCCTTTGGTTAAGGATTTGATGAGATTTGGTATGGAAGTTGTTAGTGTAAGAAGTTCTTATGTTTTGTTTCAGGTATCAGTGAGATCATCCCTATCAGACAGAATTAAGAAAGCATAGAGGGAAGACAGTGAGTTGCAGAAAAAGGTAGAGCTGGTTCAGAAGGGTAAGTTGCCTGAATTCAACATTGATAATGATTGTGTTTTGAGGTTTAGGAAGACATTATGTGTGCCTTGTGATTCACAGTTGAAGAATGAGTTGTTATGTGAGGCTCATAGTTCCCTGTTTTCAGTTCATCCTGGCAGTACTAAGATGTACAGGGATCTGCGGGAGTATTACTGGTGGGATGGAATAAAAAGAGATATTGCTGATTTTACTGTGAAGTGTTTGACTTGACAGCAGGTTAAAGTAGCGCAGAAGTTACCGAAAGGGATGCTTCAGCCTTTACCAGTGTCAGAGTGGAAATGGGAAAATATATCCATGGACTTTGTTGTGGGATTACCAAGGACATCTCGAGGTAATAATGAAATCTGGGTTATTGTTGATCGATTGACTAAATCTGCTCATTTCCTTGCTATACGAGATAATTTTTCCCTAGATCAACTTTCCCATTTGTATCTTAAAGAGATAGTCAGGTTACATGGATTTCCTCTCTCCATTGTATCTGACCGTGATCCCAGGTTTACTTCTAACTTTTGGAAAGGCCTTCAGAAGTCGTTGGGTACTGAATTAAATTTTAGTACAGCTTTTCACCCACAATCAGATGGGCAGTCAGAACGAACAATTCAGACCTTGGAGGATATGCTACGAGCTTGTTCGATGGATTATCAAGGAAGTTGGGACCAACATCTTTCTTTGGTTGAGTTTTCTTATAATAACAGTTTTCATTCCAGTATACAGATGGAACCATTTGAGGCATTATATGGGAAGCGGTGTCGAACTCCAGCATTTTGGGATGAAGTGGGTGAAAGGAAGCTGATGGGACCAGAATTGGTAGAAGAGATGGCAGAAAATGTTCAGTTGATTCAGAAACACATGAGAACATCTCAGAGTAGGTAGAAGAGTTATACGGATAACCCGAGGAAGGATCTATCTTCGAGGTAGGTGATCATGTTTTTCTCAAGGTTTCTCCATGGAAAACTGTGATGAGATTTGGTAAGAAAGGAAAGATGAGTCCAAGGTTCATTGGAACAAATGAAATTCTGGAGAAAGTTGGATCAGTTGCTTACCGAGTGGCTTTACCTCCGAGTTTATCTCAGGTACACAATTTTTTTCATGTTTCGATGTTGAGGAAGTATATGCCAGATCCATCTCATGTTTTGAGTCCAGAGGTAGTTTAGCTGGAGGAGAACCTATCTTATGAATAACAACTAATCCAGATTCTTGACCGAAGAGAGAAAGTGTTGTGAAATAAGGTAATTCACCAGGTAAAGGTTTTGTGGAAAAACCATATGGTTGAAGAGGCAACGTGGGAATCGGAAAATGCTATGAGGGATAAATACCCCCACTTATTTTGATAAGTGAATCAAATTGCGAGGACGCAATTACCAAAAGGGGGGAAGGATGTAACATCCCAGATAAATAAAGAATAAAGAATTTTCATATTTATTAATATTTATGAATAAAATATTAATTTTACTTTAAAGGGGTTGCTATGTTTGATAGCGTACCCGATACGCAACAATGAGTTTCTTTGAAATCTTACGTTTCACACTAATAATAAGATAATATTATTTTAAATGGTAGTTAACACCTAGCCATTGTAATGGAGGAAATGAATAGAACTAACTAAAAAATGATTATATATGTTTGTCAAATATTTTTACTTTTTACAATAAATGTTAGAGGATTAAAAATGTCAATGAATCCAATTTTAAGCGTAAACATTCTAATATTCTTTAAAAGGTCGATTAACTGCCTTTTGATGGCGAACCTCTTTTAAATCCACTTTTTGACAATTGTATGTGTTATATTTGAAAAAATAAAATTCTTCTTTAGAATCGGGACATCAAAATTTACTTTGAGTAAATGTTTGGTATTTTTCCGAAAAAGTTCAATTTTTAATGAATAGTGAAAAATGTTGTATTTTAATTCAAAACCTCTTTTTAATCTAATTTATTTATATGATTAGATTATCTTTTGAATTGGGTTTAAAGTTAAATTACAATATATTTTTATCATTAAATTCAATAGTGGTCATTGGAATTAATTTCACTTTGAAATAAGACTTAAACTAGTGTCAATCTTTTGATACTTATTGTTTCATAAAAACACGCTATTTGCTCTGACAGCGGGAATTAATTATTAAATTAATTAATGCAACTTATATGTTTTGAATTTTGTAAAATGGACTTAATTTTGGAATTTGGAATATCAAATATAGTTTAGGGGGATGTTTTTGTATTTTTTTGAAAAACTTCAATTTTTGATGAATAGTGAAAGCACTAAGTGGTACTTATAAAAAATGATTTTTAGTTTAAATGAAATTTTACCACCTCTGTATTTTGAATTTAAAAAATATGACATACATGGTTTTCATTAAGAAGTAAACTGTGGTTCAATGGGATTAAAATAATTTTTTGGTGAATAGTAACTTATTAAGTTTTTAATCGCGATTAGAGGTAATTAGTGTAGTTTAAGGTAAAAATAATATTTTAATAATATTAAATGAACTTGAAACATGTCCTAAACTCATTGGATGTGTCATGGCAGACCAAGACAATCCATGAGTCAACTTGGGGACCCCATGGAGCCACTTTAGTTGGAAAATGACATTAATATCTTTTTATTTAAAGTTAAAATAAAAATGTCACAAACATGAGTTGTTTTACTAAAACAATTTTTACATGGGGTTATAAAAATCCTATTTTTGACTATAAATATTAATTGGAAAGTTAAAATTATTTCCTACATCATAGTATTTTTTTATAATTTTTAGACATTAAATAAATTAAATTATTTAAGACACCATGATGATGCAGTGATTACCTCATTATTTAACGATTTAAATAAAATGGAAAGATAATGTAAAATATAAGACCTACACATGTCAAAAACCTATTGGATGAGTGGATTTCTAACCCTAATCACCTTATACTTGAACAAAATCAATGTGGGACCATTAAAATCCGAAAATCAATATAAAATAAAGTAACATTTCCTTACTTTCCAAGAGTGCCCCTCCTCTCCTCTTATAAAAGGCCCCCACCTATACCACCTTAACCACACTTACAAAGCCTTTGTCTTGGACAAAACCTACCCATTTTGTCTCTCCACATCCCTTTCTTACACCTTTAAGGCTCACTTTGGGCAGAAGTCTTCCCAAAGAAGCCTTTGTGCTCAAACCAAAGGGAGTTACCCGATTTTAAGGTAATGTCTTCACTTGAGTCCTTTTGTTTTATTTTGCTTCTCCAACCCACTAAACTCTTTTTATTCATTTATTTTGTAACAAATACAATATCTTCAATATACTAGGATGTTTTTATAAGAAGATTTTGAGCTACACTTACACACATCTACATCTAATGCTTAAAGAACATACTGTTTCTGTGGTTGGCGAATTTCTGCCTCACGAAACGATGATTGTTCAATCTTATTTTAAACACCTTTAATGGTGGCCATTAAGATGTCACACTATTTATATATGATATATATTATGTTTATGTTTTCCTTATTCTTATTTATTTTTCATTTTTGGTATAACTTTATGGTTTCCATTGTGGGTAAGCACGATAATTTCATTTTAGGAAGTGTGGACTACCGCCCCCTCAAAGTGATGTGATTCGTTAATGCCATATGTGGGACGTATAAAGGATGGATTTAAAGTTATTATATATGATGTTATACTGGAATTATAATATACCTCTATATCATTATTATTTCATTCCATTAATGTATGAGATATAAATTAAAGTAGCGTTCATGCGTACGTATGGCTTACCGTCTCCATGAACGGTGCATTTCATTTCTTATCCCCAAATGTAATGTAATATTATAAGTACATATATATAATGGATATATATGATGTATGTTACATCTAAATGATTAATATAATTATGGAATTAAAATATACATACCTCTCATTTAGTTTTAATTCCATTAATATGACATAGAAATGAAAGTAGCGTTCATGCGTACGTACGACTTACCGTCTCCATGAACGGTGCATTTCATTTCTTACATCTAAATGATTATGTGATATTATAAATACATGTATATGATAGATATATATGATATATATGATATCCAAATCAGGAATGTCATTCTGGATATAAAGAACCTTTGACCACACGAACAACATGTAATTGTAAGAAGTCCACTTTCGACTTAAGAACCAAATATCGACAAAACAAACATTATTAAATTAAATTATTACATAATGTTTATAAATGGCAATAAGTGATATAAAAGGAATAATGAACTTGAAAAAGGTTCTTAAGAAAATAGAAATTAACTCAAGTTTATTATTCAGGACGTTAAAGATCGATCAAGTCATGTAGGACCCGAGGTAAGGGACTTCGTCTCAATCTCCTTTCATTGAGGCATATTTCGTTTTATACATGACTTTCTTTTATACAGTGTATAAACCCCTTTGAATTTTACTTTTATACAAAAGGAATCTTTTTCTATGAAGCGTTTTACAAAATGACAAAAAGGAATGTTTCTTTTAACGTACGCGGTGACAACGACCTTTTCCGCCGCCGTGAGAATTATTTGTTCTTTGGCTTCCTCAACAAGCCGTAATGTTTTTAAAATGAAATAAATACCATATACGCTTTTATGTATTTTGGTATTGAAAATGGTTTTTATAATGGATTTGTTATGTCAATATATTTATATGATATATTGTGATCAAAGTGTGGAAATGTTTTCTTTCCATTATATTTGTTTTTTCTTTTATGATTTTATATTGGTACATGGACATTTGACGGGTGGTTACGTGATAAACCGTTTGAAGGGTGGTGCCGTGAATACCGGGATGGGTGGTTACTTATAACCTCCAATTCATTGGGTATGGAAGTCGGCCGTATGGCTATTCCATTAAGTATGTATGGATGTTGGCCGTATGGCTATTCCATTAAGTGATATGTGTGGAAGTCGACCATATGGTTATTCCACTTAAGTATGTTTATGTCCCAAGTTACCTTTATATGTTATGTGTTCTTTATATGGGTTTTATGGTAATCCTTTGGTTACAAAAGGGTAATTAATGATATTTTATTCATTGAATAGTTTTTACTACTTCATGAAGGTGAAGGTATTACTTTGATAAAGTATACATGGTTTAATTGTTGTTTTGATAAACTAACAGTTTTCATTCTTTGTGTATCCCTTACTATGCTTTTTATGCTCACCCCAAGTTTTTTTGAAATGTTTTTCACAGGACTTAATGTGGAATAGGGTCAAGGATGGGATCAAGGGAAAGTCATCCTATATAAAACATGGAAGTAGACATGTTTCTTTTTAAGAGTTTTTTTATTCTATGGAAACTTAGTAGAAGTGTCTACTTTGTAATATTTTGAGATGTAATAGTTATGTTCTAATTCTCTAAAACTCTAAACCTGAAAAGATCCTCAATGTGAAT
This sequence comes from Viscum album, assembly GCA_963277665.1. NCBI lineage: Eukaryota > Viridiplantae > Streptophyta > Magnoliopsida > Santalales > Viscaceae > Viscum > Viscum album. The sequence continues at coordinate 385,092,013 of OY728120.1, read as the reverse complement.
TATTCATTTAATTCAATATTAAGTAATGTTTAAGGCCGGGGCCTTATAAAAACTATACCACAATACACATCCCCATCATCCCCATCATCCCATATCCACCACCACATATCACATACCATACACAAATCACATATCTAGTATAGTAAGGTATCATGTATATGAAGGACATCAACCTCATTCCGACCTCCTACCATGAATGGATTCCACCCTATCTCATCACAAAATATACATATCCAATACACTATATCACACCATAAGGGAGATTAGGGATGTGCGGGTAGCCAATTATATATCATCACCTACATGGATGTTAGGGAAAACACTTGGAACCCAAAAATTTACACATCAACAAGGTTATTCTATGCGAGTGGTGTGTGCAATGAAATAACACATAAATAAATCATGCATACTTCCCACACACACACACAAAACCTTGGGTTCACAAAAATATGACACTATCATGACAAAAAACCATCACTAAAATAACATCCCCATAAAAAAACTCCCATTTCCAACTATAATAACATGAAACTTCTCACTTTCCCATACAAAAGGGACCCCAAAAGAATTTATAAAATCTTAGTTAATAATAACATTATTCAAATAATATATTTACCATTTCCATACATTTTACAGTAATTAATCCATTCAATTCCATATTTAATGATAAACTGATTCTAGGAAATACCCTCAATAATTCTAGTCAATGAACATTTTATTTCATCCTTACTAGTAATATTATATTCCACTACTTCCAAGAAACTAAAAATAAACCCACAATAATAAGATATTCCATTATCCCATTAAATACACCATATTCCCTTTTTTCCAACCATGTTAAGGAAACTATATCCATAGTGAAAAACCCATAGTAATGGAACAACCAATATTTAGAAAACACCCTAATACCATACCAAAACACATACCATACTAACAAATGAAACCCTACCACCCAACACATAATAGCCAACACAACCATATTTTCGAACACATACCAAACTACAAAGCTCCATTGGCCAACACATACCAACCAATACATCTAACCCCATAACTAAAAATCACTCCATAATAGCCCACACATTACTGAAAATATCACAACCATAAAAAATAATTTGATAATACAAAAAAACTTATTTTAGTATCAAACAATTTATATTCTTACTTGTAAAAAACATGATTTCATGTATGTTTCCTTTTTCCACACCACTGGTTCATTAAATTATTAAAGTTATTATCCTCTTATTAAGGTGGTTCTAATAAAAATACCATAACCATAATACAAAAGTCTCAATAAATTAATGATTTATAATAATAATAGTAATAAACATCAAGTATAGAAGAAAAATCATGAGAGAAGAAAAATAAATACACAAGATACAATCATAAGTCTCAATAAATTAATGATTTCTAGTAATAGTAGTAATAAACATCAAGTATAGAAGAAAAATCATGAGATAAGTTAAATAGATGTGAATCACTCAATTACCATCAACTTATATTAGATTAATTCATTATATTTATTAAGATAATCTATATTATCGACACAAGGAAAATAAAGCATGAAACCTCCACAATTTTCTAATAATGTAACTAAGGAATTGAATCCCCTACCTTAATAAAAGATTCATAATATTCCATGCATGAAAAATATGGGGAATAAAGGACCACAAGAGTAAACCCATGTGTTATGGTTTTGAAAAATACATACACTTATTTGGTTTTATTATATCCCATCGGATATAAAAGAATTTTATACATCTTTACAGTTGAAAATATAATAATTGAACAATGATCATATAATTAGTATAAATATAGGGTTTTGAAAAATCCAATTGGCATAGACAAAGGAAGTTATGGCCTCAAAAAGTAGGATCATACCCTTTTAATCAAATTTATTATATATTCCACATCAGATAGAATCATTGGGATTTTCCATTCACTATGCCCAAGTTTATATCCAAAAACATTAACATGAGAGAAATCATTTACGTGTGATATTCAAGTTCACCGAGATGATTAACTAAACCATGTATACTGAACCACCCCTTGAAAGTATCACAATCACATAGATTACCCTTAGGTAGTTTTTTATCATATTAAATGTATATATATCAAGACCCTAATAGTATTTATATGTATATTATATTTTCCATATATTTATTGTTTTATTTACTTTTACTTTATAAATGTTTTTTATGCAATAAAACTAAAATTTTATTTTTAATAAATATTAAATTTTAATTAAGAATTTTATTATGATTAATTAATGGGTTTTTTGAAATAATTAATATTTTAATAAAGTATTATTATTAAATAATTTTCATTAAATATAAATTATCATACAATTATTATGAAGTTAAATGCAATTTTTCGAGGGTTTAAAAAATATTATTTTTAAAAGTACCATCATTTTTCAAAAAATGATGATGATTATTTTAAAATTTAAAATTAAATAAACTAATATTATATTTGGAATCATAAGAAGGAAATTATGTAATGTTTATTTTTTTGTAATTTTATGAGATATTCAAATTTTCATGTAAAAATTAAATACGGTGTAAATATACCGTGTGTATTATGATATCATAATGGAAAAAAAATAATTTAACAAATACTATAAAGGGAATAAAAATATAAATATATGTTTCAATTTTAAAATAATGTGATTTTATGTTTATTAATTAATTTTATAAATAATTTATGAATCCACAAAAATATATATTATATTTTATGTTTTTAAAATAATTTCTTTAAGAACACGACTCACTTCCCCCTCTGAAAGTGTATATTTTAAAAATTTCATCCCTTGGACTAATAAAATAATTAAAACCACTATAATTTATATAAAACCATTGTAATAAACCATTGTATGGTTTTCGGTTTTGATTACTTTATTATATAGACTCCAATTTTTTTTTGAGAAATAAAAAGCATTCCCCACTCATTTCCTTTATAAACCCACCCAAGATCCAATTTATATTCACTCCAAAACCTTGGATCAAATATTTAATATACCCACATCTTTTTATTACTCATAAGCTTACCCCAATATCTCAGTATATTCCTCCCAATCATTTGGAATCACCATATCAAGGTAAGGGATCTCCCACTCTCCTTTTATTCAAGCACCTATGTTATGTTATGCCACATAATTTTTACTTTCTCATGTTAGGATATATTCTTAAATATCCCCATTACATTAAATTATATATATAAATTATGGGATACTAATTTAACTATTATTAAGCTCTCCCATGAACATTTATGTATACTTATTACCATGATGAAATTTATTAAGCGATCCTCTCACTCTCCTCTTTATTCGAGCACCTTCATTATCTTATTTATCTTATATCCAATTAACAATGTTGGGGTAAGTTATTAAATATAAATTTAATTAAAATATGATATATAAATTATGAGACACCACTTTCACCCTCATTAATCCCTCCCATGAAAATTTATATTCCCCGATAGGCTGCCAAGATTTTATTATGATTTTCCATGCCGAACAATTGTGTTATGAATACCCGTACCCATTTTCTATCAAGGCTGTTGAAATTTATGAACATATAATTATTTTATTAGGGAATTAAATATATTTATTCAACACTACATGATCTTTTAATAATATATAATGATAAATTAATCCATGTTTTATGATCTATGTGGTACACTTTTGCATGTGAATAAAATAAATGTGACGGGTGGACCCGAAATTATATAATGCTCTATTACATTGGGTAACAATTTAGTCTCATGATACGTCATTCATGGGATAATAAAGTAAACCTAATACATCATGAGACTTTTCCATCATTATGTCTTGGTATTTATCCTTGTCCTACATTTATGATGACATGTTTTAAGTTGTTTCCACATTTCCCAGGTTTTCATATGTTATCATGCTATATAATTCCTCATTGTTCATTTTTATGATTCTAACCCATTTTATTTACTATTTATATTCCTATTTTATATCATATAATACTTTTTTCATGTTATTCCATGTTTACTCCCTTACTCGGCATTATAGATCACCCATTTCTTATATATTCACCCAGTTTATCCCATGCAGTTTTATATATGATGGAAAAATTTGAGCATGTAAGAGATGTTTTCAATAATGTTGTTGTATTCTATGTTTTAAATTGTTATATAATGTACCAAATTTCTAATAACACTAGAATTATAGATCTTCTGGGTTATATTATGTGTAATATTATGTAATAAATCATGAATTAATATGTAATAATGAGTATGGTTATCATACTGATGCTTTTGTTGATGGCTAGATGGGTACTTGATATATTTTTTAGAAACACTATTGTTTATTTAGTTTTCCATTTCCAGCTTCCATATACACCTAAAAAACATTTTCATCTATAATTTACATCATTAAAAAGATAAATAATTAATTCATTTAAAATAAAATATAAATATTATTCACCAATAAAATAATTAAAATAATTAATAATTGAGAAAAATTATTAATTAAATTCAAAAGTAAATTAAATTTAAAAATAAAAAATATATTCAAGAAATGTTCTTATCATATCCCTCACAAATTGACTCATACCCATTCTCATGAATTAAATTTCAACATATATCAAAAATTAACCTTACCTTACCATGATTCGTATTTAAAATTCAATAAAATAAAATTATTTCTAATGGGGAATACATTTGCAAGAGTCACATGGGAAAAAATTATAAAAACCAAAATTTTAATATAAATCAAGTTAACAATTTATTTTTCTTTCAATATTTAGAAATTAAATTCTTCAACTAAATTCCATTTAAATTCATTAATTCATTATAATTTTTCATGATAATTTTAAATTTAACTAACTTAGGAATTCATATCACTCATTCCACACGGTATAAATAAAAAACAGAGCATCAAATCACGTTTCTTACCATAGTCTTGTAATGAATCTATAATATATTCCTCATAAAATTAATTAACCCAAAAATTCATGAGGGATGACAATTTTTTCCAAATGAATCTGATGATTTTGGTCAGATGGTCTAATGTGAAAAATATTTAAATCTAAAAAAGGCAGATTAATATTAAATATATTAATTATAATCAATAATTAACTACAAAGAAAATTTCCTCAAAAAAATAACATCTTCCCACTTCCCAATTTGGAATTAAAGGAAATGAATAAAATAAGGAAATATGAATGATTTAACCTCTTTATCATTTTATTATCCTTCTTATTTTTTAATTTTGAATTAGGATAAGTCTCATATAAACTACTTTACCCCAAATGATCAAGATCATTGGTATATCAATAGTGATTTTTGACTCTCCCAATACACAACCAATTTTTTTCATTTTTTTCAATATGGGTACATAATGAAGCCTAATGAAATAAAAAAAAACCATCCCTAAATCCCATGGAAGTCATGGTCCACATGATATCCCATGAAAACACATCCCCTTCCACCATAAACCCCCACTTATGCAAATTAATATCATTAAAATTATAGAGTAAGGGTAGGAAAGGATAAAAATAGGCTTCTAATGTGGAACATACCTAAAAAATGTCACTTTAAGTTTCAATGGGAAAAAGTGGATAAATATAAAATGTGAACTTAATGATAATTCATTAATCAAAAAAAAATCCACAATCATTTTAAAAGTGATTTTTACTCTCATATATTTGACAAGATATAAATAATGTTCTTGAAAAAATCATGTTCTATTTACTCAAGAAATATTCTCAAGATAGAATGAAAAAATGGTCTTATAATCCTCATTGTAATGGGAAATATGATTATAAAAATAACCCATGGAAATAAACACTAATAAAAAATAAAATAACCCAAATTTATGATATTCAACGCATTGAAAATCCTAGAAAAATTTCACAGATAAATTTCATCTTCAAATAATTAATAGGTTCCCTTAAAAAATGATTTTAAAATACATTTCTCCATGTATATAATTAATTAATCAAACTTATTTAACTCATTAAAATTTATTGAATAAGATATCTAAATGAGACCCTATGGTGCAATGTGGATACCTAAAAAATGATTTTCTTATTCTAGAGGGTAAGAAATAATGCTCTTCCAAAAGATGACTAGATTCAATGTCTCAGTTTCAACCTGGTTTCCAAATGTTTCTACTACAGGTAGGGGAAACCCGATACTAATGACCACTTACACTGTGTTTGGTGATATTTTAGTAAAATAAAAGAAATTATTTGATAGTATATAAAATAAAATAAAGGAAAATAAATGATTTCAATTTCACTCCTTGTGTTTGGATCAATAAATTAGTAAAAGGAAAGAAATTATTATCATTTCTATCCATCTTGTTTGGTGAACATTTTTAAAAGAAACAAAAAGAAGCTGTTTTGGAACAAATGACACAAATAACCTTTGTTAAAAAATGAAACATACACATAGGAGTAAATGGTATATTTTACCAAGATAAAAAAACCATAGATTAGATCTTTATAGATACCACACCTATCAACATGTCTGTCCAACATCAACAAGTTATGTCAAATGGCACAAGTAACTTTTTTTAAAAAACTGTATTTTTTATTAACATTTTTATAAAAAATCAAAAAATAATAATTTTTTTTGAATCAATCATTATCTTTCATATCACCAAAATTAGGGTAACATTAAAAATTGAACATATATTAATAAAAATTTTCAATTTTTTTTAAAATTAAATAAATACAATCAAACTTATTTATAAATTATATATATTATTTATTAATACAAAATTAGTAATTCAATATAATCAAAAATATTTATTCAAAATAATTATTAATTAAAGATAATCATAGTTATTTGAAATCAAAATTATCTATAATCAAAAGTATTTATAAATCATTTATGATTATTTATATACACTTAATTATTTTAATCAAAATTACTTATATACAAATTATAAAAATTAGTTATATCTGATTGTTATTATTATTTATAAATCATGTTGAACTTATTACTTATATCTGATTGTTATTATTATTTATATACAAATTTTTAAAATTATTTATATATAATTGTTATTATTTATATCTGAATGTTATTATTATTTATAATTTATTAATATCGGATTATTATTATTATTTATAAATTATTTATATCAGATTGTTTTTATTATTTTGAAAGGGAATTTCATAAATTATTTATATCTTATTGTTATTATTATTTATAAGTTATTTATATTTTATTTTTACCATTATTTATAAATTATGATGAAAATTATGAAGTGGAACGGCGTCGCAACTTGAAATAATATCAGCAGAGGAAAGTAGGTTGAAAGAGAATGGAGGATGGAAATAAAAGGTATGAACCTGGATTTATATATAGACAAAAGGATAATATGGTAAATATAAAAAATAGATCAAGGAAGCAGAACATTTCCATTGGAATCGTCTCAATTTTGGGATAATTCAAAATCAGTGGAAATATGAGGTGGGGAAGAAATAAGTTTCTCCTATTTTCCACCATTCATATTTCTCTCCATCCTAACGGACTCACCAAACAATGGATTTCAGTTTCAATCCACCTAAATCATTTCATTTCCTCCCAATTCTAAACTACCAAATGAGGGCCTATTCTTTAAAGGAGCCTAGGTGAAAGAGGTATGACATGCCTTTGATGGTTTCACTAGTTGGAAATCATAATTTTCATCCCGGTTCACCTTCTACAATAAGTGGTTTCAATGGGTGGGTGATTCCGGTCATGAATGAAGGGAGATATCTTTCATCTTCCCAGCGGGGTGAAGTAATATCTAGTAGGGCCAAAACAAAGATATACATGAGGGATTGCAGTGCTCAGGAGTAGGCCTCATCTTAAAAACCTGATGTATGATGTTGGATTTGGTTCACCTGGGGAATGGTTGGGATAATTCTCCTTCAATCAAGGTGATTATCATAGGGGCCTCTTTGTCTTATAGTGGGGCCATCACTAGGAAAGAGACCTGGGTTCACTGGCTTTGGCATCAATTAGGGGTAAAAAAGAATACTGATGGCTCCTGCTCTATGGGATCCTTTTAGGGTGGAACTATTGTCAACGATACCAATGGGTCTGTGGTTATGGATTTTTTCAGTTTTTCTTGGGAATGGGGAGTCCTTTCAAGTCGAGGCTAAATCTATTCTTACCGACCTTCAAATTTTTCAGTAATGAGACATTCAGATGGCCACGGTAGAATTAGATTCTCTCTAACTTTGAAATGCGATACATGTCATAGGCTTGACCCCATGGCAGGTAGAATACATTATTAGAAAATGAAAAAGTCTTGTGATAGGGTGAATTGAGGTAAGTCATACTTAGCTTAAGGGGAATACAGTCACTGGCCTATTGACTTCCAAGGCAATTAAAGGTACCCTTTAGTTGTGTTTATACTGATTTGGGGTCCATTTCTATTATGGAAATGAAATTCATTTGGGCTGATGCATTGGGTCTCTATTTCTATAGACCTCCCTGAAGTTTTTTGTCTGGCATGTTCTACTTTCTTTTAATAAAAATAAATATCTTTTTTGGTGAAGATATCTAAAACATGGCACGATTTTTATCCTATGTGATTTTTGTCTCCAAGATTAAAAATATGCATAATATAAATGCGGGGAATGAATTTTTGAAGCAAATCAACATATAAAAATTTATAAAAAATTAATGAATTAAAAATAAATAATGAAATAAAACTCACCCTCCCATTACAATGGACCTTTTCCTTTTATATTCTTCCAACCTTCCTTGTTCCTTTTCTATCATAGACTGAAAAAATAAAATGAATCAGGTGAATGTGTATGTATATTCCCTTTAAAGAACAAAATATCGGTGAATTAAAACTAAACCCAAAAATAAATCCTAATATAAACAAAAAATTTATTTCTATGAAATAAAAAAAATAAACTCATATAAAATAATAAATAAATTGAGTTTCTTCTGAGAAGCAGTTTTTTATGGTCATTATTCTTGAAATCACCTCTCTTTTCCACATTATTGGAATGTGATAAATAGTTAACTGGGGGGATTTACTAAATTTTGACAGTAAATTATATCTAGGTTTATGCTTCTTCTCCTCAATAAAATTATTATTGTACTTGGTGGAGGGAGAACCCAAAATTTCGATAGTTTGAGTATTTAGAAAAGTAATTATTGAGTTATCTAGACATGGTAAGAATATTATTTATTTCCCAATATAGGTTTCATTTTTTAGAATTATAGGATTCTTTCTCCCAGCTCAATAACCAACCTTTCCTCTTTTCCTTCCTCTTGCTTCGATCCAAAATTTGTAAGTAATCTATGAAAAACATTATAAACTTATGTACTTTCATCTTATTTTTCTTTTTCTTTCCACTGATCTTCAAATTTCTCTTTCAAATACTTGATTCAAATAACTAGATATTCATTTTTTAAATATACTTATTCTTTATATAAGGTTTATTATTTCTATTTTTCATTCTATAGACCTATAGGTTAAGGAGTTTGTTCAAAATAAAAAGGTTCATCATGGGAATTATAGTGTACCTAAAATTTAGTGGTCATGATTTCAAGAACATGGCATACCATTTCAAAATCACACTCCAAGTTGTTGAGTCTTTCCACATCATTTTGTGGGTATAATTGTGGGATATTCTATTTTTTAAAATGGGTATTTGTTTGTTCTTCAACATGATATGAAAGATAAATTATATGATTTTATAATTTTTCATTCTAATTCAAAACACCTTGGATCCTTGTTATGATAACCAAAAATACCATACGCATAAAAGGAACAAAAAAATATAACAAAAAACCTAAGATATATTATGAAAATAAAAAGGGAGAGAATAAAATTTTCCAAATTATCAAATTAAATTAATCACATTTTCCTCATCCTTTACAAGGGATCCAAAAATTAATTCACCCGAAGGGAAATGATAATACCTCCATGTTATAATAGATTCAGAAATTTGAAAACATGAACCTCTAAACACTAAATATTAAATTAATTACTTGAGGATCATTTAATTCCAAGGCTGTTCACATGAAGAAAAGATAAGTAATATAGTAATTAAAAAATAAAGACCAAAACCTTGAAGGAAAATTAAAATGACTAATTAAAAATTGAAATAGTGAATGATAATGAATTTTTAATTTTAAGAAAATTAAAAAAAATTAGTTAATTAAAACTCTAGGTTCCTGATGAATCATGATATTAAATGTTTAATTAGAAAACATGAGTTTTTGGAAATGGATTTGAGTGAATCGTATGGTTATTGTAGACACTCTCTAACCTCATAACATTCCTCTTCTCATGGTTAGTTACTTTGTGTTGTTAAAAATAAAAGTGACCTAAAACCATATTTAAACCAATTGAACAACCCACCAAATTTTCATGGATAGATTCATCCACTAGTAAATGGAATTAGAATATTCCTCCATCATTTATCACATAATGGTAATGCATGGAAAAATAAAATATGAAAATTGAAAGATCAAGTATGTAAACAAAGACCCAACATGAATTGTATTAAAATATAAAATACCTCCAAACATTCATTTTAAATTCCTTGAATCACATAGGAACTTGTTCTACTCCCTCATGTTATACATTAAGGGGTATTAATGTAACAAAATCTCTAGGTAAGTATAAAATAGTAGTCCCTAAGGCTAGTGACAACACCCTTTTAGGTCCAAACACTCTATCCTCTCTCTTGAATCCTGAACCCATCATTTTTATAGAAATATAAACCCCAAGGACTGACTAAAGTATATATTTAATATTTTATCCCCTAAAATTACATAATTTATGACATCAAGTATGTACCTGATGACCCGCATTCAAACATTATGGAAATATCTTCTAAACAATATTTTTTTTCCGAATGATTGAAAAATTTTCAACTAAGATTAATTCAATATATGGAGCAAGTGATTTCCAATATTGTATATATAATCCTTGAACTATTCACATTATTTTCACTCATTCAAGGAGTTATCCACACCTATATGTCCATCATATCTTCTTGATCGATCCATCTATGTGATCTATAGAGAAGTCACACAAAAAATTAATACTTTTCTTAATTTGGCATTAGTAGTGGATCCCTCCTTACATGCATGGAATCTCTATCATCACCTACCCCTCATAATGGATATCCCAAGTTCCTGTAATTCTTCTATGGGGTTTCTGGCCTCATAGTGGTGGTGGTTCAAGATCCCAAGAATTTTAGTAGTGAAAAATTTAATTATCTAGTGATAGTAGAAGCGAGAAAGAGTGGGTAATGAGTTCTGGTGGTGGGGAGCTGTGTACAAGGTTGGTGACCTGGTTTCTTAGTTAACCACAACTATTTTATTAAAAAAATATTATTTCTACGCATACTCAACATCTCATTTCTATTTTAAACTATTTAATTCACTCCTTAATACTCTTCAACCTGACTTAGTTGGAAATCAAATTTTTTAAAGTGTTTCTGCTTTCCTTCATCTTTCCACACAACCCCTCATATGAGTGGATAAACACCTCCTTTTTGAGCGCTCCTACTTTTTTGTGATCTATGTTTAACATTTTCTACCAGTGTCTCTTCACACTTGCACACACACATGCCCCTACAATGACCCATGCATGGGAATTTCCTACACTAAGCTATCTATCCTAGGGTGCTTGTTCAGACTCCATTAGTGGCTAGGTTGTTGGAGGTCATGATTAAGGCTAGCTGGTTGTTGGCCATATTTTTAGTGAATTTATTTTTTATTTCCTTTTATATATATTGCTTTAAAGTACACCTAAAACACATATTTTTATATATGAAAATACTTATTTAAAAAGAAAAATAAATAATTACTTATTATTTTCATTTTTGAAAAAAAATTTGAAATACTATTCAACCATAAAATAATTAAATAATTTAATAATTAGAAAAAAATTTTAATTAAATTAAAGAATTAATTAAATTATGTAATAAAAAATTTATACAAGAAATTTTGTTTTTATTGGGTGTGATACAATGGGACAAGTCAAAACTTCCCTTTGAAAATCACGTCATATATATACCATAGATTTGAGAAAACTAGGTTGTAGTTGTAGAAAATTTTAGGCACAATGAAAATGATTTTCACTAAAAAAGAGACAAGGGTCCCGACCCCTATGATCCAAGTCTCAATCCCAACCACCACACCAAAATAACCCTCGAGAGGAAGAGATTAGGAACTTGATCCCCAAGCTCCACACTTTAGCATTAAGAACCACTCCACAACATCACAACTTGCAATTCATATCGATAAACCCTACACTAACACCCTGAAAAATATAAATTGGCACATTGAAAGCGTCCCAAAACTTTCAATTCTCATTTAGAAATATCCAACACCTAAAACATTGAAATTAGTAGGTAAAAAAGTTATTAACCTTCACAACCCTAACTTTCCCTAACACTCACTCAGGAATCCAAAATATATCCATGTCATCTAATCACATACAAAAAACTCTTAAAGAAGTTCCAAATCCTTGATTTTGATCACGAATCCTAATTAACCCCAATATTTTGGGATAAAAAATTCAAATATAATATGTTTTTCACCAACCTATACGACACAGGTCCTCAAAACATCTATGAAAAATATATATTTGGTGGAATATTTTTGCTAGGAAGAAAATGTGTTAGTTGACATTATTATAAGAACAATTTTCTAAAATCACACACTTTATAAAATAAATATGTGAAAATATCCTAAACATTTACATGAATATTATTGATGAAAGAGGAGTCAATAGTTTTAAGGGCACATCTAAAGATCCCATTTATAATTAATTATAATGATTAAAGTGGTATAATTTTATCCAATAATCTAGAAGGAAACTTTAGAGAAAAAAATTGATATTAAATATCATTTTATCAATAAAAAATATTTTAATGATATGATGAAATTTGAGTATGTGTGAACACAAGATGGAATTAATGATATTTTCTAATGTCACATAATAAAGTAACATTTCAAGAATTATGGATTAAAATTAGAATTTATCCCTCCTCTTCATGAATTGAGCTTTGGAACTTTGAAAACATCCCTGTATAATTCTTTGTATTATGATACCAAAGGGGGTGATATAAGATGAATCTTAAAAAGAAAAAAATAAAAAACTATGATTTACAAGTGCGACATTTCCAGGAAGATGGATGAAAATAGTATATAAACTATAAAAGTACTTTCACTAAGGGATGTAGAAATATCATTATTTTTAGTTAATTTAGTAATGTGGCACTAATAAACCCTTTATAAGATTAGAAAATAAAATACTTATATTTATAAATAGAGGATAAATTGAGGGGTTTAAAATTTTTAGTTGAGAAATCATATTTATTTATATTAATATTAATAATAAGCTCTTGGAAAATATAATCGAGTTATGAAAATATGTTTTTTTATTTTAGAAAACTATTAAAATAGTTTAACATAAAAAATATCATTATTTAATGTTAGAATAACAAATTTCATATAGAAGGATTGATCAAAACTTATTCCAAAAATGAGTTTTGACCAAAGGTGGCACCTAAAATTCCTTGAAAACTCTTCCCTTTAAGTCATTATATATAAAATTGTACTCTTGTAATTTTCTTCAAATGAATACACTCTTAACATTACATTATAAACACACACACATAGAGACCAATAGTTAGAATAATTTCTATATTCATTTTTTCCTAATGTAATAGTTTTTATTTAATTTAGAATAAATTTTTTATTTTTAAAAATATAAATCCAATTATTTAATATTATTATATTAAAACAATTAAATAATTAGAGGAATAATGGATGAGTTTTTGTGGTGAATCGGTGGCTGGGTGGGATAGTCATGAGGTTGGGAAGATGAGTAGAAGTAGACAATTGGTCAGGTTATGTGAGTAGATTAGCATAATGTGAGAGGAGGTGGGTGACATTGATCCCAATAGGGAATTTCTATGGTGGGCCATGTACAGAATCCCCTTATATAGGTGTGGTGTAGGCATAATGGAGGAATTTTATGAGTGAGGTGTTTGGTGTGAGTATGATGAGGAGGATATTGAATCTTGTTGTTTCAAAGGTATTATATAAAAGGAATTATATAAGCCGTTGTAGGATGGTTGAGGTGTGTGTCCTGACCCAATATACCCATATATATATATTTTTTAATTCCCTTTAACATGTTTTCAATTATTAGATTTATTTATTATTAATAGAAATTTTAATTATATTTTTTAGTTTAATCATTATTACACCACCGACCTTAAGGGTGAGTGGTACAAGATGTGTGAGGTTTGGTCACAGATTTCCTATGTTTGAATCCCTTGGAGCATTTATTTCAATTACATTGTGTTTTTCAAGTTCATATGTAATTTATTACATTATTATTATTAAATATTTATAATTAAATAAATATAATTTTTTTAATAATAAAAACAGTTAAATATTATGATAATAATCCTAATTATCAAAAGTAGATATATCATTTATAATAATAATTATTAATGTAGTTATTAAAAAAATTAATACCTACTGAAGGTAGTTGGGGTGGTTAGTTGAGTGCGGTTTTGGGGCATTAGTAATTTGATAATGTCCTAGGGAAAAATTTACATCCTTATATTATTCCCTCTAATGGAAGGTGCAATCTATATATATTATAAAAACTAATTAACTGCATTTTAAAATATGCATAAAAATTAAATTATTATTAAAATACTATATTTAGTTTTTTATTTATCATTATTAATATTAAATAAATATAATAATTAATTGTAATTTATGAAATTAATAATAATCAAAAATAGTTTTGACTAAGGTTCAATAAATATTATTCCCAATGAATAAATGAAAATATAAAAGAAATATCAGAGAAAGTTAGAAAATTTTGGTATACAAATACTCCATAATATTTAAAATGTGCAAATAAATAGCTCATCACCTAAACAAGGGGACTAAAAGGAATCAAAATCCACCAATGATTTTTTTTTGAGAGAGCATTAACAACCATGTTAGTTTCCCCATAAGTGTGAAAAATAATGAGGTGAATCCTTTACATCATACCTATATATTTTCTCCACATTGAGTATAGTTTCCATTTTACATCGGTATATCTATCCTTATACTAGTTTGTAACATCCCAAGATCTTAGGAAATATTTTTTTCCAAATTAATTTAATCATTTAATATATTTTATTTCTTGAATACAGAATATTGTTTGTTTTATATGAAATAAACAAGTTATTATTGATTTTTATTCTACACCATGTAAATATTTTGTAATAAAATACCCAAATTTGAGCTTGTGTTACATACAACACCGATATGGCTTATGTTACATACAACACTGAGTTTCTACGAAACAATATTTTATTATTTATTAAACTAGATAGTTATAAAATAGACTTTAAACATAATTTTAATAACCAATTTTTAAATATTATTTATAATGTTTTTATAAAAACAAAAAATAATTATGATAAACCATAAACTTTTTTTCGTAAAGTCCTTATATGTTTAGAAATACTATTTTCAAAAAAGAACTACTTTTTATGTCATTTTATGAAAAATAATAAAATTAATTTTCGAAAATTTTATAAATTTAATATGGCAGAATAAAAATAATATTTTAATTAATAATTTAAAATTTATATTAGGGTTAATCTTTGGGATTTTTTCTGAGAGGTTTCATTTTTGTTGAAATCTGAAAAATACTACATTTTAGTTGAAAACTGATTTTTCCTTTAATTGATGATTAAGGATAAATTCTATTTTAAATCTGTTTTAATGTAAAAATAGATCAAATATATTTCTATTAATCCAATTTATGTGATTTGAATAATTTTTATATTTAGTTTACATATAAATACCTAATGATCTTTTGAGCATTTTCAGTTTTAAAACCCGCTTTCTCGCAACGTTTACAAAATTAACATTAAATATAATTTTTACACTTCTATGAGTTGAATAAGGAAGTGTGGGAAAAAAAGTTTTAATTAGTATAATATTTATAGTATAACATGATAAAATCATTTTTTTACTGAAAATATTAGTAAAAGTAATTATAATTAATTATCGCAGTTAAGGTAAAATTATGCTTAAAAAGGGACTAAACGTTAAACTTAAGGCCCAAAATGACCAAGACAGTTGTCCAAAATCTATTGGATTCCAATAGTTATACTCTATACCCTCTGGGATTTAATTTTATGACTTAGTGTCCCACATGTTCATGGAAGTTCTCTATATGATGAGTTAAGTAGGGAAAAAGTCAAAAAAGGAACTTTCCTTACCTTTAACATTTATAAAACTTTGAGATATGGAAAAAATAAAATATTTTATATTATAAATATAATTTTTAAAGATAAATGAATTATTATTTTTTTCATAATTATTTATCATTATTTTTTAGAGGTGAATTAGTTTTATTAAATTATCAACAAACACTAAGACATGGATTATTTTGTTAATAATTAAATAAAATATTTGATGCTAAAAATAATAAAAGTAAAGTAATTTTAATAAATTACCATGTTCCATTATTTTGGTAGATTAATATATAATTTTAAATATATATTATCATAATATATTTTAATTCAAATTTTATTTATCAATTTTTCTAAAATTAAACAGATAATGTAAAAATTGAAATTAATGTTACTTTCTAATAAATTATTTTTTATTAAAATATTAAAAATTAATAAAAAATCATACCTTATACAAATTTATTTTTATGCATTAATAAATATAATATATTTCATATTATTGAACCAAATTATTTTTTTACAATGAATATATAGATGCATAAATAGTAAAAAAATGTCACCATTGTTTGAGTTAAATCAGTGTTTTTGCGCATTACATACGCTTATTTTAAAATTAATTTTAAAAAAATAAAAGATTTATATTATTTAAATTATATATAACATTTATAATTCAGTGGGAATTTATTTTATAATAAATCACACCTTAATTTTTTATTAATATATTAATTAAATTTGTTGGAAAACTAATTACCTAAATGAAAAACCAAAATGAATAATATAAAGAAACATAAAGTCTAAGGAATAAAAATATAAACATGAAATTCTTTTTGTGTGGTTAATTTTTTGTTCCATTATAAATTAAATTTAATCCATTATTTTTCCCTTTTTGAATCACATGAGGTAAGGGAGGCCTCCCATCAGTGCTTACCTTTTTGTATTTAAAAGAATGGCACTCCTCCTCCACTATAAAAAGGAATTCACTGTCCCCTTTCTTCACACCTCTCAAACCACTTAGGTTTGGACAATATCTAACCAATTAACTTACCAAGATCCATACATTTTATTTTTAATCCTCCATTTTTTCATAAATCAAACCATGAAATCTCTTTGGTGCAGACCAAGTGGAGTTCTCTAAAGAAGAGGTAACATCCTTGAACAAGCTCTTTTTCTTTATTTTCATTATCCACCACCTCAATTATTCTTATTCTATGGTCATATAATAACAGAAGTATCCTAAATATATATAGATTTGTTTTTATTCTAAGTTATAAACCTTCACTTACACACAAATCCATCTAATGGTTAACAAAATTATCGTTCTTATATATAGTGAACTGCCACCCCATGAAATTCTGCTGTTCGTTTTATCCTTACCACCTCTCTTGGTTGGGAATTATGATGTAAAATATATTTTTATATGATATATATGATTTATTAATTCTTTTGTATTATTATATAACACATAAGATCATGATTTACATTTTTTGTAAATACGATATTTTCATTTGGGGAAGTGTGGACCACCACCTACTCAAAGCGATACAATTCATTTACACTCTACATGGAATGTATTAATGATGTTTTCAGTGAAATTATATGATATATATGATATAAAAATGCTGATACAAGGATATATATATATATATATATATATGAATACAAGTCATTACCTACATTTATTCAATAAGACAACCAAACTGAAATGATGTTCATGCGTACGTACGGATTACCGTCCCCATTAATGGTGTATTCCATTTCATATTTACATATTAAATATATTTTTATTAATAAGTATATACTAAATATATATTATATTTATATATCATTATTTAAATTATTTAAATAATTAAATCATGATTTATGTAATAGGATCAAGGATAATAAGGCAAAACATATATGAAAAATAATATAGATATTACCCAAAATGTAACATTAACATGGAGTTGTTAATAAAAAATTAATATAATGTCATAAATAAATAATATATGGTATTATATATAATAATATGGTTATGCGTTGGATGATTAAGAAACTTATATTTATTATACCTGTGGTTTTGATGCGTATGAATAAAGTCGAGACTTAAGGTAGTGGAATTTCATCTCACTTTTCATTTCCATGAGATACATTCCATTTTCACCAATCACTTATTTTGTGTGGTGTATATACAAATATATGAAATTTTATATAATTAATTTAATTTATTTAATGACATTAAAATATTTAATTAATTTTATTCTTCCTTGGGGATCACAATTCTAATGTCACTCATGTAGTAAGGGTTTTCTTGACTCAAATTTATTTTCTATGAGACACAAGCCATGATCACCAACTATTTGTTATATGTGGTGTGTCCCACATAGTATACACTATGGGAATATAGGGAAACCTGATCCATTACAAGGAAAGGAAAAATACTAGGGATAGTGGTGTGTCCCACCTTGTATTCACTATGGGAAGTTGGGGAAATATGATCCCTTACAAAGAAAGGATGGTGACTAGGGATGGTGGTGTGTCCCACCTAGTAGTTGTAGTCCCCACAAAGTTCCCTGATAAGGTCTATAAATTCATATTGACTTATAGGTAATGATATTACATGTATATTTGTATTCTACAATTCCATGTCTTACTCTTATGTTATGCTTTCATGGCTTATGCTCTTGACTCTCTTATGCTTCATGTCTTTTGAAATTATAATCTTTTTACCATGATTCATGTTTATGATATTTGATACGTATTTTATGATCTTCTGATGTTATGATCACATTATCATACCCTTATACTCATGTTTATGCTTTCGTATCTACATTGTTTACCCGTACTGAGCATTTTAGATCACCCCTTTTTATGTTTCCTTCCGCATGTTATGAAGATATTTTTTAGGTATGATTTTACTATGATGGATTGTAGTAATAGAGAACCTAGTGAGAGATAATGTATCTCAGTCATGTACTAGAATTTATGTTTAAATTTTTCCAAAGGCACTAAACTAATACAATCTTTGGGAGTCTGTTTATGTAATGTATTAAGTATTCTCAAAAAATGATATAACATATATGTATGATAATATTGGGTAGTTATAG
The DNA here is from genome assembly GCA_963277665.1 of Viscum album. Lineage (NCBI taxonomy): Eukaryota > Viridiplantae > Streptophyta > Magnoliopsida > Santalales > Viscaceae > Viscum > Viscum album. The sequence continues at coordinate 385,072,704 of OY728120.1, read as the reverse complement.
TTTGAATTAGAGTGAAGTTTTAGTTAACCTTTAGATACTAGTATTATAATATTTTATTGATATCCATAGGAATATTTATAAGGATATTTATAGGTATGTATCTAAGGATAATGAAAAGTATAGGAAAATGTCATGAGTTTTTGTGAAGGATAGAGTGAGTGGTTTCCTATAAATAAATCCATGTCTAGATAATAAAAGTAGATGTAGTTCTAAAACAGAAATACCTAGGAGTAATAACTCTGACAATGTGTGTCAGGACGTAATTGAGCATCACCTGGTACATGACAACATGCCTTACTACGCACCTAGTTTGACACTCCCCTGAGATATTCTTTGGTAATTAATAAACTCTTTATGAACCATCATGAAGGATTTAAATATGATATGATTATGAATAACCTTGGATAAACCTATGGTGTCATAGATTAAGGATGTAGGTTTCATTATTTAGACATCCTATAAGTAATTTTTCATTATTTTGTGGTTTTATGCTATAATAAGTGTTTCTCACCTCATGATTTATTATTTTATTAAATAGAGGGAACTACATGGAACTTGGTTGATGTTCAATGTTTCACATGTGGAATATATGAGCATGATGAAAATCTATTTCCTAAGTAGAAATCTAATGATGAGAATCAGGAAGTTCAAAATTATTGGTTATACTACTAAAGATAAAGAGACCAAAAATGACATGTGAAAGGTATGAGAAGTTCTTACAATATTATATACATTAAACATAAAAAGAATTATTGGATTTAGTTTAAGGAACCTTGAGACATGATTCATATTTCATATTCTAGGAAGTGTGTATTTCGGGATAAGATGATAAAGCATGTGAAATGGTTTAAGAATAATGTTGGATGATTGAAGTGTATATTTTTTGGAATTAAAATATTATATTATATGAATCATGAAATATATACATATTTTCAATATAATTTTTTCATTAAGGACTAAAAAGGACATGTTTAATGGTGATGGAGACTTAGAAATGAGATTCAATGGAAATGTGATATTTTTAAATAAGGGAAAGTAATCCTTAATGTTTTTAAGACATTTATAAAATTGTTCTTATCTTGGATTAAGAAATGATTTATTTTGATAAATTAAATTGGATAGTATTTATGACCTCATAACAGATAAAGTATTTTGTTTAAAAAGTGGTCTATGATATAATTGATGTTGTTTAAAACTTCTTGTATTTATAGAATATTTCCATTACACATTTTAATAAGGAAGAATGAATGTTTTAAAAAAGAATTTATGGTAATTCAAGTTGTTACCATGTTTCAAGAGAATATATAATGAGGGTATTAACATGTTTGGAATATGAAAACTAAGAGCTACTTTGTGATATATGGGGAATATTGTTAATCTGATTTCATGACCTTCTTTATAAGGTTTTGGAGTTTAATCATTCTGAGGGGTTATAAGGTTAAACATATATGGAAACTTTTAGTTAAACATAAGACTAATTTTGTGAGATCAACGTATTATCTCACCATATGAGTATTTATCAATATTGGATAACTAATTATATACAAATTTTATTTATGGTAACTGAAGATAGATGGGATGACTTGTCATGCATCTCATGAACTTTTAGTACATTAGGAATGAAAAATTCAGCTTCATTTCTTAGAGTGAGAGATAAAGTGTGTGTTGAGAAAGGCACAACCAAAGGGTGATATTTTTCATATTATAAGGAATATTATCAAGTAAGTATATATTTTCATGAAAATTATCCATCTTCAAGAAAATGATCTAGTAATAAAATTTTGTCTCAATACCTTAATTTTTTACAACCAATGACCTTTTAAATAATTATAGAATTATTAATTTGAGGAACTTATCATTACACTAATAATTCACTTATTTGTGATTGATTAACTCAATCACTCGCTATAAAAATGTATTAATTTCCTCCAAGTCCATATTTTCATCTGCTACCAATGTTCGCCATTGTGGAAAACTAGTTATGTGTTAATCTATCTAGCCATTATATTTCGAAATTTTATTTTCTAAAGGATTTTATAATATTTATTTTTACAATTTTGGTATCTATGAAAGGATATTTTAAGTGTTAAACCTTTAATAACCTATATGTATTTTGAGGATGAAATTTGTTTTAAGGGGGTAGAATGTAACACCTCGAGATTTTGAGAAATATCTTTTTCTAATTAATTTAATATTTTGACATTTTTCATTTCACACGACACTGAATATAGATTTTTTAATAAGAAATCACAAGTTATTGTTTCTTTTTTTTATTACAAAATTTTAATATTTCATTATACACTACCTTGAGAGAAGCTAGTATTACATGCAACACCGATTTGTCTTGTGTTACAAACAACATTGAGTTTCTACAAAACAACATTTTATTATTAATTAAACAAGATAGTTATAATATAGTCATTAAAAATAATATTAATATCCAATTTTTAAATATTATTTATAATTTTTTTTACATAAATAAAACATATCGATGATAAACCATATAATTTCTTGGTTAAGTCATGATATGTTTGGAAATACTATTTTCTCAAAAGAAATGTTATTTATGTCCTTATGAAAACAATAATACAATTAATTTTAGAGCCTTTTATAAATTAAATTATATATAATAAATAAAATATTTTAATTCATAATTTCAAAATTATCTTTGGGATAATTTTTGGGATTTTGATGAGAAGTTTCATTTTTTGATGAATAGTAAAAAATATACCACTTTAGTTGAAAATTTCCTTTTTATTTAAATGAATATTAATGTTAAATTATATTTAATTTTTTTCAATCTTAATATAGATAATATATATATATTAATATAATTTTTTTCATTGGAATCATTTTTTATATCAAATTTAGATATAAAGACTTAATGAACTTTTGAAAAAAATGTTAATATAAGTAATTATAATTACTTACAAAGATTATAGTAAAATTAAGCTTAACAAGGGACTAAAACATAAACATAAAGGCCAAAATAACCTATAAAATTCTCCAAAATCCATTAAATGTGAATAGTTATTCCATATCCTCTATTGATTATAATTATATTATTTAGTGGACACATTTTCATGGAAGTTCCCAATATGATAAGTTAAGTAAGGAAAAAGACAAAAAAGGAACGTTCCTTAACTTTAAAATTTATAAAATATTGAGATATGAAAAAAAATATTTTCAGTTATAATTTAAAATCCCGAACCTCTATGGTCTATTCCTTTGTCAAAATACAATTTTTGGGGTGTTCTGGGAGGCAACGGTAGCTCATTTCAAGAGTTTTCCATATTTTCAGTTATTCCATCGGTGACTCAGGTTATCGGTCTCAGTGACATAGGGCATCAACATCAGTGAGTCAGGATATCGGTGTTGGTGACTCAGGTCATTGGTGTTAGTGGGTCATGGTTTTAGTGTCAATGACTCATGGCATTAGTGTCGGTGAGTCAGGGTGTCGGTGTCGGTGACTTAAGGTGTTGGTGTTGGTGAGTCAGGGCATCGATGTCAGTGAGTCAGGGAATCGGTGAGTCAGGGCATCTATAAGTTAGGAATTGATATGTCACATCAGTGGCTCAACATCAGTGATTCCCCCAATGGCGAGTCACTGTCGATATCGATGACTCACCCATCAGTCACTTATTTCCAGTTTTACCAAGTTTTCTAGTTTCACCCCACTTACATTTTATTTTATGTAAGTTGAGTTTAAAGACTTTTTTGGGGGTTTCTAAAGGATTTAAAAGGATATTAATTATATCATTAATATCATAATTCTATAGGGATTTTGAGATATTCAAACCCGAAATGACTTTTGAAACCACGATCCCACGTTAATGACTTTTGAAACTGTTTCAGATTATGTTGATTTTGGATATAGAAATTTAGAACTGGGATATTATTTTCCTTATGTGTTTCCATTTTCTTTTGGCATGCCTAGAGCCTTTCCTCCCCATGGAGTATCCTGTTGTTCCATAGCCATCAATCGAGTTTCCCTCAGAGTCCTTCTTTCTGCTCACATGACCCTCTATTTTTTCGCAAGGAAGAATTATTGATCATTTTCTTTTCTAAGTAAGTATTTCCTTCATCTCCCTTATAATTGTGTATCATGCGGGGTGGGAGTAATAATATTCCTTTATGAAAACCAGTGAATCCAATATTTTAACAAATATAAATGCTAATATGAACTTGATAATGGGTTGGGAGTGGATTAATGTTGATCGCCTATTTTATTTGTTGTCTTTGATTATGATGTGATCTGTTGTGGAAATTTGGATTCTAAAAATCATGGTCGTTGGTTGTATTTTTCTGCACATTGGTGATTCTTTATAACTGTTGTTTCTTCCCTGTCAATAATTGGTGTAATTATCAATCAAATAAATCATGTAAACTTGGTTAAAATAAATGGATGTCCCAGGACAAAAACCCTTGTGTGATCACTCCAGTTTATCAAAGGGAATTTAATGAATGATGTTAACTAAATTTAAACACACTATATTTGATAGGTGTGTCTATGTACTATGTTCTATTTGGTTTGGTGCCTGTGTGGGTTTTAGTAGTGTGGTTCTATGGCTGGGGGTGTGACTATGTATATAGGGCAGTACGGGCGGTCTGATGGTATCCAAGTTTGAGAGACTGATCGATTGTGGAATGGATGGACTGTTATGTAGTGGGATTGCATCTAGGTAGTGGTTGGGAAATGGGTATACATGACCGTTTTGTGTCATAATTTCATGTTTATGGGTGTGCCGAGTGTGGTTCTGTTGTGCATCAGGGCTGCCGAGTTTGGTTTTGAGGGTATGACTTGAGTGGGATAACATTGAAGAAGGATGTTGGAAATTTCTTCCTTGTTTGACATGATAGTGTTTAGTGGATTTTATACTTCTAAAAACCATTGTAGATGTTGTGCTCGTTAGCTTCCTAGTTAGGGATGGAATAAATTAATGGATAAATTGATAAATAGAGAATTATAATTGGTTAGATGAATTGGTTGGGGTATACTTCGACTTATGGAAGTGATAGTCATTTGTGGTGATACGTGCATTTAGAGGTGGAAACACATGCAGTTTTTTGAGGGAATGTAGTTTTTTTGAAATCCCATAGGTCGGGAAAAGTGTTTGGTACCTATATATATACCTGTAGTTACTTGTGTTTTCTATACGCACCCCACCTATGTTAAGAACTTTGTGCTAAACACCGCCATTGATGTGGGGGAGGGTGTCTTTCCCATCATCTTGGTGGGGGGATGGATGGATGGTTATTGGATCTTCTCTACTACCTCTTCTAGACATTTACCTCCCAAGACTCTTCAGGCATGCTATAATGGATTGAGGTTTTTTACTAGATCTACAGTACTAGTTGTGTGAGAGGTGTATTGTTTCCCAGGTGTCTTTGGGATGAGTCCTAGGAGTTTGCAATCAAGATTGCAGTTTGGTAGTGGAACATGTGTATGTGGGCAGGAATGTGGTATGGTTTCTGGCCAAGTTGTGTGTGGGTAAGTTGTGACAGTGGGTCTTGTTGAAGAGGTAGATGCGTCAGGATGTTCTAGTTAACTAATGGAAAGTGGTGTGGGGTACCTAAATATTGGTGTTCTTATTATATTAAATTACTTGATTTACGTTATTTGGTGAGTTTTAATTGGTTAGGTTGGGTGGTTAGTATTCCTTAATAGGCACTATTGGTTTCTACTATTTTCCCACAAGGGAATTAGTAAGCTACTCCCACTTGTGCATGGGTGAATTTTTTTTCCTACTGAGTATAATTGTATGCTCACCCTACGTACATAAAATAGATTTCAGGTTTCTAAGGAGAATACACGGACTGTTCTGGACCTTACAAGATCGTACATGGGGGATGGTTTCTGTGTTTCTGTTTAGTTTTTTGGTACTTGGAGTTTTCTTTTTATATCAAGTAGTTTTACTTTAAAAATTCATGTGGGATGAATTTTGGGTTCCTTATATATCTTGGAGTTTCTGAGGTTGATATATCTTTTCTCCTGATCTAGGTTACTATAAAAAGGGTAATGCCTTCCATTTTTGTGATATTTATATACCCTTGGTACAGATTGGAACCCAAGGGTCTATTGGAAGTGGGACTAGAGGATCATTATCTCTCCTTACTCTTGAGGAAGAAAGGTCTATGCATCTTGTTTTCCCTTCCCTCATCTTGAAGAAGGCGAGTCGTAGTAGAATGAAATCAAAGGATGGTTGAGAGATAGGATGGATTTTGGAGTTAGGCAGAGTGATGATATGCACATATTGGTAGGGAAACAAAGTTAGATGATATTAGTGAGTGACATAGGCCATGAAATACTAGCTAGGACACAAGATTTTAGGACCCCCCATGATCCGATACAAGGACTCTGAGCTGACTGAATGACCAAGTGAGGCTACACCATTTGCAGGGTAGGGACCCTAGGAAATGTACATACATCATGATGACTTGTGTCCTTGTTTGTTTTGATAGATTTCAAGAAATTAAAATAAATGAAGGGCTAAAATGAATATTAAGAGAAAAATTCCATACTACCTAGGCTTAGGATTTCCTTGTTTTCCTTTCTGCTATGGATTCCAGACACTGTTCGCACATGGTAAAAGTAGTAGAGGATTAGCAGGCCGACACAATTGATTGGTGGAGGGTCAATCCAGCTAAGAAGGATGATTAGGGGCAGAAGACGCTTTTTGTTTTTTAGCGGCATACTCTGGGAAAGTATGAGGGTAGTGTCTCAGATATAGAGATTAAGAGTTGGCTCAATGAGCTAGTGATCACATTCAACTTTATCCAAGCTCTGAAGGAGTACTGAGTTCCCATGGCAGTGATCTAGATAAGGGGAGAATCGTGTCAGTGGTGGCTGCTTTACCTTAGGGAGCGGAAGGAGACTGATGTTCTCTGGTTTGACTTTGAGAAGGAGTTCCTAGCCAAATTCATTTATTCTACACTAAAAGAAGAGAATATAAAAGAGCTATTTTCCCACTAGTAGGGGAGTATGTCGGTAAGGGAGTTGTAGATAAATTTCAAGGATATCCTACATTTTTCTCAGGATCACTTTCCAGATGAGGATTCTTGGGCGAGATGCTTAGATGAAGAACTCTTTCCTTCTCTTTGGATTGCAGTTATTCCCTTCACCCTACTGATATACTTAGAGGTTCATAAGAAGGTTGAGGTACTAGAAAGGATGCACTCATGAGGAGGTATACCAGGAGACGAAGGTCTACCATGAGATGAAGGTCAACACAGTTCTTCAAAGGGAAAATCCATCAACAACAAGTCTATGGGGTCATGTCCTTCCAGGTTTCATCCAGTGGGGAGCTGACCCCAGAAGTTTCAGTTTCGAACCACTAGTCCTGTCTCTTTTTACACAGGATTTGGTAAAGGTGTTTTTCTTGCAGAGGTCATGGGAACCTCTAGGGGCAGTTCTCTAATTGAGCTCAGTATAGTGGAGGTGGGTAGGTTCAACACTCTCCTAAGCAGCAGTTACTAGATAGACCTTTCTATTAATAGGGAAAACATGCCCCTACTCCACCAAGGGAAGACAATGTAAGAGGAGGACAACCTTATGGTTCTCTTTAAGGACCTCAACCAGGTCATGGCCTGGGAGGTGGCTGACAGTCGAGGGGAAGAGGATCTGAGTGTGGGAAGTTATACCCCATAGATTCAATAGTTCTAGAAGAACGAAAGATTGTTCGAGGTAAAATTATTTGGTTTAGTATGCTTTATTGAACCTTGTTTTATTCGGGAGCTTCACACTCTTTCATTGCACCTATTCTAGCCAATGCATTGGGACTATACATAAAGTTAATTTCCATTCCCCTGGCATTGAGTACACCAGTCGGAGGTCAGAACAACTTTTTTGATGTTTTATGGGGATATAGGCTAATGTTGGGGCTGTATCAGTCCACCATGGATCTTTTTTTCCTACAAATAAAACCATATAGTGTTATATTTGTCATCGACTTATTTCACTTTATGCATGATGTTATTGACTTATTTTGGAGAAGAGTCATTTTTTAGATATAAAATTCCAGTGTGTATCATCTGTTGGAGAGAAGAGTTATTAAGTGGGAAACCGGTGTGTAGAGCCTCTTCTTTCCTTGTTAGCTGAGCTGTCAGTGGGATCAATGGATACTAATATGGTGGAAGTTCCAGGAGTTTTTGTAGTGTTTTTTTTATGTTTTCTTTGAGTAGTTTGTGTGTCTACCCCCTCGATGTTATTTTGAGTTCGGAATAGACTTACAACCTGGTGCTAGTCCAATTTTTATGGATCTTTATTGGATGATGCCTTTTGAGTTGTGGGAGTTGTAGATTTAGATTGATGATCTGATGAAGAAGAGTTTCATCTGACCCTACATGTCACTATGGGGTGCTCTAACCTTGTTTTCGAAGAAGTCAGATAGTGGTTTGAGGTTGTGAATTGACTACTAGAGACTGAATTAGGTAACAATCATGCACTGTTACCCTCTCCTGAGGATAGATGATCTTTTTGACCAGCTTAGAGGAGAGAGTTTTTTTTTCAAGAATGATCTGCGATATAGATATCAATAATTAAGGGTGAAGGGGGGTGACATCACAAATACTTCTTTTCGATGTAGGTATGGGCTCTTTGAGTTCGTAGTTATTTAATTCAGTGTTACGAACACACCTTCCATTTTCATGGGGATCATAAACTTCATGGATTGTTTTGTCGTCATATTCATTGATGACAACCTAACCTACTCAAATTATGAGGAGGAGCATACTGCGTATATGAAGAATGTTCTAGAGGACCTTCAACACCACTAACGCAATGGAAATCTATTCAAGAGCATGTTTTGGTAATAATGGATCCACTTCCTTGGACATGTGGTGTCTCAACAAGGTGTAGTAGTGGACCCATCGAAGTTGAGGCAGTCATTTCTTGGGAAGCACCCAAAAATGTGATAGAGGTTCACAGTTTTCTCAGTCTGGTAGGATACTACTAGAGTATCATACTTTATTTGTCTCAGCTAGTAGCTACATTGATGGATCTGACCAGAAATGGATAATCTTTTGTTTCAAGCGAGCACTACTAGGAAACATTTGACTATCTAAAATGGAATTCGATCAGTGCTTTATTACTCAATCTACTAGTGTAAGGGGTGATGTTTGAGGTGTTTTTTATGCTTTCCATCTAGGATTTGGGTGTGTGCTCATGCATCAAAAGTGACTGATCTATTATGGGTCTATGAAATTACATCCCCATGAATATAACTATTCTACCCATGATCTGGAGCTAGGATATTGTTTTTCACACTAAAGTTGTGGTGAAATTACCTCATTAGGGAGAAATTTGTAGTCTACATGGATCACAAGAGCTTAAGGTACATATTTTCCTAGATATATATGAACTTGTGACAGTGGAGGTTGATGGGGTTTCTCCAAGATTACGATCTTGAGGCCTCCTACACCTCAGGAAAGGAAAATGTTAGGGATGATGGTTTGAGTAGTAAGTCACAGAAGGAGGAAGTTTGTGAATCAACAAATGCATGGAGAGAAATGGAGGAGTTGGATTCCCTACACTTAGATAATATAATGGATGGTGGCCTATGATGCCTGTTTCAGATGATAGTGTAGTCATCCCTGAGGCAGAAGGAGTATGAGTTTAATGGAGAGACTCAAAGGTGGAGGTGATTCGTGATTATATTGACTAGGGTGATGCTTCAGAGGGATGGTCAGAGGATGGTCAGAAATAGATGTTGTTCCATGGGATGATTTTTGTTCTAGTGGAAATGCATGATTAAATTCTCCATGAGCTTTATATCTCACCGTTAGAGGTACACCCATGAGTTTCTAAGTTGAATCTGGGCTTGAGGTAATAGTTCTGGTGGCCCATGATGAAGCAAGAAGTGGTGGAGTTTGTGGAAAAGTTCTTGGTGTTCCAGCATGTAAAGGATGAGAACCATGTTCCTGGTGGTTTCTTGTAGCCCCTACATGTCCTTGAGTGGATGTGGGATGAGATCTCGATGGATTTAGTCATAGGATTACCTAGGGGTCAGGGATTATGCAATGATATTTGCGTAATAGTGGATTGTTTAATGAAATCAGCTCAGTTCTTAGTGATTACGGAGTCGATCATAGTGGATGCCTTCACAATGAGATATGTGGATGAGATTGTGGGGATGCATGGAGTTTAAAAAGCCATCATCTAATATTTGGATACAGATTTTACATCACAAGTCTAGAGGGGAGTAAAACATTCTTTTGGAACCCAGTTATGCCTCAACTCTCTATTTCACCCTCAAACAGATGGAATGAGAGAGAGGGTCATCCAGATATTGGAGGAAATGTTGCGGGCATGTGTCCTATATTTTAGTGGGGTTTGGGTAAGAAATTTTCACTTTGTAGTATTTTTGTACAATAATAGCTATCTCGATTCCATTGGCATGGCTCTATTAGAGGCCTTTTATGTGAGGCTGTGTGGTTCAACCTAGTGTTGGATGGAAGTTGGGGAGGTAGCTGTTCTTGGTCCAGATGTTATGCAGTGTTTGACAGAGAAGGCGAAGCTTATCTGTGAGAGGATGAAGGATAGAAATGGCCTGAATAATTCATATACAGATCATAGGAGGAGGCCTTTGGAGTTCAATGTGGGGGGCCACATGTTCTTGAAGGTTTTACCCCAACATGGGAAACAAAGGTTTGATAGAGGGAGTAAGAATTCACCTATGTTCATCAGAACCTTTAAGGTGTTGGGATGAGTTAGAAAGGTGGAATATCATCTGCCATTTCCACCATTGGGGAGGATCCACGATATCCCTCATTTCTCCCAGCTTCATTAGTATCATCATAAGGAATCCCATGTCATTGACTGGGGAGAGTTGGATATTGAGGATGACGCAACATTCATGGAGTGATCATTGGAGGTCCAAGATCATCAGAAGAAGGTGTTTCATTGATGAACCATTCCCTTGGTTTGTGTGTTGTGGAGGCATAGTGGTCTAAACAAGAGTACTCGGGAGTGAGAGATGCATATTTCTACCCAGTACCTAGATCCATTTTGAGTATCTCCATGTGTTTTTTTTGTGATGTAATGATTTAACCTTGTTTTCTATGTGATGAGTTATTTCCTTGTTACGTGACATACTATTATGTCCAGACATATGAGGGGGGGGGACCTAATCCCTAACGGAGACACATTAATGTGGATGTGATTAAACCCAAGCGGGTGAGTCAGTGACACCCAAAGTGGATAATATCTTAACATGGGGGAAGTAATTCTCTGATCCATATGTTCAAGTGGTGTGGATTTTGGTGCTTATGTGGTATGCCTTGTAGTGGTTTGGGTTAGTAGATATGGGAGGAGGTGTTCTTAGATGTTGAGGTTTCACTATAGCAACACAAGGTGGTTTTTCCATGAGAGTTATCTTAAGTAGTGGTGGTTCATACCCCTCTTTCTTCTTAGATTGGTTTAAAATTCTCGATGGTGAGAATAGTTTGATAGGTATCTGATGTAATGGCCCGAACCTCCGTGGTCCATTATATTGTCAAAATCTAGTGTTTGGGGTGTTCTGGGAGGTGACGATAGCTTATTTCCTGATTTTTCAAAATTTTTAGTCATTCCATCGGTGACTCGGGGAATTGGTGTCAGTGACTCAGGGCGTTTGTGTCAGTGAGTCAAGATATCGATGTTGGTGACTCAGGGTGTCTAGGTCGGTGAGTCAATGTGTCGGTGTCAGTAACTCAGGGAATTAGTGTTGGTGAGTTAGGGCATCTATGAGTTAGGTCGTTGGTGAGTAAGGCATTGGTTGGTCATGTTGGTGTCTCAACATTGGTGACTCACCCATCAGTGAGTTTCTGTCAATGTTGGTGACTCACCCATCTGTCACTCATTTCCAGTTTTTCCTAGTTTTCCCATTTTCTCCCCACTTATGTTTTATTTGACGTAAGTCAAGTATAAATCCTTGTTTTGGAATTTTAAGGGAGTCTCAAAAGATATTAATTATATTTTTAATATCGTAACACTTCCGGGACTTTGAGATATTCAAATCGCATAATGAATTTCGAAACCACGATCCCATGTTAATGACTTTTGAAACCATTTCCAATTCTGTTGATTTAATATTTGGACCATCTAAACCAATATATTCTTTTCCCCATGTTTTTTTATGTTACTTTGGCACACCTAGAGCCTTTCCTCCCCATGGATTTTCCCGTTGTGCTGTTTCCATCGATCGAGTTTCCCTTGGAGTCCTTCCTGCTGCTTGTGCAACCCTCTATTTTGATAAAAGGATGAATTTTTGATCGTTTTCTTTTCCAAGTAGGGATTTACTTCGTCTCCCTTATAATTATGTATCATGCATTATGGGCATGGTAATTTTTGTTTGAGAAAACTATCAAATACATTAAAAAAATATAAATCCTAATAAAAACTTGATAACAGGCTGGGAGAGGATTCGGGATGATTGCATGTTTTATTTGTTATCTTTATTGATGATTTGATCTATTATGCCTATGAGGCTTCAAAAACTCACGGACATTGGTGGTATTTTCCTGTCCATTAGTGATTCTTTATAACTATTATTTCTTCTCTACCAATAATTGGTGTAATTATTAATCTGATAAATCATGTACACTTGGTTAAATGAAATGGATGCCCCATGATGAAAACACTTCTTTGATCACCCCTTTTTATCAAAGTGGAATTTAATGAATGGTGTTCACTAAATATGAACACACCCTATTTGATAGGTGTGGATGTATACTATTTTATGTTTGGTTTTGTGCCTTTTGTGGGTTTTGGTGGTGTAGTTCTATGGTTGGGGGTGTGACTATGTGTATGGTGTTGTACATGAAGTGTGATGGTATCTCAGTTTGAGATTATGATTGATTATTGAATGGATGGACTGCTATGTGGTGGGACTATGTCTGGGTAGTGGTTGGGTGGCAGGGCTGCAGGACTAGGCTATGCCATGATTTCATTTTCATGGGTGTGTCGGGTGTGGTGTTGTTGTGTAGGGGGGATCTCATGTTTGGTTGTGAGGGCATTACTTGAGTAGGATAACATTGAAGAAGGATGTTGGTAGTTTCTACCTTGTTTAACATGACAGTGTTCAATAGAATTTAGCCTTATGAAAATGGGTGAAGATGTTGTGGTTTTTAGATGCACGAATTGGGATGGAATAAATAAATGGTTAAATTGATAAATGTAGAATTATAATTGGTTAAATGAACTGATTGGGGATATACTCTAACTTATGGAAGTGAAAATCATTCGTGTTGATACTTTCATTTAGAGGTGGAAGGAATGGCAGTTTTGTGTTGGCTGGTAGTTGTCTTGAAAACCCAAAGGTTGGGAAGAGTGTTTGGTACCTATATATATACTTGTTGTTCATTGTGTTTTCTATACACACCCCACCTGTGTTGATCACTATGTGTCAAACACCCCCATTGCTGTTGGGGGATGGTGTCTTTCCCAACATCCTAGTGGGAGGATGGATAGCTAGATATTGGCTATTCACTACTTCCTCTTCTAGGAATTTACCTCCCAAGACTCTTCAGGAAGGCTAAAATGGTTTGGGGTTTTTACCAGATCTATGGTACTGGTTGTGTGAGAGGTGGTTTATTTTTCAGGTGTCTTAGGGATGAGGCCTAGGTTTTTGTGAGCAGGATTGTAGTGTGGTAGTGGCCTAGGTGTATGTGGGAATGAATGTGGTGTGGTTTGTGGCCCAGGTGTGTGTGGGTAGGTTTTGATAGTGGGTATTGTGGAATAGGTAGATGCATTAGGATATTATAGTTAACTAGTGGGAAGTGGTTGAAGGTACCTAAATATAAATTTTCTTATTATATTATTTTACTTTATTTTCATTACTTGGTGAGTGTGCCTTGGTAAGGATGGGTGGTTAGTATTACCTGATAGGTGCTGTTGGTTTCTGCTCTTTTCTCACTGGGGCATTTGTATTATTTCCCAGTTGTGCATGAGTAACTTTGGTTTTTCCTGCTAAGTATACTTGCATGATCAGCCTATGTATATAAAACGATTTGAAAGTTTCTAGGGAGATTATGGAGGTTGTGAGGGACCTTACTAGCTTGGACATTAAGGATGGTTACTGTGTTGCTGATTAGTTTTATTTTGGTACTTACATGGAATTTTCATTGTATTTATAGCAATTTATCATTAAACATTCATGTGGGATGGATTTTAGATTCCTTATATATATATATATATATATATGTCTTGGAGTTGTTGAGGTTGATACATATTATCTCCTAATCTTGGTTACTATAAAAAGGGTAATGCCTCCCATTTTTTCGAGATTTCTATACCCTCAGTGCTGGTTACCACCCCAGGGCCTATTAGAGGTGGGAATTGGGGGTAATTACTCTCCTTCATCTTGAGTAATGAAGGTATCAACATCTTGCTATCCCTTCCCTAATCTTGAAGTAGAAACTTCTTCTGGTAGATCTGTCATTGCGTATATCAGGAACCTTCTTCTCGATATGGTCAAGCTATTTGATTAATGGTAGGAGACTCCTACCTTGTAGTGCCTTCTTCTCAATGTCTCAGTTTTCCATATTCCCTGTAATGTCCCAAGACCCCTCTGGGTACGATGGACTCCTCCTACTTGAAGTTTGAATCTTAATACCGATGGTTCCTGTCGCTTGGGAACCATCCGTAGAGGTGGGGTTGTTCGGGACTCTAAAGTTGTGGTTATTATGGCTTTCTCTGCTTATTTGGGTAGTGGGTCTTCTATCCAAGAAGAATCCAAGGCCACTCTTACTGGCCTCACCCTCTACCAACAGGCCAATATCATTCTCTTTGAGGTGGAGACAAACTCCCCGATTCTTTATAATTCCCTTAAGGGTGTTGGTTCCATCCCATGGTCAAAATCCTACACCATTAGAAAGTTCCTGGGTATGCTTCCCAATAACAATATCAAAGTGCTTCACACATGGAGTGAAGGGAACAAAGTGGCAGACCACCTTGCCTCCTTGGCTGAGCCCAACTCCAATATCTACTGCATCTTGAATGTGAACCTCTTGAAATCAGAGGGTGTGGATCTCATAAGGGTGGATTCCATTGGTTTAAATTACTTCATAACTCCTAAGGCTTGTGCCAATTTTTACTTCGTCCCTGGAGGTGTTTTTTCTTTTTTATCCTTTCCCCTCTTTTATTTAAAAACCAATAAATGATGATGATATTAAAGAAGGTGGGTCATGACATATACATATCCTTTTTAAAGATAAATGAGTTATTTTTCTTATCATAATGATTTATCATTAATTTATATAGATTAATTAGTTACATTAAACACTTTACAAATGCTAAAACATGGATTATTTAGTTAATAATTAAATAAAATAAAAGATGCTAAAAAAATTAAAAGTAAAGTAAATTTAATGAATTGTTGTGGTAAATTATTTTTAGATGAATATATCATGTTAATTTTTTTTGAAGTTAATATATTTGAATTCCAATAATGTTTTGATATTTTTTTAAAAAAATTAAATAAATAATTTCAAAATTGAAATTAATTTTACTTTGCAATAAATTATATTTTATTAAAATATTCAAATATATAATAGAAAATAAAAATTTAGACCAATATATTTTTAAGTATTAATAAATATAAAATATGGTAAAATAATGGACCAAATTATCTTTTATAATGAACATATAGACCCCTAAATTTTAAAAGCATTGTTAGCATGGTTCGGGTTAAAGTATTGTTTTTTTGCATTACATACATTTTTTTTAAAATTAATTTTCAGAAAACAAGAGAAAATTATTTTGTAAATTATATATAATATTTATAATTAATAATTATTATATTTTCTAGTAAATCACACCTTAATTTATTCATAATGGTTAAATTATGTTGTTTGGAAAACTAATTACCTACATGAAAAAACAAAATGAAAAATATAAGGAAACCAAAAGACTAAGGAACAAAATTATAAAATTACATTATTTTTATGTTTTAGAGATTTTTTAGAAAATAAATTCACTTTAATCCATTATTTTTCTATTTTGGAAGTACATGAGGAAAGGCATACCTCCAATTTGTGCTTACCTTTGGGTATTTACAAGAATTCCACTCCTCCTCCACTATAAAAAGGCCTTGAATCTACCCCTTATTCACACCTCTAAAACAACTTAGGTTAATCTATGATCTTCCCAATTAATGTCCCAAATCCATCCCTTCTTACTTGGATAATATGTTTTGGAATAAACCTAGCCAAGGATGCTCTTTGGTACAAACCAACAGGAGTTACCCAAAGAAGAGGTAACATCCTTCCTTAAGATCCTTTCTATTATTTTCATTCACCAACTCCTCAATTCCTCTTATTCCATGCTCATATAGTTACAATAGTATCCAAAATATTCTTATTTTTTTTATTATAATGATTTTAACTTCACATGCATACAATTCAATCTATTGGGTAACGAGCTTATCGTTCTTTTGTAAGGAGAACTGCCGCCTCATGAAACGATGTTGTTCGTTTAACCATTACTACCAATCATGGTTAGGAATTATGATGAAAAATATGTTTTTATATGATATTTATGATGTATTAATGCTAATTTAACTATTATATAACACATACCTTTATGGATTCCATTTTTTGTAAATATGATAATTCTGTTTGCAGAAGTGTGGATGACCGCCTCCTCAAAGCGATGTGATTCAGTCACACTCTTCTTGGAATGTATTAAGTATGAGTTTAGTTATGTTATGATATATATATATATATTATATAATAATTATAATTTTATAATGATATATATATATATTTTTGTGATTTACATTATATCTTATAATATGGAAATAAAATGGAAACAACGTTCATGAATAAGCACAACCTATCGTCTCCATGAACAATGTATTCCATTTTATATTTCTATTATCAATAGTTTATTATGAATAAATATATAATAAATATATATGGTATTAATTTATAATACTTTAAATTATAAAATAATTAAATCAATATCCAAGAAATAGAATAAATAATAACAATCCAAAACATATATGAAAAATAATGTAGATATTACCCAAAATGTAACATTAACATGGAGTTATTAATAAACAGGTAATAAAAAGTCATATACGAATCATATATGGTATTATATATAATAATTTGCTTCTGTGTTATATTTATAATAAAATTAAATATAATATACATGTGGTTTCAATGTGTATGAATAAAGTCAATACTTAAGGTAAGGGAATTTCATCTCAATTTTTATTTCGATGAGCTACATGACATATGCACCACTTACTTCTTTTTTATGGTGTATAAACTTCCCTATGACATGTTATATCATTAGTTTATTTTATTTAATGATAATAATAGTTTTATTAAAGTTATTATTTTATGTGAATCATTATTCTAATGTCACTCAAGTAGTAAGGGTTTTCTCATCTCACTTTTATTTTCTTTGATTCAGAAGCCATAGTCACCACCAATTTCTTATATATGCTTCATCCCACCTATTATTCACTATAGAACGATGGGTAAAACTGATAACTTACATTTAAATGAATATTACAAGGTATGGTGGTGTGTCCGGCCTACTATCCACTATGGGAAGATGAGGTAACCTGATCCCTTACAAGGAGTGTACTGCAACTAATGATGCTGCTGTGTTCCACTAAGTATCCACTATGGGAAGATAGGGAAACAATATACCTTAAAAGAAAAGGACTAAAACTAGGGATGGTGTTGTTTCCCTCCAAGTAGATTTAATCTTCATGAATTTCCCTAATAATTGATAGAAATATATATTTACTTATAAGAAATGATATCACATGTTTTTGTGTATGCCACAATTACATGTCTTACACCTATGTTATGATTTCAGGGATTATGATCTTGAATACCTTATGATTAATATCTTATTAACTACTAATAGTTATTCCATGATTCATGTTTTTGATATTTGATATTCATATTATGATCCCATAATGTTATGATCATGTTCTCATTCCCTCATTCTCATGTTTATGCCTTCATAACTCCCTTGTTTACCCTTACTGATCATATGATATCACCAATTTTTATCATTCCTTCCCTAGGTTATGAATATATATTTTATGTATGATGTTTATAAGAGGGGCTCTAGTCTTGGAAAACCTTGTGCGA
The DNA here is from genome assembly GCA_963277665.1 of Viscum album. NCBI lineage: Eukaryota > Viridiplantae > Streptophyta > Magnoliopsida > Santalales > Viscaceae > Viscum > Viscum album. The sequence continues at coordinate 385,054,611 of OY728120.1, read as the reverse complement.
TATACTTTAGGTCATTTATGTACCAGTGTTTATGTTTCCATGTTTACAAAGGTACTAAACTAATACGGTCTTTGTGAGTGTGTTTGTGTAATGTATTACGCATTCCAAAAAATGATGTAATTTTTATGTTAATTATTTTTGGGTTGTTATATGGTTGAAAACCAATACATATTAACTTTTAATCCATATATAATCTCATTTTAATTTCCATGAATATTTAACAACACATATAAAAAAATATATCTTAACCTCAAATATGATGTGGAGTCCAAGGAAAGAAGAAAAGGTTACCTTAGTAGATAAACTATATATAAAGATACCACAATAAAAAACATGTTCAATGGAACCCATCACATCCCCATCCACATTCAACCTTAATCGTGGAGTAATAGGTGGGATACAACTGATTTATTTTAATTGAACTATTTTCTTATGGTTGTAAGAAACACCAAGAAAGAGAGAATGATTATGGCCATTAAAATAGTTATTCATGGATCTTTTTTAGAACATGGATGAAAAATATATATCTCTATAAATGTGAAAAACAATCAAATTGATATTCATAACATGACTATTAATAAATATTAAATTCCTTTCCTTACAGATGTAAAACAAACTAGCATAGATAGCCACAAGGAGCAGGCTGTTCTTTTACTGATAGAAAGTGAAGTCCATAAAATACCCCAAAAAGGTACAGTTATCATAACAAAGATTCAATTAAAAAAACTACTAATGATCAATACCTATACTTTAATATTAAATTTCATTTTAAAAAATATTAACAAGTATCAGAAGTCCTCATTGAAAAAACTCAAATATAGGGGAAATTTGGACTTCAGATAACCAACTGATAATTAGTTGGATTCTAATTATTTGTGATTTTATAACTATTAATGATTATTAATGGTTTAATAAAATTTTATTTAAATTATTTAATCTATATGGAAGGTAAACTATGAATTCCATTTAGAAAATAATAATTATTATTAGTAGTTAGGACTCCCATCCTTTCTAGAATCCAAAGACATTGGTTATGATCAGTGAATCTATAGGTATTTATTAAAATAAGAAAGTAACCTAAAATATGTGGCTAAATATGATAAATACAACTTTCCCCATGTTCAATTGTGATATAATTTAATAGTAATGGTATATGAGATTTCAATAGGATTCAACAACCAGTCATTGTGCCATAATTTTAGATCAGCTATTCTGGAGGGAACCCATTTGGTCTGGTGAATGATAGCTTGGAAGAAATTTATTATGGAAGTATAAATAGAAGATCCCTCGTTGAACATATTTACTCTATAATTTATTAATAAAATTATTTTCAGTAAGGATTAGGACATACCAAATTTTTAAATATAGTTCTAGAGAAAGATGGTAATTAAATATTTATTAAAGGAACTCAATTTTATTTAACCCATCCCACCAATATCTATTAACATAACTTATTTATTCCAAGAAACTATAAAATATTCCTTTTTATATCCTTTATGTAAAAATAAAATCTTGGGTTTACTCTTAGATCTTCTAATAGAGGTAAATTATAATTTTTTATATGTGAACAACACAAACAAACATTGAAGAAATCATTGAGTTAACTAGAAATATTCGACCAAAAGATATGGGGACAACCCTTTCTAAAATTCGATTTGATTTCTAATTTTATAACCAATAAACTCCAGAAAACATATCCTTGATCTCATAAAAAAAGAGGGTAACTCCCATATAGTTTATGGGAAGGGTACCAACCTCAATACCACGTACTCTGGAAATATAGTTCTTTCTATAGGAAAAAAAGTGCTTACCATAAAAGAGACTTGATTTATTGCAAGAGATAGGCTGACCCAAAACCTGTACACAATGAAATAATTATCTTTAAGTATGAAAGTTATTTTTCATTTTCTTTATAGAATATAATTATATCATCATAATAGAAAAGTTGTATAGGAGTTTTCTGAATCATGGCAGCCTTAATTGATGATAAGTTCCCATAATCCACTACCTTGTCGAGGTATTTGAAGAGATTATAAGCCATAACAAAAAATAGTAATACTGAAATATGATACCCTTTTTAACCCCTGGTTTACCCAAAATATCCCTTGAGTGAACCATTACTAATAAAAATTTACCTCTAAATATTAAAAAGGGAAAGCATGAGTTTGATCAACTGAGGAGAGAATCAAAACGTTTTAAAAACATTATGAATAATATCCCAATAAAGTGTATCCTATAATTTAGAGATATCAAAATTTAGAGAAATACTACTAGATCTATATTTCTTCTTTTGAATATTGACACACTTAGATGCTATATAGAGGCACTCTTGGACCATTCTACCTGGAATAAATCCATATTGATTATTATAGAAAATGTTGTTATCAATGGAACCCAATATTGGAACAATGAAACTTTTAATAACCTTTGGGAGAATATTTAATAACATAATGGTTCTATAACTAGAAAAATTAAAAGTATTCTCAATATTGGGAATTAGGCAGATAAATTGGGTCTTAGATCATGGTGGAAGGAACTCCCAAATGAAGAATCACTATACAAATTGTAAGCGTTTAGTGTGTATATAGTCCAAAAATTACTTGAATAACTTATTTATAATAAATAACAAGATCACTATCATTGTTAAGAGAGAAAAGTTCCAACATCAACTCATTTTTTCAAAGGAACAATAGTAAAATAATAAATTTTCATTAATGAAATAGAGTGGGAAATAACATCCTCCAGATCCATTATGTCTTGATTGAGGATGGTCTATTTGAATAACGAGTTAATATAATTATATATGAAATTATTGATTCCAAAGTCCTCATTTAAGGTATTCCCACTTACTATATGGATGAAATAATCCTCTTAGGTTTCCTTTTTCTTACTCATAATATGAAAGGAAATTTCATTAGTATCACCCACCTAAATTCATGTCAGATGTTTTATTCCTTGATAATTTTCTCTTTGGTGTTAATAATATTACCAAGAATAAATTATATCTATAATTCTCAAAAAATAGAGAATATATAGAGAAATACATGTCCCATAGTTCCTCTAACTCAGCCTTATCCCTTTTTATCTCAAAATCCAAATTTTAGAACTTTTCATTAACCAACCCCCTAAGGTATTCATTTATAAATTTGATCTTTTATATAAATTATTGAAAGGAATTATAGACAATTGATATAGAAAATTATTTGAAAACTAGGATCTTGTAATATTAAAATCATATCCTAGTATTATTAAACTAAAAAGGAAGGTGTATTCCTATGTTAGTAAACATGATACTTAGTAACAATAATGATTGGTTTAAGTGGATCCTTAGTAAATTCAAATAGGCGTATGAAATTCCTAGTTCATTCCCCTTAAGAGAGAAAAAAGCTCTATCCCACTTTCTATCCTTCCATCCATTAACAGTGAAAATAGTACAGGTGAATTAAACTCCCTAAAGACTGATTTAAGTTGAAAATTTTGATCAATTAGATTTTTATATTCTTTAGATGTAATAGTCATGAAACAACTTAGGTCACCCTTGAAATAGGCACCAGAGTTGGACAACAACATATCTAGGGCACATTCTTTATCACCCAGGGCTAGAAAATAGTTTCAAAGTAGGAAACATACAAAATATGGAAAAATTTCACCCTAAAATAAAAATAAATAGATCAATGGTAGTAAAACATTACATGAACTAAAAAATAATAATAAAAGCACTAATACATGAGAATCCCAAAAATAAAATAAAACCAAAATGAAACCACTATCAACCATATCCAAACGACCCCTATTCACTCTCTATATACCTATCCGACTATAATCGAACAACCCAAACACCCAAACTAATAAGGAAAAACCCAAGGAACATAAAAAATAAACCATAAGAGGGGTATACACCAACTGGTGTTTGTAGGGTGTGAGAGAAATTTAGATCAGTATAATTCCACAAAAGATTCCATACAATTTTCATAAAAAACACATTTCATTTATAATAGTTTCAAAATACATTTATAAAATAGTGTTTTCTTATATAATCTTATAAAATCCAATATTACATTTAAAAACATTTAAAAAAATAACTTTCTTTAAATTAAATTTAATTAAAAAATCACCTTGAAAATCCACCTTTTTAGAGAACTTTAGAAACATTTTTATAAAAACGAACTAAATAAAAGATTAATAAAGCAAACAATAATGAACCATATCACTAGTAAAATAAGATAATCATAAGAAATAGTACCACATATGTAAATTGAGCTATGAAATAAAAATAAAAGTCACATATGGAGTTATCTAGTTTCATCGAAAAAAAACTAGGTCCTAAAGTTAGATGATCCTACACCTTACCAACAATATCCACCCGACTAGCCTACACCAAACCTAGAATAATGGGAACTCCCCAATAGGACTAATATATAACAAATGGGAAAATAATAGTGTGTGTCTATATAGTGTTTAATAAATATATATATCTCACTCAGTTCTATGTTTACCCATGAAAGCAGTAATAAGAGGTGAGAAATCAAAAAATAATCAACACATGCATCATGGACATCGACCATAAATATTTATCACCACCAATTACCTTATAAGAAACATCCCTGGTCAAATTATTTTTCTCTATAATGATATAAATCATTATTCTATGGTCCACAATCCATATAAATAACAATCAAACAAGGGGATCAAGTGGGTATCAGACACCCAAATCATTTGAAAACCATTTTGAAGTTCTAGATGATCCATTAATAAAACAGACTCAGAGTTCAAATCCACTTTCACTATTCCAATTCCATTTGAAAGCATTATTTGAAACCAAAACGTTTTTAAAGACATTCCAAACAATTTTAAAACATAAGTCACTTTCAATTAAAATTCATAGAGAAAACCAAACCCATTTTCTCCCTTTGAGGAAACTTATTTTATAACCCAAACATGGTCAAGTTAAATTAAAAAACCAATTCCCTCAAAAAACTATATTTTAAACCTTTTTATAAACACATTGTATACTAATAACCCTTTAAAAATCAAAATCCCTATGAGACTCCCTTTATTCCAAGTGGAAATGTTACCCACATATTAGTGAAATTAATTTCAATCAGTATATATAAATATAAACTAGAAAATAGAACATTTATAAAGAACATGAATCAATGGATATACTAAATAAAGGAAACACACAAAATAACATACCTTGATTAAATGATAATCAAGCTAGAATTCATCACCTTCAACAAAGAATGATTAAAAAATCATCAAGGAACCCTCCACAAGTTCTAGAAATGGAAACACTCAAGAATAAGCCAACCCAAACCTAAAATAAGAACCCAAAATACCCTAGGGTTCAAGGTATGAGAAGAAGCCAAAGGATAAAGTTAGGGGTAATAAGGAATGAGGAAAGAATAGTAAAATAGGATATTATATTGACAGATAACTTGAAAATCAAAGGGTTTGAGTATTGTATTCAAATAAGAAGGGAGGGTGGATGCTCTATAAAGTTCCTTAGGTCGTTTATAATTATTGAGAGTTAATGATGGGGGTGAAAAACGTAAATTAAAACTTGGACATAATTAGAAACTAATGAATTTTAAAAACCATTCTTCTCACAATGTTTGGAAACATGTTTTTATAAACGATTCTCTAAACTTGAAAAAAATATTTATCATGTTGAAGAACACTTAGCATGGTTTACGCTTTATTTATCTTAACCATGCACAAAATATGCTTCTCAAAACCCATATATAAGGTTAACCCCACATGGTCTTTCCTATCTATGTGCTACCTATGTAGACTAACCATGCACATTAAAAAATAAATTAAGAAGGCCTTATATAATGGTAAGACACATGTTTATCTCCTAAATAATGAAATCAAACCATGAACCTTTAGAGGCCTATGTAAGGGTAATCCCAATATTTTTTTCTAATATTGTGGTGACCATGATAGAACTAAAAATAAATGGAAAAATATATTAAAAATTAAAATTTAAAACCCAACACTTTCTGAAATTTTAGAAGGCCCAAAAATTAATTAATATAATAATAGATATAGTGACACATGGTGTTAAAATCCCACCACCATTAAACTTTATACCCCTAGAAAGTCCTAAATAAGAAAAACAGTCCATAATTCAGGCCCAATAACAACCATTGAAAAGTGGTGGGTTGGGAGGGTAAAAAACTGATGATAACCTGAGGAAAAATGCTACCAAACACTGTTTATTTCTCTAAAATAAACATTAAACTACAAACAACCATGAAATTTATCTAAGTTCAATTATATATTATTACTAATAAAGATTCTAAGAGGTAAATAATGTGACCATAAGCCTCCTCACCATTTAAAAAATACTTAAAGGGTGTTCCATGAAGGGAAGACACCCTGAGAATATAGCATTAACCACAAAATTAGATCTCTAGGAATATCCCAAAATATCACTCAATAATTAAAATCCTATATATTTCACACCCCTACCCAATTTCATGACTATTGAGATATAAAATACTAAAGCAAATGTAACACAAAATACCATGAGAGATCAATATCAACAAATGAAAATTATCACACATATCAACCACCCCACTCATAAAGAAAAATTCATAACCACACCTCAATAAGAACCAACATTGGCTATAGACCACAAGTCATATTACTTAGTATGTAATTTAGGATATAAATTTTGGAACAATATCCTATAATAAACCCAACAAAACAAAAAATAATTTCCATGTTCTAAAAACCTAAATGCAATACTCATCCGAGTTACTTATGTACCGATCTAAGGTCACCCATACAAAACCCATCATGAATCAATTCTCAATGAATCCATATACTGTTATACATATCATGAAATATGGAACATAACACTTCATAATTCATCATTGTCCATTATATTCATATAAAAAATCCTCAATACACCAGAAAAATAATTCTCTCTAAACAAACATCCACTCAACGAAAACCCAAAATCTCATAAGAAAACCCCAGAAGGCTTATTACTAAAACTCAAGCTCAATCATCTTTTACTAGAAGGAAATAATAATTATTCGAAACTGATTCATTGATTCAATAGAACCTAGATCACCATATAGAGAATGAGAACAATAATCCATAAAGTACTAGAGAATAAAAATAATCCAATATCCAGCACTGAACATAGAGTATGAATAGAGTCAAGATATAAAAAAGGACAAAAAATAAATTGAAAGACCATGTAGGGACTATTCCTACAGATGAAACACCTTATCTTCCACCAAGACGTTTCTAGGACACATATAGTAACTAACATGAAACATAAACCAAATTAATCATTCTTCAAAATCAAATAAAATGGTACAAATACAAAAACCTAAAGAATTATCATTATAAAAAAACCTCATGGATTAAAATGAACAACCTCTTGAAATATTTCATTCTATTTTAAATTTTCAAAAGGGAAACCATTTTAAAAAATTATTCTTATAAGTTTTCCCCATAAAATCAAAAAATATCATAAAAATTATAACTCAAAATATAACACTTCCAAAATTTACATAAAAAATCATATTTTTGAAAACATTTGATGATAATTAAAATAAATAATAAATACATTATGTATCAATCTCTTTTTTCATCCCAAAATATATTAAAATTTTCATTTTTGTGTCTATTTTTTGAATACACTCTTAATAACCAATTTAAAATAACACTTAAAGTTTAAAAGATTTCATAGAAAATATAATACAATTTAAAAACAAGACATCCCTTGGTAAATCGAGGTTCTAAACAAGAAAGAGTTCATGAGGTCATCCCATACACTAACCTCTAAGGTTCCAATAATAGTCTTACTGTATGTACTACCCATACACACACAGAAATAGAAATAGTAATCTATGATACAATTGATTCATGAACCAACATGTTCCACCCTTGTACATGTCACCCAAACTGACCCAAAACATACTTGAGGCATGTTCTCAACTACCTTGGGAAAGCAACTAATGTCAGGGTAATCAATATAGTCAAAATGGGATGGATTTCACCCTCAGACATTAATAAGATGATCAATAAAAGTAAAATTACTATTCAAAGTAAAATAAATAAATAAATAAATCATCTTAGACATTGACTAATTACAGATAAAGAATTTCATGAGCCTGTACCCAAGTGGTAAAGGCGACTGCTTGGCATCCAAAATACCCAGGATTGAATCTGGACAGAGACGAAATTTTGGGTACTGTAGCAGGGTACTATAGTAGCAATGTAGTAGTGACGTAACTATAGTAGTGACATCACTTTAGTGGTAGAGTCACTATAGAAGAAACTTTAGCATTAGCGGTACTGTAATAGCCCAGGTACTGTAGCAGTACTATACACCGAAGGGCTCTTTGGGGAAAAAATGGGCTTTCGGGCCTTGTTTTCAGACCACTTAGTCTTGGTCCTTCGGGCTATGTTATGGGTATCCCTATACCTAGTTTTAAAGTGATTATTTATTTAACTAATAAATTAGTCTTTGACCCCAACCTTTTAAAAAACATGATCACTGATACGGGAGCATCGAAAATACAAAAAAATGAAAAAAAACTACTACCAACCATTTATATGTGACCCCTTAGTGACTCTGCACAGACCCATCCAACTATATCCAAAAAACTAAAAAACCCAACATGATAATGACTAATCTAGGTAAAAATATAAGAAACAATAATAGATTCATGCACCAAAAAGTGTATGTAGGGTGTGAGAAAAACTGATCTCAATAGGATCCCTTAAAGGATATTTTAAAAAACTTCATTAAAAATTCATTTCACTCATGATAATTTGAAAAAAAATTTAGAAATTTTTTTTTCATTCATAAGTATATAAAAACCATCATCATGCCCAATTTTGTTTCCCTAAACTTATCTTTCATTCATTTAAATTTAAAAAATAAAATCATTTTTTAAACCCACCTTTTAAAAGAAATTTATAAAAATATTTATTAAAACATACTAAATAAAATAATGATAAATCAAACACTGAGGAACCAAATTACTAATAAAGTCAAATAATATGATGAAATATTTCCATATATGTCAATATAATCATGGGACACACATGAAAGTACCCTATGTAGTTATCTATTGTAATGTGTAACACACTAGGTCCTAAATTGAGACAGTTCATGACTTTAGCAAATGAGTATTAACTGCCAACCTATATTGAATATATAACATAATAAACCTCACTAAAATTTACCATGGTTGGAATCGAGGCACTCCACACTTGAACTAACACATAGAAAGGGGTAAACTAGTAGTGTGAGTCCATCTTGTGTAGCATAGATCTAAACCTCTCACTCAATGCATATTGAGCCCATGAAAGAATTAATACGAGGTGATAAATCATACAAGAATCACTGCATTCATCATTTCCATAAATAATAAACCCCCCTCACTACTAAAACTCTCATAATAAACAAACCTGATCATATTATTCATATCCATAATAATATAAATCACTCCCCTCAGGACCACAATACATACCAAGCACTATAGAAGGGTCTCAAGAGTGTTTCACACACCCATATCATTTTAAACCCAGTTAAATGTTCCAAGATGGCCTTCAATAAAATATAATTGGAATTAAAAGTCCTTTTTGATGTTTACTTTCAATTTAAAAGATTTTTTTTTCTAAAATGTTCATAAAAAAATTGAAAAACAATTTAAAACATAAACCATCTTTAATTAAAAGACATCGAGAAATATTGATCTTTTCATATGAATAAACTCAATTCATAACCAAAATGAGGTTAAAATCCTTTAAAAACCAATAACCTTAAAGAAAAAATAATTTAAACCTTATTATTGACCCGTAGGATACAAAAAACCCTTTTTAAATCAAAATCCTTTTGAAATACCCTTTATTCAATGTTGAAATTCAACCCAACCATAAAAAATTTCATTTATATCAGCATATAAAAATATATATTAAGTAATAGGAAATTTGAAAAGACAATTAATCAATTGATATTTCAAATATAAGAAACATAGAAAATCACTTACCTTTGTTAAATGGTGATCCAGCCAAATATCATCATATTCATTGGTGAAATCTCAAACATGAATCAAGTAATAATAGACTCACCCTAGAACCCCCCTAGAATGAGCCACCCTAACCCTAAATATTACCTCGAAATACATGAGGATTTATTTTAGGGGAAGAAATTAAATGAGGAAGGAAGGGATGAAGTAGGAAGTAAGGGACATTAGCAATGGAAGAGATTATCTTGAGATACCACTTGGTAATCGATGGGATAATGTCTCAGATTTTAAGAAGAAGGGATGTCGAAAATTCCCTTGAGTGGCCTTAGTCTGTTTGAATAAATGGGGGGGGGGGGTTAAAAAAATAAATTTGAATAGGGGAATAATAAAATTATCATAAATTTTAAAAACATGGAAGCTCATATGTGTTGGATACATGTTTTCAAAAAATTGTTCCAAATCTGAAAAATAGCTCTGTTAATATAAATAACATTTCCAATGGTTTCTATACAACATGTTTTAACCATGAAAGCATGTTTACCCCATAACCCACATGTAAGGGTAACCCCACATGGTCTACTATAATCATGAACTACCCATGAAAACTAACCATGTATTTTGAAAATTGATCTCAGAAATCCCTATATAAGAGTTATGTAGATGGTTTTATCCTAAGTAATTTTTCCCAAAATGTGTTCCTTAGGAGGACTACATAAGTGATATCAACAAAACTTTTACTAACCATGTTGTGACTATATGTAAAATATTCATATAAGGAATAAATGAAAATGAAAATGAAAATATAATACCTAAAAAATTCTAAAAGTTTAAAATACCCCATAATTAAATAATATAATAATTGATATAGTGACATGGGGTGTTGTGGTAGTTCTATAAAACATTAAACCTTTATTCTGACAAGGATTCTGGAAAGTGGTGAAGTCACTTAATAGTAACCATTTGTATAAAAATATTGGGATAAAAATTATAGAGCTCATCCCAAATAATGTTTCATTTGGAGAAGTTATGATAATAAATCAGATAGGCCATAAACTTGTGGATTTAATCAAAATTAAAAGTAAAATATTTTTTTTCCACCATATAGGTTTGAGATTCACCACAGTATTTTGAAGTTCTTAGATCACATAAACCACAAAAATCTTGTCTTTTAGGTAATACAATCATAAACCAGAGGAGACTAATTAATGAGTTTTAAAATTTTAAATTAGAACATGGGATATATAATACCAATAATGCTACATTGATACCACTTAATAAAATGACTGAGGTATGGGGAGGTATTAGAAATATTTATCCATACTAAAACCCAAAATAATAAAATCATTTTGAAATTGAATGTCCCATAGATTTGGCGTTTTTTAGAGTTATTAGTTTTACCCATGCCTCTCTTAAACACATTAGATTTAGGCTTTAATTTATCCAATTAATATTCCACATATTTATCTAAGATATTTGATTTAGAGGTGGTATCCTCAATAATATTTTTTTAGGTATTCTCATTAACGATCCTAGTAGATTCCCTTGGGTGATCAATTTTTTATATCTTTCCCTAAAGAAAACTGACTCAATGGAGGATCCTTAAAACCATGGTTAACCTCCTCATTATTGACATTAGATACATTCCAAGAAATATTAATTATAGTCCTAGTGGGAATCAAAATACTATCATCATGGACCATCATCTACCCATTTCCCTCCCTTAAGGGGACCTCAATAGTAAAATCATATGTAAAATTTCAAGAATCATAATAATTATGAATGTCTTTTGCCTAGGTCTTGTCTCCAAAATCATCTTTAACACTAAGGTTGTTATTTATGGGAATACTTTCTTCAATATGGGATTATACCATTCAATATTTATTATAAATAGTAATAATTGGTTGTGAATGATCAGTATAATTGATCCAATTTTTAGCGGAGGTCCAAGCCTACTATGAATTACCTTGATTCACAACCAAAACTGAGGTGGTTTTAGAACCATAATTATAATCAGATCTAAAAATCACACTATACAATTCATATAATCCAACATCTTATATAGGTGAACTAAAAACATCCTTGAATAGATTTTTTGTTTTTGAGTCCTTTCTATGATCCATGTACATGGACATAAGTTTTATGTAATGATTCTTAGATTTCCCCTTTAAATTGAAAAATCTACAAGTGGGTTTAGTCCTTTATCAGTCACTAAAATCATGAACAATGAATTTTCCATCAACACAAAAAGGATATATCTTATCTTATGGATTTTTAATATTAATATTATCATCCTGGTTTTTTAGTATAACCAAATTTCTCATATTTTCATATGGATAAAATTCTGCAAGAATGAGAGCATAGTTCCCATATCTTGGCCTACTCGTCTCACATTAAAATCTTATGGGAGTATGAACCATAGAGTTAATACCCTAAAGGATCATTGGGTGATAATAAAATTAATTGATACCATGTATTTGGATCCAAACTAGATCATGGGTATTACTCACACTGGTAGGATAAAAATTTATGTCCCATTCATATATCTTGAGAATTACCAACTTTAGAGAAAGAGTTCCAAAGCCCTAGGTTTTTTTCTCTATCTCATAATTGTAGAAAATAATATGAAAAATTTTATGTCCAAGTGTAATTATCCTCCATTATTAGAAACCCCAATCTCCATCCATACACTTCCTCAAATCTAGGAGCTTCCACAAATCTTCAGCATCATAGAAAATAAGGCACCCCACAATAGAAAACATAAGAATGTTTATACATTCCCTGATCGCATCCAAATAGGAATCAAAATTCATTAAAAACTCTTTTTTAGTGGTCATAATTAATGGAGAAATAAAATTTCCTAATTAATCCTTAATATTAGGGATAAAAAATAATGAACTTATTTGTTCTGATTTTCAATCCAAGGACGATAATTGAGTCATTTCTTGAATTTATTATGGATATCAGGCATTATCTGATGCCCATAATGATTATTCAGATAATAAGAGTGTATATTCTAGATCCTTGTATAATGAGTTCTAAAACCATAATCGAATATTACCAACTACCCCTTCTCCTGAACATGAATCATAATGATGACCAGAAATAATAATAATCATGATCATAAATAGTAATAATAATAGTTCTTTGTCAAAGATAATAATATTAATAATTAATTATTGTAATATTTTTAATTAATGTTATTAGGGTAGTTATTATTAAATGTAATTTATATTCTAGATTATTATTAAATGTAATTATTATTCTATGAAAATATTAAACGTATGTTTTTGTAATAATAATGATAATTATTAAATGAAATTAATATTTTTATATATATTATCATTATTATTAAATAATCATAATTAAATCATAATATTTTTAAAATAATTTGTATTTGGTTTTAATGGGTTACAAAACATTAATAAATAACACACACACATACAAAAATACTTCAATCAGGTTACAACACACCCACTATATAGATTTTTTTCACCCTCATTTGGTTTCTAAAGGAATTGACCCAAAGGAAAACACCTACCTAACCTAGAAATACATGTTTATTTTTTCATTTTTAAATAATTTATTGGTTTACTATCTTGAATAAGTTTCATTCTACATTATATGCCCCACATTTTTATTCTTTTTCTCAATAATAATTTTATTTTTACACTATGTATCAACATATAAAGGCAACCACATTTTCGGTCATTATTTTTATCTTATCTGTTAGTAAATCATACCTATTTTACCACTAAATGATATAAACAATAGTAAAAACAATCTGGGATTAATTAAGGTTAAATATACCAATATCAAGAATCAAAATACCTTGTTTTATGTGACATTCCAAAACTAAATGTTATGTAACCTTAGAGTTTTTGTGAATTTTGGTTTCAAATTTTAATTTTTTAGTATAATGGATAACTATACAATTAGGCATATATTCCATTAAATCGTGCATCATAACCATTCATAGTACATAATGGTAATGGATATTTTCATAGGTAGGGGCATGATTTGATTACACATTCATCCAAACCATGCATCATAGGATGTTTGATAGGGGACATTCTTGGTAGGAGAACGATCCCCCAGGTCATGTGACCCAACCATGAAATTGGGAACAAGTTCCATGGATTGAATTTTTAGAACTATATTAGAATCATTTTAGATATTATTAACACCTTAAAATATTCTTTGGGAATTCTAGGGAATATGATAAGAAATTTTGGGTCTTATCCATCTTAGAGAAGCTTGATTACCCCAAATATCAGATAATCTGACCTCATATTAAAGGAAATATATCTATATCTTGTTGTTTTTTTGTATCTATATAAACTTATCTTCCTTGATATAGGGAATTTTAGATCTCAAATCATTAAAAGAGAAATGGTGATATCATATTCTTTATACTAGGTCTCAATGAATCAAATCATGAATATTGATATAAAATATAGGGTTTCATTTATTTTTGAGAATTAATTATTTAATGAAGGCGGATCCAATTTATTACTTGATGGATTTAAATTTCTTATTGTGTGATTTATGTTCTTTTTTAACATGTTATTGACATGGAGTTTATTAAATAATTTTATGAATTTTATTTAATGAAAATTTGGTATTTCATAATTTTATAAACATATATTCTTAGATTGTGATGAAAAAACGTGATTGAATTTAATTTAGTTTTTTTGTTAAGTGTTTTGTTTTGGATTTAGATTTAAGATAATGGTTTTCATAGGAATTATTATAAAAAACACTTCATAATGAAAATAGTTTTAATAAACTATTAAACCTTAGGTATAAGAAAAGATCAAGAAGTTATAGAAAAAAATAAAAGGTCTAAGTAATGATCAATAGTATAAAAATTTTATTTACTTGTGAATTTATATTGTATATGACATATACGGCGGAGGACCATTATTTTTGGAAACATTTGGATGGATGGTGATATGTAGAGGGTGAATCCTATGATCATATATATGTATTGTTTTAACAATATTTCATAATTATGATGAATATAGATAGTGCTATAGCTAATTTTTTATGGATTTGGTAAAATGGGTAGGGTTACCTTTTTTAGGGAATTTTATGGTGTATAATATTTTTACTTGATGATTGGATCATGTAAACTCTGAGATAAATTAATTTTTTAAAATGGGGTTAAATAATTTTTAATTTAATATATTATATGGTTTTAAATAGATCATACATGTGAATACATGAGTGTGGTTTGGTTAAATTCTATAGAGTATTCACATACTCAACCATTCCCACATAGGATAGAGAAAACCTTTCTAATCCACTGAAAATGGATCCATTTTTTCTTGTTCAGTGATGGATTTGTCAGAGTTTGAACATATTATGTGGTGTTGTTGAAGTATATGTTATGGATATATGTTATTTTATTTATTTTGGTTATGAATAATTAGACATTGGATAATTTTATTTATATTATTTTTTGGGGTATTTTTTTTTACATTAAAGTGGTTTGTTTTAATATCAAATTTAGAATTAAATAAAAATATTAATTTTAATCTCATATAACATATGTGTATTTATTGAGGGAAACCAATCCCTAATTATTATATTTTATCCATGAGGACTCATTTACACATATGTAAATTAGGGAATGAACTTGAGGACTTGTAGTGGCTTAGCTTGTGTCTTGAGGTGGATATTTGAGTTTCGATATTAAAAAAATCATATCATAGACTTGCTTTAATGTTTAGTCTTTGTAAGTACAATAGGAATGAATATTAGGATACTCAACACTCAGGATATACCCATAAAAAAATATAAAAGTCCTTTTTATGGTGTAACATGAGTTTCTTGGGAGTTTAGGTATGAAAAGTTATTAGATGATATATTGTTGGATGTTAGTAAATTATTCCATGTATAAGTCTACACCCATTGTAACGACCAAAAGTTTCATTAATGGAAAATCCCTCTTGATCTTATTAAATGTATCTTTATATAAAATGTTTTTATAAAATGTCATTTCTGTCAAAACCCGTGAATTTTTGATAAATGAAGATTTTTATTTTAAAAGTAAAAATTCACATATTTAGAAAATTATTTAGATAAAATAAATGTTATTTTTGGAATCAGGATGTCGAAATTATCCAACGGTGAATTTTTCATAATTTTCTGAGACAGTCAAATTTTTAGGTAAAAATTAAATACCGTTTAAATATATAATGTGTTTTATGACATCATAATGAACCAATAGTGATGTAATAAAATACTATAATCTTTATGTTCGGCCAATATATGTTTTACCATTAAAATAATGTGATTTTGGGTTTGTTTTACTTACTTTTCAAAGCATTAATGGACCCCTCAAGACTTATTCAACACCTTGCCTTTTTATATTAATTTCCATGGGAGTGTGACTCACCTCCACATAAGCAACCCTAATATTTTAAGAAGTTCGGACTTTGGCCTTATAAAATATTTTTTTCCTCTTCCCTTTTCCAAAAACCATGGGCAAAAACCATGAGATGGTTTGTGGTTTGGATTAATTTAATATAAGGGGTCCCAAACCTAAATAATAAATAATTCTCTCACCATTCCTATATAAACCCACCCAAGATCCCACTTCCTCCTCACTCAAAAACTTTGGAGTTCGTCCCACCTCTTCCCTACTATCTCTAGAATCCTCCCAAGGTGCCCCAAGCTCCCAATAATCCTCTCACAAGCCTCTCTCTATCCTTTGGAAGCACACTTCCAAGTAAGGGTTTTTTCTTCCTTTCCCATTTTTGTCAATTTTATTTAAGTTGTATTTACCTTTTAATTTAAATTATGAATGTTGGGGTATGGTTTCTCACCTCCCCTATAATTCTCTATTATTTTTTGAATTATGGGATACCCCTTTTTCTCTCATTAAATGCCTCCAATGTACACCCGTTACTATACCGAAATTCCGAAAGAAAGTTCTCTCTCTTCTTTTACATTCAAGAAATAATTTTGTATCATGAATCTAAATTCCATTAAAATTGTTGGGACATGTATATCTATGGCCCCCTTACTGTCCATTACATGTAAATATGATGAGGAACCCCTTTATCTCTCATCATCCATTTTTATGAATTCTTATGTCACGCCATTACGCTTCCGAAATCGCACCGATTTTCTAAGCCAATGCCATTGTGTAGTGGATACCATGACCATTTATCCATCAAGGGTATTAAACTTTATACAAATTTTCTTATTGATTACAAAGTTTCATGTATGAATTCCACATTCCTATATCTTGGAATAAATTATTTTGTTTTATGAATCCATGTTTTATGATCCATGTGGCACACTTATGCATGAAATGAAATGTTTAAGAAGGGTTCACCCTTATAGCGCTCCAATGCATTGGGTAAAGTGTAGTATCATGATACGTCATGTGCAATGAGTGTTGAATCATGATAATTCAAGTGAAATTAGGGTTTACTCATGCTTTATGTGCAATGAGGATTTACTCATGCTCTATGTCCAATGGGCCTTGGCTCATGCTAATTCCTTGTTAAGTGTTGTTGCCACATTTCCATGTTATGATTATCATGCTTTATCATGCCTTTATGTTCATGTTTTTCTTATGCCCTATTTTTATGCCTATTTTCTAACATGTATTGTACTCCTCATGTTGTTCCATGTGTTCTCCCTTACTGGGCTTTATAGCTCACCCTTTTCTTATGCATGTCCTCAGGTTATCCAATGCAATTCTAAGTACGAAGGAATGTAGTGGTCATGAAAAGGAAGTTTTCTATAAAGATGTTGTATTTCATGTTTTAAGTTTTTATTTAATGATCCTAGGCCCCAAAGACACTAAACCTCTTGATCTTCTTTGTTGTATCAAGTGAACTTTTATGTAATAAATCATGTTTAAGTTGTAATAAAAAGAAGGGTTGTCATAGTTGGTATCAGAGGATAGGTTTAGTTATTTTTGGGAATAGGAAACCCTAGTAAAGATTTAGATATAAGATTAAGTATAATAAAAACATCCTTAAGTTTTGGTAAGTACTGAGTAAGTGGTTTATCAAACAAATACATCCCTGTCTGGATACGAGCAGGTAGAGGCGGCTATGGAACATATGTATCCTAGGGGTAGAACCCAAAAACACCGCTTTGAGCTAGACTCGAACGGGAACTGGTGCACAAAAAAGGGCCTTACTGCACTCTTTGTTACGACACTCCCGGGGGATATGTTTTGATAAATTCACAATCTTAGTATGAACCCTTATTAAGGGAAAAAATGCCCCTAAAAATATATGTTATACAGTAGATCATGAAAATCCAAGATTGAAGCCTATAGACTTATTAGTTAAGGAAATAAAAGTCTATTTATAAGTCATCAACTTTTGTCTTTGGATTACCCTTTAGTGTTACCCCTAACTTTCCTTTTATTCCAGCCAATGGCCGGTAATAGGAGGACTCTGGCTAACAACCGTTGTGAAGATCAGTGTGATGACTGTACTAATGAGATGCCAAATCCAATGGAAGCGGGAATCGTGAAATTTGTCACGCTTCTCTCTCAGCTAACTCAAGTTTGGAATAGAAACATGGGCCAAGAGGAATGTTCAACCCCCACTAAGAAAGAACAAGTTGCTATTGAGAGCTTCATGAGACAAAGGCCTCCTACTTTTAGTGGATCACCCGATCCCACGATCGCTGAACAATGGATCAACTCCATTGAAAAGATCTTATCCATCCTTCGTTGTTCTAAATAAGAGATGGTTCTCCTGGACACTTATCATATGGAGGGTGAAGCTGATCAATGGTGGACGTTGATCAAAATTACGAAGCCTGAGGAGGAGATCGATGCGTTGGAATGGAAGGATTTTCGGAAGATGTTTTTCGATAAATATTTTCCGCACACCCTCCGGCTTAAGATGGAAAGGGGATTCCTTTCCCTCAAGCAAAAAGATGAAGAATCTGTTGGAGCGTATGAGGAAAACTTCACAAGGCTTGCACGATACGCTTCCATCTTTGTCATTACCCCCGAATACTAGGTTGGCTGCTTCTTTGGTGGGCTGAATCCTAGCTTGCGGAAAGAATTAGCGATCCTTGACTTCGACATCTATGAAGAAATTGTCCGATGTTCCCTCAAGGTCGAAATGGAGATCAGGGAATCACAGGGGTATCATGGGGACAAGAAGCATAAGGTGGACTTCAATGCTGGTGGTCCGATGGATAAATGCAATGGTGCTAAGAAGATCCCGCACCACACTTGCCAAAAGTGTGGAAAGAAGCACCCTAGAAATTGCCTAAATGGGATGAGAAAATGCTTCAGGTGTGGAAAAGAAGGGAACCTAGGTATTAACTATCGGCAAGAAAGACCCACAGCTGCGACAGAGGAGAGGAATGCTCCGTTCGAACCACAACCCGTTGTTCAATGCTACAAATGAAAAGAACCGTGCCATTTTGCGAATCAGTGCCCTAATCCAAGGGTTTTCGGAGACAACCAACAACCTTCAAGACAGAAAGGAAGAGCTTTTTCCATTACTTCTGCCGAAGTGAACCCTGAAAACGAAGTGGTGACAGGTACGCTAGTTATTCATTTAAGAATAGTGAACGTACTTTTTGATTCATGTTCTACGCATTCTTTTATATCTCTAAATTTTAGTAGAACAATCCCAGCACCACCAAAAATCATGGAAGTAAAGATTTTGGTGAGTATGGAAAATGGGGAAATCATTGCATCCCATAAATATAAGTCCTCCCCTGTTATAATCTGTGGATGGAATTTCCTGGCGAACCTCGTCATACTCCCTCCGGTGGAATTTGATGCAATTCTTGGCATGGATTGGATTTCCTTATATAGAGCCAACATAAATTGTCGGGAGAGGGAAATCACACTCCATATGGAGAATCGACCCCCCGATTATTTACAAGTGTTAGGAGGAAGATGAATCTCCTTTAGCTCCATCATCTAAAGCATGGATATTACTACCTTATGAGAACGCGTATCTGGATCAGATGATTGAGTCCAAGGAAGAAAACATCCTTGAAGAAATGCCTATTGTGAGGGAATTCGCTGAAGTGTTTCCTGAGGAACTGCCTGGTCTTCCTCCAAGAAGAGATGTTGAGTTCTCAATTGAACTTATACCTGGGGTACTACCAATATCCAAGACTCCTTATTGAATGGATGTTGTTGAGCTTGAAGAGTTGAAGAAACAACTACAGGAGAATCTGGATAAAGAGTTTATATGCCCAAGTGCTTCACTATGGGGTGCACCAGTCCTCTTCATCAAGAAGAAGGATGGGTCAATGCAGCTTTGCATCGATTATCATGAACTTAACAAAATCACGATAAAGAACAAGTATCCTCTCCCAAGAATCGATGAATTGTTTGATCAGCTGTGTGGAGCACAATACTTATCCAAGGTGGATTTGCGGTCGAGATATTATCAAGTAAGGGTGAAGAAGGAAGATGTCCCCAAGACTGCTTTTCGTACAAGATACAGGCACTATGAATTCATAGTAATGCCTTTCGGACTCACCAATGCTCCAGAAATATTCATGGACTTGATGAATAGAGTCTTAAGAGATTACCTTGAAAATTTTTTGGCAGTCTTTATAGATGATATTCTAATATACTCCAAAACCAAGGAGGATCATGAGGAGAATTTAAAAACTGTACTAGAGACTTTTCAAAAGTAGAAGCTCTATGCAAAGTATAGAAAGTGTGAGTTCTGGTTGAAGGAGGTCTCATTCTTGGGCCATATCATCTCAAGCAATGGGATATCTATGGACCCCTCCAATAAAGATGCAATTGAGGGATGTCCAAGGCCAACATCGGTAATGAATATCCATAGCTTCTTGGGGTTAGCTGGATATTATCCACGATTTGTGAGGAATTTCTCATGATTTTCCAACCCTCTTACCAAGCTAACTTGAAAGGGAGTAAAGTTTTCATGGAGTGATGAATGCAAAGAAAGCTTCAAGGAGTTGAAAAAGAGGCTTATCACTGCGCCCGTGCTCACTTTACCCACAAGTGGGGAAATTTTTGTGGTATTCAGTGTTGCTTCAAAGAAGGGATTAGGCTATGAGCTGATGCAGAATGATAAAGTGATATCCTATGCCTCAAGGTAGTTGAAAATCCATGAGCGAAACTATCCAATACATGATCTGGAGTTGGCGGCTGTGATCTTTGCCTTGAAAATCTGGCAGCATTATCTCTATGGAGAGAAATGTGAGATATATACTGACCACAAGAGTCTTAAATATATATTCACCCAGAAAGAGCTTAATATGCGCCATAGAAGATGGATAGAGCTAATTAAGGATTATGACTGTTCAATACATTACCACCCTGGGAAAGCGAACAAGGTGGCAGATGCCATAAGTAGAAAGGAACCAACAATTCTATCAATGATGAGAATTAAGAAGGATCCAATCTTCTTAGACTTGATGAAGATGGATGTGGGAATCATAAAGAAGGTAACATCATCAATACTTTCACAAATGATTTCTCAACCATCTCTTTTGGAAAGGTTAAAGTATGCTCAAAAGGACAATGTGGGAATTCAAGAAAAAGTGGAAGCTATAAAAAAGGGGAAATCCTCGGAGTTTAATGTTAATGAAGAAAGAATTGTGCGGTTTGGGAAAAGACTACGTGTTCCATAAAATCCGGAGCTGAAGAAGGTACGTTTGGATGATGGACATAGTTAAAATTTCTCTATTCACCCAGGGAGCACAAAGATGTATTGAGATCTCCAAGAAAACTTTTGGTGGGATAATATAAAGAAAGAGATCACTGAATATACATCAAAGTGCCTGGTGTGTCAGCAAGTGAAGGCAGAGAGGTAGAAGTCTAAGTGGATGATGCAACCATTTCCCATACCAGAATAGAAATGGGAGAACATCACCATGGACTTTGTCACCAGACTTCCGAGGACATCCAAAGGCAACAATACAATCTAGGGTTGTTGTGGATCCTCTTAGAAAGACTACACACTTCATTGATATTCGAGAGGATTTCTCTTTGCATCAACGGGCATGGATATATATTAGGTAAGTGGTAAGGTTTCATGGAGTACCACTATCAATTGTGTCTGACCGAGATCCAAGATTCACCTCTAAGTTTTGGAAGAGTCTTCATCATGCTCTGAATACTGAACTGAACTTCGGTATGGCCTATCATCCTCAAACTGATGGCCAATCCGAGCGGACTATCCAAACACTTGAGTACATGTTGAGAGCATGCTCAATGGACTTTAAGGGAGGATGGGATCAACATATTCCCCTGGTTGAGTTATCTTATAATAAAGGTTTCCACTCGAGCATCCAAATGGCACCATATGAAGCCCTATATGGGAAAAGGTGTAGAACACCGGTATGTTGGGATGAGGTCGGTGAACATAGGCTGCTTGGACCAGAAATGGTCAAGGAAATGGTGGAGAAGGTGAAAACAATTCAGCAGCATATCAAGGCAGCCCAGAGTTGACAGAAGAGTTATGCAGATAATCGTCGATGAGAACTTGAGTTTAAAGTTGGAGACACGGTGTTTCTACGCATATCTCCATGGAAGAAGGTCATGAGGTTTGGAAAGAAAGGGAAGTGAAGTCCAAGGTACATCGGCCCCTTCGAGATTCTTGATCGTGTCGAGGCTGTGGCATATCGACTAGCACTTCCAACTACTATGGACAAAGTACATGATTTCTTTCATGTATCCCTCTTAAGGAAGTACATACCTGACCCTTCACATGTACTCTCTTCTGAGGTGGTACAATTGGAAGATGATCTTTCTTATGAGGAGCAACCAGTGAAGATATTAGATCGTAGAGAAAAAAGTTCTAAGAAATAAGAAAATGCCCTTCGTCAAGGTGTTGTGGAGAAACCACAAGTTTGAAGAAGCGACTTGGGAGTCGGAGTATATGATGAATCTGAGTTACCCACATTTTTTTCAGTGTGGGAAAAGGAAAATTTCTAGGGAAAAAGTTCTTAAGGGGGGAATATTGTAACGACCCAAAGTTTCATTAATGGAAAATCCCTCTTGATCTTATTAAATGTCTCTTTATATAAAATGTTTTTATAAAATGTCAACTTATTTGGTTTTATGTTAAGAATTTTGACCGTTTCTAATATATCCGTTGAATAGTAATCACATGATTAGTATAAATATAGGACTTTAACAAATCCAATTTACTCAGAAGGAAGCGATGGCCTCATCCAGTAGAATTTTACCATACGAAGCCCATTTGTCGGAGCTCGGAAAATAGGTGGCGTCTTTGGGCTTCGCCCTTGACCAAACCCAAGCTGAGCTTCATCTTGTGAAGCTCGAACATGACTGTCTATGGGAAAAGTGGAATTTGATTGAAATTACCACTCGAGCGATGTTATCCGAGCCACCCGAAGAGTCTATCACCATCACACACCTTACCCTTAGGTCTTATGCAGTTGTTTTAAGGGGTTATGTAACAGATAAGTATTACTATGTTCATGTACATTATTTTTTTATATAATAATGAATATAATTTCTCGTCATTTTTGATACATTGTAAATAATTTTTAAAGTACAAATGGTGTTTTTAGTTATTATTTAATTAAGAAATCTATTTTATTAAATTAAGGGATTTTTGAATTAAATAACATTTTAATAAAATAATAATAATAATATTAAATTAATTTTTATTAAATATAAATGATCTTATAATTTTATGAATACAATTAAATTTTTTGTTAAGGTTCGAAAGCCATTTTTGTCAAAACCCGTGAATTTTCGATAAATGTAGGTTTTTATTTTAAAAGTGAAAATTCACATATTTAGAAAATTATTTAGATAAAATAAATTTTATTTTTGGAATCAGGACGTCGAAATTATCCAACGGTAAATTTTTCATAATTTTCCGAGATAGTCAATTTTTTGGGTAAAAATTAAATACCATTTAAATATATAATGTGTTTTATGACATCATAATGACCCAATAGTGATGTAATAAAATACTATAATCTTCATGTTCGTCCAATATATGTTTTACCATAAAAATAATGTAATTTGTGGTTTGTTTGACTTACTTTTGAAAGCATTAATGGACCCCTCAAGACTTATTCAACAGCTTGCCTTTTTAAATTAATTTCCATGAGAGTGTGACTCACCTCCACATAAGCAACCCTAATATTTTAAGAAGTTAGGACTTTTTCCTTATAAAATATTTTTTTCATCTTCCCTTTTCCAAAATCCATGGGCAAAAACTGTGGGATGGTTTGTGGTTTGGAGTAATTTAATATAAGGGGTCCCAAACCAAAATAATAAATAATTCTCTCACCTTTCCTATATAAACCCACCCAAGCTCCCACTTAATCCTCACTCAAAACCTTTGGAGTTCGTCCAACCTCTGAAATACTCTCTATATAATCCTCCCAAGGTTCCCCAAGCTCCCAAGAAGCCTCTCACAAGCCTCTCTATAGCCTTTGGAAGCACACTTCCAAGTAAGGGTTTTTTCGTCCTTTCCCATTTTTGTCAATTTTCTTTAAGTTGTATTGCCCTTTTAATTTCAATTATGAATGTTTGGGTATGGTTTCTAACCTCCCCCATAATTTCCTCTTATTGTTTTATTGATGATAGACCCCTTTCTCTCTCATTAAATTCCTCCCATGTACACCCGTTACTATGCCGAAATTCTGAAAGAAACTTCTCTCTCTTCTTTACATTCAAGAAATAATTTCGTATCATGAATCTAAATTCCATTAAAATTGTTGGGACATGTATGTATATGGCCTACTTACTGCCCATTACATGTAAATATGATTAGGAACCCCTTTCTCTCTCATCATCCATTTTTATGAATTCTTATGTCACGCCATTATGCTGCCGAAATCACACCGATTTTCTAAGCCAATGCCATTGTGTAGTTGATACCATGCCCATTTCTCCATCAAGGGTATTCACCTTTATGCACATTTACTTATTGATTACAAAGTTTCATGTATTAATTCCATATTCCTTTATTGTTTAATTAAGGATTATGTTTTATGAATCCATGTTTTATGAATCCATGTTTTATGATCCATGTGGCACACTTATGCATGAAATGAAATGTTTAAGAAGGGTGCGCCCTTATAGCGCTCAAATGCATTGGGTAAAGTGTAGTATCATGATAAGTCATGTGAAATGAGTGTTGACTCATGCTAATTCAAGTGAAACAAGGGTTTACTCGTGCTTTATGTGCAATGAGGATTTACTCATGCTCCATGTGCAATGAGCCTTGGCTCATGCTAATTCCATGTTAAGTGTTGTTGCCACATTTACATGTTATGATTATCATGATTTATCATGCCTTTATGTTCATGTTTTTCTTATGCCCTATTTTTATGACTATTGTCTAAAATTTATTGTTCTCTTCATGTTGTTCCATGTGTACTCCCTTACTGGGCTTTATAGCTCACCCTTTTTTTATGCATGTCCTCAGGTTATCCCATGCAATGCTAAGTACGAAGGAATGTAGTGGTCATGAAAATGAAGTTTTCAATAAAGATTTTGTATTTCTTGTTTTAGGTTTTTATGTAATGATCCTAATCCCCAAAGAAACTAAAACTCTCGATCTTCTTTGTTGTATCAAGTGAAGTTTTATGTAATAAATCATTTTTAAGTTGTAATAAAAAGCAGGGTTGTCATACCCTTGATGGTTTGGGATGGGCATTGTGTTAATAAATTATGGTTATAATTCATAGAGATAATAAATATATATATTGTTATTTGAAAATGATTTCATTATTTATAATTGGTTTTAAATGGTTTGGAAAATAATTTGATTGAAAATATTTATTATTAATTTGTATAAGACCTTACTTTGTAATGAATCACATGAAATTTAATAGACTAACATCATCGAACAATTTATTTGGACCAATCTGGACTTCCACATGACCACATCCACAACTCCCTTCTTTTCAGAGTATGTTAACTAGTAATGAGGGTCTATCATACTCATTGGGGAGAATATGCACTCAATATTATAAAAATAAACAATAATTAAAAATACAAACATCAATTAATAATTAACATCATAAATCACATATAGAATCACATATGAAATCCATCCATAAGAATGTCACATCACTAGGAAATATTAGGTGAAACCAATTCATTATCATATGAATCAGATATAAAAATAATTTACCTTTATGGTTCAATCATATAAAAAAAGGGTAAAATAATAAAAAATAAAATACATGAAATTAGATCACAAAAAGGCATTTTACCTTTAGAAAAAACCATCTCCCCATCATTTCCTTTCCTTTCTAGCTTAGTATTCTATTACAGGGATCTTTCCATGACTTTCATCTTAAACATGAGATCTATATGTCCACTAAGGTGAAATTACTATTTGTGAGTATAAAAATCAATAGGACACTGATAATATGACATTAATATATACCATAATGTATAAATTTTATTACACATCGAATATCATATTCAAATCCATAACACATATCATATAAACAACTATATCATATCATTATATGTTTTCCATGCCACCATGATGCTCAAAACTAAGTACTTTTCCTTGTGCTAGTATACAAAACATTTCTAATCCATAATCCATGTTTCCATGACATATGTTTTGGTTATATTTTCATAATATAAATCAGTAACATGGGGTTTTATGATATTTTTCTTAGCCCCCTCTTCATAGTAATATCCATATTTGGGGTTCCATAACATGCATGATGGCCCCCTTGTTCGAGTAACATTCACAGTATGAGGTTCCATGATATACATGTTAGAATATATTTATAATAAAATTTTACACCATGTGGTGACATATTACAAACCTCTAATCATAATCCACATCATAAGATATATATACACATATATAAAAACCAATAAATTGTGATTATGTACACCACTTCATATTGTATTCCATGGTAAGAAATAAATTATCAAATAACAACACAAAAACCAAAAAACCATACCTATGTCTATAACATAACTTATATCACATTTCACATGTACTTTCAATAAATACTATCCCGTAATTAACAATTGTGGCATCCTAATCAAATATACTCAATGATTTACCATGTTAAGAGAAACACATCACAATCAATAATAATACAATAGAATAACATGATTTCATTTGGTCCCAACACATCATTATCAAATCTTGAAACAAAATCTAACTAACACTAAAAATTTGAAATTATATACCACTATTGATAGTTCTTGATAATTAATGACATTAAAAATACAATTACCTCTTACCATCCATTGAATACTAGACAAATAAGAAAATCCTTAATTATTCCATATCACTTAAAGAACATTAAAATTATTTCTATACTACAATATCCTTTGGACAACTATTTACTAAACGTCACCCATTAGTCCTCTCTTTTTGGACTACTTCTCTTTGTTATACTAGGCCACATAATGCCTCGCACAATTTGTACCATCTTGAAAATTAAATCAAATATGATTCCCAAAGTCAAAATACCATGCTCTTCCCCTTACCTATATCCACAAAAAAAGTGAACCTATCACAAATCCATTTATCACCTAGTCTATAATTATTTGTCTTACTTATACCTCCATCAAATACTATCCTAATAACCTAACATTTTAAACCATACTTGGATACCCATTTGTTGTCCATCCAAAAGAAATGGATGAAGGATCATAAAGAAATTATTTTACTATGTGACCTAAAAATTAAACAGTCATGTGTGGAATATATACTATAACCCTAAAAGGATTTACCTCTTTATTTACCCAATTAAAACCATTTTGGTTAGTGTTGGGTTTCTCTATCTCTAACACCCATGCTCATATACCATATCGCATATGAAATTTATAAATAATTTTACAATAAATCATTGAAAATATTACATGTTTAAATAATATTTAACCCAACCAATATTGTGATAAAATTCATCCTCAATCATAATAATTCAAAAATCCTACAAAAAATACTAAATTTAGGTATTTGGAAAAAAGAACATTCAAATAGTGGGAGAAATCCAAAATATAAGGGTATAAAAGGCTATACATACCAATAGGTTTCTAATGAAATTGATTAAACTTTGATCCAATGAAGAATGATAAACTAGGATCTGAAATCATGAGATAAAATCAAGGGGGGGGGGGACATCTAGTCATATGATCAGCAGAGAAGTTGGAATTATGATCTTCATAAAACATTTCCTTCAAGAATTACAAAAATTTCATTACTACGTTGAGTTACATGCTTAACATAAAAAACATTTTGTATACCACCAGTTGATCCATGTCCCACCAACCACATAATAAAATAACACTAGTTATATTTTAAAAAGTATATGGCCTTATAACCATTATTGGAGAATGATATGGAAAATAGTGTATCCCATCAATTACTTAGTGGTGTCTACTAAATTATTACTGAAAAAAATCTCTATCTATAATAAATTATACCAATATATAATATTATAATACAAATAATAAAACAAAATAAATACAATGAGAATCATCATTTAGAAAAATAAATCTACATATTTTTGAATCAAAATGTTATATTTGCAGTTTCAGAACTGTTATGGTCTCAGGAAACCAAATTTTTGTTTAATGTATCATTTTTTACGGAATATTATTAATTTTTAGTTGTGTTTATCCTATTCATTGGTAAGGATTAAGAAACTATGAAAAATATATTAATTTATGGAATTCAATGGTCAAATATATTTTGACATATATAAATAAAAAATTTCAAGAGTGACAGATGGATGTGGATCAAAATTAATTGTTCTTGAGGTTAAATACTCATATCAATAAAGGTGTTGATTTATTACATGAATACAAGGATAGGTTATATAGGACCATATAAGTAATAAATTGTATTCATACTGCAAATACATACAAGGTTATTTTTCTCACTTAAATGACTGTCTGAGTAAATCTTCTATAACAACAGATTTGTGTTGAATAAAAATATTCAGAAAATTTATATGATTTGGAGTCTATAAAGATTTTTTTTCAGTTTCTTACCTAAAATAAGTTATGTTAAAGAAATAAAAATTATTCCAAGAGGTAGATATTGGATAACATGATATTACTGGAGTACATTAATTTTTTTGTAAAACATATTGGTTTTACACTATAACTGATCACTAATGATAATGTTATGGAAAAATGGTTCAAGATGACGCTTCAATTTGAGATTTATATAAGGGTGGTATAGTTTTTTATTTACCTAACTATACATTAATGATCAATAGTATGGTTATAGAAAAAAATTTTATACTAAGGGATTGAATAATTGTATTCCCTATCCCAAGGGATGAAATAAAATTTCTAGTGGAAAGAAAAGGAAGCAAGATGACACTTAGTAGGGAGTTATTAATAAGAAATTATAGAGTTTTAATTCATTTTAGTGTTGTATAAAACATGGTTATTACCATTATAGAAACAAAAAACTATTTAATTAGGGATAACCTAATGAGGCCAGTAAATGTCACCAGTGTGAAACAATTGGGAATCTATATTGTTTTTAAAGATACTTACCTCAAGAGTTTAGGATTAGATATTCTTACTAAACATAAGGATTATGTTTTTATGGGGATAAATTGAATTAATATTTTTATAAATAATTGATGAGGATGGGTAGTATTCTTCAACAATTTTTGGAAAAATATAATTATGGAAAATTATTTAGCATAGAGTAAGCACGATTGGAATATGAAGAGGTGCATGTGACAATAAGAGGAACCTTTATTATTTATTTCAATCTGATATATGATATGGTTGATATATATTGATCTCAATAAATCATATTTTACCAAATAATTGGAAAGTTAATTTTTAATACGGAGTTAATATATTATTTTATAAAAAAATAGATACCTCTTAAAGAAGTTTTAGAATGATGGTTTTGATATCTGTCTTATTCCCATATGATTTATAATTTTTAGATCTAATTAGGATTCATGGTTATAGATATAAACACACATTGAATGGCCATTGGGATATATTGTATGGTTAAATTTAAGGCTCATAATGACAATTGTTATCATATATATTTTTTACACTTCATTGAATAAATGTGTTTAAATTTTTTTGGGAGAGAATTAAATTTATGCGAGTTTAGAAAAATAACATTTAAATACCTTAGTTGTTTAACAAAACTATTGGATAAATTAGTTCTTACATTCGTATAATCATGGGATACAATTTAGTTACTAAAATTATTATATGATTTATTGAATTCATTTTCTGAGATATAATCTTGGATTACATTAAATAGATAGATTAAATTAACTATTGAATTGTTTTTAGGAATATGTTTTATATTGTTGAATTTTTATACCATGGAAACTATGGAGGTGTGAGATCTAAATATCTAGTTGGATGAATTAGAGGGAAAGTGGATTACCTGATTGAGTGTTTCACCATAGACACTAGCAATTCTAGTTCCAATGAAAGAAAATTGTGGCATATGATTATACTTTAAATAATATAATATAAATTTGGAAATAATATGGAATATTTTCCCTCTACACCACATTTCATAACTATTTGATTAGTTGAAAGGATAAAAGTTTTATTTCAAGATCAATTTGATATGAGGAAATAAAAAATTTACATTAATGGAAGAGAACATTTTAAAGATGAAATTGAGGAGAAAATACGAACATTAATAGTTTCTAGAAATGATTTTTGGGGTTACCATGATCATACTGATTTTATATCCTTCATTAATCATATATTCTATAAACACAATGACTCATTTTTCATGGTATATAGGGAGGATATTTTGATTTACTAATGATCAAAGGAAGATTATGGATAGAATTTGGGTAGCATTCTAAATAAGATATAAATTCCTAAGTTATTCTAACAGTTATCCAAATTTGAGATATAGAAAAATGTTAAGTGGTGATATCTTAGGAGATGTCCAATAATGTTTTAGTAATTCTGAATTTATATAGATTTTTAAGATACAAATGGCACTAAATACAAGACTTCTCATTGTAAGAATCATAAATGATGGTATTAACTCAAAATAATGTGATGTTTGGGTGGGAAGAGAGGGTGGTGAACGTCTAATCCTTAATGTGAAGGAGGATTTACCTATTTTATGACAAGTTTATGGTGTATTCATATAATAAATCTATGAAGTATATTTTCTCTTAGTCTAAATTGAATTTAATGAAATGAATACGCGGTGATTAATTTTAGACTTTTGAATTTTTATTTCTTATACACAACATAATGTAAATATTTTAGAAGATATATTGAGTAAGAAGACTAAATAAGTAAAGGAATTAGAGATTCAGGGAAAAATGATGATCATGATGACATATTTACATCTAAATGATCACGAGGAGTGACATAATATGGTGTTATATCATATTAACATTGTGGAAAATGTAAATGTATAAAAATGGGAGATTTTAAATATATGGATATTATTTATTCCTTGTATGGTGGGGATAAATTTGATGTATTTTCACTAGCAGCTAAATAGAAACTATATTCCTAAAATAAAGTGACCGTTTTATCCGGTTTAGAGTAGTTATAGAATAAATTCTTATATTATGTTTGGAAATTATTATAAGAGTGAAGAGGATATAATGTTATAATAAATTTTAGTTCTAAAGGGAAGGAAAGAATAGCTATATGATTATATTTATTAATAATTGGCTTATCAATAGGTGACATTTGAGCATATGTAAATTAATTTTTTTCTTGATTTTAAATTGAAAAAATTTAAACAGGAGAATGTTATGATGAATTTAATAGTTAGTTTATCTACAACATCATGGAAGCATGATACTATCTTGTTTAATATGTAATAACTTAAAATATTATCTCACTTCATACCCATTGTTAATAAATTTTTATAGACAAATTTGGAAATACATATGTGAAAAAATTGGTTAAAATTTATTAATTTCTTTCAAAATTAATGTCTTATAGAAATCCTTGATTAACATTGGAATTCATGAGGAGTCTAAAAAAAGAAAACAGTTTTCTAGTTTAATATGAGTACATTATAATATTAATAGAAAAATGAACAATAAAAATAAACAATAAGGAATTTAAAGTAAATAATTCTTACTTATGTGTTGGATTTTGGGAGATAATGGGAGGGTCATGTTTTTTGGTACGGTTTCTTACAATAAAAATAATCAACCATTTATTCAGATGGATTTATATTATTAATTTAATTCAAGATCATGTAGAAAATAATTATCTCTTAGAGGAAGTGAATGAAATGTCTCTCTTGGGACCTAGTATGGAAAATGATACAAGAAATAAAGTTTATTTTGATCCAGAAGAGATTAATTATTTCTTAGACATGGAAATATTCTTATGATGACCACGATCAGTGACCATTGGACTTCATAGTTTTTGATCATGTATTTTTATGAGATTTTCAAATATTGGGACATTTATGACTCTAGAAGAAAATTATATTGACATCCTACTAAATAATTTTATTAAATATTTTTTAAAGGGTTGGATATATGGATTATTTTTTACAGTTTCCATGAAACTACACTAATATTCCTCGCATGTTTCATGTTTCTTAACTAAGGAAGTATCAATCAAATCCATCAGAATGTTTTCTATATGATTTTGTTGATTTGGAACAAGATGTGACCTTTATTAATGATTTTTATAGACCATTTATAAAAAATTTAATATCATTATTGGATGGATTATTATTTTAATGTGTTTTATGGTAGCATGGAGTGATTAAAATGGAGACATTGGAAAGGTAAGGAAACATATGATAGAAATGTTGAGTTTTATTTATAGAGAGGGGAAATATTGATATATTTGGGGTGATATGTCCTATATATTTAGTTAGTATACATCTAGGACATTATCGGTAAGTATACTTTGGTTGTGGGGGGGGGTAAACAAAAATTTAAGTGTTTTTGAGAGGAATACATGAGTTCATGATGAGATATACCATTAATTAGACTATATAAACTAACCACACATAATTTATAAGGTATTTAGGTTATATTCAAGGGTAGTTTCATGGTTTGATAGATTATACTTCTATACCATGTATCCTATGATTTTAGATAGAGGGAATCCATGAGTAGGTTCATAGTCCACTGAATCAAGCCTCCAAACCATATAGTTGGGATTTAGTTCGAATATTTGAATTTTTAAACCTATATTAGCCTCATTTGACCAACATTAATTACCTAATACAATATTGGAAGAACCTAGGGATTCTCAAGAGTGATCTTGGATCTTTTCTACCATTGAAAAATTTGAATCTCTTTAATAATGAATAGATTTACTTCAAATATAAGGTAAGATATCTATAAAATTATGTTTTTAGATATTTATCTCCCCTCACATATATATATCTATCATTAAGGATCATATTTGGATATATGGAATTGTATATCTTGAATAATAAATAGAATAATAATGATCATGTATTCTTATTTTTAATTTTTATTGAATTTGACGATGAATTATAATAATAGATCTTGAGTTTCATTGTATTTTTGGAATTTATCATCTAATATTGAAACTATTAATTCCTAAGTGAAAAATAAATCCTATTTATTTGATTGATGTATTTTTTGACAACCAGATAAGAATGTATTTTTATCAAATAATATTATCAATTTAATATGATAAAAATTGATAATTTATGGATTTATAAAACTTGAATTTTTGTGAAGTTTGTGAAAACATTGGGGTTTGTTTTAAATTATGATTTTTTATAAATATTTGGTTTTATATATTAATTTATATTTTTATTTGAGATAATAGATATTAATTTAATTGTTTGTCATATCTATTTATTCAGGAAAGTGGTTTTGGTAAATTAAAAAACCATCAGTATGAGTAGAAACCAATCTATTTTAGGAAAAAAATGGAATGAACGGGTAATGATAAGAAGTAATAAAACTATATTTTAATGGGATGATTCATTATATAAGATACAGATGAGTGTGATAATTCTTTTTGTGGAACACTCAGATGGATGACGATTCTGAGAGAGTGAATGTTATGATCCATAGTAGTAATTATTTGAATATTTTTTTTATTCTACACATGACTCATAGTATTTTTATGGCTAATTATTTTCTTCAATGAATGGTTAAACAGGCTATGGTAACCTTTTTTATGGTATAAATATGAGTTTTTTTTCTCTTTTACTTGATTAAAACCTCATCTAATTTTTGTTATAAACATGTTTTTTTAAATGTGATTAATCTTTTTTAAATATATTAATTATGTTTTTTGGAATAGATTATACATGTGAATTAAAAGTGTGATACAAGAAAATACTATTAATTTTTTATGTACTCACCCATACCCATATGTCATACTATTTGTAGATATATTTTTATTAATATGTGGAAGGGAAAAGATTCATTATTCACCAAAAAATGGTCATAGAAGTCATGTTCATAGACGGATATATCGATGATTGACTTTACATAATGGTTATTATAGACTATCCACGATGGAAAGGGATTGAGTACTTTATTTTGTTTATTTAATCCCATACATATGGTTGTTTTATTTTTAATATTATTTAATTGTATAGTCTATTTACATTAAAATGTTTTTTTGAAGTTGGTTTTGGATTTAAATAATAAATGTTCAATTTCATCTAATATAGTTTGAATTTTTGGGTAAATCATTTCCCAATTATTATGTGTTACAATTAAGAACCAATTATCAGGATCTTGAGATTGGGAAATGTTATTGAGGACTTACAATGAGTTAGATTGAGACTTGAGGTAGATATTTGAGTTGGGTAATTTAATTTTGGTACACCAAAAGGCAAAAAACATACATAGACATGGGATGGTCAACATTAAGAGAAATTTAATTATTATTTATCAGTTGATAATAATTATTATTAAATATTAGTAAGTTTTTAGTAATAAAATTTTATTGATTTTTATTAATATTATTTCCATTAAAATAATGTATATAAAATCATATACTACACAAACAAAAACACCAAAATAGATGTATAAATTTTAGTTCTTTTATATCAATTTCATATACATATAAAAAATAGACAAATTTTTAAATAACATTGGTAAAAATTACCTTTTAGAATAGTGTAGTTTTTAATGATTCATCAATATGTTCTAATTAGTTTGTAGAAAATTATAATGAAAACTAATTTGTATTATCAATAACCCAAATAAAAATTATATAAATTACTAACATATCTAGATTAATAATCTATTGACCAAAACAAATATTTTTTTAAAAGGGACTCTAGGTCCCTCATATTTTATATTATTTTAATCAAAATTCAAACAATATAGGATTACTAAAAGGAAATAAAAACATAAACAATTATCCTCCCCATGTCATGGAGGGTCCAATAAAATTTTCTAGGCCTGATTCTATGAAATAAATGGCCCCAGTAGAACTTCTAAGATAATTTCTACTAAAAATGTAAATGTTTTAATGAATCCTGGACTAGAATGTTTTACTCAAAACTCCATATAATGAAAATAATTTTTGTTTGAGAAACATGAGGCTAATTATCCAGTAAAAATATTGGTCGAGTTAAGGATGAAACATTTTAATGAGTCAATCATTTTTTAGGAACATCATAGAATACTATGGGTAAAGAAATCCTAATTTTAGTGGGGGAAATATTAGGTGGTAGATTCTCATATGTGATTGGGAAGAAATATATGGAAATAGTTCATCCATTGGGTGAGATCAGATGAAGTTGGGTGAATAGAGTTATAGTGGGACCAATAGGTTCAATTGTAGGAAATGAAATACTACATAAAGGGGGGGGATTATCAATCAAATTTTAGGTGGAAAAAGGTATGAAAACATAGGGAACCTAAAAAAGAAAATATATGAAGAATAAATTAATATGAATGATTGTTCTAATGTACAGAATTAAAATAATAGGATGAAATTCATTGGTGAAGGGGATTAATCCCCCATCTATTGGGTACTAGGGGAAGTTCCAGTAGTGTACCACCTCATCAAAGATGTTGAGACCAACATATTTTTATAATATTTCAAAGGCACCTTGAGATGGGGTTTGTGAGTTAGGGTATTTTCCAATTTAATTTTTTTCTTTAGATCTTAACCATGACCCTTCATTAGATCTTATTCTTTAGATGTAACATGTTCTAATATGTATCTCCCTCAATATCTCTCTCACTGAATAACATTCACAAATGTAGAAATTAAAGTAGTAAGAAACATTGATTTTACATGACTCACCCGAATACATCTAATGAGCATACACACCAAGACATTTTAAACGTATTTACTATTCAGTTGATATAATGTTTCAGGTATGGTCAATCCATTCCAAGGAAAAATATCTATATAATTGCTTAGGTATGATATAATACCTCTTAAGGGTTGCTCAATATTCTTCCTCTTCTATGAACTACTTGAGGGAAGCATTTAATAATTTATGGAAATTAAAATATATTCAAGATTAACATGGGACATTTATTCTCCATATTCCAAAAGAATAATAGTTCATTTGAAAATGAAATCCATTTTTGGCACTCCTCTTCACAAAATACATATGATATTAGCTCCTTGACGAGAGTCTAATATCTTTATTTTACAAATACTCCAGAGAAGAAAATAACTCCTTTAGATAAAAATAATTATGCACTGTAATGAAATTCATTTTTCAATATATCCATCTCTATATAAGTTGAATATAATCCATAAATTTACATATACAACAATTTTTACATAGGAGTACTAAATTAATCGATAAATTCTATGTTAATAGGAACTTACCACTATTATAATCTTTCAAAAACAGATGTTTATGTGTCAATTAATCCTTCTTAATAACTTCTATAATAGTTACGATAAATCTAAATAAAATTTTACCCTCTATTAAATGGTTTGGTTCAAATATAATTAACTCAAAGGTTTAATGATCATTCCATGTATGTAATGCACCGGCCTGAGTTAAAATCCCATGGCATATGAGTTGTCATGCCACATGACCCAAATCACATTCTCAATAACCGTAGTGGAGTGAGATGTTTTTATTGTATCATATATACAAAATGTTAATTATTCCACCTTCAAAATATATTAAATAAATTAATTTACTCCAATAAAGAATCTAGTATGATATGTATGTAAATTGGACTTCTATTCCATGTGAATGAAAATGTCTCATAATAATGGTCTAATCAAACATAAAACAAGAAAATATAACTTCAAAAGTAAATAACTGAAAAATATAAAGGAAAAATTGATGTGAACCACATAGAAGGTATAATATAAATAAAAAAATAAATAAAAGGATATGGTGGTAAAAAAATACAACCCTAAAGGATCATAAGGGATCCCTAAAACTATCCTCATTAACTAACTCCCAATGACCCATGGTCACCACCTAATCATAATCCACAAAATCATGAAGATGGAATCTTTGGATTTCCTCTAAATAAAGTTTCACATTTATTATTGTAGACATCATATAATATAAATTCTATAAGAACTTTTAAGGTGTATATAATGTGTTAGAAAAATACCTAGTATGATACCACTATGAATCTATATAACTATCATCTCAATGAAATCCATTTTTATTATTTTTAAATATAATTATAAAGAATTTTATTTTTTTATCAAGAGAAAGAAACCAAACCACTCCCACTTTATTAAAAAAACCAAGAGGATTGGAAATAAAATAAACATGCTAATAATTTAAAATAAAAGAACATATATGATAACATTCCAAATTAAAATGAAATAAAACTTAAATTATAGGATAAAAATATTCTTCATATATGGATCCACATGGGGATCTATCCTTGGGTTAAACAAAGGGGTATTATAGGGCCCCTCTAGTGGAATGACTTCCAAACTATAATAAATCATACATACCAGACCATGAATTACCCTTGGCCTTACTAGGGAACAACCCCAAGTGAGAGTGAAATGATGAGTATGGAACTAACCAATGTGTAATTTAAGAAACTATAGAACTCAACCCAACTAACCAAGATATTACATAATTTTCCCTTGTATTTAAAATCCAAACATAAATTCCATAATCTGAACCTCAATATATAATTGTCAATAATCATGTAAAATTACCTAATAGATTTACAAAATATCCATATCAACTATCCTTATCAAATAATAATAACTCAAAAAAATAAATCAAAACATTTGAACAATTAAAAATAAAAGAAAATATTTATATAAATTATTTCCATTTAAAACATCAGTTAAAAATAATTTTGAAAAAAATAACCATAAGGGGAAAATTCTATAATACCATTTATATATAAGAAACTAGTTTTTATAACATAACATATGGAAACTATTGATAAAATTCACTTTATTTAGAAAATATCAAATAGAAAATAGATAAATATTATATAATAACTATAATATCTTAATTTCAGTTACAATATATTTAATAAACCCTTATAAAAATCCAAACACCAATGGTATTCCAAAGGAAATTAGGATTAGGAGAAACACCTACCTATATCAATTAAAAAACTTTTGTTTTTTGGATAAAAATATATTAGAGTAAAATGGATCCATCACAATCACTGGGGATCATGAAATTTAAGATAACTTTTTTATATCAATGGGATAATCTAATATAAAAAACCTGGGGAAGTTTAAATGGGGAACATGAAAGGAAGAGTGAAAGTAATAAGAGAGTAAGAAGAAATAAAGAAGAAAATTCGATTACCAAGGGAGAAACCACTTGAATCATGAGAGACTTAATGGAATCTTGGAGGATGGGGAAAATGTTGGGAGAAGTCTATATAATAGTAGAGTGAGGATGTGGATGATAAATGATGCTCAAAAATCATGTCAGTGAAATAATGGAATTTTAAGTTTCATTTCTTGGTCTCATGGGTTTTCCACATAGTTTTTGAATTCATTTCCAACTGTGCAAGATCCATTGGGACACTAGATTAGAGTTACATATTTTGGTTTCAATATTATGTAAACCATGAAAAAACAATGAAAATTCATATAGAATTACTTATCCTCCTTAGCTAAATTGGTGTACATGGTTAACACAAAGCATTATCCAATTATTCACTCAATACAATTTTCTCATTTTTTCATGTTTTCGACCTCTGAACTCCTTAAACATATAAATATAATATGAATAATTAATGTAAGTAAAAAAATAAACACATGTGACAAGGGGGTGTTACAATTCTCCACACCATTCCACATTAAACCCCCAAATAGAAACATAATTTCTCTCAAATGGAAAATACAGTAGGGAATGAATACCAAAAATTCAAAAATATTAAAAAATAAATAAGGTTTTTTAATACTCAATCCTTGTTAACATGTGGGGCTCCCCCACCATACAGTACATTCCTTACATGAAAACCATAAATCCCATACCATGATTTCAATTATCCAAGATAAAATAATTTCAAATAAATCAATAAGTAAAATGATAATACATTATCAATACAATTCAATATATACTTTTCAAATCTCATAAAATAAATATAAGAGAAAAACTCTCAAATATAATTCAATCTCATAATATAAAATATAAATAACAATTTAACATCCACATAAAATTTGAAACCTTATGAAGGAAACCAACTAGATTGGATGCAATATCCTAATTATTTAGTAATTCTAATTATAATTTTTAATATTTTAATATTAATTTATATTATCAAATCACAATTCTTGGAATTTTTGTTTTCTAGATAATAAAGAAAATAAAAAAATAGATGCTAAAATAAATTACATTACCAAATAAAAATATTACATAAAAAAGAAATGAAAAACTTATTTTAGTTTATTAATTTTGGAAACCCAAGGAGAAGAAATAGAAATTATTTTCTTGTCTATTAATTTTGGTTATTTATTATAAAAACAAATTTTCATACTGAGAAACTTTACATTGTTAAAATAAAAAAATAATATTCCTACAAAAACGATTTATTCCACTTTAGGGGGAGTTAATATTTTTTAAGAAAAATTCATTATTTAAATTTATCATCCATATCCATAACATCAAATTATTTTTCTTTAAGGAATTATTAGGCCATAAATATATAAAATAAAAATAATAGCGAAAACACGCATGATTTATGTCATAAAAAATAAGAACAATTCAGTTTGATATAGTAATCCACAAAATTTAATAACAAACAAATATTCCAATTAGTAATAAGATAATTTTAAAACATACAATTGAGAAATACCCCTTATATAATACTACTAAATGAAATAAACCCCATGTATATGTATAAAAGAATGATATAGGAATCATACATTATTAAAATTATTAATTTCAAAAAATGAAATTTATGAAATGCCAATACAAAATCTAAACAACCCCTCTACTTCCCTAATGGGACTAAAATGGAAAATTGTCATCCGTAAAATTATCCAAAAAACCAAGATATTAAATGAGACCATTTTTGAACCAATATTAAAATTAATGAAGCATAAAGGTCAAAAAATTGTAAGGGGAATTTACAATATGAAATAATAGTTAATTGTAATCCAAAACATTTTAAATTAAGGAAAAAAACCCAAGGTCATGACTTATTTAAATTTTAAAACAAAATGGTATACCAATACTACTTCAAAAAAAAAAATCATTTAAATTACTTATTAATTTTTCAATAAAACATAATCCATTTTAGAAAAAATTCAAACTCTTTACTTTATAAGTAAAACCATACCATCATCATAAATCTCCCCAAAATGAAATGAGTTTTCTATGAATTTAACTTAATTCACAAAAAACACATGAATAATAAACATTATTTTACAAAATGTAATTGAACATTATACTAATTAATTTTAAATTATTATGGTACATTCCTAATGGAAAAATTTTACATTGTAAAAACTCAATATGTATTTTAAAATTTCAACAATTAAATGTTTTAAGATTCTTGATTAATTTTAAAAAAATATCTTTAAGACTATCTATACTAAAGGATTCATATTTAATAAATTATTTCATAAAATAGATCCTTATTAACAAATGTTCAATTATATAAAAAATTTAAGTTCAAGAAAAACTTTATAAACATGAAATAAAACCTCATAATGATTGATCTCCTTTAAACAACATATATTTTTATAATAATTTCATTACCTTACTTTTAGAATATACAACATAAATTTATCCATGGGAAACATGTACCATTGTTTAAAATAAAACTTCATATTCTATGTTTAAAAATATCAAATTTTAGAAATTTAATATTTTTTTATTCAAAAGAAATATTATTAAAAACATAATTTGTTAAAACAAATCACATCGATAATACCCATTGAAAATTACTGGCATATTTCAATCACCCAAATATTGACAATATGAATTTTTTTATTAGTGTTCAAGTATGAGGCTAACAATCTTGCTAAAAAACCCATAAACATAGATAAAAAAAATAAATACCATGATTTGATATTTTTTCTCAAAAATGTAGTTTTATACACAAAAAAAATTCACACAGGATCAGAGATAATCTATAATTAAAACAAGTTAAAATATTCACACAAGCCTCACTTATTTTGAATAATTAGATCATAAAACTAAATTAATCTTGTAGAATCATATATAAAAGTACAAATTAATCCCATTCCATTCTATAATATTCTCATATAAACAAATAAGATTATTTAAATAAGTACACTTAGTAAGGTATACATCTAACAAAAAGAAGGTACACGTGGAATCATATTTCAAAATAATATATAAAAATTATTTTGATGTAAAAAATGAAAACTTTAGATCCAATTTTTCATTTCCATAAAAAGTAAACATCACCATATCAAATATATCACATTATTACACTTAGAAATATAATTCAATAACCTATATTTTCTATAATAATTTTATAAAACAAAAGTTTATTCTCACAAAATATGCTATATAAAAGGGAAAATAAAATCCAACTCACCATCAAGTTATACTACCCCATTTTAACTCAAACCTTTATAATTTTGATTAACCTTTTTTAAACATTTATAACTAGTAGAAATTTTGTTCCATTAAAAAAATAAAATTCGAATTATCATTTAGATAAAAATGGGATAAAATAAAGATGTTCTCTACTTTTTTTAATTTTTAGATAAAATAAATCTTATTATATATATATATATACTGTGTAATAAATGAAATGAATTTTTTATGAATATTAAAATATTAACTCTAAGATCAATGTATAAAAAATCACACATAACCCAATATAATTACATTATTTTATAATGTGAATCCAAAAGAAATAGTACTGTAATGTGGTATAAGAATACCACAATTTTATTTGAAAAACATTATCAAATTATCATCTAATTTTATTTGAGAAACTAATATAAATATATTTTAGGTTTCTTGGAATCAATATTAATCAATTTGAATAAATTGGAAATTTATTTCATAAATCAAATTTTCATTTTTTTCAATTCATTATTATTAGTTTTGAAACACATCATGGAAAATATCATTCACATAAATCATAATTTATGAAAAAGGAAAATATTATAAGACAAAATATACAAAAAACCTTACCAAAAAACACAAAAAATGATAATACTCATTCAATTAAATATAATAAAATAATGATAATCATTAAAGAAAATTATATAGGACAAATGGGTGAAAATTAAAAAATTTAAAAATTCCACAACTGTGCTTGTTTGGTAAAATGGTTTGGAATGTTGTCCACAAATCATGTGAGAACTAATGAATTGTTTTCATAACAAGTATCATGGCTTGTGAATGGTTTTATAAACCATAAAATCTAACCACGAGTCCATGATTGTTTTCTCATTTCAC
Source organism: Viscum album (assembly GCA_963277665.1). Lineage (NCBI taxonomy): Eukaryota > Viridiplantae > Streptophyta > Magnoliopsida > Santalales > Viscaceae > Viscum > Viscum album. The sequence continues at coordinate 385,011,875 of OY728120.1, read as the reverse complement.
CCCCATACATGGAATTTACCAAATATCTCTAATGGGATTATCATAAAAGTCATATTAGTGTTAAATCAAAATAAGACATCAAAAAAATATTTAATGATGAAGCTGAAATTTTTGACACAGTTATTGAACACTCATAGAAACATGATCTTTGACACGAGGAAGAGTTTTCTAGACCCTTACTCCAACCTACATCTCTTGATTACAAGATCTTACCTCTTTTTAAAAAGTAACACAAAAAAATGTGGTCTACAATACTATTTTGTAATGAACTGGTCAGGTTAAACCTTCATATTTCCAAATTTATATAGTCGTAGGGCCTGAAGTGCATCCTTTATCATCATGGACTTGTGTGAAGTGTTGAGGTTATCAAAAATACCAATTGATAATGATTTCAAATTATTCCCAACACATAAAGTAATATACTCAAACTCAGAATCTAGTATGAGGTGTCCATACATTGGACTATTTTCATGACCCCCTCCCTCCAAAGATTCCCCTCCTGAGATGTAACTGAAGGAAGAGAGATAATGACCCCTGAGTCCCACCTTCAGTAGGCCCGGGGGTGGAAACTAACACCAAGGGTACGAAGATGTCACAATATGGGAGGAATTACCCTTTAAAGGAAAATAAGACCGGGAGATAAGAGGGTTCATACCAAAACAACTCCATGAAATATTTTAAATAAAGACAAACCATCCCACAATTATTGTATTAATAAATACTAATACATATACAAGTCTCCAAAAGAAAGACCAAAAGAGTAAAAGCTAAGGTAGCAACACAACAATAGCTCTAAGGCTCGAGCTAGAAAAGTCTAGCATGCTCCATAATGTCCTCCTGGAAACCTTGAAATAGTTTTCATATACATAGGGTGAGAATAAGATAATACTCACTAGTAAGAAAAAATACTCTCATAAACATGTGAAAAGAGAATACTAATGCACTCATATGAAATAAGTATAAATAAACAACACCTGAATAGGTATACTAACCATCCCCACCTCACCAAGGAACAATCAAAAAGTAATGAAAGTATATTAAAGTAATATAGTAATCACATCAATGATAGGGTACCACACACCAATTTCCCACTGATTAGATACTCTCACACCCTAATTAAAAACTTCCTGCCGCTCCCACCTCTTTTGAATGTACCACGTCACAACCCATGTAAAAAAACCTTGGACTCATAGCTAGTCCCACAACATGGGAAGGAAAAGCTCATCAAATCTCACCCGTACACACCTAGGCCTCAAAACCATGTCCCTCTTGTAGAAACCTCGTCCACATACCATGTCACATCCTGAAAACATCAGGGAAACCACAACTCATCTCATCTCGAAGATAACTGCAAAAAAAAACTCCCCTCACACACTTGGTTCTCAAAAAACACTACCTGCCCAAAGAATCTTAGGATATCACCATCTGGAAGAGGGTGCAGGGAAGAACAGGTGGCCATCTATCCATCATCTCACTAGGATGTTTAGAAAAGACATCCCCCCTCGTGATAATGGGGGGTTTTTGACAAATAGTGCTCAACTAGGATGTGGTGCATATAGAAAACAGACGGAAAATATAGTTATGTATATATAGTATCAAACACTCAATACAAACCTATGTGTTCTCAATAAAGAAATCAACCACCATATGATACTTACAACACTACTTCTACCTCTAAATGCATTACCACACAACTTTCTACAACTCAATTCATAACTTCAACCAGTTTGTTTATATATAAACATTATCAAGTGAAACAATAAAACCGTCATCAATTTCTTTAGTAAAAATATCCATTTGAAGTCATTAACATGCAGTAATAATTCCATTTTTACTTGAGTAGATTTTACATAACCAACCACATAGTATAAGCACAACACTATTTGATCAGAATACAAGCCACAAGCCACATTACAATTTATGTCTAAATTTACCTACTTAAAAGGTTTCAAAAAATATTGAATAATCCCATATTAAAAAAAATTGGTTAATTAAATTATATCCTCCTATTATTCATTCCATAGATATTCACATTCCACATTCCGTTTCAATTAATCCATTTTTTACAGATCATTCCCAAGATAATATATACCATTTTCATTCCATACATCCAATGGAACTAAAAATTATTTACACAATAAAATACCCAACACACATAAAGTAGCACCACCCAACAACCCCTTAATTTGTTTCAAATAATCCTACATCACCACCAATTTACAACCACACCCCCTTTTTACAGCCTTTCTATACATCCACACCATAACCATTATACAACACTACTATATAACCATACCCATCATAGCCCCACTCTACAACCACATGTAACATTGCAACAAACACATACCCACTATATAAAAGAACTCATCCACTACCCCCAAATATCACAAAACATTCATATTCCCTTCATCATATCACCCATGAAAACCCACATCACATAATCATGTCCCCAAACACTTTACAAAACATAACAGAGAAAGACATGATTTCAGATTTTAAAGGGCCTCCCTTATTCAATTTCCCTTAATTTAGGATGTTATCACATAAAATATACAATCATGGGACATACATTTAATTTAGAAAGATATACATGTTTAATAGATTCCAAGAATTTGTTTAACTAGAAACACACCAACATACATTCATAAACATCCTGTGTGCAACCAAGGAGCTCTAATGACCATGATTTTTATTAGTCTTATAGCCCATAAATTAACAATATCAACAAATAACACCACAGAACATATCAATTTTCCTGGCCCCAAATACTGAACTCAAATATATTCAATTATCTTTATTAAGTTGGTATTATTCTATCTTCACAAAGGATACATTCATACACCCACCCTACATGATTGAAAAATAAAACAGAGATGAAGGGATCCTCACTTGTAAGAAGAAATGATCTGAAATTCCTTAAATGCGACAAAGTAGGGGCATGCATGGAGCAGGAAAACTTCTAGTAAAACTTGAACCAACTCTTATATCCTAGCTACATAGATCCTATGGGAAGAAGAATTTTTAGTGTCCCGTATTAAGGGAAAGGATAAGTAATGAACTATTGGAAGACCTCTAGTATTGAAGTATTAGATCCAAAACACATGATATTTGAAACATCTTAGAGTTGTTATTATGGTGGATAACCTTAAACCACATGGTTTGACCAATTAAATGTCTTAGAATATTTATAAAAATTAATTATATGATTTATATCCATTGAAATGACTTCAACCCCACATAAATATGGCATTAAACTCATTTTCCATAAAAAGGGGTGTTAGAAGGGGAAAACTAGAAAAATATGAATAAATCTAAAAATTTGAAAAATTATTGGAATGACTCACCATTAGACCTACTATTGCAACCTACTAATCTTGAATCACTATTGTGACCTACCAATCTTGAATCACCATTGCGTCCTGTGAATCCTGACTCACCATTGCAACCTAATGATCCAGACTCTGTATTGCAACCTACTGATCTTGACTCAACATTACAACCTGTCAATCCTAACCTACTGATCCTGACCTACCGGTCCTAACCTACTGATCCTGACCTACCGATCTTGACCTACCGATCCCGACCCACCAATCCTGACATACCATTGTGAGCTAGAACTTTTTTCAATGTGTTGGAATAAGTCAACTTGAACCCCTAGAACACCTTAAACCCCATATTTTTATGAAGTAATGGATTGGGGAGGTCTGAGCGATTACATTAGATACCTATCAAAAAATTATCTCCCTCAATAATTCAAAACCAACCTGTATAAAAAGATGGGAAGGGTCCGAACAACCATCCCTTGAGATACCTCTCATGTTTCTCAATATATTTGGAACACAACTACTACTTGGGATTGACGTTCAAATATAAACTACATAAAACACAATCTGCAGATACATATACCACTCAAACATGAATAATATCACATAGTTAGGTATAGAAATTATAGTATGAAATGAATAATAATTAAACAACTACAATAACACCAAGGAAGGGATCATATTCAAACAATTTGTTCACATTATTTAAAATGGAAATGACTGTTTCAGATCATAAAAAACATTGTTATACCTTTTATACCATCAGTTAAACATTATACTAAATGAAAATCTATACATTAATTTTAATAATTTTTAATACATAAAATTTAAATTCAAAAAAATTTAAACATTTCATTCTTAACAAATCATGTAGGAATAGAATACAACGATGGGGTAACAATTTTATTACTTTTAGTACATGTATCGTAAAATTTTATTTCAAAGAATTTTATATTTGAGAACATTCCTATTAAATTATTTCCCTGAAAATCTAAAATAATTTAATAGGCTAAGAATACCACTTTGAGTCAAACCCCATTTTGAATCCCTTTTGTTTCATGTAATTTATAAAAATACTCTGTGAAAACATTTTCAACAAATATTGTAAAACTACCTTTATTCAACATGTTCTACAAGACTACTTACCTAAATTTGAAGTTTTGATGCACTCACAAAATCTTATCCTCTTCTTCCAATAGAAGTTCATCCTCATATTTACCAAGTTAATGTTAATACCATATTTAGAAAAAATTAATTTAACAAATTTCATGCATAAAAAATTATGGCATGACTTTTAAATGTACCATCTTATCCATGTTTAAAATTTTTCTATGTTTTCATCAAAAAATTAATTACCATGAACATACTGATGTGGAAACAACAAGGTGTTCAACATTTATATATTTTTATTTTTTTAAAAGTTGGATGTCATTACTTTTATGAGTTTCATACAGCATTACTACACCAACATGAAAACTTATTTTAATATAGATAGAGATACCCCAAGCATACAAATCAAAGGAACTCAACCACCTCATGATGATACTGTCTGCTTTTGGAAGCACTGACTCACCCACACAATTTTAATACATTTCATAATATAACTTGTCTTGATATGGGAAATAATTTCCACTTTCATCATATGATTGAGATCATAAGAATTTTCATAAACATAAAATCAATCACAACAAACCTAACAAACAAGATATAATTGAAACCATATTATCACTTCAATTATAAAAAGAGATTATATAATGACGCATACATTACATACATAAATATTACTTCAAAGTTAAATAATATTAATTACAAAGTATAACAAATACATTATAGTACCATATTGGTATAATGTAATTAGAAATTGGTAAACATAAACAACTGGTTCGTAAGACATCTTCTTTGTCTCATACTTATTTTTTTCATAACTAGACCCATTTTTGCCCTATCTTACTTAATACCCTTTTTCATGAACTAGGGACAAGAAAAATATTAAATATTGAACCTAGATTCTTAGTAAGGATAAACAAGGGAGATATCAATCCTATCAAAATCATAAGACAAAAGAATATGACATTTGAAAATCTTATCCTACATATAAAAGATCATGATAACATTTCATGAGATAAATAAAAAACATTTATATGAATAAATGAATTTAATCCCAAAAGTAATTACATAAGACAAGAATTTTCTTGGAATACACATAAGCATAAAAAATAATTTCATATTAGTCAAGGATCATTTCCAAGACCATCATAGTGTACAAAGTGCATTACATAAAAGATTCCACTAATTGTTCTAGCCCTATATTATGGTACCGAGATCATTTCATGATCCAGACATTCTATCTCATGAGATATATATCTTTACCCAATGCATATGAGGGAGATATAGGTCCCAAACATCTCATAATTAAATCATTCTCACATGTTCCACAATAAAATAAACCATTCATCATAACCTATGGAATAAAATGGGTTTTTAAACATCATTACACCATAACATAATCCATGTAAAAAAATGGATTCCATAAATAGAATTCCATTATAAACACAATAAAATCATTTTAATAATAATGATATTATACTTTAAACATAACACTATTAATGAATTACAACTTATATGTAAAATATCATTAATACAATTCTTGAAATTAATTCTTCAAGATAATATCATTTCTTCTTCAAAAATGTTTTCTTTTCTCAAAATGCCATTCAATTTTATAAGAAATGAATTTATTTGAAAATAAAATTGAAATAGTTTAGAGTAATCATCATAGAACTAATTCATTATTAAAATGTAAAAATATGTTCATATTGTATAAGTTAAAAAACATTCTCCTCATACTTTTTCTAGAAACGTCAAAAAGTACCTCATATTGAATAACAAAAAATATTCCTTTCATACCATTTTATAAAAATTCACCAATGGGTAAAATTGACTTTAAAAAAGTTTATAATAATAGAAATAATATTACATATTTAGAAAACATGGATGTGGATGATAAATATACCCCAGTAATACTTATGTACAAACAATCTCAAATAATAATGGGATTGTGAAATTATCCCTTACATTAGGTCTAATTTCATTTGTATGTGTCCGAAACTCATGTATAATGATTTAAATAATGTAATAGACTTATTTGGGAATCATATTTGATTTTATGATATCATATATGATCATATTATCAATCGTTTTGTTAATAACATTTCATCATTACTTGTTATTCAGGTATTAACTACTTCGTTTTCTTTTGCATGATTGGTCAAATAAGTACCCGTTCTCATTCATAGGTCATAATTATATCTTTATAAAATGATATTAAAATTAAATGTATCATATTTATTCATGATATACATTTATATAATCCTAAGTTGATGAATATCAAGTAGAATGAATTTCATCGTATCATAGAGATGGTAGGTCGTACGTACGCACGAGCGACGATATAATTCCCATAATAATTTAATGGCATTGAATTGAATGGTGTATAATATTAAATAATCAATATAATGTTATAATAATCATATATAGTTATTATTTCCATCATTATACTCATCCATTTATGGTGGTGGTGAAAAACATATTACACCACAACACATAGACGATAGTCATACAAATGCACGTGCAGTGATTTCGTTTTTCATAGGATGGATAGAAAGTGGAATAATGTTTTTCCATAATTATAATAAAATCATAGTATATAAGTGATACTGGAGTTTTTAATTTATAATTAAACAACTCAAGAAGAGCAAGTATAATAATAAAGAAGATTAAAAGAATCGACAGAAGAGATTACCTCTATTTCGACGTGCTTCCACTAAATATCCTCTCAGAGCACTAGAGTTGGTCTTTTAAGAAGAGTAGAACCTATATAATTTAAATTGGGATGTTTATAAGGTAAAATGGTAGGTTATGTCCATGATTTGAGGTTCAAAGTTAAGTCAAGAGTTGAGTGAGGATGTGCCCTTTTATAACTTAGGAGAGGGGCATTTTTGGGATCTCCAAAAATATTAATTTATCACAAAATCAAACCCCATCCAAAATTATACAAAATGTTCCCATTTCTAAGATTGGATGAGATACAGGTTTAATATCATCAAAAAAATATTTTAAAAAAGTTTTTTTATCAATTTAATCTTTATAATTTTAGTTAAAACTTAATTATTATATTTCCCTTTAATATTTTTCATCGTCATCATCATCATGTATTGTTTTATTCAAAAAGAAAGAAAAACAAGGAAAGGGGTAGGGGAATAAAGGGTGTAAGGATCCCAATGGTAGACAGGAAGAAAAATAGGGTTACAGGGGTCTAAATTAGTCAAGGCGGAGGGCATATCCTCTAATAATGTTCACCCCCACCGATTTCAAGATATCCGAATCATGAAAATAAATAAGATAAGGGCTAGGGGTCCACTGAGGCCAAGTAGTCCACGACATTGTTGTTGTCCCACAATGTATGGATCACATTAATGTACTTGCCAAGGATTCTAGGGTAGTTTATGATGACATAAGAAACTGACCAAGGAATCATCCTAAGTCCATTAAGTGCATTGTGTAAAATCATTGAGTTCATTTCCACCTTTGTGATATGAAAGCCCCTCTATCTATAGATTTTAAGGCCAATTTTCATGGAAAAAACCTCTTCTTAAAGGGTTGTTCCCTAACCTAACTATATGGATAATTTTAATTACACCGACCTTGTGCTATCATGAAAAACCCCTCCCTAATGAATAACACCTAAAATGCATGAGACATTGGAGTTGAGCTTAAATCCCCTCATGGGAGGGTTCCAGATTACCAAGTTTCCCTATGGAAGACCACCACCCGAAGGAGAAAGAAGGGTCCTTGGGATGAAATTCCATAGAAATGGATCATAACTCCAGTTTCCCAGTTCCTTGATTAGGTCAATAAGTAGGTTTTTTCCCTAGTAATGATCGCATGACCTGATGAGCCCACCCCCTCATGAATCCACCCATTTCTCTCCTTCCGCAAGAACCAATAGCCAACATGAAAAATCACGGTGCAAGACATCCTCCCAATGCCTCCACTTCCTGAGTTGTGATAATAGAATTCAAAGAAAGGTAGGTATATCATAGACGAGATAAGGATAGCTGTGAACTCCCCATATAACCTCCACACCTTGCACACCCAATCACTTTTAACGAATAAGTGGTCCAGGATCTCCTCTGCATGCCTCCCACAACAAAAACATCTAGAAACTAGGTTGATTCTGCACCGCTTGATGTTTTCATCCAATGGAAGGGACCTATTTCTAATCCTCCATGTGAGGAAATTGTATTTGGTGGGTATTCTCTTGATCCAAAGGTCCTCATTCCATGAATCAACTGGGGACTGCATGATGATGGTTCAGCTGTATTGCTTCATTGTGAAAGATCCAAATGGTGATGGGGTGAATACACACTGATCCAGAGTAGTATATATCTCGATGAAGTTAAACTGGTTTTGTCGGTCCCCTTTCAGAACAACCATGGTGAAATAAGGATATTGGATGGTTATTGAAAAGAAATATCAGTGACAGGGCATCCCGAGTAGCCAATAACCATCCCACTCCAATTGTGGTTCCAAAATAGTATATTGCCTCTCCCAATGATCCAGTAGTAGTGAATCCAAAGATCATTAACAATTGGACCAATATCTGACCATGAGAGATACTTATGGCCACCCATTGAAATCAGATCCCAAAAATAATTACCATGCATGGTGATCCCCAAAGGGGTGCGCTATTCCAAGACCTCCCTTGCTAATTTTTCAGGCATGCCACGAAGGGTTTCCTCCAGGATATGGACATTGATTCCCCCATCACAAGAAAGCCTATCCATCCTGCTTCATGAAACCTAGTGCCTTTTCCCCTTGTCCTTGGGGTCCAAAATGATGTTTTCCTAGACCCTGTAGATGCTTTTGATAACTCCCTTTGGGACCCTTATTGTAGAGAGCACATGGACCGATGTGGAAAGTAATACTCTGTTCACCAGAGCATTTCTCCCTCTAAAGGATAAAAAGTTATTCTTTCAATTTAGAACCTAGTATGTGATTCTGTTGATGAGGGGGTTGAAATCGTGAATACAGACTCTCCATGAAGATAAGGGATCCCCCAGATAATGTATGGTAAATTTCTCTCTTTTCATGTCCAAAAGATGCCTCACAGAGAAACCGTGGATAGGGGGACACTTTTAGGATATGCAAAAATTTCTCTTTCTTCTATTAATGCTCTGACCACTCCAAAGGAAATATTCCTCTAGCATTCTGTTCAATCCCCTCAAAGAGCTTCTTGAGGAATTCATGAAGAAAATAATGCCATATATAAATATTATATGGGACACTGATGGGGAGTTTGATCTGTGGTGATAAGGGAGGATATCTTCGTTACCAAGGATTATATGAATATAGCAGCTGAGAGCGTACTAGGAAATGATGAAAATTCTCAGGGATATGGGGTCCCCCTTCCAAAGGCCCCAGTTCTACTTAAAAAAACCATAGGTTTTTCCCATAAATGACACTTCAAACCATGCGGAACTAAAACCTCAAAAAATGATGTCAAAATTCTAGGTGGAAAGGGAAATACCTGTCAAAACATTTTTGATGAAGCTCCCTTCCACATGGTCATAAGCTCTGATCATATCATGTTTGATAGTTGTATTTGACACTTAGGATATGTGGTTGATATCCCTAATCATTTCCTAGGCCAAAGTGATCGCCCCCTGTTTGGATATCCCCTTCACAAAATGGTGTTGTTCCATGGAGACCCACTGAGGCAGACGATCTTTGAGCTGAGAATTGATGATTCGTGCGAGGATCTTATAAGGGACGTTGCGCATAATAACTAACTGGAATTTTTGGATTGAGGAAGTGTTATTATACTTGGGAATGAAAACTATAGTGGTATCATAAGTACCACGAGGAAACTTCCCTCCCTAAAAGAAGTCCTGAACATCGGTTATATTATCATCCTTCACCACCTCCCACTATGCTTTGTAGAAAGAGAAAGGAAAGCCATTCGAGACAACTGTGCTATTAGGATTGAATTTCATCACAACATCCTGGATCTCCTTCTCTAGGGGTAGGCCCCTCAGACCATTATTGTTCTGGGAAGAGACAAGATGTGGGATGGCATCAAATAAATCAATGTTCAAACCCAGGTACCCACTAGGCCACTAGTCATTAGGAATAGTGAGGAGATAACTTATGTAAGTATTATCCATATCCCCTACCACATCCCTATCATCGGTAAAAGTTCTATCCTCTAGCAAAATGGTCAGCTAAGAAAACCTCTTCCTTTCCTTAATTAATTCATGAAAGTAAGCTATCTTCCTATACCCCTCTTTCAACCACTTGATTCTCACATTCTCCCTAGAAAGGTTATCTTATTTTAATAGCATGTTTTCTAGGTAATCCTTCATACAAATGAGATACCCGAAAACTTACTCATTCTGAACATCCTTAAGACTCTGTTTGCGGCGGTCTACTTACTGAGAACTAGCCTTCAAGTCACTACCTAATTGGGGGAGATCCCGTGACCACAATTGGAACCTGAACTTTAATTGCCACAGTTTATTATATAAGGAAGTCCACATGTGACCTTGGGGAGGATCAACTCAGGTATCTCAAACCATGTCATGGAAGGTTGGCTCACTGACCCAATGATGATATAATCTGAAAGGGTCACTGTGATTGTGCATGGATGATAATGTGATTAGAAGGGGGAGTGATCTGAAATTCCATGCAGTAGATGGACCTCTTTAATGCATCCATACATGGAAATGGCATGCACATTAGCCCACCACATATCCAGGTGGCTCAAAGTATGGTGAGACCCCCACTGGGTTTTTCACCACATAAACCTATCCCCTGGGTATTTGAGGTCCATGAGACCATTGCCGACCATAAAATGAGGAAACTCCAAGATATATCTTCTGGTGAAAGGAACTCTTACCTTCCTCTCACCCAGATCCACAATCACATTAAATTCACCCCCAACTATCCATGGGATATCGCCAAGATCAAAGGCGTTGAGATCATCCCACAGGGTTTCCCTCTGATGAGGTTCACAAATCTTGTAAACAAAACAAATGAAAAAGGAATGGGTGTCACAAGTTTCCTTCTCTGTGATGAACTTCTCTGCCACCTACACCTTCTCAACTCTGAAACTCCTATACTAGAATATCCAAATATGTCGGTTAAAAGGGGCCTCATGAAAGAAACCATGCATTCTAATTTTTTTTGGAGAAGACACTAATCCTAGATGAGTCTTTTTTGTGCTTAAGAATGACAACCAGAGAAATCTTGTGAATCCAAACCTCTAAGGACATGAATTCTGTTATGATCCTAGCGCCCAAGCCCTGTGAATTCCATATAAGCACTGGAATCATTGAGAGAAAGTGTTTTGGGAATGGCTCCAAAACTCATTGCCTTATCAAAGTTAGAGAGAACACTTGCCTTTATTTTCCGAGACCGGGACCTTGTATAAACTCCATATTCATTAGTCATAAGAGAACTAGTGGACATCGCTATCTCCAGATGCTGAGAGATTAAACTAACTTTCCTTCCAGGGGAGGATTGTGATACACTCCCGAATCTATCTAATAATTGAGAAGGGCATGCCATTTCCATAAAACCATAAGATACTAGGAAAGTATATATAGGGGTCTCTTCCATAGGATACCTCTTAGGATAAAATAGAACCGCAAGATAGAATGAGTTTTAAAAGTTAAAAATTTTCAAAAGATTAGAATGTTTTTACATCTGAATTCCATTAAAAATTAAAGATAATGACATAAACTATATTGAATGATAAAAATATATTCTATTTATATTTTAAAACTATTAAAAATTTAATTTAACCATATAAATTATTTCGATGATTTTTTTTCAATTAAAATTTATTGTATTTTTAATAATAATCAAAATTAGAAAGTTATCAAAAAAATATTAAAATTTTATACAAACTAAAATTTTATACCATGCTTCCAAAGATCATGTTTCTTTGTCATATAAAAATTAGTAATTTGTCACAATATTAATTTAATAGGGGTTCTCCATTAATAGGTGGAAAATTACTCTTTTGAAAAATATTGGTTTTTATACATCAAATAGGGTTTTTTCAATCCCTAAGACAAAATTATCTATTGGATGAATATCAAAAATATTTTATAAAGTATATATTTCATTAAATTTTTTATTAATAGTAATTACTTGAATTTATTAATACAAAAAAATATATAATTGATTAACCTTTTTCATAAATAATTGGCAGCGAATTATTTCACCAGATATTTTCATAAGTTATATTTATTCCCACTAACCTAACCAGTTGGTTAAAATAGTAATTTTATACTAATGGAATCTGGTGGTTCGTTAAACTCATGATTTCCTGCAATGAGATATATTGAAAAATGAAAATTATTTAATGAAAAAATTCATAAAAACATCTGAGTGTTACATTATACCCCCTTAAACTGAATTTTACCTTCCGAATTCGTCACTTGGATAAAAATAGATGGATATATCTATCCCTCATAATATCCTCAAGTTCCCACATAGCTTTCTCAAATTGTCGGGCTACCAAAAAACTTTATCCAAGTGAGTGGTCTTGTTTCAAATTTTTTTTTCACAATGATCCAGAATATCAATAGGTTGTTCTTCAAAAGAATGATATTTCTTCAGTGGTATGACTTCTGAATTTATTATATGTGAAAGATCTGGAATGTACTTTCTCAGGATTGATACATGGAACACATTATGAACTTTAGAGAGATTCTGTGGAAGTACCATTCAGTAACCCACTTCCCAAACATGATCCAGAATTTCAAAAGGACCTATATACATATAGATCACCTTTCCCTTCATTTAAAATGTTATTGCTCTCTTCCAGGGAGATATTCATAGAATCAACTTGTCACCCACTTCAAACTCCTGGTATTTTCTTAGGTTGTCAGCATAACCTTTTTTTCAACTCTGAGCTTTTATTATGTGTTTTTGAATAGATCTGACATTTTCTACCATTTCCTTAACAAAATTAGGTCTTAATAGCTTTCATCCCCCCAAATTCATCCCAGAAAGTTGGTTTTTTTAATTTTTTCTATTGAGGACTTCATAAGGAGAAATTTAAATACAGGAGTGAAGGATATTTTTGTAATAAAGTTACACCAAAGGTAGGTGTTGAAACCATCAAACTTTGAAATCCATAGAGAAATATCTCAATGTGGCTTCTTGAGTTTAAATTTTTATCTCAAACTGTCTGTCTATTTAATGGTGATAAATAGTGCAAAGACTTAACTCTATATCCTGATACTACTGAAGACATTTCTAGAAATTTGAGGTAAACCTTCAATCCCGATTAGATATAATGGAAAGTGGTACTCTATACAATCTTACCACTTCCTTTATATACATCATGGAAAGATGATCCAGATATAAATCCAATCTAATAGAAATGAAGTGTGCTGACATTGTAAGGAGATAAACTATAACCCATATAGCATTTTGGCCTTCAGATGTGTTGAGAAGTCTAAAGACAAAGTCCAAATTGATCTGTTCCCATTTCCATTCTGGTATAGGTAATGATTGTAACAACCCCTTAGAATTATATCTCTTAGCCTTAACTTGATGATAAACCGAGTATCAAGAGACATATTCAGAAACATCTATTTTCATGTCATCATACAAGAAATACTCTTTCAGGTCCCGGAACATCTTTGTTCTTCTAAGATGAATAGATATTGAAGAACTATGAGCCTCATCCAATATCATCGTGTTTAATTATAGTATGGGAGGAATACAAACCCATATCCTGAACCATATTATTTATTCACAATCAAGGTTGAATTTAGTAACATTTCACACCTTATTTTGAAGCTGTACATCTTCCTTATATGCCTCCTTAATCTTCACTTGTATAGATGAAATAACATTCAATTGTGAAAGATAAGATTTATCCATTTCCTTTAAAATTTCAAGATCCATCCTTTGAAAATCCATAAATATTGGATCTTTTGTGATCCTCATCCTGGATAGGCTAGAATAGCCATTTTGACTCAAAGCATCTTCCACCTTGTTTGCTTTCCCAAAGTGGTAATATATTGAGAATTAGTAATCATTAACGAAGTATAACTATCATCTTTGATGCATATTCAGTTCCTTTTGTGTGAAAATATAGTTTAAACATTTTTTATCATTATAAATAACACACCATTCACCATAAAGATAATTCCTCCATATCTTTAGCACAAAGATTACCATATTTAATTCCAAATCATGAGTTGGGTAATTTTTCTCATGGATTTTCAATTTTCATTAGGCATAAGCTATCACCATATTATTTTTCATGAGAACAAAACCCAACCTATTCTTGGATTCACCACTAAAGATCAAAAACCTTTCTCCTCTACAAGGTAGTGTGAGCACATGTGCACTGGATAACCCTATTTTTAGCTCTTTGAAATTCCCTTCAAACTCCTCCATCCAGATGAACTTAACTCCTTTGTAAGTGAACTTGGTGAGTGGATTAGATAATCATGAAATTTTTTTCACAAAACGTTGATAATATCTAGCCAAACCAAGAAAAATTTGGATCTTAGTTACCATTGTGGATCTCGTCCAACTTTCAAAAACTTTTGTTTTTGATGGATCCACAAATATCACCTCTCATGAGATTATGTGACCCAAAAAAAAATTTCTAAATAAAAAATTCACACTTGGTAGATGCTTCATAAAGCTTATCCTTTCTCAAGGGCTTCAGTACAGTTATCAAGTGATATTACTGTTCTTACTTAATCTTCAAATAGATAAGAATATCATCTATAAAGACTACCAAAAATTGATCATGACAGTCTCTAAAGAGTTTATTAATTCGATCCATGAAAATTGAAGGGGCATTTGTAAGACCAAAATGCATCACAATAAATTCATAGTGTCTATAACTTTTATAGAATACAGTATTTGGTATAACCACCTTCCTGAACCTTAACTGATGATATCCTAAATAAAGATAAATCTAGGAAAAGTATTGAGCTCCACATAGTTGTTTGAATATTTCATAAATTAGGGGAAGAGGATATTTTTTCCTGATAGTGATCTTCTTATGTTCTCAATAATCAATGTAGAGTCTCATTGATCCGCCTTTGTTCTTAACAAATAGGATAGTTTCACCCCAAGGAAACACACTAGGGTGTATGAATCCCTTTTCCAGATTCTCTTGAAGTTGCTTCTATAATTCCTGAAACTCAATTGAGGCCATTCTATAAGGTGTCTTCAAAATATGAATAGCACCTGATATGAGTTCTATTGAAAACTGAACTTCACGATTTGGTAGAAGACCTAGTAATTCTTCTAGAAAGACATCATCAAACTCCCTTAAAATGGGTTTATTCTTAATTGTTATTTTCTCCCCAACCATTTGAGATATATAACCTTCATTTATAGGGATCAAGACCCACAATATGGAAAAAATTTCTACTTGAAGGTTTTATTCATCCTTGCATCGATAAATGATCATAGATTGATCTAAAAAATGAAATATAACTTCCCTTCCTTGGAAATTGATATGAGATCTATATAGAGAAAGCCAATCCATTCCAATAATCACATAAAATTTTGATATAGGAAGAATCAAAAGAATTGTAGGAATCACTTTCCCACAAACATCAATAGAAGAAGAATTATAAACTTTTGATGTGGCTGTTGTGCCATTGGGAGTTGTCACAGCTAACTCAACATCTAATTGTTCAGGTAATACAATGATACCCTTATGAAATTCTTTAGAAGTAAAAGAGTGGGTGGATCTAGAATCAAATTAAACATTTTATACATTAGAGTGAATAGTAACTGTTCCTTTCACCACTTCATTATCATACTCCACATTGTCGATAGTGATCACATGTGACTTCCCTTTGTCTTTAGCCTTAAGAGTTTCTCTACATCTATCTTCATCAATAACCCTATGATTAGGGCATTGATTGGAATAATTCCCCATTTCATTGGACTTTTAGCATTGATGTGTAGGAGGTTCATTCTACATATCCTTTTATCTATTCGCATAATTAGACTTGTTTTCCCCATCACTATGGAATTCAACTACTTGATGGCATTCTTTTCCACACTTAAAACAATTTCTAGTACCTTTAATACAATTTCCTCTTTGTTTATTTCCACACTTTGAGCATAAGGGAAAACTCATCTTCTTTTCATTGTTGTCTTTAGATTTTCCTTGGAATTTTTTTCTCTTCTTATCAAACCCATATGACTGATGGGTAACTCCAATCTCCATCTCAACCTTGAGACGACATCAAATGATTTATTCATCATTATTGAAGTCCCTTATGGATAATGACCATTGGAATCTTGGTTTTAAGCCAGTAAAGAATCAATAAATTTTACCCTCAAGTTAAATAATAAATCTAGAAGAGTACCTTGAAATTATTGTAAAATTTTCTTCCCAGGTACAAATATATTCATTGTTCTTTTTCTTAAGTTTATGGAACTCCTTCTCCATACACTATACCAAAATTCCAGTTTAGCGGCAGTTTAAACTACTGCTAAATCATTCTGTGATAGTTTTGAAAAACCATTTCTAAATAGTGTTTCAGCAATAATCTAGCTGTGGTTTTTTAAAACCGTTATAGATCGATTTAACAACAATTTTTTTAACGGCGGGTTAAACCACCGCTAAATGATTTAGCAATGTTTTTATTTTATTTTTAATTTTTTTTTTCATTTTTAAGTATATTTAATCACTTAATTATTTTTTATTTAATTATTTAAAATTCATAATTTTATTAATTTTATTAATTTTTATTTATTATAATTTTTACTATTTATTACTATGCACATGCACATGCATGTGCATGTGCATGTGACAAATATATAAATTCTACATTGGGTGGGATTTAAGCCCCTTACCTCGTGCATATTTTCCAAAGACATTACCACTCCAGTAAGCTCTTCATATGGTGAATAAACAGAATTTAATATATATATATATATATATTAATTGAAAAAATAAATAAGACATAGCAAATATATATAAACTCCATAATGATTAATCAATAATGATTAATGATTAATCCATAATGAATAATCAATAATGATTAATTATTATTGATTAATTAATAATTAATAATTAATTTTAAATATTTAATAATTAATAATTACTAATTACTAAATGCTAATTACAAATTACTAACCAATAAATAAAGAATAAATTAATAATACATAAATAAATAAATAAATACATGACATAGAACTAAATGGAAAATAATAAATAGTAAATAAATAATAATAAATAATAATAATAATAAATAGTAAATAATAAATAAAAAATAAAAAATAAAAAATAATGATAAATAAATAAATAAAATCTCAATAAATAACTAATAATTAAATAATACATAAATAAAAAATAAATAACGAATAATGAATAATGAATAAAAAATAAAAAAAAATAAAAAATAAAAAAAAATAAAAAAAATAAAAAATAAAAAATAAAAAATAAAAAAAAATAAAAAAAATAAAAAATAAAAAATAAAAAATAAAAAATAAATAATAAAAAACAAGTAAAAAATAATAAATAAATAATAACAAATAAATAATAAATAATAAATAATAAATAATAAATAATAATAATAATAATAAATAATAAATCATTCGTAAATCAATCATAAATCAATAATAAATGAATTATAAATTTTAATAAATTAATAAATAATAAAAGTAAGAAAATAAAATAAAAAAATAAAAAAATAAAATAATAAAATAATAAAGTATTAAAATTACAAAAAATAAAAAAATAATATAATATAATAAAACAAAATAATAAATAATAAATAATAAATAATAAATAATAAATAAGAAATATTAAATAATAAATAATAAATAATAAATAATAAATAATAAATAATAAATCCCCTAAAAAACTTGAAATGACCATAAATTTCGATCTGAGAGTCCTTTTTAATTCCACAACCCGGGAAATTGAAGATAATGAAACAAAATTTGATATTATATATGGTACATGTAGAACAGACACTCAGATCAGTTGTTTTAGCCATTTTAATTTTAATAAACCGGGGTCGGTGAAAAAAAATTATATTGGGGGGCCTTTTGGGCCTTTATTAGGATACAAAACTAGATAAATATCTCCAGCCTCAGTCTGAGTCCTTCTATGGTTTAGATCTCATCGTAGGCTTCAATTTGATATGTGGTGGAGGCTAAACGGACACCCGGATCAAAAGTTAGGGCAATTTGAAGTTCGAGTTCGATATCTAACTTTTTTGAAACTATAATATATTTTATTCCATTGATTATCACAAGATCTGAATCTCATGTGTTTTTATCTCATTTCATAAGATTCAATTTGACTGGTTGTTGATCTAAAACTAACTCTTGGATCAAAATTTATGGTCACTTGATGATGAATTCTAATTTTAAACTTATTGAAGATTTGTTTTCATTTTAAAATTATTAACTAATAATAATAAATATTTATTAATTGAAACATTATAATCAATTAAAATTATAAATTATAAACTATATATGATAATAAATAATAAATGATAAATAATAAATAATAAATAAAAAATAATAAATAAAAAATAAAAAATAAAAAATAAAAAATAAAAAATAAAAAATAATAATTATATATATGTTTTTTATTTTTTTTCCTTGTATTTTCTGTTAGTTTTTTTCTAAAAAAACTACCGCTAAACATAAATGATTTTTTTGAAATAATATTAAAATATTATAAAAAATATTTTAAGAAAATTTAGCGGTGGTTTTTAAAAATGAAGCTAAAACACCACTACAAAAAACCACGACTAAATCAATATTTTATTGTAGTGATATTTGTTTAGAGAATACACGGAATGTACTTACTGAAAAATATGTTCTTAAACTCATTCCATTCAATGGAATCAATTTCATATATTTTCCACATATTAATGATAAGGTTCCACCATTGATCAGCTTCACCTTCCAAACTATAGACTACTAATATGACTTTATCACATTCTTAATATTGGAGAACTGAAAATATCTTTTTAGTGGTACTAATCCACTGTTCAACCACTAAGGGATCAGAAGACCCACTGAAAGAAGGTGGAAGCTACCACATGAAGGACTCGACAGAATGTTGTTCCCTCCTTTGCTCATTTGGACGTCCTGCATGATTCATAGCTCGAGAAAGTTGTGTGAGAATAACTACAAGATCTTACATTCCAACTCCCATAACATTTGTTTTCTTAGGATGAAAATCATTGAATTTCCCATCACATTCAACATTAGAGGGAACAATAAGCACAGTGTGAGAAACCGTAATCATATTGGGAAAACCACATAATCAAGATTAAAATTTCAATTCAGAACACTTTAGGTTTTATCCAAGTTTATTCTTGATCATTTCTAAAACAATAGGATTGTGACCTATACTTCGACATATCCTTTGGGATGCTACTAAGGTTTTCTTATCCCAGTTTCCAAAGGTCAACTATACCTTTTCCTCTAATACCAAATATAACAACCGATACTATTCAAACATTGATATTACATAAAAGTTAAAAAATATTCATTACAAAATATAATAAATCCCTGAAAGGACTGTATAGCTATAGTGTCTTAAGAAACTGGGGAACATTAAAAAATGGTTTATAAGACATCTTAATTGTCTCCCACATGTTTTTTCATAACCAGACCTTGATATATCATACTTAATACCCTTATTCCTGACTTAGGGAAAAGAAACATATGAAAGGGTGATATCATATACTTAGAAATGGTAAAAAAGAGAGATATTAATCATATCATAATCATAAGACATAAGTACATAACAGTTGAAATTATTATCCTGTATATGAATGATCGTGATATCATGCCATGGGATATATCATAAAATTTCATGAGAATCAATGAGTGCAATACCAAAAGTTATAACATAAGACATTAAGTTTTGTGGCATATAAGTAATCATAGAAAATCATTTCATATTAGTCAAGGATCAATTCCAAGACCATCAAAGCGGAAAAAGTCCCCTACTGAACTGAGTTCACTCCTCATTCCAGCCTTGTATTACTGAACCGAGATCATTTTTTTCCTAAAATATTTATCCCATGAGATGAAAATCTTTACCCTATGCATTTTAAGGAGATATTGGTACCAACCATCTCAAAATTAAATCATTCTCTTGTGTTCCAGAATAAAATAAATCATCCATCATAACCCAAGGAATAAAATGGGTTTCCTTAAACATCATTACACCATAACATAATCCATGTAAAAAAGATAGATTCCATAAACACAATTACATTATAAAAAAATAAAATCATAGTAAAAATAATTATATTATACTTGAAACATAACTGTATTAAATAAATCCATCTTAGATGGAAAATAATTTTGATAAAACACTTGTTATTATTCCATGAGGAAAGTATAATCTCTTCTTCAAAAACATTTTCTTTTCTCAAAATGCCATGAAATTTAAAAAAAAATTATTTGAGAATAAAATTGAAATATTATAGATGAATCTGCATGAAAATAAGGTGTTTTGAAAACATAAAAATCTATTCATGATGTATAATTTAAAAAAACATTCTCCTTGTACTTTTTTCAGAAAAGTTAAAATGTACCTCGTATCAGATAATGACAAAATATTCCTTTCACACCATTTAATATAAATTCACCAATGGTTAAAATTGAATTAAAAAATTGTATAAGAATAGAAATAATATTACATATTTAGTAAATATGGACATGGATGATAAATATACACCAGTAAATACTTACATATAAACAATCTCAGATAATAACGAGATTGTAGAATTATCCCCTATCTTAGTTTCAATTTCCTTTGTATGTTTCTGAAACTCCTGTATAATGATTTAAATAATTTCATTAAATTATCTCATACTCATATTAATTTTTATTATATCATATATGATCATATTATCATCCGTTTTTAATAACATTTCATTATTACTTGTTGTTCAGGTATTAACAACATCATTTTCTTATGCATGTTTTGTCAAATAAGTTCTAGTTATCCTTCATAAGTCATATATATATCAATCTCAAATTATATTAACATTATATATATTATATTTATTAATTATATACATGTATATAATCATGATTTAATGAAGATCATGTAGAATTAATCACATCGCATCGTGGAGATGGAATGGCAAACGTACACATGAGTAATGAAATCATTCCCATAATTGTTGAATGATATTAAAATAAATGGTTTATAATATCATAGAATAAATATTATGTTATAATAATCATATATAGTTATTGTTTTCATCATTATACCCATCCAAGTAAAGTGGTTGTGAAAAATAGATTAAACTACAGTGTGGAGACGGTAAGTCGTACGTACACACACATAGTGATTTCATTTTTTGTAGGATGGATAGAAAGTGGAATATTTTTGTTCTATAATAATAATATCATCTCATTATATAAGTGATACTGGAGTTATTACTTTATAATTAAATAACTTATGGGTAATAATTATAAGTAGAAATAAGTTTGAAAGAATTAGTAGAGAAGATTACCTCTTCTTCGATGTGCTTCCTCTAAATCTCCTCTTAGAGCACTATAGTTAGTCTTTGAAGAAGAAAAAAACATCTAAAATGTTACTATGGATGTTGGGATTGAAACAATTTATGGTTGGATGAGCATTAATGATCAATGTGAGGTGAATAGGTGAGGGTGGAGGCTCCCTTTTATAATCGAGGTGATGGGCACTTTTGGGATCTCCAAAATTACTAATTTATAATAAAATCAAAACCCATAATGAAATTTTACAAAATTTACCAATTTTGAAGATTATATGTAGACGGGTTTTAATCTCATCAACCAATATATTTAGACAAGTTTTTTGGCAAATTTAAACCATAACATTTAAATGAACACTTCTTTATTCAATTTAAATTTTTAGTTAGGGTAACAAAAAATTAAATATTAAAAGGGTTTAATATTAACTTATTTGATGTTAATTATAACAGAAATAAATAAATTATAACATTTTATACCATATCATAATTATTATATTTTAAAAAAAATGTTTTATATTTTTTAAATAATTTAATAAAACATTATTTTGAGAAACAATCAATGATGTCAATTTTGACAGTATTCAATTTATTTATTTTTAAAAATATTAAGATAATTAGTTAAATTTGAACCATATATTTTATTATATTCCTATGAGGTCAAGATAATCTATAAAATTCATTATACATATTAATTATCCTAAATTATATTAATTTTAATATTTTTAATAACATTTATTTGTTATATATATTTATAAAATAATTACTATATAAATATTATGTAATTATTTAATATAATTATTTATTGAATAATAATGAAAAATAAAATAATATGATTAATATAAATTTAATATCCTTTAGAATAATATATGTAGTCGAATTTATCTTTGAGAGGGCATTAGAAATCATGTTTCCTTCCTTATAAAGGTGAAATATCATCACCTAATTTTTCTCAAGAGATTTATATAATTTCATCCATTACATGTAAAATGAAAATATAAAATTCCTATTAAATATTAAAGAGTTTCCAAAGTTGATATGGAGTGACTCTCAATCCAAATATAGTCTGATGAATACTCTTCATAAAATTTTACAGTGAAGATAATTTCCCAGAGTTTAGCATTATATGAAATTTTGTTCTTAAGGAACTAACTAAAAGTGACTTTTATGAAACTTATGTAATTTTTAATGATAACTCTATATCATGTATGTCATAACCACCCATATCTACCTCACCAATATTGACCTTCACCCAGTTAGACTATGTGGGAAACCATTTGTCAAATGAGCATTGAATGGGATTACATGGGAAAACATATACACTTGTTGTTTGAAAAATCATCCAGCTTATAATTATTCATATAAATTATTTAATGTTGGGATATAAGTTATATTTATTTCTCGGTTAAAGTTAGAATAACCATTTTGGGCGGGGGTTGATCCTTTAAAACCTATTTTGTTCCTGTACATTGAAACATGGTTTATATAGACTATAGTAGTAGGTATAATATGGTTAGATTTTTTAATCATAATATTCCAGTTGTATAAATGGGTGAAAATATTTATAAGATTCTCTTTAATCATAATATCTATCCTAAATAATTTAAAAATTTTCCTCCATTAGTTCTCTATATAATTTCGTACAATGATTAAATTATTTTTAGGCTCACATGATTTTAAGTAGAATGAGTAGGAATAGTTGACCTGCATACCATTATGTCCTAGAAGGTCATTAGTGGACATCATGTAGTTCCAAAACTTCCATATTATTAATTATCTAGGATGTATAATGTATTTTATCTTGAACTTATTGATCCATTTGGGGTATAGGGGAAAAATATATCCCTACACTAGTATTTATAATATTGTTTGGTGTTAAGGTGTTATAATTTAGTAGTGAGAAACAATGTCACATCCAAAATAGCATAGATGATGGTTTATACCCAATGTATAATGTGATTATGGATAAAGGAGGTTACTATGTTTTATTTTTGAAGATTATATTAAATGTAAAAATTCGATGTACCTTATGGTATTTTATAATATTAATAAATGTAAAGTTAAGCCCATGGATATTACAAAAAAATTAAACAAGATTTTCTTAATGGAATCCAATTAGTGTGTTGGATGATTTTATCAAACGAATATATAAGTGGAGTCCAAATTAACGTGAAAATATGGAAAAAATTTCCTTTAATGAACCTATTACAATTTATATCTTTAATCAACATGATTTATTTCCTTTAATTTCAAAACATGTTCCAAAGTAAGTGGGGAATCAAGGAATCATTGATTATCATTAAGTTTTTCTCACCAATACATGTCATGTAATTGGGTTTAACACAGATTTTATAGGATAGAGTCACCGTATTCTTGTCATAGATAAATCCATTCTGAATCAAATATCAAATTTTTATTTCTAGTATTTTGGTGACTCTTATAGGATATTTGTTGATATTAAATTCAGGTATAATTATATATGTGATGATAAAGATTACAAATAAAATTCACCTAGATGGAGACAAAATAAAATTCAATTTGTTATCAAGTTGATCTATGATATTGGTGGTAATACATTACATGTAGATAGATTTTATCCTTACCCATAAAAGAGATATCCCAATAGTTAAATGGGATTATTCCATGCTTCATTCCCGAGAAGTTGACAATATGGAAGGCATTTGATTTGTTCTAATTTATATCCTTTGCAGAGAATTTCATACAATGACTAAAAAATTTCTTAATGGATTGAATAGAGGATTGATTTAACCATAAATTTAGATGTCATTTATCATCATGGAACATAGGAGCGATATTATTTAAATTTATTATATTTTTTATTGGAGTGAGAATCTCTGCTTCAATGAAATTCAAAATAAATTTATTTAAACAATCCTCAACCAACCCCAAGAGAACAGAGGATTGTGGTGTAATGACCCAAAGTTTTTCAACGGAAATTCTCTTCTTATAATTATGTCGTAAAATCACATGAAAACACCACAAAATGAACTAATAAGTGCTAAGTGACCTATAAGCATATGTTTTTCACTTATATGTTTTGAATTTCAAAAATCCGACACACATGATTGTGTTCTAGATGATTTTTGGAGTCTAATAAAACAAAAATAAGTTTTGGTGAATAGTAACATAAAATTATGAATAGTAACATACCCTTATGTATAGTAATATGACCTTAATAAATAGTAAATAATCCAACATAAGAGTAACCTTACCCATGAATAATTAAATAAAATTTAGACATATTAGAAAGTGACAATTTGACATTAGTAAACATTTTAGTATTTTGTAAGTCATAAATAAATAATTATTATTAATTAATTAATTTAAAATAAAATGTATTTTTTCTAAAAATGTTATCATTAATTATCAAATCAATGTCTTATAGTTTTTATATAATTTTATAAGACCCTACGTTATTTTTGAAATCACTATAAAATCAGTTTTAATTTTAAAAACTCTTTTTTAGTAAATTATGATTTTAATTTAATATTAAATTAATAATATTTAGAAAATTATTTTTGATAAATAGACTTCATTTTTGGATTCTACACATCAAAAAATGGAAGGGGTAAATTTTTAGGATTTTTATAAAATACTTTATTTTTTTATGAATAATGAAATACCGTAATTTACAAAAATAAGCTAAATAAGCTAATTATAGAGTCATGCGTGATGTTATGATGATGTAAGCCCACTTGGTTCGGGATCACATGATAAAATTACTATTATTGGTCATTCAAGACTCACTATTCCTTGTATTATGGGAAATTAATAAACTAATGAATTTTATATTAAGGAAACCCCTCTCCCCTCCACTATAAAAACCACCCTTCACACCCTCATTTCCTCACACCTGTCAATCTCCAAGCCTTCTCTAAACTCTTCAAAAACCTCTTCTATAGCCCCTCTCCCACGTTCAAGAGCTTCTGGTATCATCAAATGACCAATCCTTGCTTCCTTAAGGAGGATCTCAGGAGGACGATTTAAGAGGTAATTTCTCTCCCTCTTCTTCTTTAATTCCTTTCAAGTTCAAGTTCATTTCTTGATATCTCCCCACATATCTTCATCTTAATGGTATTTTAACTCTATTATTATACATCTAATGTAATTTTATGATGCTAATGGGATATTATATCATCCAACCCCCTTTCCCTCTTCCTTTTATTTTATTAAAGAGAACGTTGTTTATGAGGA
This sequence comes from Viscum album, assembly GCA_963277665.1. Lineage (NCBI taxonomy): Eukaryota > Viridiplantae > Streptophyta > Magnoliopsida > Santalales > Viscaceae > Viscum > Viscum album. The sequence continues at coordinate 384,985,768 of OY728120.1, read as the reverse complement.
ATTAATTTTTCACCATCAAGAGAGACATGATTTCATCTTCCATTTATACCTTCAGATCTGGTCATGAAATAATTTTTCTGGATGAACCAGAACATTTTATATGTATTATCTCCTATTTAATGTTCTGGAACAAACTTATGACCATAGTTCTAGTGATAAAATAAAACAAGTTCATTATGATTGGAAAATAGCACAAATTAACCCAAACAATCATCATTTAATTATTATCTAATGATTCATACACAAAGATCTAATATAATTAATTACAAGATCATAAAAACTCCTATAATATCATTAATAACATGTAATATCAGTTCTGGATGTTTACCCATGTTCTACCCAAACTTCAATTTAAGAATACAAGTGAACCACTCAAGAAAACCATAAAAACAAACATTCCCAAATAATGTTTTTACACTCCATAACTCATCCAAAGGCACATTAAATAAATTTATGAAACCATAATGAATCATATTATTTTATAAAAGGTTCTGGATTTCTAATTAATGAATATAATGTCATTATATTGGATATTAAAGAGAAGGAAGTATTCCGGTACAAGGTAAGGGGAAATTCTCGAACCCAACTTTCATCCTTCGGGTTCTCCCTCTTTCACTCCATTATTTTGATATGGTTACTCATTAAATATCATTTTTTAATCATTTTCTTTTCTTTTATAGGATATACATGTTTTTCACTGGTTTTTATGTCAACAAAATGTTATTCAAAAGAAATCTTCTTTTAAGAACACACCTTTTTACTTCTCCCTCAAAGTGAACGGTTCCTGAAACATGTATGTTATTCCCTCTTTATTTTGGGAACCCAAAGTTTATGAATGCATTCTTATGAGATGAAACCCATTCCTTTCCATGGGTTAGTTATGTTAATTTTTGATATGTGTTTTATGTGGAAAGCATGATAGTGATAATCTTATGATGTGACGGGTGCACCCAAAATTATATAGTGCAATATGAATGTTTCAAAGTGATGGGTGCACCCGGAATTATACAGCGCTCCAATGCATTGAGTAATGTGATTAATATCATGATTAAATGTGAAATTATGAGTCGAAAAGATGATATCTTGGTTCACAAGTATGTGTGGTAGTTAACCACTAAGACATGATGTTTCATTTTTCTGCAATGCCACATTTTAAGTCTTATATTTATGCTTCCTCCCATGATCATGATCTTTTTTCCCATGTTATTATTATGCTCACCCCATGCAATATTGTTCTTATCTATCCTCTTACTGGGCTTCTAGATCACCCCTTTTAATGTATATCCTCATATGGCTACATGTATTAAGAAGATTTCAATTGCCAATAAGAAGCTAGAGAAAAAGAAATTAAATATATGTTTATGCTTGATGTTGTAATTGTTATGTATGGTCCTTGTTTTCCCAAGACACTAAACCTTTGGATCCTCTATGTGTAACAATATTATGTTTGTTATCTTTAAAATGATTTAATAGTAATTTAAGAAAATGCAAAGTCTTTATAGTTGGTATCGGAGGCAAGGTTTAGTTATTTTGGGAATTAGGATTAGTGAACCCTAGAGAAAACCTCTTGCATGAGACTAAGTACAAAAATGCACACAAGAATATTTACATAGGGATCCTATAAGTTATTTTTTTTGTATAAATTGTTTAAATGAATACGTTATTCATTAATTGTTTACTTATGTTTTGTTCTAACCTTTTCTATTTTAGAAACTGTTGGGAACCAGGAGAAATCAGGCCAACAACTCATGCGAGGTCCAATGCAACGATTTCCTGAATAACAACCCCAATGATTTGCGAGGTGGAGTTCAAAACATCATGGTGATGATTACCCGATTATATCATGTTATGAACAATAACTATAATAATAGGGAATGTCCTCCTTCACCAAAGTGGGAGCAACTGGATATCGAATGTTTTATGCGGCAACGACCACCGACGTTTTGTGGGTCTTTTGATCCACTAGTTGCGGAACAGTGGGTCAACTCCATGGAGAAGATATTTTCTTGTTCTTCATTGTTCCAAGAGGGAGAAGGTGACTTTATCCATTTATCGTTTAGATGGAGAAGCTGATCAATAGTGGTATTTTATTAATAACACCAAGCCAAGGGAGGAAATTGAAGAGATGGATTGGGAAGACTTTAAGATAATGGTTCATAACAAGTATCTCCCAAGAACTCTTCTCACGAATATGGAGGGAGAATTCATAGAGATCAAGAAAAAAGAAGGAGAATCTGTCACAACCTATGAAGTGAATTTCACAAGGATTGAAAGTTACGCTTCGGGTTTTGTTATCAACAATGATAACAAAATTGATAGATGATTTAGTGGATTAAAACCACACCTTCGAAAGGCTCTTGCAATTCAAGACTTTGGGAGTTATGATGAAGTTGTTCGATGTGATATCATAGTGGAGATGGATTTTAGAGAATGGTCCCATGGATATGGGGATAAGAAATTAAAGATGGAGTTTCAAGATGGAGGATCTAATGAAAAAAGTGGGAAGAAAACTCAACCACCCACATGCCAAAAATGTGGGAAGTTGCACCATGGGAACTGCCTCAAAGGGACGAGGAAATGATTCAAGTGTGGGAAAGAAGTACACCATACACAAGAGTGTCAAAAAGACATGAAAATAATGGAAAATGTAGCCGATGAAAGGAGATAACCACTCGTGGTTCTATGCTACAACTGTAGGGAGCTAGGGCACTATGCAAACCAATACACTAAACCTCGAGCTCTCAAGGGTAATTAGCGTCAACAACCACTGAAGCCAATAGAGCAAGGGAAGGCTTATGACATCACTACTACAGAAGTGGAGAAAGATAATGAAGTTGTTTAAGGTACAATTCCTATTTACTCAATAATGGAAAAAGTCTTATTTGATTCTGAATCTACAAATTATTTTATATCTTTATAGTTTGCTAGAACTATAGAATTGAAGCCCCGAAACCTTGAAGTAGAGATATCTGTAAAAACACCAAGTGGTGTAATCATTGCAACCCAAGTGTTATACTCTTCTCCTGTTAGCGTATGTGGGAAGATTCTTCTGTAAAATATCGTAATACTTCCCTTGGTGGAATTTGACGCTATAATGGGAATGGATTGGATCTCGTTATATAGGCACATATCAACTATCGAGAAAAGGAAATATCTTTTCATATTCCAAACCATCCCATTCTCCTCTACAAATTCAAGGAAGATCATGAATCTCCATTGAAAAATCCATCAATGGTGTGGGTGTTACTTCCCTATGAAGAAGCATACCACACCTAAATGGTTGAGTAAAAGGAAATTTCCAACCTTGATGAAATGCCAATCATGAGGAAATACTGAAATTTATTTCCTAAAGAGTTACCTGGAACTCCCCTGGATCGTGAGGTTGAGTTCTCAATTGAACTCATACCCAGAGCTACTCTTATCTCGAAGTGTCCCTATAGGATGGCTGCTATCGAACTGGAGGAGTTAAAGAAGCAGCTGCAAGAGCATCTGGATAAAGGGTTCATACGTCCAAGTGCATCACCTTGGGGTGCACCAGTGCTCTTTGTGAAGAAGAAGGATTGAACAATGCACCTATGTATCAATTATCAGGAACTCAACAAGATCACCATAAAGAACAAGTATCATCGTCCAAGGATTGATGACTTGTAAGATTAGTTAAGAGGAGTTCAATACTTCTCAAAGGTGGATATTTGTTCTGGATATCATCAGGTAAAGGTGAAGAAGGAAGATTTTCAGAAGACTGCCTTCCTAACAAGGTATAAGCACTATCAGTTTTTGGTGATTCCCTTCGGACTTATTAATTCCCATCAAATCATCATGGATTTGATGAATAGGGTCTTTAGACATTACCTCGAAAAATTTGTGGTAGTGTTTATTGATGATATTATCATCTACTCCAAGAGCAAGGAGGAACATGAAGAACATCTAAGACTTGTGTTGGAAACATTAAGAAAAGAGAAGTTGTACACCATGTTCAGAAAGTGTCACTTTTGGATGAAGCAAGTCACGTTATTGGGACATGTGATTACAAGTGATGGAATTTCTGTGGATCCTTCAATAATCAAGGTGATTGAGGAATGGACCAGTCCTTCTAGTGTCACATAAATCCATAGTTTTCTTGGATTAGATGGTTACTACCGACGTTTTGTGAGAAACTTTTCAGGATTGTAAATCCCTCTAAATATGTTAATAATGAAAGGGGTAAAGTATGTCTGGATGGAAGAATGTGAGGGAAGCTTCAAGGAGATAAAGAGAAGTCTGATCACTGCAACTGTAATCACACTACTGAAAAGTGGAGAGAGTTTTGTGATATACAGTGATGCTTCAAATAAAGTATTGGGTTGTTTATTTATGAAAAATGATAATGTGATAGCCTATGCCTCACGACAGTTGAAGATCCATGAGCAGAACTACCCGACACATGATCTAGAGTTGGAAGCAGCAATTTTTTTCATTGAAAATCTGGCGGCACTACCTTTATGGTGAGAAGTGTGACATATATACCAACCACAAGAGCCTAAAGTATATATTCACACAAAAGGATCTCAACATGCGTCAAAAGAGATGGTTAGAGATAATCAAGGATTATGATTGATCTATTCACTATCATCATTGAAAGGAGAACAAGGTAGATGATGCACTAAGCAGAAAATAACCTGCTACTGTATCCATGCTGTGGATTGAGAAAGACCCTATCTTCTTGGATATGCAAAGAATGGATTTGGAAATCATAAGGGCAGGGGATACATCCTACCTTTCCCAAATGATTGCGCAACCATCCATCCAAGAGAAGATTAAGGAAGCACAAAGGGATGATGTGGAGATACAAAAGAGGGTGAATGCAGTAAAGGAAGGGAAGCTGCAAGAGTTCCATATCGATGATGATGGTGTGATTCAGTTTGGAACACGGATTTGTGTTCCTTCATCACCCGGGATAAAGAAGGATCTATTGGAAAATTCACATAGCTCAACATTTTCTATCCATCCTGGGAGTACCAAGATATACCGTGATCACCGAGAACACATTTGATGGGATAACATGAAGAAAGAGATTTCAGAATATATATCAAGGTGCTTGGTATGTCAGCAAGTTAAAGATGAGTGAAAAAAGTCCAAAGGTATGATGTAGAAATTGCCTATACCCATGTGGGAATGGGAAAATGTTACTATGGAATTTTTCATGGGTCTCCCAAAGACTTCAATGTGAAATAATGCGATATGGGTGTGGTTGACCGACTCACTAAGACTGCCCATTTTATCGCTATTCGGGAAGACCTCTCGCTAGAACAAATTGCAAAGATATATGTGAAGGAAGTGGTGAGACTATAGGGTGTTCCACTCTCAATTGTCTCTGACTGTGACCCAAGGTTCATATCTAAATTCTGGAGGATCTTTCAACATGCTTTGAGTACTTAATTAAATTTCAGCACGACCTATCACCCCCAAAATGATGTCCAGTTTGAAAGAAATATTTAGACTCTTGAAGATATGCTAAGAGCCTAATTTCTAGAATTCAAAGGTGGATGGGATCAGCATCTCCCATTGGTTGAGTTCTCATACAAAAATAGCTTTCCACTCAAGTATTCAAATGGCTCCATATGAAGCTCCGTATGGAAAGTGATGTAGAAATCCAACTTTTTGTTATGAAGTTAGAGAAAGAAAGCTACTTGGACCCGATCTTGTTCAAGAGATGATAGAGAAGGTTCAAGTCATCCAGAAACACATCAAAACTTCTCATAGTCGGAAAAATAGCAATGATGAAAACTGTCGTAGGGACTTGGAGTTTGACGTTGGAGATAAAGTCTTTCTTCGAACATCTCCATGGAAGATAGTCATGAGATTCGAGAAGAAAGGGAAGCTAAGCCCAAGGTATATTGCCCCCTTAGAGATCCTTGACCGCATAGGAGCCGTGGACTATCGTCTTGCACTTCCACCGAATATGGATCATGTTCATGATGTGTTTCATGTATCACTACTGAGGAAGTATATACCAGACCCCTCAGATGTACTAAACTCAGAGGTAGTGCAGCTGGAAGATGATCTCTCATATGAGGAGCATCCAGAAAAGATTCTAGACCATAGAGATAAGGTTCTATGAAACAAGACAACCCATCTTGTCAAAGTGTTTTGGAGGAACCATAAGTTTGAGGAAGAAACTTGGGAACCAGAAGAGGCAATGAAGGAAATGTACCCTCACCTGTTTGTGTAAAGTGAAATTTTGGGGGTGAAATTTCTTAAGTGGGGAAGAATGTAACTGTTGGTCGGAGTGGTTTACTCAAGAGGGGGGTGAATTGAGTACCAATTAAAATTTCTATATTTAAAAGCAGTGTCTTGAAGACCCCCAAATAAAATAATAAATTAAACTGTAGTGAATTTATATTAATGTAGAGATTCTGTTAGGTTCTCAAGGGATTGATTAATTCCCAGTTAATCAACACAGGAGTGTGTGATTATCTTTTGAAACTAACTTACTAATCTACACTTAACATAAACACTTGCTAATTTAATTATCAAAGTAACTTTAAAAACAGTATTGGTTTTAAAGTGATTAGCAGCGGAATAAAACTTTGAAATAGATGGCACAACAATGTAACCAAGAGGTTCAGTCTCAAGCCGAGACTTAGTCCTCTCAAAAGTTTATTTAAAAATGATCCACACCCTGGATCGGGGTTCAACAGTTTACAACTGTCCAGGTCCAAGACCTCTACCACTGTTCTTCGTGGGAAACAGTACAACAGCAACCAGCTGTCCAGGTCACACACGACCTCTACCACAGTTCTTCGTGGGAAAGAAAGAATGAAAGAGTTTTGTAAGGATTTACAGATCCTTCAGTTTGAGTACAGGAGACAGTGTATGTGTTAGATATAGCAGATAACACACACTGCTCGAAATGAATGGTAATAAATCACAGAACAAGAGATGTAGAGTTTAGAGATGGTTCTGGTGATTTCAGTATAGCACTGGACTCCTTTGGATTCGATTAGAAGTGAGTCTGAGTCCTCTTCTTGTTTCTGTTGAGAAACAGAGTGTCGTATGCTCCAGGTTCACAGGTGGTGAGAATGTAGTCGATGAAGTTATTCTTATAAGCACAGAACACTCCTCGAGTATGCTATGATTTTCTGTGAGCTTCTCTGTGTTCCTCTTGTGCTTGTGTCGCTTTTGGTATAATGGATGCACCGCACTTTTCTGGTTCGCTTCTTGTTTTCATCACACGTTCGCATTCGCATTCCCTCTTTTTTTCTGGTATGTAGTCTTCTCGTATTTATCTCCCATCAGGGGACAGAAAAGATTTCTTTTCAGCAGGTACGAGGTACGGGTTCCTGACATCCGACAACCTTTATCAGATATTTGACAAATCATTAAAATGTATGATATGACCGTTAGATAGATTAAATATAGGAAATAAAGAAATTCAAACAGTGAGTTGAGTGATCGGTAGGTAATCAGCATCGGTAGCTTGAACATCGGTAGCTTGAACATCGGTAGCTTGAACATCGGTAGCTTGATGTCATTAGTTGCTTTGACTCTATCAGTGGCTCTATGTGTCGGTTGGTACATGCATCGGTAGCTCCATGCGTCGGTAGGTACATGCATCGGTAGCTCCATGCGTCGGTAGGTACATGCATCGGTAGCTCCATGCGTCGGTAGGTACATGCATCGGTAGCTCCATGCGTCGGTGGCTGCGAGTCTATCGGTAGCTTCGTCCATCGGTGACTTATTCCATCGGTAGCTATTTTTACTTACACCGGTAGCTCTACATTTGTATCGGTAGCTGTATTTATAAGTACATCGGTAACTCTGTGTTAAGTCTATCGGTAGCTGTCTGTCGGTAGACTAAGTCTATCGGTAGACTGGTTACCGGTAGCTCTTTATCAGTAGCTATAGGCAGATTACTTATCTGTTTTAGGCAGAACACATCCGATTGTGTTTGAATCAATTTAGAACTTGTATGAACATGGATAAATGATGATTAACATATTCCAAAGACTATTTAAAAAAGATGTTATTAGATTGATCACAGATTGGAAAGAATTAAAGTATAGATCAACAATACTTAACAATATCATAGAGGATGAAGACATAATTGGGATTTTCAACACAAATAAATACATGATTGAGATTATCAAAACAGGTGAGGTCAACAATCTCCCCCTTTTTGATAATCACAATTTATGATATTGGCATTTAACATAGTGAAAATATAATAGTAAAGAGTATAATATTGAATTCAATTTTCTCAGAGAAAACAGCATCAGAGATAATAGAAATAGTATGATATAGACATAAGTTATCAGAGGTAAAAAAAATAATAAGGTACTATATAGACATAAGGTATCAGAGAAAAAAATGGAAACAAAACAAGGAATAATGTGTTTCCCCTTATGCCTTATTTTTGTTCTTATTCTCGTATAAAAAGTTTCTCCCCCTCTCTTATTGTTCTCCCCCTTTGTGATAATCAAAAAGTGGGAAAGCATATATATAGATATATATATAGGAGAGAAATAAAACAAAGAGAAGTGAAAAGTGGTCTGTATTATAGTTAGTCAAAAAGTACAACAAATACAGATTACAAAGGAATTACTATCAAAAAGCTTGGCCACTGGTTCACTCCGCATCTGCAATGTGAGATTTTCCTTTAGGATCAGAAGGATGCTCGGGTGGTGAGGATTCAGGTGAAGGTTTGGGAATGCCAGAAAAGATCAAAGGAGGCTGGGCCACTGACACAGAGTCAGGCTTGTAAGTTGAAGATTTTTGGGTAATCATTGGTTTGAGGCTTTGAATGGCTTGAGCAGGAGTCAGCTGGACTGAGGGAGCAGCTGAGGCAGAAGCAGGCAAAGCAGGAGGGATGATGACTGGTCTAGCATCAACATGCAAGAAGGGCAGCAGCAGATTTCTGAAATCCATAATAATTCCTCCTCCTCTTTCCATAGCAGAGAGGAAATCATCTTTGTTTTCCATGAATTTCTCTAAGGCAGGAGTCAGATCTCTGAGCTTGCTCACTTGTTCTTTGAAAGCTTGGGTGACTGGAGGGAGCTTCATGTGTTCCAACATTAGCTTTAAGTGGTGTTCGAGTTGATGCTTGGTGAAGATCTTGGAGAAGTAGTAGTCCACTTTGCTTTTTATGGCTTCTTGAGAGGCAGAGGCTTCTCTCATAAAATCTTGAACTATCTTCATGATTTCTCTGGCAGAATCCCTTGTAGAGAGTACCACGCGGCTTAACTCTGATGAGTCCCCAGAGCCACTGGTAGGAATAGAGCCAATCTCCTCCTTCAATATTGCTCGAACTGAGTTCATATCAACTGATGGTTTGGATGTGAGAGGGCCAAGAGAGAAGGAAACAGTTTCTTTAAAACTCTTTGACAAACCACTGATTAGGCTTTGAACTTGAGAGTCTTGTAATTGAACATGATCCTTCACTGAGGTTTTGAAACTTTCAAACACTGAGACAAACTGGCTAACTACACTCTTCACATAGGCTAGATCCTTGTCAGCTTGAGACTTGGAGCTCATATAGGAATCCAAAGCAACCACTGATGTCTTGAGAGCTTCCAGATCAGCTTCGATTCTTGAAGACTGAGTCTGGCATTCTTTCACTTCTTCCATAAGCTCAGACATAAAGGAAGATAATTTACAAGCCAGAGATAGCTCGAAGGATCTCTCTAGCACTTTCATTTCTTCATAAAAGCTTTCCTTCATCTCAGCAACTGAAGCACTGAAAGATTCTTTTATCTCATCCTTCATGGATTCAAGATCTGATTTGGAGACAAAATCACTTGAGACAACTGCAGCAGATCCCCTTGCTGAGGCCAAATTAACTACCGAAGTAGTCATTATTGAATTGATTGAGGATGCAAGAGAGGTTTCCATTAGCTTTACTTCTTCAACAAAACTGGATTTGAGGTCCTCTTTCAGCTTAGTCAAATCATGAAATCTGACCACATCATCTGGCAACAACTCAGCAGCAAGATCATAATTGGTCTTTGGTCTATCCACAGACATCTCATTGTCAGAATCTGGATAATCTAATCCACAGACTATAAACCCTGGGTCTTCTACCCAGTCTCCAATCTCAACAGCTACTGTTACATTCCCAAGCACAGACCGATGCTCCCCCTCAATGGGTGCATTCTCATGTATCACAACAGCCTTTTCTGCTGGCCGTTCTTCATCAGAATCTTCTACCACAAGTTCTACAGGAGCAGCATCTGGAAGATCTTCTGATACAGGTACAACTTCTTCTCTATCTCTTTCTTCTTCAGCAGCAGGTATAGCTGAGTTTCCAATTAAGGGACTCATACTTAACCTACCAGAAGCAGGCGATTCAACTGCATTCTCCTTTTCCTCTTCTTCTTGGTGAGGTACAGACTGGTCTTCCTCATAAGTAGGCAAAACTTCCTCTACTTTTCCTTTCCTAGAATAAACCAGTTCTGCAACAGGACTTGGGGGCAAGTCTGGATCTCCTCCAACATCCATAGGAGTTTCTTCTTCTTCTTCTTCTGTCTCATCACTATAAGCAGGTTCCTCTTCATCAGGTCTTAGACTCGGATCTCTCATATCCTTTGGTCTTGAGGGATAATCCACAGGATTAAACCTATCATAGATTTTCTGATCATCACTGACCCATTCTCCCTTCCATGGGTTCCAGTTAATTTTCATATACTTGCAAACAGTCGAGGTGATGCAGAAATTGTTCTTGACTACAACTGTCTCATCCTGAGACTCAGCTATTTCTTTCACTTTTATCATCACTGAAATCAGCTTGGCAAAGAACAAGGCATTGGTCTTTGACTTTGGTCTAATCATGTCTTCCATTTGAAGCATCAACAATCTGCACAGATTGACTTTTACACCATGTCTTAGCAAATGAAGAAGATAGATATCTTGATATCTCAGATTTTCAAAATCTCCTCTCCTCGGTATCAACACATGCTGAACAAATTTGAAAAGCAGTCGATTCTCTCCATCCATTTCAGCAGCTACCACTTGCCTTTGATTTCCATTCCCAGTCAGCTCTTGTAAGGCGGTCTCATAATCAAAAATGTCACTACTAGGTGGCATTTCTCTTGACACATACCCAGAGACACCTTCATGCGGTACTTTTAAACATTCAGCCCACTCTGCTGAAGAAAAAGACATCTCTTTTCCGTTTACAAAAGAGCTTACCTGATTCTCATTCTCAGACTTCTCAAAGGTTACAAACTCATAGAACTGCTTTACCAATTTCGGATAGTATGGGCCATTGTTATTCGAGAAACAATCCACCCATTTCTGGTCTTCCAGAATCTCGAGCACTAAGGATTTGCTAGGCAGTAGCCATTCCACGCACAGTTCCTTCTCGATTACTATATCTCTATTCTGCAAGTGAGGATTCACTGGTCGCCTTTCCGATCTAGTTTTGACTTCACTAACACTGGCTTTATGCTGTGTCTTCTGCTTCTTGGCATTTGGTTCTGCACTTTCATCTCTGACGATAGGAAGCTTGGTTTTTTCCATCGCGGGTTTAGGGTTCTTGGTCGATTTGGATGCTAAGGTTCGAAGGTGAGAGATTTTGAGCTCGGTGAGGTAAGAAGTGGCTTAGACTTAGTTTTATCATTTAGGAATTCCAAATAAACGATTAAAATAGAGTAATAAAATAAAATAAAACGATTCGTATTCTTGGCGGCAGTCAGAAGTTTTAAACTTTGCATCGGTGTGAGTGAATCATCGGTGAGAAAAACAAATCGGTGAGCGTTGTACATCGGTGAGAATTTTCACATCAGTGAGGATTTTCACATCGGTGAGAATTTTCATATCAGTGAGAATTTTCACATCGGTGAGAATTTTCATATCAGTGAGAATTTTCACATCGGTGAGAATTTTCATATCAGTGAGAATTTTCACATCGGTGAGAATTTTCATATCAGTGAGAATTTTCACACCGGTTGTGATTAAACATTCCCAGTTCATGTCTTATGAAACTTAGCCTATCCGAACTTAAAGGTTTAGTGAAAATATCAGCCAATTGATGTTCAGTGCCAATAAATTCAAGAGAAATATCACCTTTTTGATAGTGATCTCTTAGGAAATGGTGTCTTACATCTATGTGTTTGGTTCTAGAGTGAGATACAGGATTCTTAGAGATGCTTATTGCACTGGTGTTATCACAGTTGATTGAAACATGTTTAAAAACGTATCCATAGTCCAAAAGAGTGTGTTTCATCCACAGAATTTGTGCACAGCAACTACCAGCAGCTATATATTCTGCTTCAGCAGTAGATAATGCAACCGAGTTCTGTTTCTTACTACACCAGGAAACTAAGGATTTTCCAAGCAAATGACATGTTCCTGATGTGCTTTTTCTATCTAGCTTACAACCAGCAAAGTCAGCATCTGAATAACTCATTAACTCAAAGGATTGTCCTTTTGGGTAAAACAAACCTAAGTTAACCGTGTGTTTGAGATATTTAAAAATTCTTTTAACAGCAAGAAAATGAGATTCTTTTGGGTTAGCTTGAAATCTAGCACACATACACACACTAAACATAATATCAGGTCGACTAGCAGTAAGATAAAGTAAACTACCAATCATACCTCTGTAATTTGTTTGATCAACTGGTTTCCCAGTTTCATCTGTGTCCAATTTACAGGTAGTACTCATAGGAGTTTCACTTTCCTTGATACTATCCAGACCAAAACGTTTTAAAAGATCCTTTGTATATTTACTTTGATTCAAAATAATACCATTTTCATTTTGAAATACTTGAAATCCAAGAAAGTACTTAAGCTCTCCCATTAAGCTCATTTCAAATTCATTTTGCATACTTTTTGAAAAATCAGTACATAAAGAGTGTTTAGAAGATCCAAAAATAATATCATCAACATATATTTGTACAACTAAAACATCTTTAGAAATTCTTTTAATGAACAGAGTTGGATCAGCAATCCCTTTAGTAAAACCTTTTGAAATAAGGAAATTGCTAAGTCTATCATACCAAGCTCTTGGAGCTTGTTTCAAACCATACAAAGCTTTAGAAAGTTTAAAAACTTGATTTGGAAAATGGGGGTTAGCAAATCCAGGTGGTTGTTCTACAAAAACATCTTCAATTATAAAACCGTTTAGAAATGCACTTTTTACATCCATTTGATATAACTTGAAATCCAGATGTGCAGCATATGCAAGTAAGATCCTAATGGCTTCTAGTCTAGCTACAGGTGCAAAAGTTTCCTCATAGTCTATGCCTTCTTCTTGACTATATCCTTGTGCAACTAGTCTAGCTTTATTTCTAATTATATTTCCAGATTCATCTACTTTATTTCTAAAAACCCATTTTGTGCCTATTGTCAAAGTGTCCTTGGGTCTGTCAACTAATTCCCAGACTTTGTTTCTTTCAAACTGATTTAATTCTTCCTGCATAGCTATTACCCAGAATTCATCATTGATAGCATCATTGATATTTTTGGGTTCCAGCTGTGAAAGAAAGGCTTGATGTTCAACCTGGTTTCTTAGAGAAGCTCTAGTTTGTGTTCCTCTATCAAGATTACCAACAACAGCTTCTAAAGGATGATTCTTTAGAATCCTCGTTGATCTAGTAAAGGTTGGACTAGAAATTTCAGGTTCATCTATAGGTTCGAGTTCAACAGAAGCAGATTCTGGAGAAAGTCCAGAACTGGATACTTTTATAACAGGTTCTTTAGATTTATCATTAAGGTCCAGAATAGATAAGTCTTCTTCAAGGTTTTCAAGAGAGGTTTTAGGCTCATGTGGATCAGTTTCATCAAACTTGATGTGAACAGATTCTTCCACGCATTTGGTTTTCTTATTGAATACTCTATAGGCTTTACTTGAAATAGAGTAACCCAGAAAAATTCCTTCATCACTTTTGGAAGCAAACTTATCCAGATTATCTTTAGTATTCAGAATAAATACTTTGCAACCAAAAACTTTAAAGTAATTAACCTTAGGCTTTCTATTGTTCCACAATTCATAAGGGGTTTTCTTTAGAACAGGTCTAATCAAGACTCTATTAATAACATAACAAGCTGTATTTACAGCTTCAGCCCAAAAATAAATAGGCAGGTCATATTCATTGAGCATGGTTCTAGCAATTTCTTGAAGAGTTCGGTTTCTTCTTTATACTACACCATTCTGTTGGGGTGTTCTAGGGGCAGAGAAGTTATGAATATAGCCATTGTGTGAGCAATAAGATTCAAAATCTTGATTTTCAAACTCACGACCATGATCACTTCTCAGGGTTTTAATCTTGAGTCCACTAAGATTTTCTACAGACTTGGAGTATTTAGCAAAGTAAGAACAAGCTTCACTTTTGTGAGCTAGAAAATATACCCAAGTATATCTAGAAAAGTCATCTACAAGAACATAAACATAGTGCTTCCCATTTAAACTAGAAACTCTTGATGGTCCAAACAAATCCATGTGAACCAATTCAAGTGGTTGAGAAGTTGAAACTTCTTTCTTTGATTTAAAAGAAACTTTGTGTTGTTTTCCCTTTTGACAGGGGTTACACACTCTATCATTTGGGAATTCTAACTTAGGTAGGTCTCTAACTAGGTTTTTCCTAGAAAGTTTTCTAAGTGAGTGAATGTTGCAATGTCCTAATCTTCTGTGCCATAGCCAAGATTCTTTATGAAAAGCATTCAAACAATTAATATTCTGCTTAGCTAAAGAATTCAGATTAACAGCATAAACATTTTCATTTCTTAAGGCAGAAAATACCAAAACATTCTTAGAATCAAAAACTTTGCAAGAATCATTTTCAAATTTAACATGAAAACCATCATCACATAACTGAGAAATACTTAATAAATTGTATTTAAGGCCATCAACAAATAAAACTTTAGAAATCAAAATTGAATCAGTGTTACCAATCTGGCCTAGGCCGATGATTTTCCCTTTTGAGTTATCACCAAAGGTGACAAAGCCTCCATCAACTTTTATTAAACTCTTGAAACAAGAGAAGTCTCCTGACATATGTCTTGAACATCCACTGTCCAAATACCATGTCTCTTTACAGGATCTCTTTAAGCAAGTTCCCTACAAAACAGATTTAGATGGGAGATGATTTTGGTACCCAGATCTTCTTGGGTCCAGACAGGTTATCCAATAACACTTTAGGTACCCATATCTGTCTAATGGATCTCATATAATTTGTAGAATTGACATGCTTTGAAAGATAAACTTTATTAGATCCATAGCTATGTATATAACTGGTTGAAGCATATGAAGTTCCAGAATTACCTTCATTCTGTCCAGATTTAGAAATGAATCTAGTTTTAGCAATTTTCCTTTGTCCAGGTTGGTATCCTATACCAGTAGTATATTTAGGTGCTACTTGCTTTCCTAGCATCTGTGTTAGAGTATTCTTGCCATTGGTGAACTTCTCTAAGTCTTTTCTAAGTTGCTCATTTGACAGTTTCAGTTCTGTATTTTCCTTTAACAGTTGAGCATTTTTCTCTCTTTCAATAGTGAGTTCGGTTTTAACTGTAGTGGTGAGAGCATGCTGTTTCTTTAATGACTTGTATTTATCCTTAAGTTCATTACATGTCTCTTCCAGCATATCACAGTATTCAAACAGTTCAGATTTAGACATGTTATCACCTTCAGAATCATCTCCAGAATAATATGACTTTGAAGCAGGAGTTTCAGCAGTTACCTCAGAAGTGTTTGCCATAAAGCACATGTTGGCTCGATTCCTTTCAGAGTCTGAAGATTCAGCTTCACTTGTGCTGTCTTCTGAAGCACTCCAAGTAGCCTTCATAGCTTTCTTAAACTTATTGTCCTTATATTCATATTTCTTTTTATATTTCATCTTTGGACAGTCGGCTTTAATGTGTCCTTTTCTCTTACACTCATAGCAGACAATATCATCTGACTTGTCATTCTTCTTCCAGTCCCTTTTCCATTTGCCTTGGTGATCATACTTACCCTTATAATTTGTTTTTCTGAAGAACTTCTTTTTCCTATAGAATTTCTTAAATCTTCTAGCAATGTGAGCCATCTCAGCATCACTGTCAGAATCACTTCCACTGTCTTCACAGCTTGAACTTTCAACTACAGCTTGAAGCTTTTCCTTGTCCTTATTCTTTGAGGTTGAGGATTTGAAAGCAACAGACTTTCTTGCAGGTTCATTGTCTTCCTCTTTGTTCACTTTAAGCTCTTCTTCATACATCATCAGCTTGCCAATTAGTTCCTTGACAGGTAGAGCTGCTATGTCACAGGATTCTCTGATGGAGACAGACGTGCCTCTCCATCTATCAGGTAGACATCTCAGAATTCTCATAATTTGTTCCTTCGATGAGACATCCTTTCCCAGCGAAATCATTGTATTGACAATTTCATTGAACCTGAGATACATGTCAGAAATGGGTTCGTCAGGCTTCATTTTAAAATTATCATACTTGATAGTATAAGTGTTCAATCTCATTTCTTTAACATTAGTTGTTCCTTCATGAGAAACAGCTAAGGTATCCCAAATTTCATATGCAGTTTTACATGCAGAAATTCTATTAAACTCTTCATCTCCTAGAGCACAGTATAAGGCATTCATAGCTTTACAGTTGTTATTGTAGGCAGTCTTTGTAGGTTCATCCCAAGTAGATCTAGCAGTAGTAGGAATTTTGTATTCTGATTCAATAGCAGTCCAAATATCAAAACCTATGCTTTCTAGATGGATTTTCATTTTCAGCTTCCACTGAGCATAATTAGTTCCATTGAAGAAAGGTGGCCGGTTAGTAGCAGCACCCTCAAGTCTATTGTCCATGATGAGAAAATTTTAAAGAGATAAAAATTTAGAAATAACAGAAATTTTAAGAACTTTAAAATACAACTAAAATCACAGTTCAAAAGCAGAGTACTTTTAGAAAGTATTTTCAACCTCTGATACCAAGTGTTGGTCGGAGTGGTTTACTCAAGAGGGGGGTGAATTGAGTACCAATTAAAATTTCTATATTTAAAAGCAGTGTCTTGAAGACCCCCAAATAAAATAATAAATTAAACTGTAGTGAATTTATATTAATGTAGAGATTCTGTTAGGTTCTCAAGGGATTGATTAATTCCCAGTTAATCAACACAGGAGTGTGTGATTATCTTTTGAAACTAACTTACTAATCTAAACTTAACATAAACACTTGCTAATTTAATTATCAAAGTAACTTTAAAAACAGTATTGGTTTTAAAGTGATTAGCAGCGGAATAAAACTTTGAAATAGATGGCACAACAATGTAACCAAGAGGTTCAGTCTCAAGCTGAGACTTAGTCCTCTCAAAAGTTTATTTAAAAATGATCCACACCCTGGATCGGGGTTCAACAGTTTACAACTGTCCAGGTCCAAGACCTCTACCACTGTTCTTCGTGGGAAACAGTACAACAGCAACCAGCTGTCCAGGTCACACACGACCTCTACCACAGTTCTTCGTGGGAAAGAAAGAATGAAAGAGTTTTGTAAGGATTTACAGATCCTTCAGTTTGAGTACAGGAGACAGTGTATGTGTTAGATATAGCAGATAACACACACTGCTCGAAATGAATGGTAATAAATCACAGAACAAGAGATGTAGAGTTTAGAGATGGTTCTGGTGATTTCAGTATAGCACTGGACTCCTTTGGATTCGATTAGAAGTGAGTCTGAGTCCTCTTCTTGTTTCTGTTGAGAAACAGAGTGTCGTATGCTCCAGGTTCACAGGTGGTGAGAATGTAGTCGATGAAGTTATTCTTGTAAGCACAGAACACTCCTCGAGTATGCTATGATTTTCTGTGAGCTTCTCTGTGTTCCTCTTGTGCTTGTGTCGCTTTTGGTATAATGGATGCACCGCACTTTTCTGGTTCGCTTCTTGTTTTCATCACACGTTCGCATTCGCATTCCCTCTTTTTTTCTGGTATGTAGTCTTCTCATATTTATCTCCCATCAGGGGACAGAAAAGATTTCTTTTCAGCAGGTACGAGGTACGGGTTCCTGACATCCGACAACCTTTATCAGATATTTGACAAATCATTAAAATGTATGATATGACCGTTAGATAGATTAAATATAGGAAATAAAGAAATTCAAACAGTGAGTTGAGTGATCAGTAGGTAATCAGCATCGGTAGCTTGAACATCGGTAGCTTGAACATCGGTAGCTTGAACATCGGTAGCTTGATGTCATTAGTTGCTTTGACTCTATCGGTGGCTCTATGCGTCGGTTGGTACATGCATCGGTAGCTCCATGCGTCGGTAGGTACATGCATCGGTAGCTCCATGCGTCGGTAGGTACATGCATCGGTAGCTCCATGCGTCGGTAGGTACATGCATCGGTAGCTCCATGCGTCGGTGGCTGCGAGTCTATCGGTAGCTTCGTCCATCGGTGACTTATTCCATCGGTAGCTATTTTTACTTACACCGGTAGCTCTACGTTTGTATCGGTAGCTGTATTTATAAGTACATCGGTAACTCTGTGTTAAGTCTATCGGTAGCTGTCTGTCGGTAGACTAAGTCTATCGGTAGACTGGTTACCGGTAGCTCTTTATCAGTAGCTATAGGCAGATTACTTATCTGTTTTAGGCAGAACACATCCGATTGTGTTTGAATCAATTTAGAACTTGTATGAACATGGATAAATGATGATTAACATATTCCAAAGACTATTTAAAAAAGATGTTATTAGATTGATCACAGATTGGAAAGAATTAAAGTATAGATCAACAATACTTAACAATATCATAGAGGATGAAGACATAATTGGGATTTTCAACACAAATAAATACATGATTGAGATTATCAAAACAGGTGAGGTCAACAGTAACGACCCAATGTTTTTCAATGGAAATTTCCTTCTTATAATTATGTCATAAAATCACATGAAAACACAACATAATTAACTACTAAGTTCTAAGTGACCTCTAAACAAATGTTTGTCACTTATATGTTTTGAATTTTGAAAATCTGACACACATGGTTGTGTTCAAGATGATTTTTGGAGTCTAGTAAAACAAAAATAATTTTTGGTGAATAGTAACCTACACTTATGAATAGTAACATACCCTTATGAATAGAAATATGAAACTTATGGATAGTAAATCATCCAACATAAGAGTAACCTTACCCATGAATAATTAAATAAAATTTAGACATATTAGAAAGTGAAAATTTGACCATAGTAAACATTTTGGTATTTTATAAGTCAAAAATAAATAATAATAATTAATTAATTAATTTAAAATTAAATGAATTTTTTTATTAAAATGTGTTCATTAATTATCAAATCAATTTCTTATAGTTTTTAGATAATTTTATAAGACCCTACGTAATTTTTTAAAGCACTGTAAAATCAGTTTTAATTTTAAAAAATGTTTTTAAGTAAATTATGATTTTAATTAAATATTAAATTAATAATATTTAGAAAAATATTTTTTAAAAATGTAATTCATTTTTGGATTCTAAATGTTGAAAAATGGTAGGTTAATTTTTTTGGTATTTTTTTAAAATACTTGATTTTTTTAGGAATAGTGA
The DNA here is from genome assembly GCA_963277665.1 of Viscum album. NCBI lineage: Eukaryota > Viridiplantae > Streptophyta > Magnoliopsida > Santalales > Viscaceae > Viscum > Viscum album. The sequence goes on along the minus strand of OY728120.1, from coordinate 384,966,281 downwards.
AATACCGTAATTTACATAAATAAGCTAAATAACCTAATTATAGAGTCATGTGTGATGTTATGTTGATGTAATCCCACTTGGTTCGGGATCACATGATAAAATTACTATTAATGGTCATTCAAGACTCACTATTCCTTATCTTAGGGGAAATTAATAAACTAAGGAATTTTCTATTAAGGAAACCCCTCTCCCCTCCACTATAAAAACCACCCTTCACACCCTCATTTACTCACACCTCTCAAGATCAAAGACTTCTATAAACTCTGACCAAACCTATTTTCTATCCTCTCTCACACGATCAAGAGCTTCTGGTCTCATCCAAAGACAAATCCTATCTTCCTTAAGGAGGATCTCAAGCGGAAGATTTAAGAGGTAATTTCTCTCCCTCTTCTTCTTTAATTTCCTTTCAAGTTCAAGTTCATTTCTTGATCTCTCCCCACATATCTTCATCTAAATGGTATTTTAACTCTATTATTATACATATAATGGAATTTTATGATGATAATGGGATATTATATCATCCAACCACATTTCCATATTCCTTTTATTTTATTAAAGATAACGTTGTTCGTGAGGTGTTGATTTTTCACCTTCAAGAACGACATGCTTTATTCTTCCATTTCTACCTTCAGATATGGTCATGAAACAATTTTTATGGTTGAAACAGAACATGTTATATGTATTTTATCCTATTTAAAGTTCTGGAACTAACTTATGAGCATATTTATAGTGATAAAATAAAACAAGTTCATTATGAACAGAAAATCGCTCAAATTAACCCAAACAATCATCATTTAATTATTATCTAATGATTCATCCAAATGGATATAATATAATTCATTAAAATATCATCCAAACTCCTATAATATAATTAATAAAATGTAATATCATTTCAGGATGTTTAACCATGTTCTACCCAAACTTATATTTAAGAATACAAGTGAACCACACAAGAAAAACATAAAAACAAACATTCCCAAATAATGTTTTTAAACTATATAACTCATCCAAAGGCACATAAAATAATTTAATGAAACCATAATGAATAATATTAATGTACTCAAGGTTTTGTATTTCTAATTAATTAATATAATGTCATTATACAGGGCATTAAAAAGAAAGAATCATTTAGGTACAAGGTAAGGGGAAATTCTCGAACCCAACTATCATCCTTCGGGTTCTCCCTCTTTCACTCCATTATTTTGATATGGTTACTCCTTAAAGTTAATTTGTTCATAATTTTATTTTCTTTTATAGGATATAAATTGTTTTCACTGGTGTTTATGTCAAACAAAATGTTTTTCAAAAGAAATATTATCTTAAGAACACACCTTTTACTTCTCCCTCAAAGTGAACGGTTCTTGAAACATGTATGTTATTCCCTCTTTATTTTGGTAATGGAATGTTTATGAATGTCCTATTACGAGATGAAACCCATTCCTTTCCATGGGTTAGTTATTTTCATTTTTGATATGAGTTTTATGTGGAAAGCATGATAATGATAATGTTATGATGTGATGGGTGCACCCAGAATTATATAGCGCAATATGAGTGTTTCAAAGTGATGGGTGCACCCAGAATTATACAGCACTCCAATACATTTGGTAAAGTGATGAATCTCATCAGTAAATGTGAAATTATGAGTGAACAAGATGATAGCTTGGTTCACAATTATGTGTGGTAGTTAACTACTAAGACATGATGTTTAATTTTTCTGCATTGCCACATTTTAAGTCTTATATTTATGCTTCCTCTCATGCTCATGATCTTTTACCATGTTTTGATTATGATCACCCCATGCTATATTTTTCTTATCTATCCTATTGATGGGCTTCTAGATCACCCCTTTTGATGTATATCCTCAGGTGTCTACATGTATTAAGGAGAGTACAAGATCTAATAAGAATCTAGAGAAGAAGAAATTAAATAAATGTTTATGCTTGATGTTGTAATTATTATGTATGGTCCTAGTTTTCCCAAGACACTAAACCTTTTGATAATATATGTGTAATACTATTATGTTGTTTATCATTAAAATGATGTAATAGTAATGTAAGAAAAGGTAGGGTCTTTATAAGTGGATCACCATTGTTTATATCTTATGGGTCATATGATGTAACATTTAGGAGATCCACTCATCATAATAGTTATCTGACAGCTTTATAAGATTATATTGATAATTATAATCAGTCTTGTATAGAAACTATATTTTCAGAGAATGTCAAAAATGATGTCCTATATGAAATTTTAAAATGATTAAGAGATATATAATTTTAGGTCTACATTTCCATCTTTAGATCCTTTCTATATATGTTTTACATTGATTAAGGAAGTTTATAATCATTACTGTATTTTTCACCCCACACATCCAAGGACACCATAAAATATATTGTTATACCCAATATTTGAGCCATGATTTTACTGTTGATATTTGGAAGGGTGTTTCCTTCCAATATTGGTTTAAATTGTGAATATATAAATAAGGAATAATATTCAATGTAATATTTAGGATTTGGGAAATGTAAAATCCTGAGATTGTAGTATACATATTTTCCATTAAATAATACTGAGTTCGTTTTCTTTCTCAACACACACCAAAATGATGGTGGTGATGCATTAATAAACTAAAATAACATTTTTTAAAGGCCATTATGATAACATAATATATATATATATATGATATAAAGTATTAAATCTTTTTAAATTATAAAATTTCTATTAAATAATATTAAAAATGATTAATCTTTAAGATGAATTTTTTTAAAGAAAATTAGTTTACCTTTATATTGTTTATTTTCTATTAAAAGTTAAAATTTTAATTTATATATATAGAGTTAGATAAAATTATTATTTTCAATTTAAAATATAAAAAATTTCTTAGCATGAAGTTTGTATCATTTTCATAATATATCTTTTTTGTCAAAAATGCTGTTTTTATGAAAATTACAATGTTCATAAATTTATCAATATATAAAAATGAACTAAATTGTCACAAAAAATTTAATTAATAGAATTTTAAATGAAGGAAAATATTATTTATTTCAAAATATCATTTGAACTTATAGAACCCTCTTTTGATATTTTTTGAATTGTAGTAAATTTTTACATTAACAAAGAAAAATATTTTCTGTATATTCATGTAATTAATTAATATTTTTTTAAATTAGGTTATGAATTGATTTTAATGTTTCATAAAAATAATTTTATTTATAATTAATCAATTTAGACCATAAAAATTATAAAAAATAATTTTTTGACCCGTACATATATTTTATGCTTAAAAACATGATTATCTAGGAAACTGTTTTTAAGTATTACGCATATTCATTTTTAAAAGTAAAATTTCTAAGTCATATTAATTATTAATTGATAAAATTTATATCATATTAATTATTTTATTATGTAAATTAAGTTTTATGATCAAAATTAATAATGAAAATTTTAATTAAATAACATGTGTGAAAGTAAAAGTTACCATGGGAAAAGTACAAAATATTAAAGTGAAAAGTGAATATACAAACCCCTAAATCATTAATAGGGGTCTCTAACTTGAGTGTATGGGAGGTTTTTCATCCAAATCCTAAACCATACTCTATAATATCAAATAATGGGCGTCTTTATCCTTTAATGGTGTAAATAAATAATTTAATATGGTATGGTAATTTAAGAACCACCATTCCATTCACTTACCAAAGGAAAAAATTACACCACTTATTTAAACACCCATATATTCTAATTCCTTGGTTAAACTATGGAATGTTTCATCATCTATAAATATATTCCCCTGGACATAGCTTTTGGAAATTCTTAATTAATTGAAGCCCATCATTTTCATTGATAATTCTATGAAAAATCAATATTCACAACATGATTATAACTCTCATATTAATCATTATTTTTAATTTTAATATTCCTAATATTAAAATGATTTGTTAATATAATTAATTAAGTATTTTTCAAATAAATAAATTTCATTATATTAATGTAACAATAGTAATTCATTTAGTCCAATGCACCACTAAGAAAAAAATTCATCGATCATCCTTATGTATGGACTACAACCTCCAAATTGAGATGCTGTTTGTTTTTTTTAAATTACTATATATTAGTTATAAAGGAAATATTTTATGAATAATTATTTTTTTAATTTCACTTATAAAATTATGAAATTTTATCCTTTTACATTTACGATCATTACATCCATTTGATAATGAATGTGGTCATTAATCATTAGTATGTGTAGGCAATAACCACTATGAAAAACATGTCTCATTTATCATAACCACATAATAAATATGGATCTAAAATTTTAATTAGTAATATAATATGGATTATATAAAATTATTATAATTATTAAGTGATAAATTTTCATATACCATCACTCCAAGCACTCATTTAGAAATGGATTTGTTAATCATGCATATATATGGGCCACCGTCGCTACGAATGACCAATTTCATTTTTCACCAACACCAATTGAAAATGGTTATAAGAACAATTTTTATTGATAATATGATATATATATATATATATATTAAATTTCAAATCTTATATAAATTTTATATTAACTTTATTTAATTACACTTTCATACTCATTCGATTATTATGACACACTTTTGTTTTGGTTCGTTTACCGCCTACATAAGAAATGTTGTAATATTTATATAGTTAATAATAAATTAATGTTATAAACTATTTATTACATGAAATATCATATTATTAAGGATTTTTTAATGTTTATTGAGTTATAATATTAATATCTAAACTTGTTAATAATATATCACTTCCATTCATTAAAAACTGTCGAAACAGGTTTGTCCCCAGCTTCATCTTCAAGAGTTCTAATTGAAAATAAAATGTGAAATAGTGGAAAATTATAAATAATAATTGTACTTATATTATAGAACTATTGGTAATATTGGAATGATGAAATTGGTATTAATTATCTGGGATCAACATTCACACTGCATAGCACATTCAAGAAAATTAAAAGTGTTAACAGTCGATATTAAAAATAAGTTATAACAAACCCATAAATTCATCGTAAATAATTATAAATTAATTTTATAAAATTTATATATATATGAATAATTTTATAAAATATATAATTAATACAATTATGTTTATTTAATAGTAATATAAAGTGTTATTAACTAAGTTGGGAAATATGTTAAGATATTTTGGTCTCAAACTCCCTTCATTGAAAGACATTTATCTTTATAGTATAATTAAATTTTATGTGGTAAATATGTATTAAAATTGTTATTTTATCATTAAATATATTGTTGGACACCTCATTTGTTAATCATGTTTTAATGATCACAAATCTTATTACTGTTAATTAATCTCGATCTTTATTGCACATCTTTCTAATGATCTTCAATCTCTATAATAAATACTCATCATGTTTTAATAATAATAAATCTTATGGATGTTAATTACTCGCTTTATTATTTACAAGTCTCATGCATGATCACAAATCTCACATATATTATCAAGCCTTTATATTTATGATTCAAGTTCTCTTACTGTCTAATGGTTAAACTTAATTCATATTCTGCATATTCTGTCTAAGTACAAATACAGATATTTTTCTAAGTATGGAATCACCGTGAAGGACTCACCGTGACCCAAACACCGTGAAGGACTCACCGTGACCTAGAAACCGTGAAGGACTCACTATGACCCAGACACCGGGAAGGACTCACCGTGACCCAGACACCGTGAAGGACTCACCGTGACCCAGACATCGTGAACCTCATACCATGAAGCTCATACCGTGAAGAAGACACTGTTTACTTAATCACTGTGACACCGTTTCTTAACTTTATGTCAATATTATTTAAATAATACTAATGGTCATATTTGATGTTTTTAATGCAATTAATGTTATTTAATGATAGTTTTTGGAATGTCAGGAAACCGTATCTTGTACCTATGAAAAGGGAATCATTCATACTGCCAGAACGTGTGGAATATAAGGAAGATTAAGATGTAGTACACATAACAATAACAGAAAAATCGGTGAAGAAAAGAAAAGTGTGAATATACAATGAGAAGAACTTACATACACCCGAGAGCACGGTGCTGAAGAAGAAGATCAATCCTGAGCAAGAAAGAGATTTCCAGGCCTTCAAAGAACTCTCATGAATGCAATCCAACACCACTGAAGAACACATGAAGAATCAAGAGATCATTCTCATTCCTGTAGAAGACAAGCTGACTAAGACACTCTGGTTTTCAACAGAAAAACCAGAGAAGGACTCAGAATAATTCCTGCTGAATCCAACAAGTCCAGTTCTCTCTGAGTGATTTACTTATTAACTTTCGAGCAGTGTGGTGTACTCTGTATTTCTTATACACACACAGTGTCCTGCACTGAACTGGAGGATATCAAAATACTCAAACCACAATTGTTTACTCTTGTTTACCCACGTCAACTGTGGAATAGGTCCTTGTGTGGCCTGGTCTATTTGTTTCCCATGAAGAACAGTGGTAGAGGTCCCTGCGTGTCCTGGTCAATTTTGTAAACTGTTGTTAACCCCGATCCAGGGTTTGGACCAATTTTTATATAAATTTGAGTGGACTAAGTCTAGGCTTGAGACTAAAGCTCTTGTTATATCTAATGTGCATCGTTAGTTTAAGTTTATAGTATACTACATATATCTCATTTATTCCACTTCTATTACTTTGAAATAAAAAACTATTTTAAGGATACATTGATAGTTAAATTAGCAAGTGTTTAGAAATATTGTAAATCAATAGATTAGTTTAAAAAGTTTGTATTATCTTGTGGTTAAATTAACTGAGACCTAATAAATCTTTGAGAAGCTAAATGAACATTTACAATCTGTATAAATTCACTATAGTTTTACTTGTTATATAAATAGGGGGATTTTAAATAGACAATATTTTAACAGAAATTTTAATTTTAACTCAATTCACCCCCTCTTGAGTATCCACTCGGACCAACATTTGGTATCAGAGGAATTGTTTTTGTTTAAGGACTTTTGAAATAATCTTTTTTTCAACTGTGATTTTAGTTTCATATTCAATGATCTTAAATTTCTGTTAGTTCTAAATTCTAGCTCTTAAAATTATCATTCTAAAATCTAGCTATGGAAAATAGACTAGAGGGTGCTTCTACTAACATGCCACCTTTCTTCAATGGTACAAACTATGATTAGTGGAAACTTAAAATGAAAATTCATTTAGAAAGCATGGGTTTTGATATCTGGACTACTATAGAATCTCAATATAAACTTCCAGAAACTGAAAGAATAACTTGGGATGAACCTACAAAGACTGCCTATAATAATAATTGTAAAGCTATGAATTCCATGTACTATGCTCTAGGAGATGCGGAGTTTAATAGAATTTATGCTTGCAAAACTGATTTTGAAATTTGGGATACTTTGGGTGTTTCTCATGAGGGAACAACCAATGTTAAAGAAATGAGATTAAATACTTATACTATTAAATATGATAATTTTAAAATGAAGACCGATGAACCTATTTCTGATATGTGTCTCAGGTTTAATGAGATAGTCAATACTATGAATTCACTTGGAAAGGCTATTCCAGCAAAGGAACAAATTATGAGAATCTTGAGATGTTTACCAGACCAATGGAGAGGCACATCTGTTTCAATCAGAGAGTCATGTGACATTGATTCTATACCTGTCAAAGAACTCATTGGTAAGCTCATGATGTATAAGGAAGAACTCAAGGTGAATAAAGAGGAAGATGATGAATCTAAGAGAAAATACGTGGCTTTCAAGACTACTGCTTCAAAGAGTAAGGATAATGATAAAGCTCAAATACAAACTGACAGTTCAACCAGTGAAAATTTAGACTCTGATAGTGATGCTGAAATGGTTCAGATAGCCAGAATGGTTAAGAAATTTTATAGGAAGAAGAAGTTTTTCAGAAAATCAAATTACAAAGGTAAGGATGACAACAAGGGACACTGGAAAAAGGATTGGAAGAAATCTGAAAAATCTGATGAAGTTGTTTGCTATGAGTGCAAAAGGAAAGGACATATAAAAGCAGACTGTCCAAAGCTGAAATACAAGAAGAAGTATGAGTATAAGGATAATAAGTATAAGAAAGCCATGAAGGCTACGTGGAGTGCTTCTGAGAATAGCTCCAGTGAATCTGAAGCTTCTGAGACTGAAAACAGAAATAAGGAAAACATTTTTTATGACAAACACTTCTGATGTAACATCTGAAACTCCTGCTTTAAATTCATATTATTCTGGAGATGATTCTAATTCTGAAAATATGTCAAAATATGAACTGTTTGAATACTGTGATATGTTGGAAGAAACCTGTAATGAGCTGAAAGACAAATACAAAGGTTTAAAGAAACAATATGCTTTAACTGTTAAACATAAATCTGATCTTGACATAGAAATGGAAAAGAATGCTCAGTTTCTTAAAGAAAACACTGAACTGAAATTATCAAATGAGCAAATTAGGAAGGATTTAGAAAATTTCACAAATGGAAAAGATACTCTTACTCAAATTCTAGGTAAGCAGGTTGCAACAAAATATACTACTGGAATAGGCTACAAACATGGATAGAGACAGATTACCAATAATATATTTATTTCTAAATCTGGACAGAATACTGCTAGTTCTAGTTCTGCACATTTATATGCTTCAACTAGTTATTCACTTAGTAATAAATCTAATAGAGTTTATCTTTCTAAATATACTGATTTTGTATATTATATGAGACCCATAAGACATATTTGGGTACCTAAAGTTTTATTGGCTAACCTATCTAGACCCAAAAAGATTTGGGTACCAAAATCATTTCCTATTTAATCTATTTTTAGGAATCCTACTTGAAGAGTTCCCACAAGAAGACATGGTATCTGGACAGTGGATTTTCAAGACATATGTCTTGGGATTATTCATTCTTCAAAAGTTTAATAAAGGTTTATGGAGGTCATGTCACCTTTGGTGATAATTCTAAAGGAAGGATCATCGGCCTAGGTCAAATTGGTAACACTGATTCAGTTTTAATTTCCAAAGTTTTATTTTTTGATGGACTGAAATATAATCTGTTAAGTATTTCTCAATTATGTGATGATGGTTTTAATGTTAAATTTGAAAATGATTCTTGTAATGTTTTTAATTCTAAAAACGTTTTATTCTTTTCTGCTCTAAGAAATGAAAATTTTTATGTTGTTGATTTAAATTCCTTAGCTAAGAAAAATGTTACCTGTTTAAATGATTTTCATAAAGAGTATTGGATATGGAAAAGAAGACTAGGAAACTGCAATTTACACTCACTTAGAAAACTAAATACGAAGAAATTGGTTAGAGACCTAACTAAACTTGAGTTTCCAAATGACAAAGTTTGTAATCCCTATCAAAAGGGAAAGCAACATAATGTTTCTTTTAAATCAAAGAAAGAATTTTCAACTTCTCAAACTCTCGAGTTGGTTCACATGGATTTGTTTGGACCATCTAGAGTTTCTATCTTAAATGGGAAGCACAATGTCTATTTCCTAGTAGATGACTTTTCTAGATATACTTGGGTATACTTCTTAGCTCACAAAAGTGAAGCTTGTTCTTACTTTGTTAAATACTCCAAATATGTAGAAAATATTAGTGGACTTAAGATTAAAACCCTAAGAAGTGATCATGGACATGAGTTTGAGAATCATGAGTTTGAATCCTACTTCTCACACAATGGTTATAGTCACAATTTCTTTTCCCCTAGGACACCTCAACAAAATGGTGTAGTAGAAAGGAGAAATAGAACCCTGCAAGAAATTGCTAGAACTATGCTTAATGAATATGACCTGCCTATTTACTTTTGGGCTAAAGCTGTCAATACTTCTTGTTATATTATTAATAGAGTCTTAATTAGACCTATTCTTAAGAATACCCCATATGAGTTGTGGAACAATAGGAAACCGAAAGTGAGTTACTTTAGAGTCTTTGGATGCAAAGTTTTTGTTCTCAATACAAAAGATAATCTTGATAAGTTTGCTTCTAAGAGTGATGAAGGAAAATTTTTAGGATATTCCTTAACCAGCAAAGCCTATAGAGTCTTTAATAAGAGAACCATGTGTGTGGAATAATCTGTTCACATCAAATTTGATGAAACTGATCTACATGAGCCTGAAACCTCTCTTGAAAATCTTGAAGAAGATTTATCTGTTTTGGACCTAATGAAAAATCTAATGAACCTTCTATAAAGACAACCAGTTCTAGACTTATTCCAGAATCTGTTCTTAATGAACCTGGACCCACAGAAAAACCTGAAATTTCTAGTCCAACCTTTACTATATCAACTAGAATTCTAAAGAATCATTCTTTAGATGCTGTTGTAGGAAATCTTGATAGAGGGACACAGACTAGAGCTTCTCTTAGAAATCTGGTTGAACATCAAGACTTCTTGTCATAGCTTGAACCTAAAAACATTGATGATGCTATTAATGATGAATTTTGGGTAATTGCTATGCAAGAAGAACTGAATCAATTTGAAAGAAATAAAGTTTGGAATCTTGTTGAAAGGCCTAAGGAAACTTTCACAATAGGCACTAAATGGGTGTTCAGAAATAAAGTAGATGAATCTGGAAACATAGTTAGAAATAAAGTTAGGATAGTTGCACAAGGCTATAATAAAGAAGAAGGTATTGACTATGAGAAGAATTTTACTCCAGTAGCCAGATTAGAAGCTATTAGGATATTACTTGCTTATGCTGCTCATCTAAATTTCAAACTATATCGAATGGATGTCAAGAGTGCATTCTTGAATGGATATATTGCTGAGGATGTTTTTGTTGAACAACCACCTGGATTTTTGAACCCTCATTTTCCAAATCGTATTTTCAAATTATCAAAAGATTTATATGGTTTAAAGCAAGCTCCAAGAGCTTGGTATGATAGATTAAGTACTTTTCTAATTTCTAAAGGTTTTACAAAAGGAATAGCTGTTCCTACTCTGTTTATAAAATGAATTTCTAAAGATGTTTTAGTTATACAAATTTATGTATATGATATTTTTTATGGATTTTCAAAAACTATATTATGTACTGATTTTTCTAAAATGATGCAAAATGAATTTGAAATGAGTTTAATGGGTGAACTTAAATTCTTTAATGGATTTAAAATCTTTCAAAATGATGATGAAATTATTTTAACTGAAAGTAAATATACTAGAGTTCTTTTAAAACTTTTTGGATTGGATAGAAAAAAAAGTAGTGACACTCCCATGAGCACCACCTGTAAGATGGATCTTAATGAAAATGGTAAATCTGTTGATCAAACCACTTATAGAGGAATGATTGGAAGTCTACTCTACCTAACTGCTAGTCGTCTTGACATTATGTTTAGTGTGTGTATGTGTGATCGTTTTCAAGAAAACCCTAAAGAGTCATATTTAAATGATGTAAAGAGAATTTTCAAATACCTCAAGCATACTCCCAATTTAGGACTATTCTATCCCAAAGGACAATCATTTGAATTAGTTAGTTATTCTGATGCGGATTTTGCTGGATGTAATCTAGGTAAGAAAAGCACCTCTGGAACATTTCACATTTTAGGCAAGTCACTAGTATCATGGTGTAGTATGAAACAAAATTATGTTTCATTATCTACTGCAGAAGCTGAATACATAGCTGCTGGTAGTTATTGTGCACAAATTTTGTGGATGAAACACACATTACTAGACTATGGATAACAATACAGACATGTCCCAATAAATTGTGACAACACAAGTCCTATTAACATTTCTAAGAATCCTATTTCTCATTCTAGGACAAAACATATTGATGTAAGACATCAATTTTTGAGGGATCATTATCAAAAAGTTGAAATCACTTTGGAATTAATTGGTACTGAATATAAACTTGCTGTTATATTCACTAAACCATTAAATTCTGAAAGATTATCCTACATCATACATGATCTTGGTATGATTAATCATAATTAAATATATTATCTTAATGTTTAATACTTTACTATATTTTACTTTACGGTTTCATGGTAACTGTTTCTAAGTTACTGTTTTGTGTTCACGGTCTCACCGTCAAGACTTTATGCTCACGGTCTGTCAACTTAATGTCTCACCGTGACTGCACAGAATGCTCACTGTCTCACCATGACTGCATAGAATGCTCACTGTCTCACCGTGATGACTACCAAACTGTCTCACCGTGATGACTAGTTTTTATCACACCGTAATGCCTACTCACGGTCTCACCGTGATGATTATTTATATTTTTATTTTAACCCGTATCGCGTAATTTTTATTTTACCGCTATTTGATTTCCCGCGTTTTTGTTTTTATGACGTTTGACATTCCCAAATGATAAAACTCACGGGTTTCATTCGATTCCTTACCCGAACTCTCTCTTGAACCTTCTCTTCCCTCTCGCCCGAACATTCAGTGGATTCCAAGGATGAAGCGTCCATCTTCACCCTCGTCTGAGAAGCACCGCACTAAGAAACACAAGAGGATACCGAGGACAGTTCCCGAAGGACCTCTAAACCCAAACCTGGTAAGCCTTATAGTTGTACCTAAAAAAGAGTTTTGTGCAGAGTGGTTTCTGTCTAGAAGATCTTTAGTTTTGAATGTTTTAAGAGAACAAGGATGGCTTGGATGGTTCCCTGGACAGAATAAACCGATCTACCTGAGATTGGTATCTCAATTTTATCATTATGTGAAGTTTTCATTTGAGTTTGAAGAAAGATTTATGGTGAAAAGCTAGATAAATGGTCAAAAGTGCTATTTCTCTTCAAGGTTGTGGGGTGTATGCCTAGGGATTCCCTATGAAGGAGTTTGTGAGGATTACAAGAGAGACCCTCCTCCAACAACTGACATCTTTGACCTGGAAACTGCTTTGGAAAACTTGACTCGAAGTGGCACCAAGCGAAGGGCCATAGCTGCTGAATTAGATTGGGAGACTAGACTTCTATTCCAATTTGTTCAAAATTTGATTAGCCCAAGAAAAGGAAATTTTTCTATGATGAAGTATCAGGATGTGTTCCTGATTCATCTATTGAAAAATGTACACAAGATCAACCTATGATAGTATGTTATCAACCATATCTATGAGCTGATCAAAGTCACTTCCAAATCAACCTCCTTGTTTTAATCAAGGATGATTTCAGCTATGTTAGTTGCCAAAGGGATGGTTGGACCGAATGAATAAAAGTTAGAGGACCTTGATTTCTGCCTATCCATGCCTATCATAAGTAGGATGAAGATTAGCTGGAACCCCTAGAAGAAGTAGTGGGTTGAGGATAATGATCAAGTGTATAAAAAGTTTAATCCTGTTGAATACCCTTGAAGGCCTAAAAAATCTATCTGATCCTGGTTTGGAACCAGATGAAGTGGATGAGTATTCAGGAGAAGAAGAAGAAGAAGAAGAAGAGGTTGAAATACCACCAATGGAAACATATCCTGTTGAAAAAGAAAGGACTGTTGTCCCTGCTGTTATCCCTATTGAAACACCTCATGAGGAGGAAGTTGGTGTTAGTTTGAGAGAAGAGGAAGCTTCTATTTCTATTGTGGATGTAAGTCCAGAAGCTCATCCTAATGCTGCAAGTAATTTGGTTTTTCCTGATTCAGAACATCAAGTAACCTTAGAGGAAGATCCTGTTTAAGAGAATCTTTCTTTTGAAAAAGAAGCAAGTCTGGAAGTCCAACCAGTGGAACAATCCATTCCTGAGATAATTCCCTCTGCTGAAGAGAGGATGGAAATTTCCTTCCAGCTGGCAAGGCAAGAGTTTGCTAAGAAGATCAGGGATGATCCTATGGATCTTGTCCATGTTCCTAAGCCCCAAGAATCTGAAAGGGAAGCACAATTTGAGGGGGAGGAACCTCAAAACCTTGAGATTACAGAAGCTGGATCTGCTGAAGCTTCTCAACCTACTATCTCATACTCTGTGCACACCCGTTCTGTTTTCCCAAGATTTTATGATGTGATTGAGTCAGAGAAAGTGTATACAACTAGAATGGATCTTTCTTCTCTATTTCAACTGAAGTATATCGCTCATCCAGAACTAGAACCAAAGCTACAACCTCAATCCGAATCAGAATCCGAGTCTGAAGATTACTCTGAACCTCAACCAGAATCTGAACCACTACCTTTACCTGCACCCTTACCAGAGCATCACTCCTTTGTGACCAAAGATGATCTGAATGTTTTTGGAGAAACTTTGTTAGCTGGAGTTGAGAAAATTGTCTCCACTCAACCTCGTCCAGTGACTCAGTTAAGTCAAGAAGATGCATCAATTATTCTGGAAAATATTATCTTGCATATTCAACCAAGGATGATCAGAGAAATTCAAGAAGTCAGAGTTGAGAATAAGCTTCTGAGTGCTGATGTAGAAAATTTGAAAAATATGATAGCAAGTTTGCAGAATGAGTTATCTTTGAGATCTAATCCAGCTCCTGTTTCTGCTCCTGCACCTGTTGCTTCTTCTCCTGAGCCATCTGATTCCCTCCTTGATAGGGAAATTGTGTATGACGTTCATCCGTACCAACTTTCATTTGATGAAAATATTGGAAAAAGACACACCAAGATGATGGAACACATGAGAGATCTTGTGGAAAATCTGAATAAGCTTACAGATGAATACACTGGATGCCTGCAAAAAGTGTTGAAACAACTCAAAGTTCTAACTGAAGCTGTCAAGTCTTCACCTGCTTCTGGTCAGACCTCCACAACTTCTTTGGATGATTCTATGCTGAGATCCATAATCAAGGAATAACTTCAGAGTGCCTTCAGTGGCTTGGATCTATCTTATTTGTCAGAAGTGGTTAAGAACAGTGATAGAGCATTGGAATTGGTTAGGATTCACTCTATAATAGCCAGTGATTATCAACAAGAGATCACCAAGAAAATAGATCTTTATCTCTCCCAGATTTTCTCTAAAAGTGATATGAAAGATCACTTTAGATATTTTGTTGAAAATTTGAGAATCCCTCCTGTGACTCAAGCTTTTAAAGCCCATGTTCAGAAACTTACAGAGTTCACCAGATTGTTGGAAAAGTTTATGGAGAATAAGGATGATTTTGAAAAGGCTATGCAATATGGTGGTGAAATCATTACTGATTTCATCAATCTTTTGAAGTCATATCTTCATGTGTAGAGTACTGCTATAGTTGCTCCAGCTACTGCACCCCTTAGACCTCGACTACCTGCCTTAGCCTCAACTGCCATGATAGTCATTCAAGCTCTTTCTCAGATCCGACCAGTCATTCTTGACCAACCTAAGCCTAGATCTTCTACTACTCTCACTTTGGCTCCATCTGTTTTTGAAGGTCTACCCTTACCCTCTTTGTCTACTGCATATATGCCTTCTTCTACTTTAGCACCAGCTCCTGCTGCTGATAAAGGCAAGGAAAAGATGGATCCCTAAAGAGTCTAGAGACTGTTTTCTTTTTGATGGTATTTCATTTCTTGTTTACAGTTTTTACTTATCCTGTATGTTGTATTCTGAACCCTTTGTTTAATGAAAAATTCCGAGTTTCATTTCCTTTTCTCTACTTTTTGATAATCCCAAAAGGGGGAGAAAACTCTACAAGTGTAAATGAAAAAAAACTACAAGTGTCAGTTCTATAATGTTTTTTCTATGCCAGTATCTTTAATATTACATGTCATTTATATTCTGCCTATATCTGATTTGTGATCATCAAAAGGGGGATATTGTTGGAATCTTCATGTGTTAATCATGATTTAATGATCACAAATCTTATTACTATTAATTAATCTCGATCTTCATTGCACATGTTGCTAATGCTCTTCAATCTCTATAATAACTACTCATCATGCTTTAATAATAACAAATCTTATAGATGATAAATAATCTCTTTATTATTTACAAGTCTCATGCATGATAAAAAATCTCTCATATATTATCAAGCCTTTATGTTTATCATTCAAGTTCTCTTACTCTCTAATGGTTAAACTTAATTCATATTCTGCATATTCTATCTATGTCCAAATATAGATATTTTTCTAAGTATGGACTCACTGTGAAGGACTCACAATGACCCAGACACCGTGAAGGACTCACCGTGACCCAGACACCATGAACCTCATACCGTGAAGCTCATACCATGAAGAAGACACCATTTACTTAATCACTGTGACACCGTTTCTTAACTTTTTGTCAATATTATTTAAATAATACTAACAGTCATATTTGATGTTTTTTAATGTAATTAATGTTATTTAATGATATTTGTTGGCATGTCAGGAAACCATATCTCGTACCTATGAAAAGGGAATCATTCCTACTGCTAGAACTTGGGGAATATAAGGAAGATTAAGATGCAGTACACGTAACAATAACAGAAAAAGCAGTGAAGAAAAGAAAATTATGAATATACAACGAGAATAACTTACATAACCCGAGAGAACGGTGCTGAATAAGAAGATCAATCCTGAGCAAGAAAGAGATTGCCAGACCTTAAATGAACTCTCATGAATGCAATCCAACACCACTTAAGAACACACGACGAATCAAGAGATCATTCTCATTCTTGTAGAAGATAAGATGACTACGACACTCTGTTTGTCAACAGAAAAACCAGAGAAGGACTCAGAAGCATTCCTGCTAAATCCAATGAGTCCAGAACTGCATTGATAATCACTAGAGCTTTCTAAACTCTTATCTATTCTCTCTAAGTGATTTATTTATTAACTTTTGAGCAGTGTGGTGTAATATCTATTTATTATACACACACTGTCTCCTGCACTGAATTGGAGGATATCAAAATCCTAAAACCACAATTGTTTACTCTTGTTTACCCACGTCAACTGTGGAAGAGGTCCTTGTGTGGCCTGGTCTATTTTTTCGCACAAAGAATAGTGGTAGAGGTCCCTGCGTGGCATGGACAGTTTTGTAAACTGTTGTTAACCCCGATCCAGGGTGTGGATCAAATTTTATATAAATTTGAGAGGACTAAGTCTCTACTTGAGACTGAACCTCTTGTTATATCTGCTTTTCATTGTTATTTAATGTTTATAGTATACTACATATATCTCATTTAATCCACTGCTATTACTTTGAAATAAAAAACTATTTTAAAGATACTTTGATAGTTAAATTAGCATGTGTTTAGAAATATTATATATCAGTAGGATAGTTTCAAAAGTTAGTTTGATATTGTGGTTAAATTAACTGAGACCTAATCAATCTTTGAGAAGCTCAGTGAACATTTACAATATGTATAAATTCACTACAGTTTAACTTGTTTTATAAATTGGGGGATTTTAAATAGACAATATTTTAACAGAAATTTTAATTGGAACTCAATTCACCCCCCTCTTGAGTATCCACTCCGACTAACATGTATTTTATTTATGGTATTTTTGACTTATTATAAATATCTTTATTCTTTATTAGATTTTTAATAAGTTACCCAGGTCTCGTATCAAGTTATCTTTAAATGAGTCACCAATTTTCTTATTAAAATTGACCTTATAAGTCTCATTTATCTTACCATTTCCACATAAATATGTTTTATTTCATTTAACTTTGAGGAAAGTAATCTATTTTATTTATATTTTTCTATTTGGGGGATCATTTTCTCTTAAAAAATGCATCACTAAAAGGAATGATTCCAATCATAAGAACACACTTATTTTCATCCATATCCATGTTTTATAAATCAAAATTATTGTATATAATATTTCAAGTGACCTGCATACATGTCTTAAACTATTATAAATGAAATTTTCTAACATAAATTTAAATATTCGGGTTTCAAAAAATGATTTTAATGGACTTTTAAACGTTTTCTAATTGATTAGTTTTCAAAAATATTTTCTTTTTAAAGTAATGTTTTAAAATGTTCCCAAATTAATTTTTTTAAAAATTACTTAAATAATATAATTTTAAACTATATAATATTTATAATTTTTTTAAAAGGGAAATATTTTATATTATTCTATATGGGTTGTTTTTATACCGACCCTCACTTTTCATACAGAGAAATTACATCACATTTTCAGAATACTCAATACACTATGCAAACACACACCTAAAGACCGTATTAGTTTAGTGCCTTTGGAAACATGGAAGGCATTATTCTATTTTTGTGAATGATATTAAATATCTACCATAATGATATCCCCCTTTAATACCCCTAACTAAAACCTTTACTTATAACATAGGGAAAAGAAAATATAATAAAAAGGGAAAGCTCATATGCTTAGTAAGGGAAAACAATGGAGACATGTAAACATAATCCTGAGCATAAGGGTAAGAGAACATGATCAGGAAAATAAAAGATCATACCCACCATATCAAAGATTATAAACATGAATCCTGGAATAAATATTGGCAGTTATAAAACATTAATCATAAGGAAATAAATAACATGATCCAAGGAATCATAACATAGGAATAACACATAGAATTTTGGCAGGAACATAATAATATAATTATTTCTTCCATAGTAGTAAAGGGATCACTACCAAGTACATATTGGTATTATGGTTTCACTTCCCATACAGTCTTGGTAGTCATGGTTTACTCCAATAACCTCCATAATAGTCATAGTTCACTCCCATAACCATATTTGGTAGTCAATGTTCACTCCCAAGACCATTTTAGTGGAAAAGGTCCTCTATGTCTATATCATGAGATATAAATCTTTATCCAATGCATTGGATGAAGATATAGGTCCCACCCATACCATAATTAAATCATACATACATGTTGCAAAAGATCATAAACAACCATATCATAACCAATGTAATGGAAAGGGTGTCATAAACTTGTAATCATATCATAATGTGTGGAAAAGATACAAGTTTCATAATCATTTCATAAAAGGTATAACCCATGAAAAGAAGAGGGTTTTTTTTAACATCAATCCATTAAAACATAAACCTTTAAGAGAAAAAATATGAATGTTATTCTTGAAATATAACAAAGTATATCATCATAGGTGGGAAATGATTTTGAAAGGTCACTTTGGACATGAATTTCCATTAAAAGTCACCTTTTAAATCATAAAAAATTTTCATAACCATTTTCTTTGAAACAACATGGAAAATATATCAGAAAAAATCATTTAAAACTGTTCTTATGGAAAATATAATTTGTTCATTGAAATTGTTTTCTTTTTTTTTAAAAACAGCATGATTTTAAAAGAAATCATTTTGAAAATAAACTCTTAATATTTAAAGGGAAAAATATTGGTAATAAGTCATCATGAAAGCATAAAAATCTATCCATGTAGTATAAGTTAAAAACATTCTTGTCATACTTTTTTCTAGAAATGTCAATAAGTACCTGGTCAGGGAATAAAATTTATTTTCAAAATGTTTAATAAAAATTCATACATGGGTAAAAAATGATTATACACAATTATAGAATAATATTAAAAATATTTTGTAATACATTTTTATGAAACATGGATACGGAAGATAAATATTCCCTATTAGATACTTACATAATAAAAATATTTAATAAAAAATAGATTGCAAAATAAACCCTTAAAACATTATAATCAGTAAAATCATATTACCTATGAATATAATGAAATTATATTGATTTTTAATACCAAAAACTTATCGATAATAATTATAAAATACATTCATGGGTAGTATATACACCATGTTGAAGAAAAAAGTTGTGTTTGAGGCATGTGTCTCACAGAAGTAAAGGTGATACAAAAAACCCATACCTTTGTTCTAATTCTCCA
The DNA here is from genome assembly GCA_963277665.1 of Viscum album. Taxonomy (NCBI): domain Eukaryota; kingdom Viridiplantae; phylum Streptophyta; class Magnoliopsida; order Santalales; family Viscaceae; genus Viscum; species Viscum album. Next base: position 384,946,588 of record OY728120.1, on the reverse strand, counting down.
TATACATCTTTAAAACTCTTATATAGTGGTTTTAAACATATTATTAACTTATAACATAATCATAATAATATTTATTATATTATATATGATTCATTTATGACTTTAAATTACCCATTTATTAACAATTCCACGTTAAAGAAACATTTTGGGTAGTAATCACTTTATTTACCATACATGTTTTCACTTGTTATTCATGATCCTATTTCTGAGATAATGATTTAATTAATTTAATAATGTAAAAAATGACTTATAAATTATATATATTTATTATATTAATATATATTAAAGATAGATATATGATATGGAGTACACCATTCATAGAGATGGTAAGCCGTATGTATGCAAGGATGTTGTTTTCATTTTATTAGCATCCTTAATGGAAGAAGATAAATGGCACATATATATTATTAAATTAGAAATATAATTTCATATATTTCATATATATTCATTATATACATTTTTATAATAATTCTTTAAATGGTTAACTTGAAAGATGAATCTCATCACGTCGTGGAGATGGTAGGCTGTATGTACGCACAAGCAATGATATAAGTCTCTTAATGGTAAAAGTTTAGGGAATCAGATGGTATGTTAATTATACAGAATAAATATCATGTAATATTTATTATTTATATCCATTATATCCTTCATTATATGCATCCAAATAAATTAGCGATGAAAAACACATTACACCACGGCATGGAGACGACACATGGTACTTTATTTTTTCATTGGGTGAATAAAAGGTGGAATATGGTTATTCAATAATAATAATAAAGTATCAGAATATATTTTATTCTATATTTATTAATTTATAATGGAATCAACACATGAATATAAAGTTGAAGAAGAAACAATTTTGAAAAAGTTATTAAGGAGATTACCTCTTCTTCAATGATATACCTCTAGATCTCCCCTTAGTGACACCAGAGTAGGTATTTTGAGAATAATTAAACCTCTATAATGTCACTAGAGAAGTTTATAAATCAAATAAGCAGGGGATGGGTGATTTTAAGGCTCAATGTGATGTGAATAAGTGAGTGAGAAGGTCCCCTTTTATAATTGAGGTGAGGGGAACATTAAGAAACTCTTAAAATATTAAATTAATATAATTTTATTTTCAATTTAAAATAGATAAAAAGTGAGTTATTTAGAAGATAATATTATTATGGTTCACAATACTCTCAACCAATCATTTTATACAAGTTTACATCTCTATAGTAACCATATATTTTGGCTTTAACTTTTAGTTAAAAACATTAACTCTTACTATGGCGACTTTGGTTTTTTATTCTTTAGGGTTAATATAATTACTAATAAATGCCAAACTAACCCCATGTGGATAATTGATGAAATATTTAACCTTATTATAGTTATTTTGATAAAGTATATATTTATATGAATTTCAGATCATTTAATAAAATATTATTTATTTTAAAGTATCATTTATGTCACGTTTTATAATATTTATAAATGGCCTTTTAAAAAATAGCTTATCAACATGATAACCTTGAAGTAACACATATAATATATCTATAGAATGTATAAATTATATATGAAACTATTTTTTTCATTAATTATGTCAATATATGTTTATTTTAATGATTTTTGTATCTTTTTCTTTATATTTGAATTAATTGAACAATTACTCCATCATTATAATACAAGATTTAATTAAATTATTTTTCTCTAAAGATTAAAAATAAAATATCAGGACTAAGATAAATTTATTATCTTTCAAATTAATATTTATAGTCAAATTTATCTTATTTATAACCCAATATTAAAAATTATTTAGTTATTTAAATTATGATCATTCCATTTTTAACTTATCTTTAAATTAAATATAATAAATATCTTATTCTTACCTAAGAGGTGTAAAAAGATCAAAATTTAGACCTAAGGTTTATTTATATCTAAAACCACTCATACAATGAAATTATGGAATGTGTTAGGGAAACTTTATAATATTATAGAATTATTTTTAACTTTATTTACCTGATTTACCCTTAACCGCAATAAATAATTTTTTTAGTAAAGTTAATATTCACCAGAAATTTAATTTGACTCAATTAGAATCTAAATATCATACTTATATCTACCATGTATGTCTATTTATCGAAATTAAATTCATATAAGAAGAATAATTATGTTTAATTCTAATCCTGCAAACATGAAAATAAGGTAGGTAAAATAAACGTTCAAAAGTTCTATAAGTTTTTATAAATACTTTTAATATAAAAATTGTCACAAACCGAAACTGGTCACCATCAAAACCATCACCTGAATCGGCCTGTGACAAGGCCTGAAGGGCATTACCTATCCCCATAGGCTTGCACAAGTGACCAGGAATCATAAAATGATGTTTGGGAATGATTTACCTGAGTTTATAAACATTAAACAAGAAACAAACTCAATAAAACAAATCTATATTTTTCAAATAAAAATAACTTTTACAAAATTTCAGAACTGAATTTCATAAGTTAAAAATATGTTTAAAGACCATTACGAATGTAAAAAACCCAATAAGTACATCCCCAGAACCACCACATGGAAAGAGGCACCGTCATCAAGCCATCTCTACAACACTAAATCATGAATGACCGATAAAAACCCGAACTATTAGCACAAAAGTTGTACCCAAACATGCGATAAAAAAAAACTAAGTCTACTTAAACCCAAAGGTTTAATTAGGGTGTAAACCAAATCACAGTAGGATTCCACTGTTAAGAGATTCCGTATGATAAACATTCAAAGAAGAAAAACATGCATGTTTTCAAAAACATGTAATTTCTAGTTACAATTTATCAAAGATGAAACTTAAAAAAATCATTTTTCAAGTGGTTTAATTTAAAGAATCAACAATTTTGAAATAAATGGAAAAGATATCTAATTTTACAGCCAAATATAATTTTTACTGATAGTAACTATAGAGGATATAATGAGCACATGTAATAGGAAATAACCCCTAGGCACTAGATAACAGTGGGTCCAAGGTACCTCATATCTCAGTGAGAGTAACCATCACAAATATATATTATCATGCATGAGCCACTAGTAGGGAACATACCCATAAACTAGTGGTCCCCAATCATCATTGTCATAGTTTAGTTAGAGTTGTATGCATCAATATTGCTAAGTGAAACTTAGGCCAAACCCCACAGATTCACTAGCATACTAGTACACGTCCACCAACCTAGATACCCAAGTTTTCCCCTTGTGCTCAAACAAGCTAAAAAAGTCAATAAATATACATTTCACATGAAAATATAATTTCCACATCATAAATTCACCAAAAATCCCACATGTATACCACACAAGTCACAAAAGTCCACTTTTCGTTCAAATTTATTTTGAAATCCGACTCACACCAAAATAGCCCACAATACTTTTCATATTTCATTAACACGTGAAAAAATACATTAAAAATTTAATAAAACCATTAAAAGATATTAAAACTCTCATAACTACCCACTCACATATTACATAATACCTTTTTTATAACAAAAATCTATTTTTCACATCACACTCACACAAAACATCCCACATCACTTTCACATCACTTACACACTTTAGTAAATCCTTCAAACATTTTTATAAAACATTTCTAAGATGGAACACATCACAAAACAAACCCTTTCACATTTAAAATGTACCATTTCAAAATATACCCACTCCAGATTAGTTTTCCAATATGGTTTCACGTCTTATATAAATAATTAAATCATTCAAATATTTCATAAAACCATTCTAAATAGTATACCTAAACTTTGCTCATAAAACCCAAATCAAAACCATATTTCAAGGACAAAACCACACCAAAAAACTTCCAAAGTATAATTGGAAGCCCTAAATACATTTATAAAACCACTTTTATGTGTTATAATATCATCTTTAATAATACCATGAAATATAAAAATGAAAACACCCATTTTCATAAAATGCTCTCAATAAGTATAACAGAGTTTCACACACCAAAACTATTCAAAAAAACCCCCTTCTAAGGCCCACATGACACTAAGGAATTAAAAAAAATAGATTTTTCAGACCCTTAAAACAACTAATAAATCAATTTCTTATTTTATAAAACTACCACAAAATATACTACATGTGTTAACATTCGAAAAGTTCACAACTTCAACAAAAATGAAATTATAAAATTAAATTCTTAACAAAATCCCTTAAAAACAGTTTTTGCACCGCACACAGAATATAGGGAACATGAAAAACTCGTAAAACCATAACATTCACTCATCAAGGAATGGATAACCAAGAAATCACCTACCTTTTGAGACGAAACCCTCATGTCATGGTGTGAAGCATCAAGTGCACCACCGCCACAACCCAAGGAAGTGAAAAGAAACCTAAAAACTAAACATCACAAAAAAAAGATACCATGTCAAACCCTAGGTTCAAACACTAACTTTTGGACACTATGTAACATCAAGAAAGAGAGATGAAACCCTAAGTAAATGGATTAAATGGAAGGGAGGAACACTTACTTGATGGAATCTTGGAGAAATCTCCCTAAGTTAACCAAATGTTGGATCTCCAAGCAACAAAACCTGACAATAAGGCTCTACTGAGGCTGATGAGGTCATGTGGTGACTAAAATGAGGGAAAATAGTGAAAAATTAATGATTTATGAAGGAATAAATTTATGTTCTCAAATCTGGATGATTTGATAAATCTTCAAAAAATTCACCCTAATTAACAGTTCAAATGAGCTCCAAAAATGAGAAACTGACAATGCGGGTGATCCTAGGGATATTGGCTTCGAGATGGAGGTGGAATCACTAAGAAAATAAAAAATTAAGGAGATACTTAAGAATTAAACAAAAACATTTAAAGTAGAAAATGGGCTTACAGGAAGGCCCAATACCTTATGTAAAAACCCAAATACACCACGATTATGGATTTATAAAGGCTTTAAATTGACATGGAAGGGTTAATAGGTCAGGGGAGTCCATGTATGAATTGAAATGGATGAAAAATATAAAAAAAATAAGGATTTATAAAAGAAAAAAAATTGGTTTTTAAATATGGAAATTGGCTCATGGTTTGGCCTAAATTTTCAAAACCCACCATTTCTAACAAAATGCATGGTAAACCCCCAAAACAAATCAGGAATGGAAATTAAATGAAAAATGACATTAAAAAAAGCCATGTATGTCAAAAAAATTATTTAAAAGAAATACATTATATTAATATATTTATAATTCTTCTATTATTACTTTACAATTAAAATAAAATATAATAATTATTTAAACGAAAAACATAGTTTTTAACTACGATGTTGTATTTTTCACTATTTATCAAAAAATGAAACATCACTGAAAAATACTAAAAATTCACCCAAAGATAATATTGAAATTATGAATTAAAAAAATGAAGTCTATTTTATCATATTAAATTTATATGAGTGTTTATAATTAATTTTATTATTTTTTATAGAGGGACATAAAATGTAGGTCCTTTAAGAAAATAGTATTTCTAAACATAAAAAGGCTTTAACAAAAAATTATACACTTCATTTTCAATATGTTTTATTTATATAAAACTGATATAAATATTATTTAAAAAGTATTTATTATTATTCATATTAATAAGTTTAATTTATAGGTTTTAATCACCTTGTTTTAATAATTATAAAAAAAGATGTTTCATGGAAACTCAGTGTCGCATATAACACAATCCCAGTCGGTGTTGCGTGTAATGGAAGCTTTCCTTAGTGTTTCATATAAAATAATCCAAATATATTTATTTTATAAAATTATGTAAATTTATAATCACTATTATGTGAATCGAAAAATATATAAAATATTAAATTAATTTGAAAAAAAATTCAAAAAATCACAGGGTGTTACATTCTATACCCTTAAAATGAATTTTTCCCTCAAAATTAAGTTGGGTTGTCAAAGTTTAATAATTAAAATTTTATTTTAAAGAAATTCACATAAAAATAATGAATTCGGAAACTACATTTTAAAATAAAAAATCTTTAAAAGAATAGTTACCCAATGTAAATCATAACATGGTCTCTACGTAGGAGAACATCTGTGATTATTTAGGCATGGAGAAAAAGTATAAATAATAATAGATATTGATAAATATAACTGATCACAATAAAGTGGGTGATAAATATAAAGTTAATGATCACAAAACCATAAACTATATAAATGTGAAATAGGTTATTGATATCATCAATAATGATGGAAATAGGGAATCCTTTTACATCACGATCCTTTTCCTAATGTTGAATAATTTTCAAGAGATGGTATACTTGATTTCAACAAAACTTCACCATTTTGTGTCCCTAGATAAATTTCCAATTCACCTTATATTATAATAAATTATATTTAATTTTTCATTCATGAAATTTTAGAAAATAACGAGAAGAACAACATGTCATTCTATCTATCATAAAACAATGTTTAGAACAAGTTATAAAATATGTATAATTACACATGATGAGTAAATAATTTAATATCACAAACTTATCTGAAGTTTAACTTAAAATTTTTATAAATATATGATCCTACAATCTTTCTAAAAGCTTAAAATCCAAAGCATTATAAAGAGGTGCACTAAATTAGCTTAACATTTATCTCCCATATATCATAAGGCAGTTTTTGGTTCCCACATTCTAATCATGTGAGTTCCTTAATCATGTATTCTCTTGAAACATTAAAATAAGATGAATTACCATACATCGTTATTGAAAACATTCATTTTTCCATATCCCAATGTTTATTGGATATATTCCTTAAGTCCAAAAATTGTAAACATCATCTATGATAGAATAAACTAATTATCAACACGTCCTTAATCAATTACAAGGAAATAGTTACCATCCAATTAACTTATTCATATCCATCATATAATTATATAAATATCATTATATCATCATCATGAACATATTATGGGTTATACTTCCCTTAATTACATTTTCCACAAAATATGACCTTATTACCTCAATCGCTTTTCATGGTTATGAGTACCATTCATCATATTATCTCAAATACTTAAGGAAAAAATAATGTGGACCAATCATTAGATGTTCCCTTATTCCATAATACCATAAGTGAAATTCTACAACATTATTATTGAATACCATTACATAAACACATCAATCATCCAACTATATTCGTAAACCATTACTCAAACTTCATAATCTAAATCATTCCTTGAATATGAAATAAGTATCTCGTCTTAAGGTTCCTCAGACCCAATATTATTTTGATTCTTATGTCTAATATAAATAATATAGTAAGAAAATCCCATACCTTCCATATATCATTTTCAGTATCCTAAACCTCAATAGTATAACCAATACTTATACCATGTTCTTGGTTCTCTTCATGAGATTACCATTTAGGAAATTTATTTTCATAATGCCCATACTTTCAACATCTGAATCATTTAATTTTACCCTACTTATTTCTAGTTCCCATTATTGAATAAGACCAGAAAGCTAAGTGTGATAAATTATTATCATATAATAGAATCACATAATCATGAAAAATTACTTATAAGATACCTAAATCATGAAACCTAATTTTAAATCATTGGAACCATAGTCTTATCCTTTAATATATCCCAAGAAATGTCCTTATAAATATCACTAGGGATTTCACTATATTTTTTCATCCTAGTTTCCAAAGGATAACTAAACCTTGTCTCTGATACCAAATATAGTGACCCTTTCTTTTCATACACAGATATTACACCACTTTTTCAGAATACTTAATACATTACACAAACATATGCCCAAAGACTATATTAGTTTAGTGCCTTTGGAAACTTGGAACACATTATTCTTATTTTGTGAAAGATCTTAAATATATCCCATAAATATCTTACCCTATATAACCCATAACTAAAACAATTATTGATAACCTAGTGAAGTTAAAACATAAGAAAAAGGGTGATATCATATGCTTAGAAAGGGTAAAAAATGGAGACATGTAAACATAATCATGAGCACAAGGGTATGAAAACATGATCATAAAAATAGAGGATCACACCCTGTATATAAATGATCATAAACATGAATCGTGTCATAATAATTAGAAGTTAATAAAACATGAGTCATAAGGAAATAAAGAATATGATCTATGGAATTATAAGATATAAATAAAACATGGAATTATGGAATAAACATAAGAATATAATATTTATTTCAATAGTAGTCAAGGAATCACTTCCATGACCATCTTGGTAGTATGGGTTCACTTCCCATACCATCTTTATAGTCATGGTTCACTCCCATAATCATCATAGTAGTCATGGTTCACACCCATAACCAACTTTGGTAGTCAAGTTTTACTCCCAAGACCATATTAGCAGAAATGGTCAATCATGTCTATCTCATTAGATATTAATCTTTACCCAATGAATTGGAGGGAGATATAGGTCCCAACCATCTCATAATGAAATCAAACACACATGTTCCACAAGATCATAAATAATCATATCATGACCAATGTAATGGAAAGGGAGTAATAAACTTGTATTCATATCATAACTTGAGGAAAATATACAAGGCTCATAACCATTTTATCCAAAACATAACTCGTGAAAAGAAGTAGGTTTCTTAAACATAATTCCATCAAAACATAAATCATCCATATAAATAATAATAATGGAATTATTGAACTATAATAAAGTATGTCATCATAGGTGGGGAAGGATTTTTAAAGATCACTTGGAACATTAATTTTTCTTGAATATCATATTTTAAAACATAAAACAAATTCAAAACCTTTCTTTGAAACCACATTGAAAACTTATCATGAAAAATCATTTAAAAAAGTTCAGGAGGAAAATATCCTTTCTTCATTGAAATCCTTTTCTTTTCATAAAATGTCATGGAATTTTAAAAGAAAATATTTTGAAAATTACATTGTATGCTCGAATGGGAAGATTAATGGTAACAAGTAATAATAAAATCATAAAAATATTTTCATGCCGTATAATTTTAAAAAACATTATTCTCATTCTTTTTTTAGAAATGTCAAAAAGTACCTCATTTTGGAAATAAAAACAGATTCCTTTCAAACTGTTCAATAAAAATTCATACATGGGTAAAAAAATTATTTTAAACAATTGTATTATAATATTTAAAATATTTTGTAATGAATTTTTAAGAAAAATGGACATGGAAGAATAATATTCCCCAGTAGATACTTACGTAAAAACAATATCGAATAAAAAACAAATTGCGAAATGAACCCTTACAACTTTATAATCAGTACAATCATATGAACCATGAATAAAATAAAATTATATAGATATGAAAATAAAATAACCTTATGTATAATAATTATAAAATATAGTCATGGGTATTATATACACCATGTATAAGAAACAATTAGTGTTTGAGGCATGTGTCTCACAGAAGTAAAGGTGAGACAAAAATCTCACACCTTATGTTTGATTCCCTACATAAATGTCTGAGACTCCTGTGTAGTGGATTTAATAATATTATTAACTTATAAAATAAGCATAATAATATTTATAATATCATATATGATTCATTTATGACTTTAAATTACCCATTTATATATAATTACAAGTTAAAGAAACTTTTTGTATAATAATTGCTTTGTTTATTGTACGTGCTTTGAATTGATATTCATGATCCCGTTACTTATAAAATGAATGAATGAATTAAATAATATAAAACCTTATTTATATTTCACATTTTTTTAGTATATAAATATATATAAATTATTTATATATGAAATGGAATACACCATTCATGGGGACGGTAACACATACATATGCATGAACATTGTTTCTGTTTTATTATCATACTGAATAGAAGAAGGTAAATAAAATATATTTATATATTATTAAATTATAATTACTATTTCATATATTTAATATTTGTTCATTAAATACATTTTTATAATCATTATTTAATTAGTTAACGTGGAAGATGAATCTCATCGCATCATGGTGATGGTAGACCGTACATACACATGATGGACGACATCATTATTTTAATGGTAAAAGGTTGGGGAATTAGATGGTACATTAATTATAAAGAATAAATATCACGTAATATTTATTATTTATATCCATTATATCTATTATTATACCCATTGAAAAAAATTAGTGATGAAAAATATATTACAACATGGTGTGGAGATGGTAACCCGTACGTACACACGCATGGTACTTTCATTTTTCATAGGATGAATAAATGGTAGAATATGGTTGTTCCATAATTATAACACCCCAAACATTTTATGGTATGTTCCTCTAAAATAATTTCTATTAATTAGATAACCTATATTTTATGAAGCACTAAATCTATTTTGAATCAAAACATTATAGGAGAAAGTTATAAGCTATCCATTAAACATAAAATTTCCACTTCTATGTTTTGAATTTCGAGAAATGGTCATCCAGAGTTGTGACCAGTAATTCATTTGGAGTCTGATAGAACCAACTTGATTTTTTGATAAATAGTAACATACCCTTATGAATAGTAATATGAATAGAAATATAACCCTTATAAATAGTAAATAATGATTATATTTTATTTTTTTAAGGTAATAAGATAATGAGATCTTAATTGATTTTTTTAATGTCATATAGAACTATCTATGCCTTTAAAAATTGTTTTCTTGAATTAACTGTGATTTTATTTAAAAATTAAATTAAAAATACATAGAAATTTATTTTCTAAAAATGGAATTCCTTTTTGAATTTTAAACATTGAAAAATGGTTAGGGTGATTTTTGGGGATTTTTCTAAATACTTGAATTTTTCAAGAATAGTAAAAATACAGATTTGAGTTTTCGGTAGTTTAATGACATCATAATGATGTAATAATTAAATATAAAAGTATGGTAGAATTTTTTATAGTATCCTATGACATGAGGTTTCCCAAGTGGCTAAAAAAATGGGAAAATACCATGTTAAATCCCATGGTTTTGCAAAAACCACTAATGATGTGTACCTTTTAATTAATAAAAACTCTCTTAATTACTATAAATATCCACTGACCCCACCTTCATTTCCTTTCATTAAAAACTCAATATCCTCAAATATATGGTGGTATTACCTCCATAGTATTCCTCCCAAGGTGTCATAAAACCCCCAAGGTCCCAACCTTCATGTTTTGGGAGTTACTCAACAATGTAAGAGAATCAACCACCCTTCTCTTTTCTTAAAGATTTCATTTTATGTTTTCTATTTTATTTACAATTGGATTATGTGGGGATATTTCATTACATATTCACATTACTTCCCATATTATTTAATAGTTATGAGATTCCCCCTTTATCTCATCAAATTATTTTATTAAATCTTAGGTGATGCTGTTAGGCTGCCGAATTTTCGTAAGAGATTTCTCAATTTTTATCTTAATTTGAGTTCCTTTATTTTATACTTCTTTCCTTTTCTACCCTCATCAAAATTATATGACAGTTACAGTACCTTAAATGAAATGGATTTATATTATGATAATGTAATATTTAATCATCATCTCTCTTTCCCCTTCCTCGTATACTAAAAATAAAAACATCGTCCAAGATGTGTTAATTTATCACATTCAAGGATGGTGAGTTCTTCATTTTTTTACCATCTTTAATTATGGTCATGAAACCATTTTTATTGTTTAAATAGATAATAATATATTTATTACATCTCATTAATGTTATTTAATCCCTACACACTCATAATATGGAATAATAATACAAAACAAGTTAATTGTATACAAAACTACCAAGTTAAATCCAAGCGTTTATCAAAAACTTTTTAACTAATTATTCATACTCAAGTATATTACCCAGAATCATTATAAGATATTTTATATCTATTTAACTTAAAAAATAATATATATAAACAATTCTAGAGGTCTAACCACATTTCAAATGAACTTCCTTTCATGAAATCAAGTAAACGAATCATGAAAACCAAGGAAGAAAATGCTTCCAAAACAATAAAATTGAACCTCTTAAAACCATTAAAAGGGAAATGAATGAACCTAATAATATTATAATAAACCAATTAAATGTATATTATGTTCTGGAATTATTAATTAATGAACCTAAATTTTATTATTCACGTCATTAAAACAAATGAAGAACAAAGTCGAGCAAAAGGTAAGAGGTTTCTCATCTCAGTTTCATTTCCGTGAGATTTCCATTGTTCACCAATTATTTATTGTATGTGGTATATGTGTAGTTACACCTGATATATAATAACATTATTCACTTTATATTAATGGTATTAAATGACTCATTTGAGGTTTATTATATTCTTTTCATATGATTCGGCCGTTTACATTGTGGTAAGAGACTTTGTCTCAACTACTATTTTGTTGTGACTAACAAAGTATTGTGCACCTAATAATCCTTATTTGATGTACCTAATTCCCATTTTAGATCACATTTAATTTTGAAATTATATTTATATTAAATATCCATAATCTCATATCATGTATATGTTTTTTTGTCAAAACCGTATACCATTTTGCATACGATGTTTATTTGGAAAGTTATTTTAACTACGGAAATATTGATGAATCTGTATACTCTACTCTATATAGATATTGAAGAGGAATATTTATCTTGTATTAAATCAATTTATAAAGAATTATTTGGACATGAAGTGTTGGGTGGGGACCTCTATATCCCCTCGATGCATCGGTAGGTCTCATGAGACAAATCAGTTTGTGACAAAACCATTGAGTTTTTTCCAAATAACAGACGAGTTTCTACCCATATAACTAAACCATTTTTACAGTATTATGATATCATGTTCCAGATACATGGAATTAATTTAATAATAATTCTATATATTCATTATAAGTTATTACGATTCATGAGGTTTTTACTATGAAAAAATATATGGATGCAGTTTCATTCTCAGTTTATTAATGGCGTGAGTTTTTCATATATTCACCATGCCATATTGATTATGTAAAATTGTTTATAATTTAGTTATTATTGATTCATGATTACACCATTTGTAACCCTTACTGATCATTTGAGATCACCCCTTTCATTTTTTACTTTCAATAGTTGACGAATAGAAGATCATTTATTGATTTGTTGTGGATGCAGTCTTCAGTTTTTATTATGTATTGTATTTTGTAACCTTTTCCATTGTAATTTAAGTTAAATATATGTATCTAGTTTCTTCAAGAATACTAAATTGAACATTCCTTCTGTATTTTCATTCCTTCTAACCATGCCAATATAACAAGTAATTCACTGACTTTGGTCTATAGGGGTCGGGGTGTTACAGTTGGTATCAGAGGAAGTTTAGTAGAAAACATAGAAACTAGAGTAGGAAATGTATAGTAGGGAAAAAATCCCTAAGGTAGTATTTGAGGATAAACATACAAGAATATCCTGGTATTTTGGTAAGGAATATATTATTTGAATCCTTCTAGAAAATAAATGCCCGTCTAGATACGATCAGGTTGAGGTGGCTCTAGCATAGGTGTACCTTGGAGAGAAAGCTCCAACAAGGAGTTTTGGGCTTGACCCGGGGTATCTTGGTACATGAAAATGGGCCTTGCTGCACTCTTGGTTACAACACTCCATGAGGATATGCTTAGGATAATTCATGTTTTCTTTACAATCCATTATGAAGGATTGAAATGTAAATTATTCCTAAATGAAACCATTTTTATAATTATGGGATTAGCCATGCATAGGATCTCAATTTATGCTATGTATTTTTTATGTTTAGATTATACATTATTATTCATACCCTAATATTGTGTGTGACATTATTTGGAAATGGTGTCTAATGGATGAAGGGTAATCAATACTCGTGGGAAATGTAGGGATCTCCCCACTGAGAAGGTCAACACAGTCAATGTTGGAGCAGATCAGATCATGACCGTATTGGAAAAAATTAGGTTGTAATGAATAAAAATTCTACACCTGTATTGGATTATTTCATATGGCAGAAGACCACATCTTTCAGGGGGACTACTAATCCATTGGTTGCTGAGCAATGGATCAAGTCCCTTGAAAAGATATTCCTGGCATTAAGATGCAATGAAAATGAAAAGTTAGTACTAGTAGTATATTGTCTTAAGGGTGATGCTGATCAATGGTGGTTCTTGATTCAAAATACCATGGAGGAAAAAGAAATAGATTATATGGAATGGAGAATTTTAAGAAAATATTATTCAAAAAATATTTCCATAATGAGAAACAAACCGAAATGAAGAGGAAATTACTTGGCTTAAAGCACAGGGATGAAGATAGTGTTCGGAGTATGAGGCTACCTTCACAAGGCTAGACAGGTATTCCACATATTACGTATGTGACTCAACAGACAAGACTGGTCATTTCTTTTAAGGTCTTAAGCCAAGTCTTCTAAGGGCACTGGCTTCTCAAACATTTTCATCATATGATGAAATTTTATCAAGTTCCATCAAAACAAAGAAGGAATTTTCTAGATCAAATTTGTTAAAGGGGAACCAAGATAAGAAGAGATGCTCTGATAACCAAGGGAAAAGTGAAGCACCAAAGAAGAACAAGGGAATGGAAAAATTCCCATTATGTGAAAACTATAGAAATAATCATATTCAGAAACTCTTAAAAGGCATGGGAGTCTACTATAAGTGTGGAGAAATGGGTCACCTATCTCATGAATTCAAGGTGAAGAGACAATTTGATGATGTTTAACGATATAATTGTAGAGAGATGGGACACTATGAAAATGAGTGTCCTAAGTGCCAAGGAAACATGCCTTAAAAAATCCAAGAGAACAAGGGAGAGCTTATACGATTACAACCACATAAGTTGAAGTTCATAATGGTGTGGTGGAAGGAAATTTAATTGTTTCCTCAAACTTACCCAAATCTTTATTTGATTTTGGATCATCACATTCATTTATATCTTCCCATTTTTCCAAGAAAATTTGACATGTCCAATTTGATTTAATAAAGGAGTTAATAGTCAAAACTCCTAGGGGATGCATCATTGCAACAAAGTCATGTCAAACTAGCTCCCCTCGTGACACATAAAAATGATTTAGTTTCCAACCTTATTATCATTCCAATTACTGACTTTGATATAATTATCAGTATGAAATGGCTATAAAACTATGATGCGAAGATTTATTGAAAGAAAAAGGAATTTAATTGTTTTGAAAATGGTGTAGAATATCTTATCATTAGAGTGGAGACCTCACCATGTGATTCTTATCTAGACCCACCCCTAGTAGCTCTATTGAATGCAATTTTTTGAGAGGAAGAGAACCCAATATCTATGGGAGAAGAATGAAATATTCAAATTGAAGATGTGAATATAGTGCAAGAATACATTTTTTGGTTTCAAGAGGATTTACCTGGACACCCTCCAGAGTATGAAATTGAGTTTTCCATTGACTTAATTCCTGGTGCAAGACCTATATCAAAGACCCCCTATAGAATAGCCACTATGGTGCTATTGGAGATAAAGAAACAACTGGAGGAGTTGAATGACCAAGGATTTTTTTGACCAAGTGTTTCTCTATGGGGATCCCCAGTCTTGTTTGTCAAAAAGAAATATGGATCCATGAGGCTATGCATCAATTATAGGGAAATCAATGCTATTACAATAACAAATTAGTATCCTCTTCCCTGGATTGATGATTTATTTGATCAAATTCATGGAGCTCAATAATTTTCAAAGATTGACCTTCTATCCAGATATCATCAACTGCGTGTGAGGAAGGAATATATTCTGAAGACATCATTTCGAACTAGGTATGGGCATTACGATTTTACATTGATGCCTTTTGGACTGACGAATACACCATCAATTTTCAAGGATTTATTGAATAGATTTTTTAAGGAATATCTTGATAAATTTATTGTGGTATTCATCAATGATATCCTAGTATACTCAAAAAGCTATATTGACCGTGAGGACCACATGCGAATTAATTTGAAAAGTCTAAGTAGAAATAAATTATATGGTAAGTTTAGCACGTGAAAATTCTAGCTCAAATCAATTTATTTTCTAGGTCATATTGTCTCTAAGGATGGAATCCTAATTGATCATATGAAGATAATGTAAATCCAATATTGGCCAACGCTAACAAACCTGATCGAGGTACATAGTTTTTTTGGCTTAGCAGGTTACTATCAGCGTTTCCTTCAGAATTTCACCGGACTGGATAACCCGCTAACCAAGATCACATGTAAATGAGTTAAGTTTGTGTGAAAAAATAAGGTACATAATACTTTAAATAATTGAAAAGATGTTTGTTCAATGCTCCAATTTGACTATTCCATCTGGAAGTGATGGATTTGTAATATACAGTGATGCATCAAAGAATGGTCTGGGTTGCGTCCTTATGCAAAATGGTAAAATTATTTCTCATGCATCAAGGAAGTTGAAGAACCATAAAAAACACTATCCAACACATGATCTCAAGTTAGAAACTATAATATTTTCTCTGAAAATATGAAGACATTATCTTTACAGTAAAAAATGTGAGATATACACAAATCAAAAGAGTTTGAAATACATTTTCACACAGAAAGAACTCAACATGAGGCAAAGAAGACGGCTCGAGTTACTCAAATATTAATATTGTTTAATACACTACCACCCAAAAAAGGAAAATAAGGTGGCAGATGCATTAAGCAAGAAAGATCATGGACATCTGTCTCAAATGAGGATTAAGAGAGCTCCTATAATCACGGATCTACTAAATATGGATATGGTAATTGTTAAGGAAGGGGAAACATATTTCCTCTTTAAAATGATTTCTAAAACAACTTTACTAGATAAGATAAAAAGATCTCAATCTAATGATGAAAATATACACCAGAAAATTATTGATGTTAAGGATGAGAGAATGGAAAAATTCATGTATGATGGAGGATTTCCGAAGTATGGGAAGAGGTTATGCATTCCATCAGTACCTGAGATAAAAAGGGGACTATTAGACAATGATTATCGATCAAATTTCTCTATACACCCGGGTAGCACAACGATGTATAGATATCTGAAAGAATATTTCTGGTGGGATAATATGAAGCATGAAATTGCTGTCTATGTGTCAAGGTGTCTAGTTTGTCAACAAGTAAATGAAGAGAGGCAACATCCTAGGGGAGTGATTCAACCTCTACATATTCCTATGTGGAAGTGGGATAACATTACGATGGATTTTTCCACTGGACTAATGAGGAAATCTAGAAGGAATGATCCAATATGGGTAATTATTGATCATCTCACAAAATCATCATATTTCCTTCCAATAAGAGAGGATTTACCACTTGAGAGCCTAGGAAGACTTTATATTAATTAATTTGTAATACTTCATGGCGCACCTCTATCGATTGTGTCTGATTGAGATCCTCAGTTTACATCAAAATTCTGGAAAAGTCTCTAGAAGGCTGTGAATACTGATTTTTTTATGAGTATTGCTTATCACCCCCAAACTGACAGACAATCTGAAAGTACTATTCAAACTCAAAAAGATATGTTGAGGTCATGATATCTTGACTTCCAAGGTATGTGTGATCAATAATTTCCTTTGGTTGATTTTTCATACAACAATAGTTTCCATTCTAGTATTCAAATGGCTCCATATGAATCCTTATATAGAAAGAGATGTTGAACTCCATCTTGTTGGGATGGTGTTTGTGAGAGGAAAATTATAGGCCCAAAACTTATTGAAGAGACCACGACAAAGGTAAAGACAACCCAAGCCCATATTAAAGAATCCAAAAGTAGGAAGAAGAGTTATGCTGACAACCGGAGGAAGGATTTGGAATTCCAAGTGGGAGATCATGTCATTCTAAAAGTATATCCATGGAATGGTGTCTTAAGGTTTTGTAAGAAAGCGAAATTGAGCCCCAGGTACATCAGACCATTTGGAATTGTGGAAAGAGTCAGAGTTGTAGCTTACCAATTACCAATGCCTCCAAGTATCTCCAAATTCCATGATGTATTCCATGTGTCATTGTTGAAAAAATACATGCTATACCCTATACATGTACTCAACTATGAATAAATAGAATTGGAACTTGATTTATCATACTGTGAAGAGCCTATCGGGATTCTTGATATAAGGAGGAGGTATTGAAAAATTGGATGACTTGTCTAGTAAAGGTTATTTGAAAAAAAACCATAATATTGAGGAAGTAACATGGGAACTTGAGGATGTTATGAAGAAGAACCACCCACATCTTTTTGGGGGGCTTTATACATAAAATTTTGAGGACAAAATTTCCAAAGGAGGGAATAATATAACACCCTAACATTTTATGGTATGTTCCTCTTAAATAATTTATATTCATTAGATAACCTATATTTCATGAAGCACTAAATATTTTGTGAATCAAAACATTATAGGAGAAAGTTATAATCTATCCATTAAACATAAAATTTCCATTTCTATGCTTTGAATTTCGAGAAACAGTCATTTAGAGTTGTGACCAGCAAGTCATTTAGAGTCTGATAGAACCAACATGATTTTTTGATGAATAGTAACATACCCTTATGAATAGTAATATGACCCTTATAAATAGTAAATTATTATTATATTTTATTTTAAAGGTATTAAGATAATGAGACCTTAATTGATTTTCTTTAATGTGTTATAAAACAAATTATACCTTTAAAAATTGTTTTATTAAATAACCAAGATTTTATTTAAAAATTAAATTAAAAATACTTATAAAATTATTTTCTAAAAATGGAGTTCATTTTTGAATTCTACACATAGAAAAATTGTTAGGGTAAATATTTGGGATTTTTCTAAAATACTTGAATTTTTCGTGAATAGAAAAAATACATATTTGAGTTTTCGGTTGTTTAATGACATCATAATGTTTTAATAATTAAATATAAAAACGTATGGTAGACTTTTTTACAGTACATTATTACAGGAGTTGTCCCAAGTGGCTAAAAACATGGGAAAATACCATGGTCTAGCCCATGGTTTTGCAAAAACCACTAATGAGGTGTCCCTTTTAATTAATAAAATTACTATAAATACCCACTCACCACCCCTTCGATTTCTTTAATTACAAACTCAATATCATAGAATATATTGTAATATTACCTCCCTAGGATTCATCCCATGGTGTACTCAAACCCCCATGGTCACAACCTTCAATTTTTGGGAGTTACTCTACAAAGTAAGAGAATCAACCACCCTTCTCTTTTCTTAAATATTTCATTGTATGTTTTCTCTTTTATTTTAAATTGGATTATGTGGGGATATTTTATTACATATTACCCTTATTGAACATATTATTTAAGAGTGATGAGAGACCCCCTTTCTCTCATCAAACTATTTTATTATATTTTAGGTGACACCGTTAGGCTGCTGAATTTTCGATAGAGATTTCTCAATTTTTCTCTTATTTTGAGTTCCTTTCATTTATACTTCCTTCCACATATCCCATCATACAAATGATATGATAGTTCCAGTACCTTACATTAACTGTAATTATATTATTCTAATGTAATATTTCATCATCATCTCTATTTTCCCCCTCCTATTATACTAAAAATAAAAACACTGTCCGAGATGTGTTAATTTATCACATTCCATGATGATGGGTTCTCAATTTTCGTTAACATATTTAATTATGGTCATGAAACCATTTTTATTTTGGAAATAGATAAGAATATATTTATTTCATCTCATTAATGTTCTGGAATCCCTACACACTCATAATATCGAAAAATAATATAAAACAAGTTCATTGTATACAAAACTACCAAGCTAAATCCAAGCATTTATCAAAAACTTTTAACTAATGATTCATCCTCAAGTATATAACCCAGAATAATTATAAGAAAATTTATATCTCTTTAATGTCACAAATAATATATATAAACAATTCTGGATGTTTAAAAACACTTCAAAATAACTTCCTTTTATGAAATCAAGTAAATGAATCATGAAAACCAAGTAAGAAAATGCTTCCAAAACAATACGATTGAACCTCTTAAAACCATATAAGGGTCATGAATGAACCTAATAAGCTTATAATAAACCTATTAAATGTATATGAGGTTTTTTAATTATTAATTTATGAATCTAAGTTTTATTATTCATGTAATTAAAACATACAAAGAACACACTCGAGCAAATGGTAAGGTGTTTCTCATCTCACTTTCACTTCCGTGAGATTTCCATTGTTTGCCAATTATTTATTGTATACGGAATATGTGTACATCCACTTTATGTATAATAAAATTATTCTCTTTATATACATGTTATTAAATGACTAATTTTAGGGTTATTAAGTTTTTGTCATATGATTCGACCGTTTACATTGTGGTAAGAGACTTCGTCTCAACAACTATTTTGTTGTGACTAACATTGTATTGTGCACCTATTAATCCTTATGTGGTGTAACTACTTACCATTTGAGATAACATTTCATTTTGAAATTATATTTTTATTAAATATCCATAATCTCATATCATTGATATGTTTGTTGTAACACCCCGAGATTTTATGAAAAATATTCTTTTTAATTTCATTAATGTCTTGTGTTGTACGCTACACCAAAAGGAGCTTGCACAACGCGCATCCTTGACTTTCCTTTCATTACACGCAATCACGACCTTCCTTGATAGCGTGTGTAGTACGCAATACCGAGTTTCACTAAACAACGATATGCTATTAAAATATTATTAAAACTAGCCGTTATGAATAGTAATAACCACTTTTTGAAATTTTATGAATTTTATTTTTCCAAATGGAATTCATTTTTGGATTCAAAATACCGAAATTAGCCTAGGGTAAAATTTTGGTATTTTTCTGAAAACTTTCAATTTTTGATGAATAGTGAAACCACTAAGTGGTAGGTTAAAAACTGAATTTTGCATAAAACTTAATTTTACCGTTTCTGTTAATGAAATTTCGAAAATCCGACAGACACAGTTGATATCAGTAAGTAAAATGTGGTTCAATGAGATAAAAATAAATTTTTGGTGAATAATAACTTTTTTCTTTTTTTTACCGCGGTTAATAGTAAATAGGGTAACTAACGGTGAATATGATATTACTATTACCCTAACACATGTCCTAATTCTATTGTATAAGTGTAATTCGACCAAAAACAACCTTATGAATATAATATGACCATTTAGGTCCACTTGGATTAGATTATGACATTTAATATTATTTTATTTAATGAATAGTTAAAATAGTTAAAATCAATGTTTAATAACTAAAACATTTTTAATATGGGGTTATACATAAGATAAATTCTACTATAAATATTCATTAGAAAGCTAAAACGATTTCCTACATAATGGTATTTTATTTTTAATTTTTAAACATTAAATAATTTAATTTATTTTTGACACAATGATGATGCAGTAATTATCTTATTAATGAAATATTGACATAATTGATGTTATAAACACCAAAATAAATGTAATTTGAGACTTTTTATGAATCCCAATAACTTTCTAGGTTAATATGACATGTTATTATTGATTTAATTAAATTTTTTTGAACTTATCATTCTGTTATGATTTTTAAAAAAATCCATTACTAAATAGTGTCAAAATTGACATAAAATAGTTTTTAAAAAAAATATTATATTATTAATTGTTATTTTATTCCTAAAAATCTAAGGTTCGGCCAAATGGCTTAGATAAGGTTATATATATTAATAATAAACAATTTGGGATTCTTTTGGCATCTTATAGTAAGTTTATTAACCTTATAGTGTAAGAACACAAGAAGACACGGTAAAAGTAAAATTATTTAACTTAATGTTAAATCTAAATGATAAGGTTAAAATAGGAACCTAAACTTGTCTAAATTATATTGGATGAGAGTATTTCGACCCATCCCCACCTTAGCTTTGAAATATATCAATTTGGAGCTATTTAAAACTGAACGTGACTTTATAATAAAATAATATTTTTAGTCATTCCAAAGGTTCCCCTCTCCTCCCTTATAAAAGGGCACCTCCTCTCTCTCTTCCTCACACAAATTTGAGCCTTCAAGCTCGGCCAACCCCTTCTAAATTCTCTTCTCCACTTCCCTAGCAACATCCTAGAGGTTCTGGGCTTCCTCAAAGACCAATTTTAGTGCCCTAAGAGGAGGTCTCAAAGAGGCGCTTCAAAGAAGAGGAGGTTCGGACACCTACGAAGCAAATCAGACCTAAGGTAAGGGAAATATCACAATCTCATTTTTATCCGAGATTGTTTATACTTTAGTATTTACTGGGGTGTATTTTATCATCCACATCCATGTTTCCTGAATATGTAATATTATTTCCATCCACCTACAATTGTTTTAATCCAATTTTACCCTTTGGTGAGTTTTTAGTAAAATATATTAAAGGAATCTTTTGTCATTTTTCGTACGAGGTACTTTTTGACTTTTCCGAAAAAAGTATGAAGAATGTTTTTAACATATACGACATGAATGGACTTTTAAAACATTATTTCCAAAATCTTCCTTTAAAAGTTTTCAAGTTTATTTTTAATCAACTTCTTTTAGTTTATAATTGTACGACATGTTAAGAAAGGAAAAGTGTTTTTGAAGCAGAAAGGATATTTTCCTCAAGAATGGAGTTCAAGAGTTTTATCAAAATTATTTCCCATCTAAGATAATAAAGGGTTCTTTTTCTATCCCTATTATTACATGGATTTGATTATGTTTTGATGGAGATATTTTTATGAATTCTTTTATCTTATATGAATTGTTTTATGATGTCATGTTGTTTAAGAATCCCATTTTTATTACATGGGTTATGATATGATGTATGGTTTATGATTTTTTGGCACACATAAGAATGGTATCATTATGAGATGGGTGGGACCTATATCTCCCTCCAATGCATTGGGTAAATATTTTATATCTCATGAGATAGACATGGCTGGAACGGTAGGTTATACTAGTTCAGTGAAACAGGACTGAAACGAGGGTGACTCAGTTCAGAAAGGGACTTTGTCCACTAAGATAGTCTTGGAAATGAGTCTTGAATAACAAGAAATGATTCTCTATGATTATGTGTGTATGCCACAAAGTTTCATGTTTTAAGTTATGATTATTGTGATTATATTTCACTGCCATGATTTATCCCATGTTATGAAATTATGATCTCTTTTGCAGGTTAAGATTTCCAAAAGTTATGTGCTTGTGTATACGATGTGATTGATATTTCTTTTGTTTACCCTTACTGAGCATTTGAGCTCACCCTTTTATGTTTACTTTTCCCCAGGATATAAAGAAAGGTTTTATGTATAAAAAAAAGAGGAAGATCTTTATGGGAGATGTTGAAGATCTTTCACCAGGATTAGAAGATTATATTCCGAGTTTCCAAAGACACTAAACTATTACGATCCTTGTGTGTGTGTTTTTTTATGTACTAAGTATTCCGCAAATGTAATGTAATGTCAATGTACGTCAAGTTTCGGGTCTCTACAGTTGGTATCAGAGGAAAGGTTTAGTCAACCTTTGGAAACTCGGATGTGAGAACGTTAGTGAGATCCCTAGAGATATTTCTAAGGTATGTCTAGGGATGTCCCTAAGGATAAGTATACGTATAGGATAGTCCTAGAACTATGGTAATGATCTTAGAATTTAACCTAAGATGTTAGATATTGAAGTTACTCCCCCTTTATTATGATTTTTTCCTCTAACACTATTCTTTTTGGGTTTTAGAAAATGGCTGGAAACAAGGTGATTCACGATAATGGAGGATATGATGGACAATGGAATGATATTTTTCATGAGCAACCAAATGAAAGGGGATTTGGAAGTCCAAACATAATTATTATGCCGAATCAGAAATCTCATAATATGATCAATAAAGTAAAATTTGGTAAGATTCCTGACTCGGCTAATAAGAGAAATATGGAGTTTCATGATGATCATAGGGGAAAGAAAGTTCAATTTACCCTATGTAAATAATGTAGGAAGAGGCATCAAGGAGAATGTTTCAAAGGAACTGGAAGATGCTTTGGGTGTGGAAAAGAAGGACACAAAGCCTGTAAGTCCAAAGGAAAAGGTTCAGTTAACACCAGGGATGAGGATAATGGTATTGCTACGACATCAACAATGTTTAAATGTTTTAAATGTGGAATGTAAGGGCATTATGAAAACCAATTCCCTAAGGTAAAGTATCATGAAGAGAATCAGTATGGTCATATGGGTAGTATTTATGTTGATGATGATGAAGAGACTACAAATGATATGTGAGATGAAATAATTGTTGAAGCTCGGTTAATGGTTTAAGAATGTAGTGGAATGATTACATGTTTATCACGTGTAATGTTGTATAAGTAATCTCATGGTACTATGGAATAAAGAGACATCTAAGGATTGTTACACTGTTGTCTTTCCTTGAGTTTGGAAAGTGTATGATTAATGGTACCAGTATCCATTAAAGGATATTCAGATATTTTTGGAATATAGATGATATGCGCATAATGAAGGGATAATTAGAAAATGAAATGTTTGACAGTATTCATGATCTCATGATTGATATAAGGACTAAGTGATATCATGGTTTGAGTATATATATAATTTTGAGGATTTTGGTATGTGGAAAGTGTTAACGTTTAACTGCATTAATGTTTTCACTAAGGTTCAATGGGTATTCATTTTTCAAGAGAATACATGATTAAGGCCTTCTAATGTTTGGAATGTGACCAACAAGACATATCTCATGATATACGGGGATCAATGATGGTATTAACATGCCTGTTATATGAACTCTTTGGTAATCATTTTCACTATAATATGAGATTGGACAGTAGTATTATGGATAAGCCTAAAGATTGGAATGGACTATGTTGGACATAAGTTAGTATTGTTTAATGATTAAAGTTTTTTTCGATATTTTTGATGGGATGTTATAGTAATGTAGTTTTAGAAAAAGGAAAACCTGCAGGACGGACGACAGCCCATCACTTCGGACAAGGCTGTGGGAATCAAACCCACAACCGAAGTGCGACTGACCTTTATCGCCTACCACTGGCCTACAAGTAGTCCCTGTTTAGTAGAAACTAGTTTTATTATATTAAGCAGTATGATATATGAATTATAGGTCCATTTTAGTAACCATATTTGATTAATCTCACTATAGAATGACTTATGTATATTTAATAACTTTTGCTAACCTTTTGTTTGAGACAGATGGAATGACCCGTCATTCTATCACATGATCTGCTAACACTTCACGAATAACAAATTCAACTTCATTTATTTAAGAGATGAAGTAGAAATTGTTCAAGGCACGAACAACAGTGAGATTGTACCAAAATCAAGTAAGTATTTATTCTAATTCAAATTCTTCAACTTTAGGGAAACGATCTTGAAAACCAAAAATGTGGTCATAGTGCTCTTATATCTGATTAATCAGATGGTACCTTAGATCATCACAAATTTATGGCTTTGTGATTGCTAGCTTTTCCATAGCCATGTTCTCTACCACTCTCCATCAGAACATAATGGTTATATTTCTCTTCCATATCCATATTTTCACCTATGTGGAAACCCAGTGATTAGTTTATTTGGGTAACCGTTACGTTTCATACTTTTGTTTTTAAAAATTGGTTTTGGTATTCCTTTTTACGATGTCGGTTTCGATTAAAGAAACTTTCTAATAGTAAACCATTTATAACCCCGACAAATTTTGAGGGAGAAATTCATTTTAAGGGGGGTAGAATGTAACACCCCGAGATTGTATGAAAAATATTCTTTTTAATTTCATTAATGTCTTGTGTTATACGCTACACCAAAAGGATCTTGCACAACACACATACTTGACTTGCCTTTCATTACACGCAATCGCGACCTTCCTTGATAGCGTGTATAGTACGCAATACCGAGTTTCACTAAACAACGATATGCTATTAAAATATTATTAAAACTAGCCGTTGTGAATAGTAATAACCACTTTTTGAAATTTTATGAATTTTATTTTTCAAAATGGAATTAATTTTTGAATTCGGAATACCGAAATTAGCCTAGGGTGAAATTTTGGTATTTTTCTGAAAACTTTCAATTTTTGATGAATAGTGAAACCACTAAGTGGTAGGTTAAAAACTGAATTTTGCATAAAACGTAATTTTACCGCTTCTGTGAATGGACTTTCGAAATTCCAACAGACATGGTTGATATCAGTAAGTAAAATGTGGTTCAATGAGATAAAAATAAATTTTTGGTGAATAGTAAATTTTTACTTTTTTTTACCGCGGTTAATAGTAAATAGGGTAACTAAGGGTGAATATGATATTACTATTACCCTAACTCATGTACTAATTCTATTGAATAAGTTTAATTCGACCAAAAACAACCTTACGAATATAATATGACCATTTAGGTCCACTTGGATTAGATTATGACATTTAATATTATTTTATTTAATGAATAGTTAAAATAGTTAAAATCAATGTTTAATAACTAAAACATTTTTAATATTGTGTTATACATAAGATAAATTCGACTATAAATATTCATTAGAAAGCTAAAAGGATTTACTATATAATGGTATTTTATTTGTAATTTTTAAACATTAAATAATTTAATTTATTTATGACACAATGATGATGCAGTAATTATCTTACTACTGAAATATTGACATAATTGATGTTATAAACACCAAAATAAATGTAATTTGAGACTTTTAATGAATCCCACTAATTTTCTAGGTCAATATGACATGTTATTATTGATTTAATTAACTTTGTTCGAACTTATCATTCTGTTATGAGTTTTACAAAAATAAATTACTAAATAGTGTCAAAATTGACATAAATTAGTTTTTAAAACAAATATTATATTATTAATTGTTATTTTATTCCTAAAAATCTAAGGTTCGGCCAAATGACTTAGATAAGGTTATAGATATTAATAATAAACAATTTGGGGTTCGTTTGGCTTCTTATAGTAAGTTTATTAACATTATAGTGTAAGAACACAAGAAGACACGGTAAAAGTAAAATTATTTAACTTAATGTTAAATCTAAATGATAAGGTTAAAATAGGAACCTAAACTTGTCTAAATTATATTGGATGAGAGGATTTATACCCATCCCCACCATAGCTTCAAAATATATCAATTTGGAGCTATTTATAACCGAATTTGACTTTATAATAAAATACTATTTTTTGTTATTCCAAAGGTGCCCCTCTCCTCCCTTATAAAAGGGCACATCCTCCCTCTCTTCCTCACACAACTTTGAGCCTTCATGCTCGGCCAAACCCTGCCAAATTCTCTTCTCCACTTCCCTAGAAACATTCTAGGGGTTCTGGTCTTCCTCAAAGACCAATTTTAGTGCCCTAAGAGGAGGTCTCAATGAGGCGCTTCAAAGAAGAGGAGGTTCAGACACTTACGAAGCAAATCGGACCTAAGGTAAGGGAAATATCACAATCTCATTTTTATCCGAGATTGTTTATACTTTAGTATTTACTGGGGTGTATTTTATCATCCACATCCATGTTTCCTGAATATGTAATATTAGTTCCATCCACCTATAATTGTTTAAATCCAATTTTACCCTTTGGTGAGTTTTTAGTAAAATATATTAAAGGAATCTTTTGTCGTTTTTCGTACGAGGTACTTTTTGACTTTTCCGAAAAAAGTACGAAGAATGTTTTTAACTTATACAGCATGAATGGATTTTTAAAACATTATTTCCAAAAGCTTCCTTTACAAGTTTTCAAGTTTTTTTTAATCAACTTTTTTTAGTTTATAATTGTACGACATGTTAAGAAAGGAAAAGTGTTTTTGAAGCAGAAAGGATATTTTCCTCAAGAATGGAGTTCAAGAGTTTTATCAAAATTATTTCCCATATAAGATAATATAGGGTTCTGTTTCTATCCCTATTATTACATGGATTTGATTATGTTGCGATGGAGATATTTTTATGAATTCCTTTATCTTATATGAATTGTTTTATGATGTCATGTTGTTTAAGAATCCTATTTTTATTACATGGGTTATTCTATGATGTATGGTTTATGATTTTGTGGCACACATAAGAATGGTATCATTATGAGATGGGTGGGACCTATATCTCCCTCCAATGCATTGGGTAATGATTTTATATCTCATGAGATAGACATGGCTAGAACGGTAGGTTATACCGGTTCAGTGAAACAGGACTGAAACGAGGGTGACTCGGTTCAGAAAGGGACTTTTCCACAAAGATAGTCTTGGCAATGAGTCTTGACTAACAAGAAATGATTCTCTATGATTATGTGTATATGCCACAAAGTTTCATGTTTTAAGTTATGATTATTGTGATTACATTTCACTGCCATGATTTATCCCATGTTATGAAATTATGATCTCTTTTGCAGGTTAAGATTTCCAAAAGTTATGTGCTTGTGTATACGATGTGATTGATATTTCTTTTGTTTACCCTTACTAAGCATTTGAGCTCACCCTTTTATGTTTACTTTTCCCCAGGATATAAAGAAAGGTTTTAGGTATAAAAAAAAGAGGAAGATCTTTATGGGAGATGTTTAAGATCTTTCACCAGGATTAGAAGATTATATTCCGAGTTTCCAAAGACACTAAACTATTACGATCCTAGTGTGTGTGTTTTTGTTATGTAAAAAGTATTCTGCAAATGTAATGTAATTTCAATGTACGTCAAGCTTCGGTTCTCTACATTTGTTGTCTAAACTGTATACCATTTTACATACGGTGTTTATTTGAAATGTTATTTTAACTATTGAAATATTGATGAATCCGTATACTCTACTCTATATTGATATTGAAAAGGCATATTTCTATTGTATTGAATAAATGTATAAATAATGATTTGGAAATGAAGTTGAATGTGGGGCCCACTCTAGCCCCTTGATGCATCGGTAGGTCTCGTGAGACAAATCAGCTGGTGACAAACCCTTTGAGTTTGTTTCCAAAAATCAGACAGGTTTCTACCCACAGAACTAAACCATTTTTACAAAATTATGGTATCATGTTCCAGATACATGACATCCAATTAATAAGCATTCTATTTTCATTATCAGTTATTACTATCCATGAGGTTTTCACGATGATAAAAATCTATGGATGTAGTTTCATTCTCAGTTTATTAATGGTGTGATTTTTTCATTTATTCACCATGCCATATTGATTATGTCAAATTGTTTACAATTTAGTTATTATTGATTCATTCTTCCACCATTCGTAACCCTTACTGAGTGTTTGAGCTCACCCCTTTCATTTTTTACCTTCAACAGGTGATGAAGATGAGATCATTTATTGAGTTCTTGTGGATTCAGTCTTTAGTTTTTGTTATGTATTGTATTTTGTAACCTTTTCCAATGTAATTTGAGTTACATATATGTATCTAGTTTCATTAAGAATACTAAACTGATCGTTCCTTCGGGATTTTCATTCCTTCTAACCATGCCATTAAAACAAGTAATGCATAAACTTCAGTCTAGAGGGGTTGAGGTGTTACAATAATAATAATAACAACTAATCTTATAGTTGATGCTAGATTTATTAATTTAGAATGTATTAAACACATGAAGATTAATTAGAATACGATTTTTTTGAAAGAGTTGGTAATGATATTGCATCTTCTTCGATGATCTCCTTATATATCTCTACTTAGGGACTCCAGAGTTGGTATTTTTAGAAGAAAAAACCTATATAAATTTACTAGGGAAGTTTATAAGTGAAATGGGAACGGTATTTATGATATTAAAGGCTCAATGTGATGTGAATACAGGAGGGAGTCGGAGCCCTTTTATAATTTAGGCAAGGGTAAACTTTGGAAACTCTTAAAATATTAAATTTGTATAAATTGATGTTCGATTTTAAATAGATCCAAATCTAGTTATTTAGAATATAATATGGGTATGGGTATAAATACTCTAAACCAATCATTTTTATACATGTTTGGGACACAATATTAAACTTATATTTTTGTTTTAACCTTTAGTTAAACCCTCTAACTCTTACCTTGACAATATATCCTTTTTACTCTTTAGGGTTAATATAATTACATTAAAATTAAAAAAGAAACACAACTAGATCATTTATGACATATTTGACCTTATTATTGTTATTTTTCTAAATTACATATTTTTATGAATTTTATATCATTTAATAAAATAATATTTATTTTAAAGTATCATTTATGTCAAATTTGATACTATTTATAATTTATTTTTTAAAAATATCTTAAAAACATGATAACATCTAAATAACACATTTAATATATCTACAAAATTTCAAATTTATCCATTAATTTTTTTTTCATTAAGTATGTTAAATTATATTTATTTTAATAAGTTTAATGTCACTTACTTGATATTTCCATTAATTGAACAATTATCGTATCATTATTATACAATCATTTAATTTAATTATTTATTCACTAAAAATTTAAAATAAAATATAATTATGCAGATAAATTTATTATCTTTAAAATGAATATTTATAGTCTTATTTATCTGATGTATAACCCTATATTATCAATGATTTACTTATTAAAATAACAAGTATGACATTTTTAACTTATCATTAAATAAATTATAATAAATATATACATATTACCTAATTGTATTAAAAAGATAAAAATTTCTACCTAAGGTTATTTATTTCTACACCCACTCATTCAATTAAATTATTACAAGTATTAGGGTAACTTTATAACTTTATAATATTATTTTTACCTATAATTACTCGATTTTCCCTTAACCTTGGAAAATAAATATAAAAATTCACCAAAGTTACTATTAAAAAAATGATCCCATTAGAATCCAAATATCATAATTATTTCTACAATTTTTTTCTATTTTTTAAATTCAATACACAGAAGTGGAAAAATTAATTTTAATGTTAATCCCACAGAGGGGGCAAGAAGGTAGGTAAAATGAATATTCAAAGGTACCATAAGTTTTTATAAATAATTTTAATATCAAAAGATTAAAATGACCTAAATTTGGTTAATATATGTATAATTGATATATTGTGACTTTAAAATCAATTTATATTAAAATAATTATTTTAATGAAAAATGTAGTTTTTAATTACGATGCGGTATTTTTCACTATTTATCAAAAAATGAAACATCACAGAAAAATACTAAAAATTCACGCAAAGTTAATTTTGAAATTCCAAATTCCAAAATGATGGTTATTTTACCAAATTAAATTTATATTAGTGTCTAGAATTAATTTTATTTTTTTTCATTGAATAATATAAAAGTATTTCCTTTAAAAAATTGTATTTATAAACATATAAAGGCTTTTCCAGAAATTACACACTTAATTATCAATATATATAGTTTTATATATAACCAAAAAATAATAATATTTTAAAATTATTTATTACCATTCATGTCCCTCTGTTTAATTGATAGGTTATAATCATGTTGTTTTAATAATTATAAAAAACAATGCTTCATGGAAACTCAGTGTTGCGTGTAATGCATGAAAAGTTGGTGTTGCATGTAGTGAAAGATTTTTTTTCTTTTTCTTAAACATAATCCAAACATAGTGATTTTATGTAATAATATAAATCTGTATCTAGTTTTATGTGAATTGAAAAATATCACCAAGATTAAATGAATTTGAAAAAATAAAATCACAAAATTTCAATGTGTTACAATTTCAGGCCAAAATAAATATATTCTACAAGTTCCCGTTTGAACTTATCTTTCCAATGACTTCAAAATTTACAAATAGGATTCCTATATCTTCTTTCAGTATTTTAAAAAATAAAATTATTCTTCTCTTGGTTTAATGAGATATTCTATTTTAAATGTTTTCATTGCACAAGTGAAATTATTATTTGAAAGAAATTTTCCTAGTACTTTATATTTTTTTCTTCATCTATTTTTTATGATAAATCAACAATATTATTCTAATAATACCAAAAACATTCTTTATTTTGATGGGTGATGAATTTTTCTTTTACATTGACGGGATACCCCCACTCCTTTTTTATTTCTTAATCATAAACATGTATATACATGATTAACATCCAATAAATTCTTTAATGAATTCCCAATGTTCCAATATTTATTTAAAGGGTGTTCAAATATATTATAAATACATTTATTTTTGGGAAATGTTTTGTCTAATCCATATTTCAAATTAATATATGGTGTAAATTCCATATGTGTAATCAAATTTATTGAGTGGAATTTAACAAGAATAAAGTTTAGAGTCATTGGATACCCATTTATTTTGCACGTGTTTATCATGTCATATTTATTATTGAAACCAAGAATACTTTATTAGAGAAAAAATTAAAAAGGAAATAAAAACCATTTTATTTCCCCACGATTTTATGAAATTTTGACTGAAACCATGTGGAACATATATATATGATTTTAATTTTTATATGGGTGGACCCAAAATTATATATCCCTCCAATACAATGGTTAATGATTCCATCTCTTAAGATATGATAATGGGTAAGAAGTGAGTCTAACCAACATTGGGAGTGGGTGGTTACCCCAGCCAACTTTGCAATTCTAATGTGGTTGGGGGCCTTGACTTTTTCTTATAATATCTTGTTTATTCTGTCACTAAATTAATATGATTCCATGTTATTATGTTATGATAATTGTTTAATCGCTGTTTTTTTAATATCATCTCTTTATTCCATGATCACAAGATTATGATCATTACCAGTATGATATAATGTTATTCCTCACGTGTCTTATGTTATGATTTATTTTTTTGTTTACCCTTATTAAGAGTTTGACTTCACCCATTCTTATGTTTTACTTTCCCCATGTTATGAAAGAAAGTATTATGTATGCTAATATATTTTTAGTGACATTATGGGAGAGGATAAAAACTCATTATGGATTTATTGGATTATTATATAGGATAATAATGTGACCATTTGAAGGGAATACGAAGGGTTTATTAGTTAGTTATTTGTACTAATTTTATAAAACCATAAACTAAAATTTAATTGGATTGTTAATGTAAAAAATATATTGAAATCATTGACGTGTATGAAATCCAGTATTGTAAGATATATATTTTAGCACCCTATCTGGGAGCATGGGTTCGAGGGTGCCATATTTGTGAGTACTATAGTGTTTGTGAAATTTTAGAGGTTATGATCTTATTTTTCAAGGAATATTTTTGTTTTTGTAATGAAATCCAGGGTTGATTAGTTAAGGATAAACCCAGTTTTAAATGTAGATATAAACCATTATGTTTGAAGTATTAAATATTTTATATTGTTGGATATTAGGATAAGAAAAAATTAATGAAAAAACCAATCATTAGTCTAAATATATAAGATACTATTGAAATTTAGGTAAATTATAGATTATGTGTGTTTCCTAGAAGTTAAATACCACTCTAGATATGAGAACATTTACATGGTTTTGGAATATATGCATCTAGGGGTAACAACATCAAAACGATTTGGATGGGTATATGTTTTTCATCATTATAGTGGATGGTTATTGGGACCCAACTTCACACCTATACATACACTCCATAAGGATATTATTGGGTTAACACACATACTCAAGACTACCCATTTTGTTGGATTTGAACATATTAATTTATGTAAGTTGACTATATTTTTTAACCTAGTAATAAAATGGCCATTGATAACCTAAATTTATGTTAAGATAGATAAGTTATGTTATACACATCATTTAAGAATTATTTATTCTAATATCAAAGTTTTCCTTTTGTATATTTAAGGAACTGAGCTAACAATGGATGCAAAAGAAAATGTGTTTATTTTTTTGACCTGGATTCTATTAGAATTAGAACCGGGGTTATAAATATATTTTTATACTAAATCATCTATCAAGAAATTTGATTAAGATTATGAATTTCACGTATGTAAAAAACAAACCAAGGAAAATAATTATGGAGTCTCATGAAAAATCATTTGATGAAGCTGATAATAGAAAACATGTTAAATATGTTATATTTCAAAAATATGGGAAGAATAACAATAGGGAATGTTTCAAAGGAACTAAATATTTTTATATGTTTTAAATGGAAAGACAAATCATCTAGCTACCAGAGAAACTGAATCATTCTATTAACTATCTAGAGTAAGATGATTTTTCTTCTAGTTTTACATAAGATAATAATAATGAAATTTCATTTGAAATTTTATCTTAAGGCTTGTCTATAATATTTTGACATCCTTAATTAACATTTTTCCAAAAAATTCAGGATTAATTTTATTTAAGATGGGGTTAAAATAGAAAATCATGAGATTCCAATATATATATTTTCCATTAAAAAATATTGAGTTAAATATGATTCTTGAAACACACAAAAATGAAGGTCCTGAAACATAAATATAGTAAAATGATAATCAATGAAATAAAAATATATTAAAATTTAAGATATGTATATATGAAAAAATATTGAAATTATTGAAATTATAAAATTTTTATGAAATTATGTGAGGAACAAATAATGTTTAAGAGTGAAAATTTTAAATATATATTTTTTATCTTTATATTTTTTTTCTATTAAAAGTTAAAGATATATTTTTTTTTCAAAAAATAATATGATGAAATTAAATTTATTATTGAATTTAGAATATTAAATTTTACTTAGTATTATTTTAATCATTTTTTTAAAATATAGATTTTTTTCGATAATGCGGCGTTTAAAAAAATTATAATTTTGATGAAATTATAAATATATAAGAATGAAATATTTGAAAAAATAACCATTTAACCGATCAAATATTAAATTAAGGAACAATTTTATTTATTTTAAAATTTTATTTGTTGTTAAAGAACACATTTCCAATAATTTTAGAAATATAGTAAAATGATACATTAATAAAGAAAAAACTTTTATGTATTTTATTTTAATTAATTAATATTTCTATAAAAATCGACTATAAGTTTATTTTAAGGACATGTAAACTAAATATTATTTATAATAAATCAATTTATTTTATAAAAATTGTTTACATTAATAATTTTAAATCATGCATAAAATCTATGCTTAAAAATATAATTATCTAAAAAAAAGTTTTTTATTATTAAGCACATTTATTTATAAAATAAGATTTTATTCATCATAATAATATTTAATTGATAAGATTAATATCATATATAGGTTCATAACACTAAAATTATGTTGTAAGATAAATATTAAATAATAGAATTTTATTTAATTAACAATGGCGATAGTAAAATTTACTAATGGAAAAAGTACACATGTGAAGTTAAAAGTGAAAGTTGAAACCACTAAGTCACACAATGGTGTCTTAAAAATGATATTATGGGAGTATGTTTAGTGAAATAATAACCCATAATTTATAATTTGTATGAATGGTTGTCATTTCCATTTAATAATGTAATTAAATATTTTAATTAGTTTTGGCAATTCCAATACTACCCTTCCCTTCACTTATATAAGGTCACACTTAACCCCTTATATACACAGACATCCATTTGAATTTCCTGGTGAAAATATTCCATTTTTCATCCCCTATAACATTTTACAATTAAATATAGCCTTTATGAAATCTCAATTATCCTAATACCTTCATTTACAAGGACAATTCTATAGAAAATTGAAGTTCACAACATGTTTACTGCACTACTCTTAGTATTTTTTTAATATTACTCTTCATAATATTCACTAATTTTTTTAAAAAAATTAATTTAGTATCACATATATATATAATTCATTATATTAATTTTACATAAATTATTCATTTATTCCATAGAATCTGCTAATAAAAACATACATATCGATCATTCATATATGGGGACTACTACCTCCATGATGTGATGCAGTTCATTTTTCATTTAGTCCACATGTAGTAGGTATCAAGGATGGGTATTATGAATAACTATTTTTTATGAAACATATAAATTTATACAATTATCAACTTTTACATTTACCATCATTTCATGCATTCATTATGGAATGAGATCGTTAACCATGGGTATTTGTGGACTACCACCTACAAGAACAACATGTCTCATTTCTCTTAACCACCTAACATGGATTGAAATAAAAGTTTAATTAGTAATATAATATTATTTTTTAAAAATTATGTTAATCCTTAAGTGATAAATTTTTATATGACATCACTACTTCTACTCACTTAGAAATGGCTTCCTTAATCGTGCATATGTGCAGCCAACCACCTTGATGAACAAAAAATTTCATTTGACACCACTAAATATCATAAATGGTTATAAGAATTAATTTTATAGATATATATGATATATATAAAATTTATAATACCTTTTAAATATTATATTAACATTATGTAATATCACTTTATAACTACTTTGATTATTATGACACACTTTTATTTTGGTCATTTTACTACCTATATAAGTGATGTTGTAATATTTATATAGTGAATGATTAATGAGTGTTATATAATATTAATGAAATTTAATAACAATTTATTTATTTTCTGAAATTGTTATGGAGTTATAAAATTAATAGTTAAACATGTAAATAATATGTCATCCCCCTTCCTTAAAAACTATCAAACTACATTTTCCCTCGTTTTCACATTCAAGTGTCATAATTAAATCTATTATGGGATAAAAGTGAAAAATTATAAATAATCATGGGATAAATATCATAGGATCAATTTAAATCTTTTAATGATAAAATTTTAATAAAAAATTATTGATTAAAATTATCATTACAAATCATGCAGTAGATAATTA
This sequence comes from Viscum album, assembly GCA_963277665.1. Taxonomy (NCBI): domain Eukaryota; kingdom Viridiplantae; phylum Streptophyta; class Magnoliopsida; order Santalales; family Viscaceae; genus Viscum; species Viscum album. Next base: position 384,909,992 of record OY728120.1, on the reverse strand, counting down.
AAAGTGTTAACACCCGATGTTAAAAATAATTCATAATGAACCACTATATTAATAGAAAATAATTATAAATGATGTATATAAAAGGATAATATAGATGAATAATGTTTTTAAATAGATTATTATGATAGTTATGGATGTATTATATGATGTTAGAGTGTGATCCACAAATCATGAAAATTAGGTAAGAGATTTTTATCTCAAACCCCCTTCAAAGATATATGTTTTACATTATGAACCAATTTAATTTTATATTGTGTATATGATTCCATATTTTCATGTTGTTATGAAATATGTTTAATTAATGTTTTTTGATGTTCATTTTTAATATATTTGACCTTCTTGGGTTTTTTTTAAAATGTTAATCATGTCTTGACTCATGTTCTCTTTCCCCGAGTCAGGAATTTTCTTCTTTAAATTGACCATATATGTATTCTTTCTCCTATAGTTTCCTTGTATATATGTTTACTTACATTAACATAAGAAAATTATCACCATTAATTAATATATTTATCGTTTTGGGATCAATTTCACTTTAAAAATGTTTCACAAATAGGAATAATTCCCTACCAAATGACATAAATATTTTTCTTCCACATCCATTTTTAACAATTGAAAGTATTTTATATAATATTTCAAGAGAAAATAATGTTTCTATTTTCTAATTTTAAATCAATAATTTTAACATTATTTTTTGTGATTTGGGTTCACTAAATAGTTTTAATGGAAATTAAATTTTGTCAACATGAATTTTTAAGAATATTTTCTTCTAAATCAGTGTTTTAAAAAGCACTAAAATGCATTATTTTCTAAATCATTTTAAAATCGTAAATTTGAATGACCATAAATATAATGAATATTTTTAATGTAAATATTTTAAATTATTTTTTATGGGCCTTTTTAAATTAAATGGAATATCTTTTTGATGTTCTCATGGGATCATTTTTTCCACATTTTTTATTTTATAAGAGGCTCCCAACTCTTGGGTTTCAAGTTTTTTAAAAGGAAATTATTATTCAATTTGATCAATGAAATATAAAATTTTAAAATTTTTAAAGGTTAATGGAAATTATTATTTTTTATGAAATTTTCATAATTTTTCTATTTTTTTCTTGGTCTATATCATATACATGATGAAGTGTATTCCTACAATGATACTATCCATCTTCTGTGTCTTAAAGGCTTATGAAATTCTCTTTTATATCTATGGAATTATCAAACATGATTATTTTTCCTAATAATCCTATTTTATAGTAATTACTTAATTCTTATTTTATCCTCTCTGAAATCCCTATGATCTACTACATAATTCATGGGTTTTCACCTATATGTAAAATACATAGATTGATTGGGGAAGTTTTTGTCTAAATAATAAATATATTTATATGGTTTAAATACAAAATATTTAATCATTTTTTGAGTGTTATTTACATAGAATGATTGTAAATGTTATTGGATGAAAATTTATTTTCCATGGGTTTGTGATTTCATGTTTATTGATAAAATCATGAATGATTTTTTAGGGAACCACTTGAAAAGGATATAAAACCAATTTTATTTCCTCGTATTTTTTTGATATGTTGATTTAAACCATGTGACACACATATGTAAAATTTACATTATTTTATAGCTAGTATTGTAATTATATATCCCTTAAATATATTGGGTAATGTTTCTATTTCATGAGATATCATAGAGCGTGGGTAATGATTGTAAGATCCTGTGTTTGGAACTGATTGATAAATTAAAAATTATGTTGAATGTTTGTTTTTTTGGGTGGGGAAAATATTAAACTGAGATTTAGAACATTATTATGATAGTTGGAACACTTAAAGATGTTATTTTAGGAAATGGGTTTACAGAAGGTTTCTTAGAATATCGTATGAGTTCATAGAGCATCAACGTTAAAAAACTCATTTTCAGGAGAGACATCCATTGGCACAAGGTTTGTGCATGGTTAGAAACAATATTGCGGATCAACAGCATGGAATTTTTTGATAAGGATCACAGTATTTTAAACCATGCCGAGGGTCCTAGAAAGACATAAAGGACATGGAATGTGTCACATGGTTTTTTAAACTCTGCACCTAAGGCTATATGATGACTTGAGAAGTCTTCATTAAATTGAATATAAGAACCAAATTTATTTCACACGGTTTTTCTAATAGTGTGAGTGGGTGAGGACCTTTTACAATTTCTCCAAATGGTCTACGAAATGTTTGTAAAACCATGTACCTAGCCGGGTGAGACCATGTGTTTTTTGACAGTTTTGGTACATAGGTAATTTGACCTTATGACCAAAACATTCACCCTATTAAACATGGGTGAAACATAATTTCCCCCTTTATACTTAAGCTTGTTTCCTCATTTTTGTTCCCTTAGTTTCCCATGTCATGAAGTTACTCCTGCTCCACTCTCCTTCTCATATATACAAGGTTATACCTCATTTATACACTATCTAATTCGACCGAAATTTATCACATAGGATAGAAAATTTAAAGTCAATTATTCCTCATCCTTGTTTTCCTATTTCTTCCTCCATACTGGATTTTATTTCAATGAGAGAAAATATCCTATATTTTCATGGTGTTTTTTCATTTCTACAATTTCCCTAATTCTAGATCAAATGCAATCCCAATAATGGATGATATAATATTTTTGGTACAAATTAGGTGTTTTATAACTACTTACTCAATGTCTCAAATGTTTAAAATAATTTTTTTTGTCATGTAGTGGATTTTCCATGTTTCACCTATGAAATGTGGAATTCATCGTAAAAGTACTACTCACCCAATTTATATGTCCTTAGTGAACATAATTTCTATAGTGTAGGAAGTTTAACATGGAAGAACCATCCCAAGGACGATGTTATTTATATGATCATTATTCATATGCCTTGATTAGGTTATTAAACAACCTTTTGGGCATGTTGATGACTAAATTTTTATATCATGTGTTTAAAAGAAATTAAAGGAGTTATACATGGTGTAAACAAATCAATTAGATTTTGAACATTTATTATACATAATATGAATCATCCCTTATAAGTGATGTGGTCAATATGAGTGAAGTAATTTTTGAATAATAAGGATTTTTACTTGGACATACAAAAATTGTTTGATATAATTCTTGAATCATAACCACTTGTATGTGGAATGGGAATTAGAATTGAATGAATTTTTTAGTGAGGGATGCGGGACATGATGCTTCCCACCCCCTTGATCATATATCTATCTTCTTTGTTCTCTTATATTATAAATAAATGACCAAAATGAATAAATTGAGTTGTATTAAGCCATTTATTTAATCATTTACCACTTTTTTACTTACAAATGAACTAAAAAATGGAACAATCTTGCTGAGTCGAATTGTGTGGTGTGGAATTTCCTCATTTCCTATATTGATATATTAAATTTAAATTACTATATAAATCAGTTTTCCCTTATTGGTTTGTGATCTATGTTGATTTCTCAATGGGAAATAGATAAAATTTAGGTGAAATATGTAATTTTGTTTTCTTATAATGTGTTTTTAAATGAATGTATTGATAATTTCTGTTAAACCAAGGGTATTAGCTTTTGTGATATGGTTAAGGTAAGTTTTGGACATGACAATTCATGTCCATTGACATGAGATGTTGGGATTGACATAATTTATCATGCATTTGACCCTATTTAGAATTACTTACCTTATCATTCATTAGAAACAATTGGGTATGATGAACCTTATCATTCATTTGAGATCATTGTGATGGTGTCCCTTATTTAAATTATGAGACCTATAAGATATCCTTATGTGGAAACTCGAGTCTAAAGCCTTGGGTCCTTGTTAGTTCATATGTATTAGTATATACATATACATACATAAATACACACACATATATATATATATATATATCTGTGTGTGTGTGTGTTTATATATATATTTGATGGAATTTATAGAGACAATCCATCTCAGGCTGATGCAGGTATAGTGTGTCAGGTGTTCCATGGGGAACCTGACCTGACACATGTTACATTTATTATTCATTACACAAATTATAATTATACCTAATTAATGCACCATTTTATACATATTAATTAGAAATTCAATATAAATCATTGGTTTTTTACTTATGAGTTTTACTCAAACCCTTTTGGGCCACCATTTGGTATGCAGACAAACATCTTGGTTACTGGATAAGACCCTAGACTGTTCTTTTTCTCTCGGTCTTATGGTACTAGGAAATTACATAGGGTGGGGGAAAATCATTTACTCAAGATAACTAATGGGGTTATAGTATTTTATTTTTTTATTTTTTATTTTTTCAGTCTAGGAATGATTTATATATTACCTAATGTATATTTGACTACCTTGTACTTATGTCTTAACATATTCATGAATTGGGGGATTATTTTGCTTAGTCCTAGTTATCTGTATATGATTACTAATACAACTTCATTATATATATTATATTTCCTTTATTTAATATTGGTTATGATTTATTTTTTAATGATCTAGAGGGCATAATCTCCCCAATATACCACCTTTTAGACCCTCATTTCTAGTCGGTAGCCTATGGAATATGGGGATGCATACATGAGTCTATGTGAAAAAATAAATTTATTTTCTTATGAGTTAGCTAGGTCTTGGATGTTACATGTTGTATACAAGATTATTTTTACTTTTTCTTACCATTTTGGGATGGTATAAAAGAGACTAGTAAGGTGTTTACAGATGGTAAAAAGATCATGTATGGGTCTGACCAACCAACACATAGGGGAATATCAAGTTGATAGGGATGGGGATATTATTGATATTGATCAAAATTATAGTTGATTTTTAATTCACCTTGATTGATTTATGTATTTTCATTGGCAACTGATTTATGAGATTTACCTCCTATCCCAGTAGGGAAAGATGTGTTTTTCATTCATGCATCATTTCTGGCACATAAAATTCACATTTCATTAGCGATCTTATCTTTTTACCACAATTGAGTGATTATGTTTCATTTATATTTATATGATATGTTGTATGATTATTTATCATGCTTATATGTGCACCATTATAGGATGGGAGTGTTGTGATTACCTATAATCTATACTGATGTGATGGTCTCCTTGATATAGTTAGGAATATGGATGGTTGCATAAATGGTATGTATCAACCAAAATTATGTTTTCCAACATCGATTTAGGGGATAATTTTATTTAAAACACCCAAAGTAATTAAATTTATGGAAATTATTTTACATATTTAATTAATTAGTCTAAATGAAATTCATAAAAGGAAAAAGTGAATGAAATTTTATTATAAATTTAAGTTATTTCATATGGATTTCAATTAAAATGTATTCCAACTAATGCTTATGGAGAATTCGACACTATAACCAGGTAATTGATGCCTACTTTAATGTGTCCAATACAAAATATATTCATTGACAATGTCAAATGATCCATAATAGATTTAAGTTATAATGTCAGTCAATTGTAACTTATAAAGAAATGTACCCTTAAAACATGAGAATAGAGCCCCATATAATAGAATCCTTATATGCTGACTCAACCCCAGTCTATGAGTCTTATTATCATATACTTTTATGAGGTAAAACATATAATGGTGTTTTGAAATATTGATGTATTAATTGTTATGGGTTGTGCATAAATGGTATTCTAATTATAATTTTTATAGTGTGGCCTCTATAAATTGAGAATGGTTTCCCATATAACTGATCCTAGGATTATATGATGATATCCTCATAGGTAGCCCTTATCATTTAATGACTTGGTACTTAACCCATTAGGGGTATGCTTTTGATAGATGGGAATGGCTATTTAAAGTCCCTTCAACTAGTTATATGGTGTTTGGTATAAATTTAAGGTGGAATATTGCATGACTAATACCTTTAAATAATGAAATACCTTATGGATTCTTTTTAGGATATATTATTATGAGGCTACAATTAATTAAAATTACAATTATAACCAAATGGGTATTTATCTATATATAATTGAATTGAAATCTTCCTTAACTCGGACCTACTATGAGAACCCGTGGATAAATTAAATTGTTTAAAAATAAAATTTGAGAAAATTTCTTAACATTTCATGGTTTCAACCGAATAATTTCTTAAGTATAGTTTGATAAAGTGTTACCTTTATAATGAGTACGTGTTATATCATTCATCTAAGCCTATTTACTATTTATAATGATAGTAAATTAATTTAATGACTTAAATAAAACCTTTTAGAGGTGATTATAACATTGAACATCATGTAGGGGTTAGTTTTAAATATTTCCATGAAAGTTTCCTTAAATGTGAATGTGGGGATTTTCATGGACCTATATTGACATCTTCATAGTTTCAGTTAGACATAATGGTTAGATTTAAAGGTCTAGTGTCTTTTTTCGGTGTGAAATCATTTTAGGTCAATGCCTTATGTAAGTAAAGGGTTATAATTGTAGAGGTAGATGTCTTGGAAATTAAATTATTTCAAAATTCTTATTAATATTTTCATACGTGATGTGCCATTTGGGTTCCATTTTCTTGAGTAAGAATCATAGATTATGGAACAACACCCCCATAGAGATGGATGGTTCTTTGGAGAGTTAAAACTTAAGAGGGGTATTATCATATAGATATTCATGGTGATTTTCATCTCCTTATTTTTTTATGATCAAATCACAACCCTCTAGGGAGCTATTACTTATGTGGATTATCAAATATGATTAGGGACTAGTAGCCCGATACTTGGAAGGTGATACTATTATGCTTATGAAGCCCGGTTTAACCCTTTTTTGTCATTAATATGTTACATAAATATTTTTTACTTTTTAGAGATAGTTTACAGGCTCATTATATTTTGTGTAGTATAGGGCCTTATGTGGGATGAAATTATTATGTGAGAGACCATAGGGCTAAGAGGATAAACCAAGTGACTTTATTTAGAGATATGATTTGTAGGGATAGGTGGAAGACCTATAGGTCCATTGTTTCAACTATGAACCAAGAAAGTTATAGAGTCTTAGTTTAATCATGGGAGACATGAGATAGAGGTTGGAATATGGTTTACAAATGCCTTTTGTATGTAGTGATATTGGTGGTATGCTTATTTCTATATCAATACTTGTAAGGTGATTATGTTATCCAATATAGGCATGATAATGCCAAAGATTTTTCTGAAATGAACCAAGGGATCTTAAATACTGAGATTATCTTTGGTGGGAAGGATTGTTTGGGAACCTGTCCAAGTTGACTAGGGGTTGTGGGGGTGAAACATAAATTTATGAAATGATGCTGTCAGCTGTGAAATCATTTGAAAAATCAAGGAATAAACAGGGTTCTTAATTTTGAAGATCACTTCCTAGGGAACAACTAGTTTAATGAAACAAACACAACATGTGTAACAATTGTCTTGTCTTTATTGATGGAGAACTCATGGAGGAGTCAACTAGGTCTTAGATTAGGTGGTATGGGATGAAAATATTATTCTTATAACATGTTTATTTCACATTAGTTGGACATTGTTTATTTTTAAATAGAATTTTAGTTAGTGACTGGGTTAAGGATGAGGATTTAATATTTCAAATTTGATTCTTTCAAGAATGGTGATCAGGATATTTGGGTAAATTAAAGGAGGTTAACCTATGATGAGTGTTTATTTGGGAATGAACTAAGTATAATGAAATAGTTGATAAATTTTTATAACTTGGAAATCATGGTCGAAATACATGGTGTAATGTGTTTTTAACACTAATGTATACTCTTTTTAGAAGTGATTGTGGCTCAGAGAGAGCAATAAATTCCCATCGATGGAATCTTAGTGTACTCATGGTTTATAGGTGATCAAGCCTAAAATATTGAAATCATCCTAATTACACAGTTATAGTAGTTTCTATATATTAAGCTACATAAATAACATTCTATGGTACGATGAGAGGGACTACTTCATGAGTTGTACTTGAGGAGATGTATAATGTTTGACATAATATAGGGAGAAAACCATAGGCCATTTGAGGTTGGTGAACCTCATTATGTTTTAAAATTTAGAAACCTCCATGAGAACTGTTCTGGAGAAGTGGGATTGAGTAATGGTTTACTATTAAATTAGTTCTTGGGTATGGAAGAGTTCTTTCCATGATAATAATTATGTATAGTGATGAATGGGGAAAGGGAAGTAGTAATTTGGAATTCACAATATTAGTTTGATAATAAGGATGCTCCTAAGGTTGGGGGATATGTATAAATAGTTTTTTAGTGACCCTAAATCAAGAAGGTTCATGAGACCTTGAGATTGGTTGTGAGATAGTCAATTTATATTTTCAGTGTTTTTGGATAATTAAAGCATGTAAATCAAGATTTCAAGGTAAATTCTAGGAATGGGATCAAGGGACACCATAAAATCTGTTAAATGTTTTACGATTGAATATGGTCATGGATATGGATCTATATATAGGCATGGTTTTTCTTTAGTGACACTTGGATTACTAAGTAATAATTCATTGGATGGACTCTAGGGCACTAAAAGATTCATTGAATAGACCACCAGTGAAATACCACCTTTAGGATGAGTTAGTGGTTCTAGTGTGTGGGCGTCTTTAGTATGTATTGATGATTCAATTATAAAATCTAATGTATGAACTACCTTATATTATCTTTTTGGACAATAGTAGTTTCATTTCAAGTTTACCTCAAACTTGTAGTCAGACTCAGTTGATCATTTTATTTTAATGATCTATGAAGGCTGGATCAGGTTTTAAACTAGTTTTCATACTCCAACATAGTAATATATAGGAGTAGGAGACTACTTTACAAGGAGTTAATAATAGAAGTTTGTTATGGGATTTAGTGAGTGTGCTTAAAAAAATCTTGAGGTGCCTTAGATTAAAGGTGTCAAGATCTCTTTTTAGTTACAAGTTAGGTGGTAAAGACATCCATTCTTGAAATTAGTCAACCAGAGGTTGTTCAACATGTTTAATCTTAAGAAGATGTGTATGGTCATTGAAGAACCATGTTGGGAACATCATTGGGACGAGGGGAGTGTTTTATAAGAGTTGGATGTGAAATTTTGGGATAATATTGTGTGACCTGGTTAGGTGATAAATATAGGGATTTGAATATTTTTATCAAATCAGAGAGTGAATGTAACATCCTCATGTGTGATTGGGTGTGATGATTTAAAAACCATATTGGGAGCATACCTAGGATTTTAAGGGAATTGTTTTAGTAAATTATGATTATGGGAGTATAGTGGATTGGAATTTGAAATTTAAATCAAGAACCAATGGAATAAGTCTCCATCTACCAGATAATAAATTAAATGATGATTAGATTGTGTCTCAAGGTGGATAGGTTCAAGTAAGAATTATCTTAAAGTTCCATGGTAGGTTTTAGTATTTTATTGAGTTCTAATGGCTTAAGTACAATGTGAGTTATGTAATTATTGTTGTCATATTGGGAATTGGAAACACGATTCAATAGTTTGAGTGAGAAATTCATGAACCAAATAGATTGGTTAATGTTTTTTGTTCCCCAAGGATTCTTGGGGATGATAATTTCTATGGTGGGGTGGTTTTGAGATCTCATGTCTTGGACTGATCAAGAAATTCTAAAGGGAATTGATTTTTTGGTGGATGGACTTAATGTATAACTGAGAATTGGAACATGATTATAAGAGTTAGAGAACTTAAAAATTTGGTAGGGGGTTCATGGACTGAAAGGTGTCTCAAAAGTCCAGATGAGTTTCTGGAGTTTCTATCTTCAAAAATAAATTTTCAAGATAGATTGACATAGGATCATGGATGGTGAATGGTTATACCTAAAAATGAATCTCAATAGTGAAACCTATTTTGATAATGTACACGCCTTTTATATACAGTTTAGGAGGTCCCATAAAACCTTACAGTCCTTAGAAGTTGCCTTATATTTTTTAAAACCATTCAACATTGGCCACACGACATTGAAAGAGCTCTGTAATTAATTATAGAGGATAACCCCACAAATTATATAGGGATTTTCTAATGGTTCACCTCGCTATGTAAGGGGGTGAGTTCTTTTAATATTATCTCCAGACAGGCTGCATGTGGCCTATAAAATCTTGCACTTATCCCTCTAAAGATATATCCCATTGGACATTTTTTGGATATAGTTTCCTCATGATTGGTTCATGGATAATCCTATTTTGGGACCAAACTATGAACCCTATTAAAAATGGTTGAAATGAATACTTTTACCTTCAATTACATAATGTTATTTCATTCTTTTTACTCCCTCAATTTCCCAAAACACGTTTTTGTTCGAGCTCCCCTCTCCCTCTCCTCTATACTTGGATGATTCTTCTTCATACAATGTCCGATTTTACCCCCATTAATCATGTTGGATATCCAATGAGAAGTATTTTATTTTTCTAAAAACTTTTCCCAGTTTCTCTATCTGTATTGGATTCTATTTATAGGTGAACTCATATGCCTTTTTAGGTAGTTTCTTTATTTCATATATTTCATTGATTTTTGATCAAATAAAAACCCAATAATGGATGAGTGGAGCTTCCTTTATATAAGGTATGTTTTATATGGATTGTACCCCAATTTCTCATATTTTTATAATATGTTTATCTGTATTGCATGAAATATTTTCTTTATACTGCCTCTAAAATATGAAATTAATTCTGAGAGTTATATTTCCTTAATTTAGAAAGCCTAAGTGATCTAAATTGCACCAGTGGAGGTAGTTCACCATTATTGAACCACATGTTGGGGAATATTTTTTTTATTCCTATGAATTCTATACCCAAATTAGGTGCTTAAACCACTATTTGGGTGTGTTGGCTTCCCATTTATTAAAAGAAGTTGTTTAATTAAATAAACCATGTTATACATGGTGTGAAAGTCTTACTTAGATTTTCAGACTTTATTTTATATTATGCATGTACCAACCCTTATAAGTGAAGTTTCCAATTATAGTAATGGAATTTTTAAATTGAATGGAATTACAGTTGGAAATATTTAGTTTTTTTGATGTAATACTTGAATATTACCCACTTGTATATTGAATGGTAATTAGGATAGAATGAATTGTTTGGTTATGGATATTACAAATGATGCTTCACAACCCCCTTGATCCTTGATACATATTACTTAATATTGACTATTAAAAATGATTGACCTAATTAAATCAATATAGTTATATTAAGGATTTTATTTAAACATGAACCTCTTTATGTGTTAGAAAAGAATTTGAATATTTCATGATCAGGATGAGTCATATTTGGTGTCATATAATTTCATCATTTCCCATGTATTTATCTTAAATGTAAAATATTTTAGAAAACTATTGTCTATTGTTGATTTATGATCTAAACCCTTATCTATTTGGGATTTAGAAAAAAGTGAAATGACATATACACTTTTATTGGATTACGATAATTTATTAAACACAGTTATTGGAAATTGTTATTAAAATAAGGGTATTGGTTGTTGTGAAATGGTTAAGGTAATTGTTTTAAATTATTCTTCCCACACCCCTAATGTGATATGTTGTGAATGAAGTCCATTAGGAGTATTCTAAAATGTTTTGGCCTGATGTCCCTTATCATTTATTTAAAAAATTTGGGAATAAGTTCCCTTGACATTTATTTGAGATTTATTAGAATGGTGTCACATATTTAAAATTTGAGACCTATATGACATCCTTAAATGGAAATCACGGTCTTAATCCTTGAGTTATAGTCAGTTCATATATATATATAAATAAATTTAATGGAATGTCTATAGATGTTATGAATTAGACCAAAGAAGGTATAGCCTGTCAGGTGTTCCATGTTGAACATAAACTGACATGTGTTACTTTTATTATTTTTTACAATTATTATCATTAATACTTCACAAATATTTCTTTTATAATCAAAAATTAGATATGAATTAGACACTATTGGTGATGGAGTACTAGGTTTTACTCACAACTTTCTTAGGCTACCATTTGGTACTAGAAAAGACCTCTTGGTTACTGAATATGACATTAGATTGTCCTTGATTGTTGTTTCTCTCTATGGACTAGGATTTTAATTAGGTGTGGGATTTGAGAAATTACTCGGGATTCCTACTATAGTTGGAGTATTTTATTACCTTATTATTTTCTCAGTCTATCCACGATGCATGTATTACCTACTATATGTTTGAGTGCTATGTATTTATGGCTGGGAATGTTCATACATGGTGGGATTATTTGGATTTGGCCAATATACCTGTTTATTATTACTTATTTTGTTTCATTATTTATATTCATATTTATTTATGTATTATTTATCCCACTTTATTTATTAAAAAAATGGAGGGTATAGTCTCACCAATATACTATATTTTATACCGTCACTATTAGTCCTTAGTATTTGGCATATAGGGAGGCGCACTTGAGGCCACATGACCAAATTGATTCTATTACTTATGAGTAAACCCTATACGAGATATTATATTTATCCTTTCAAACTATGGTAGTGGGTAGTTAGACTTGGAAAATATGTTATGTTAATGAGGTAGGGATCCCAGACTAATGTTTGTTATGTCATGTTTTGTAATGACCCAAACCATTATTAATAAAAATTCCTATTGATCTAATTAAATGTCTTATTATGTTAAATTGTTATATAATATATTCACTTCTTTGGTTTTATGTTTTTGGATTAAAAAATAACAGTAATAATTTTTATCATTGATAATATAGTCGTTGGAGAGTGATCACATGATTAGTATAAATATAGGGCTTTAACAAATCCAATATTCTCAAACAAAGGAAGTGATTGCCTCATCTAGTAGAATTTCTCCATACGAAGCCGATTTTTTGGAGATTGGGAAAGAGGTTGCATCACTGGGATTTTCTCCTGAAAAATCCCAAGTCATGCTTCAACACGTTAAGCTCTAACAAAAACCACCTATGTGAGAAGAGGAAGGTAAGAGAGATTACCACCCGAGCGATGTTATCAGATCCACCGTAAGAGTCTCTCACCAATGCACATCTTACCATTATGTCGTCTACGGGTGTAATAAGGGGTTATGTAAAAAGATATTAGCACTACGATTATGTTCATTTTTTTATATAATAAATAATATAAATTCATTTTATTATTGTTACTTTGTAAATAAATTTTAAAGAAAAATAGTATTTTTAGTTAATATTCAATTAAGAAATCTATTTTGATGAATTAATGGATTTTTAAATTAAAAAATATTTTAATAAAATATTATTAATATATTTATTTATATTAAATATAAATGATAGTATAATTTTTATGAATACAATTGTATTTTTTTATTAAGGTTTGAAAGCTGTTTTTGTCAAAACCCATGAATTTTTGATAAATGTCTGTTTTTATTTTAAAAGTAAAAATTCACATATTTATAAAATTATTTATTAAAATTAATATTATTTTTGAAATCATTATGTCTAAATTATCCAATTGTGAATTTTATGAAATTTTCCGAGATAGTCGAATTTTTGGGTAAAAATTAAATACCATTTAATTATATAATGTGTTTTATGACGTCATAATGACCCAATAATGATGTAATCTAATACTATAAATGGGTTGTTCGGAAAATATATGTTTTAACATTTAAATAATGTGATTTTAGGTTTTTTTTAATTTATTTTAAAAAGCCTTAGTGGACCCTCCAAGACTTATAAATAATTTTGTCATTTTTAAAATGATTTCCTTTAGAGTGTGACTCACCTCCACATAATCAAGCCTAATATTTTAAAAAGTTAGGCCATTGGGATTATAAAATAGTTTTTTTCAATCCCATTTTTCAAAAATAATGGGAAAAACCATGGTTTGGTTTGTGGTTTTGATTAGTTTAATGTGTGGTGGCCAAAACCAAAATAATAAAGAATTTCCTCTCTTTTCCTATATTTACCCATCCAATCTCCCACTTTCACTTCACTCAAATCCATTAGATATCGAACAACCTATTACCACATCTCCCTATAATCCTCCCAAGATGACTGAAGCTCCCAAGAATCCTCTATCAATCCTCTCCCAAGCCTTTGGGATCACACTTCAAAGTATGGGATTTTCTTTCATTCTCATTTTTTTCCAAATTTGATTAAGTTGTAATACCCTTTTGATTTCAATTAATAATTATGGGGGTATAATTGCGCATCTCCCACATACTTCCCTAATTCTATTTTAATTTATTATATACCTCTTTCTCTCTCATTATTGCCTACCATGCACACTTGTTACCATGCCGAAATTCCGTAAGGAATTTCTTTCTTCTCATTTACATTCAAGAAATTATTTTGTATTATGAATATAAATTCCATTACATATTTTTGGAAATGTATCTATATTCCCCCCGTACTTTCCATTTCATTTAAATATTATGAGACACCACTTTCTCTCTCCTCAGCCATTTTTATGAATTCTTATGTCATGCCGTTATGCTGCCGAAATTGCATAGCTATTTTCAAAGCCAAAGTCATTATGTAGTGAAAACCATGCCCATTTCTATATCAATGGTATTAACCTTTATTTTCATTTACATATTGATTATATAGTTTATTTTATATATTCCACACTCTTATTCATGGAAGAAATTATGATGTTTAATTAATCCATGTTGTATGATCCATGTGGCACATTTATGCATGAAATGTAATGATTAAGAAGGGTGTGCCATAATAGCGCTCCAATGCATTGGGTAAAGATTAATATCACAAAACATAAATTGAAAAGATGGTTTAATCATGCTAATTCAAGTTTAATGATGTTTAACTCATGCTCAATGTGCAATGAGCCTTATCTCATGCTAATATCAAGTTTAATGTTGTTACCACATTTCCACGTTTTGATAATCACTCTATATCACGCCTTTATGTTAATGTATATCTTATACTAAATTTATATTCCTATGGGCTAAAATTTACTGTATTATTCATGTTATTTCTATTTTACTCCATTACTGGGCATTATAGCTCACTCTTGTCTTATGCATGTCCTCAGGTTATCCCAAGCAATGCTAAGTACGAAGGAATGTGTGTGGTCATGTAAAATAAATTTTCAATAAAGATGCTGTGTTTTATGTTCTAAGTTTTTATGTAATGTTCCTAATACCTAAAAAAACTAGACCTATTGACCTTCTACATTGTATCAATTAAAGAGTTTTATGTAATAAACCATGTTTAAGTGTGTAATAAAGTGTTGGGTTGTTATATGTTTATAGTGTTTCCACATTAATTTGATGCCATGAACTTATGTTATGACCATTGTTTAATTTTTTTTATGATATCACATATTTATTCCATTATCGTAATATTATTATCATTATCATTATGATATCATGTTATGTATCACATATCACATTTCAAATTTTATTCTTTATTATTATATTTACCCTTATTGACAATTTGAGATTAACCCTTATTATGTTTCCCTTTACCTAGGTTATGAAAGAAAGTATTAAGCCTTGAAGTGTATCTTGTGTTGAGAATTTATGAGTGACATTGATGAGTTATTATGGATTCATCAACATCTTATATATTTTAAAAATTTACCATTTTTCATAGATGATGTGTTTTATTAGTTAGTGATGTTTTTAATTCCCTAAAACTCTAAACTAAAAGGTCATTGGATTATAAATGTGTGATAAATATCATAATCATAGATTTGTATGAAAGATAATGTTGTAACCAGTGAATGTTTTTCATTGGTTTCTAGATTATAGGTTTGAGGTCATAACCTGAATTCATGCTCACATTCATGAATTTACTCTGGAAAATGTCCCTTACTTCATAATATAAACCAACCTTCTTGATTTCCAAAGACTGAAAGAAAAAAACATAGTGAACCAATTGGGGATAGATATTCTATCATTGTTGAGAGAGGAAATTAACTAATGAAAATCTTATTTATATTGAGTGGCATTGATTAATAAATTTTATATTTTATAAACCTTAGTTTTATTAACATCATCTATTCCTAGATTACTAGGTTTTTTGGATTCTCATTAAAGTGATGGGAATAGTTATCCCCAATTGCATACACAATTTCATTAACATTGAGGGTAAAACCACATGAATGAAAATATTGGATATAATATTTTTTATTTTCCTCTCATAATGAAAAAATTTAATGAAATTAGTGTTTCTATCACTATTCCAGATCTATGTCAAATGAAATTTCCCCTTCAAAATTCTCTCAATATTAATAATACCTTCATGGTTGGCTTTCTTCTAAGACTCATGCTAGGATAGAGTTTCAGAATATGGCTCATTTCATTGAAATTGTTAAAGATATATATTTTTCTTTATGAATTACTCCTCAAAGGCACTAAAAATGACTTAGCTCTAGTCCCTTATAAAAGTCTTGATTCTTATCATCTTAAAAATGATTATTGTAATGAACTAAACCTATCTTATTTTTTTTCCACTCACCATTGATGATGCTTTAACATTCATTGATACCAAAAAAATGAATTATTATATATAAAAGGAGTTGGAGTAGTTATTCCACCTCTAGTATAGTGCAGGACTAATATAGGTATATATCAAATTTGGAGCTTTTGAATAATTTACAAGTAAAAAAATGAAACCAATTTCCCCTAAAATAGATGCAATAACAATATTGATTTTTTTAGATTTTATCCCATTGACTGTGTTCTAAACCCATTTAAAATAATACATTAGAATAATTTTTAATTTAATTAATATTTTCCCTTAATGTAAAATGTAATTATTAGTAATATTAATTATAATTATTAGATTTTCTATTTTTTCAGAATGAACATTAGTGTTGTTTGTTTCTTATAATTAAATAATAGATTTTTTTAAGAAAAATGACCATAATTGTTGGTCAATCAGAAAAATTATAATTAATAAATTTTATTATTAGTTTTTGTTATATTAATAATTATAAATTATTCCATTATTAACTTTTAATAATTAAATTAATATGATAAATCATTAAATATTATAAATATTTTTTAAGAATAGTCATAAATAAAACATTATTGTCATAAATATTTATAATAATTAATATATAATAAAAATAAATAAATCTATTTAGATATTTTAGGATAAATTATTGAATTCACATTGAATAAATTATCTCAGATTGGATAAGTATATAAGGTGACAACTTTTCCAACATTGTAAAATAGGAAAGTGGAACCCACATCAGAAATTATGTAATGTTTTTATGGACCTCTAATTTATAGGAAGAATATATCAGCATGATGTGAAATCATATTTTGAGAGTAAATTAATCATATAAAAATAGTTATAATAAAATTCAACATTTGATAATATATATATTTATAAATAAAATATAATATAATTTAATAGAAAAATGATTAAAATTACTTGTTTGGGATACTATCTTCCTTGAAATATTTTCAGTTGAATATTCTATTCAGGATAACAACTTTCTTTTGATAAAAAATTCAACATAGTTATTAAAAAAGTTCCATAAAACATATATTTATAGAAATATTTTTTAAAAATTCTATAATTACATATTTTTTTATTTCTATAGATATATATAATGATATGAGTATTGAAAGAAGATTATAAAGGTCATAATAATTTTATTATTCATATAATGTTTTTATAAAATACATTCATTATTTATTATTTCATATTATTTTAGGACATTCATTATTTTATTAAATTGATAGCCAATATGAGATATTGATGTGAATAAAAAAATAATGAATGTAGATCCCATATTTTTTGGGGATTCTATTTTATTCGAAGGAAAAATATTTCATTTTTAGTATGTTGTTTTTATTTTATACTTTAATGATTTTGGGAAGTATTTTTAGGAATATTGAGAAATTATGGATAATCTTATAGAATATTGTTAAAAATATATAGAAAGTTGTTGAAGTGTTAACTGCATAATGTACTATAACAGTCCGCTTTAACATAAAAAAATGAATGTCTACTGGATTCCACTTGTGTGTAGGTCTACCATAATAATCAATGAGAATTAAAAAAGTCATTTTTAAATGTAAAAAACATATAGGTTTTATGAATTTTCATTAAAATCCACTTAATCTTTTGTACATGGGATTTTAGGTTAAATCAAACAAACAAAAATAGATCAAACTGATCAAAAATAAACCAATAATAGATAGTTTAAGTTGTTGAATGAATTAGAAATAGTTAGGGATTATTGTATAATTTATTTTTTTAGTTCAGTATAGTTTTTATGGACTTAACCATTCCCAACCATTCTTAAACAAAATGGTTTGGTTAAGTGTTTTATATGAATATTTTTTGAAACTAATAGTCATAATTATTTTTTAATGAAGTTAAGTATAAATTAAATACAAATTATTTTTTTATGTTTTGGAAAGTGTTGAACTAATTCCAATTTTATGTGAAAATAAATCATTAATTTTTATTATAAAATAAAAATCCATTTTTAATTTCATTTGGTCAGTTAAAAACTTGTATTTTAATTTTTTTATTATACAGTAAAAGATAATAGATTAATATTTGATTTTATATTGGTGGACACTTTATTTATGTTTCCATTATATTTTTATTTTTGTTTTTGATCATTTATTTTTCAATTTTCATTTATTTATTTTTCAATCAATGTTTTTCGGTTGTTTTACATATTTTTATAGAAGAGACAATTTTAGAAATTTTTTTACCATATTTATTTTACATAATTACTTATACCCACTTAATTATTTTGATAATTTTAAATGTTTTTATGTGAGTGAAATATAATTGAACTGATGTAAATCTTCCATTTTGATTTAATATGGATTTATGGTGATAATTAATTTTTTTTAATTTTTATCATAAGGAAATAAATATTTTACAAGTTGGCTTAAATTGATGTCATTAATAGTTTAAAATGGATTTCTTATACCCCTATTAGTGTTTCATTCTAAGGAACACAATGAAAATAATTAAAATTATATTTTAAAACAATAAAAATATATATGATTTATGATGAGAATCTTTTGGATATGACACTACTTAGAATTTTTTCATTATAAATATTCTATAAATAACAAAAAATACTAATAGATGATACAGAACCAAATGATATTCATGATAAATACATTGGATGAAACAAATATAAAATATACTCAGAGAAATTAAATCTCAATTATAAGAAAACAAATGCTTGTTAACTCCACTAGATGAAACAAAAAAAATCAACATATGTAGTGGGAAAAGATACCATGAAAAAAATTAATGAATATAATAAACATATGTTTAAAAAGTTTTATATATGATCCAACAATGAATTTATAATTAATTTTATCATGTCCTCGAATAATGTTAATTTAACTCACCAGACCTGTGTACAATTAATTCATGGATATAAAAAACATTGAGGTTTCCTCTCAAAATGATTTTAGGAATTACCACTAAGTACTACAAATCTCCATTTATCATGAAAAAATTGATATAATGTAAATTATTAACTATTTTTTCTTAATATTTCTCACTAGCTGTGCACATCATTGTAGGGATGAATATTTTTTCCCCGATTTCCCGCTTTCCAAAGGCGGGTGGCCTCTAATACTGTTGATGGTAATGTTTGATCCCTGATCAATATCAGATGATGGGATGTTAGATCCTCTTTCCATGGATTCTTCCTTGGATCTCATTTCTTAGTTTGGGTCTCCCTTATATATTTGAGTCATGTTCCTAAAACTCATTCCAGGTGCCATCTCTTTGTGGACACCGGTTAATTACATTTCTTCTATCTAGAAGGGAAAAAACCATTCATCGGTGTAGATGGTAATGTCAAGAATGTTTGTGAATGACTATAAATTGGGTGCATTGGGCACCAATATTATTAATTTTGGGAGGGAATATTGAGGAAGTATATTTAGGTGTGAAACCAAAGGAATGTCGTTTCGATCCCAAGGTACCTAATTCCAAAGTCATATCTTCCAAGGAATTCACCTCAATATTCCCATGTTTAGCATGAGGTATCTAAC
Organism: Viscum album; assembly: GCA_963277665.1. Taxonomy (NCBI): domain Eukaryota; kingdom Viridiplantae; phylum Streptophyta; class Magnoliopsida; order Santalales; family Viscaceae; genus Viscum; species Viscum album. The sequence goes on along the minus strand of OY728120.1, from coordinate 384,890,048 downwards.
ATCGTAGGCACATATCATCCAGGGATTTCACCTTTGGAATCCTAGGTTTATCATGAGGTAGCAGTTTGGGTTCAAATCTATAGTTTAACATCCTGTAGAGATGTAAAGATGCTAATAAGAACACCCCGTAGAGATAGATCAAGGAGGTGTGTCCCTAATAGGAAACAACTAAGATTGAGCCACATCACTAGTTGAGGTGGATATGGGGTTTAACGTCCTATGGAAAAGGGTGATCGAGAATCCATATGGAGGTGGATCAGTGTGGTACACCCCTAATAAGGAGAACATGAAAGGTTTATTGATGGATGGATTAGAATTCCCATAAGGGAGGACCCAGAAGCTGGGCTTCATAATGGGAAGATGTCACACCATGAAATTGGATGGAATGGAACACACAAAGAAGAATAACCAAGATTTTTTTACCATAAAGGGAATATGTTACATCAATATGGTTGATCAGAACACCCCTAAAGGTGGATCATAGAGGTTTACCCCTTAGTGGGGGCACCATGGTTTACCATTGGTTGGGATTGAACCTCAAAGACGCTTCCTTCCTATGATATCTAGGAGGTAGCGATCAAAACACATGTAGTTTGATGCCATTGTTTAATGTCATGTGATAAGACCAATCTATGTAGTTTAACATCATGCAGTAAGGAAACTAGTGTCATGGAGAGAGCATTGATGAGGGAGGGTGTGGGTATTATGCATGGAAGCTCCCATTCACAAGAGGATTGATCTTTGTTGGATTTTTTTAGGGATTATGCATGGAAACAACCCGGTTGCTACCAGGAGTAGTGATGGTGTGGATGGAATGATCTTTTCAGAATGTGTAGGCTCAAGGAAAACAAGGGTTGATGTGTATGGAGTATTGGGAGTGGATGGAACACTATGTTTGGTCCTCTAAGAGGCTTCCAATGTATCCCTGTTAACTAGAAATCAAATCCCATGTTTTTCAAAAAGGGGCATTCGAGCATACACCTAAGGAGGAGGCCCATGTATGTGGAGAAGATGGTTGGGGCTTATGTATAAGAGATGTAACAACCTAAAATTATATAAATAAAATTCCCCATGAGATTTAATTTAATTTATTATTATTTAATATTTTTATAGAAGAAAATTCACTTCTTTGGTTTTATTTTATCCTATCAGATTTAAAATAACTTTAATCATTTTACCATTGATAATATAGTCATTGAAAATTGGACACATGATTGGTATAAATATATGGTTTTGAAAAATCCAGTTAACGTATGAAAAGAAAGTGATGGCCTAAACTAGTTGGAACATACCCTATGAAGCCCATTTAACAGATATTATAAGGGAGATAGAATCATAGGGATTTTCCCTTGACCATGCCCTAGCTGAGATTCAAAAACTTAAGCATGAGTGAAACTGTTTATAGTACAAGTTCAAGCTCATTGATATCATGACAAAAATCATGTATGTTGAACCACATACTAAAAGTCTCTCAGTCACACACCTTAATCATGTGGATTTTTATGGTTTATTAAAGGGATATGAATCAGTAACCTAAAAATATTATTATGTATATTATTTTTAGAGAATAATGAATATATTTTCATCATAATAATGTTACTTTATAATTTTTCATTTTGATTAAATAGAATTTTGGAGTAAAATTCAAATTCAATTAAGGTATTTATATTGATGAATTAATAGAATTTTGAAATAAATAATATTTTAACAAAATATTATTATTAAATAATGTTTATTTAATATAAGTTTTTATATAATTTTTATAGGGCTTTTAAAACCATCATTGTTAGAAATCCCGCTATTTCTTAATAAATGTTGTAACGTCCCAGTTCCGGGTTCGACACAACGGGTGCCCCTAACCCAGTTCGCCACCTGACCTCAAGCGTATTTCCCCAAATGCCAGAGGCTGACGACTAGCAGCGAGGTGTCACGACCCGTCCTCGGGGCCCGTGCCGTGACTACCCCAAGCCCACCTTCCATAGGCCAGGGGCTGGAGACTAGCACCAAAGGTGTAAATCCTGATAAAAAGAGAAGGCATTGCCTTTATAAAGTAAAAAACACCACAAAGTACGCACGCTGAGTAAATACTAAGTAAACTGAGTACAAAAGTAGGTGCTGAAAAGTAAATGGTCCAGAATACAAACCCAACTGAAAGTAAAGTACAACTGAAAAGGAAGTTCAGCAACAGAAAAGTATAGTAGCAAGTCTGAGCTATCCTTTGGTAATCCCACCTAAAGGGTGGGTACAGATAGTCTCCTCTGCTCCTCGGCTCCAGTCATCTACTTTGAGTACGTCCTGTCCAGTGATCCACCTCCTGGTACCATCCAGCTCCACGAGCTCCCACCTCGATCAGCGCTATCCGTCGTCTGCATCCAACACAACGTAGTGCGGGCATAGCCCGTGCAGGGGTGAATATACGCAACGACGTCGTGAGGTGAAGCTCCGTATATGTTGATGGAGAACATCCTAGGAGGAAATAGCATCTTCCTTCATTTTATGCGGGGAGGAGATCGAAAGTTGGCGCATCGTCCTTCTTCGAGAAAGGCATCACACACCGGCTGTAGAGAGGAGAAGAGATGGTAGGTCGATCAATACTTGCGGTGAAGGCGTTCGTCGTCGAAGTCTTGGAGTTCTTCGTGAAGAAGATGATGAGGATGTTCTTTAGGAAAACACACAAGAGATCTCTCCTTAATTATCCACACACAAAAACCAACCAAAATAAAATAAGGTTCATCCTTATTTTATTATCTCATTCTATGAATTCAAAAAAAAAATCAAAATTAACTCACTTAATTTATTATGTGTAATGGCATAATTAAAGAGGGGATAGGGGAGAGTTACAAAATAAAAGAAAGAGGGGGTTTAATGGGGTGTTAGGGAATTTTAAGGGGGTGGGGATCTTGTGGGTCTCACCACTCTAATATCCTAACAAGAAGAGTTAGGATATTCCCTCACATGGAAGTTAAACCACGTAGAAAAATAATGTTGTTACACAACTTTATTCACTTAACATTTAAAACATTTTTTTAAAAAAAATATTCCCAAGAAAACGCAACTCTAGAAAAGGTCTTCTTAAGCAATTACCAGAGCTGCGGTTTCATCGGTGCCCTCGGATTTTGATTCTGAGCACCGGTTAAAAAGTTAAGAAAATCCCGCTCATTCGTTCACTGAACGTACCCGAGATAAAATTCGGAAATTGATTCTGGGCACACCGGGCCTCAGAATCAGGTTCCGTCAGAAACTGCGTACTCGTAAAATCCCAAAAAAAATTAGAAAAAAATTTCCTTGAAATATACGGGTCTTTACATTACTCCCACCTTAGGGATTTACATCCCCGTAAAGATACATCACAAACTAGGGTAACAAATGAGGGTACTGAGCACGCATCTGAGCCTCCCGCTCCCAAGTGCTCTCCTGGAGGTGTTCATTCTACTACCTGATGCACACTAGAGGAATCGACCGCCCATGTAGGACCCGCTCCTATCGATCCTCGATCTCTACTGGGTCCTCCGCAAAAGTCGCCCCGTCATCAATGTCCATCTCCCCATGGTCGATGATATGCGTCGGGTCGTGCACGTATCTCCTCAGCTAAGATATGTGGAAGACGTCGTGCACCCAGTGAAACTGAGGTGGTAGACACCTATCCTATCCTATTACGAACCTTGAATGGTCCGATGAAGTGCGGAGAAAACCTGCCACCCCGGCCAAATCTCCGTAGTCCACGTCATGGTGTTACCCGCAAGAAAACGTGGTCTCCATCCTCGAACTCTTGTGGTCTCCGCCTCCTGTCAGCATAAGACTTTTGTCAGATCTAAGCTGTCCTCATCCGCTCCTGGATGACCTGGAACTTCTCTATCATGGCCTGGACCATCTTTGGTCCCACAAGTATTGACTCCCCGGGGTCTTTCCAACAAAGAGGTGATCTGCAAGGTCGGTCGTACAATGCCTTGTATGGTGCCATCCTGATGGTGGAGATGTAGCTGTTGTTGTACGCAAACTCCACCAAGGGTAGATGATCCTCCCAACTACGACCAAGTCGAGGACACATGCATGGAGCATGTACTCGAGAGTCTGAATGGTCCTCTCCGTCTGTCCATCCATCTGAGGGTGAAAGGCGGTGCTCAGGCATAACTGCGTTTCAAATGCCTCCTGTAACCCCTTCCAAAGCTGGGAAGTAAAGAGAGCATCTCGATCAGAGACAATTGATGATGGTACACCATGAAGCCGTACGATCTCCTGAATGTAGAGGCGTCCCATGCTCTCCACTGAGGCCTGCTCTCTGATGGGTAAGAAGTGGGATGACTTGGTGAGTTGGTCGATGATCAACCAAATGGAGTCGTGTCATCTGGAAGTACGTGGAAGCCAAGTCACGAAATCCATAGATATCCCGTCCCACTTCTACTCCGGAACCTCCAAGGGCTGCACCAAGCCTACTGGTACCTGGTGCCCTACCTTCAACTACTGGTAGGTGAGGCATCGAGAAATGAACTCTGCCACATCCTTCTTCATACCCGGCCACCAGTGCTGTCGTCTGAGATCCTGGTACATCTTCGCCACTCCTAGATGTACCGCTAAAGGGGAAGTGTGAAACTCCCTCAGTACGTCCTCCTATAAAGCAGTTGGTACCATGGTACGTCCTCTTAAAAGGACGAAGTGCTCTCCTCCTATAGAGAATCCATCAGGTGACTGTCCTATGGAAATCTATGCACGTCGCATATCTCAGTCAACATCTCCACACTGAGCCTCTCTGACCCGTAGAAGAAGTGGAGGTGTGACTGTGAGTGACTAAAGAAAGGATGCTCCATCTTTATCCACGAAGGATATCTGCAAAGCGTCTAGCTGCTCTGTCACCTCTCCAAGTATCTGAATGCACATCCTCCTGCTAAGATCATCATCTACTACGTTACCCTTTCCAGGAGTATCGACTATATCAAAGTCATAGTCCTGGAGGAACTCGATCCATCGCCACTGTCTCAGGTTTAGGTCTTTCTACGAGAAGATGTACCTGAGACTCTGGTGGTCAGAATAGACTGTAAAGCGCTCGCCCATCAGATAGTGCCGCCCCATCTTCAAGGTGAAGACCAATCCTGCAAACTCCAGGTCATGGGTAGCGTATTTCTGATCATGCTACCTCAACTGTCGCGATCCATAGGTAATCACTGCTTGCTCCTGCATCAGGACACACCCGAGTCTGGTCCCTGATGCATCGTAGTAAACTACGTACCCTAATCCCTCCTCTGGTAGCCTCAAGATAGGTGCACTAGTCAATCTCTATCTTACCTCCTGGAAGCTCTACTAACATCTATCTGACCACACGAAGGGTTTCCCCTTCTTCATCAAAGCTGAAAGCAGTGCTTCAACTCTGGAGAAGTCTGGCACAAATCTCTGGTAGTACCCAGCCAGACCTAAGAAACTCTGCACCTCCGTCATGCTTCTGGGTGGCTCCCAAGCTAGTACTACCTCGATCTTCGCAGGATCCACCACAACTCCTACCTCAGATATGAAGTTCCCTATGAAGTGGACCTCCTGTATCTAGAACTGAAACTTAGAGAGCTTACCATAAATTTGGTGCTCTCAGAGTGTGTCCAGCACAACCCGCAAGTGGTAGGCGTGCTCCTCCTCAGTAGTCGAGTATATCAATATGTCGTCGATGAAGACCATGACAAATCGATCGAGATAAGGCTGGAAGATCTTGTTCATGAGACTCATGAACACTGCTGGAGTGTTGGTTATGCTGAAAGGAATAACCAAGAACTCATAGTGGCCATAACGACATCTGAAAGCCGTCTTCTGCACATCCTCGTCTCGAACTCTGAGATGATGATGGCCTGACCTATGATCTATCTTCGAGAACCACCGTGCTCCCTTGATCTGATCGAAGAGGTCTTCAATACTTGGAAGTGGATAATTATTTTTTAGGGTCACCTGGTTCAGGCATCGGTAATCTACACACAGTCGCAAGCTCCCTTCCGCCTTCTTGGCGAACAATATCGGGGAAGCCTAGGGTGAAACACTGGGTCGAATGAATCCCTTGCCCTGCAAGTCCTCTAGCTGTACCCGTATCTCTCAAAGCTCAGCGAGAGCCATCCGATATGCTGGAGTATATATCAGGGATTTCCTGGAGTACAGGTCAATATAAAAGTCTACCTCTCTGCGAGGAGGTAGTCCTGGAACATCGTTAGGAAAAACGTCCGCATACTGATCCACCACTACAGGAAAACTCAGACTCCACACATCCACTATTCCTAGGATGAGGATAGCCTACTAATGAGTAATAGGCTATCCTCTCCTCTGCGTGAGTCCATCCTGCGCTGAAAAGGCTCCCTTCTCACCGGCGAAGGTGAACCTGCTCCCATCAGCACGGACACATCGTACCTTGCGCCTAATACATTTGATCTGAGCATGGACTTTAGATAACCAATCCATGCCCAAGATGGCTTCGTAAGGCCTCAACGCCGCTAAAAGAAGATCCTAGAAAAAGCTCTCGCCTCCTAGAGTAAGCTCTCACTATCGGAACTAGTACATAATCATCAAGTCTGCTTCCATAGGAGTCTCTAGCTGTAAGGATCGAGCCAACAACTCCGTCGGAATCTATGAACTCCAAACGCGGGAACCAACAATGAAATAATGACTCGCTCTTGTGTCTATAAGAACTGCAGCATGGGTGGAGTAGACATAGATAGTACCTTGAATCATCTGAGGTGCACCGTGGTCGTAGGCCTCCGCTGCCTGAAGCTGAGTCTGCCTCTGTCCGCCAGCTCCCTGTGGTCGGGGTGGACCTCCTGGTGGTGGTGGTGGTAGAGCCTCAAAGCGTTTCCCACCACCTGCTACTCGGCCAGCACCTATGCCTCGTCCTCCTGCTCCCTATAGACCACCACAGTCAAACCTCTTCCTCTGACTAGGTGGTCCCTCAACCATCTGCGGCTCCTCTACATGGCGGTTCGGGCAGTCACGAGCCATGTGGCCCTGCCCGCCGCATGCATAGCACTGTATGCCCCTCGGAAGGCTGGCTCTATGCCGTGTGCCCCGAACCTCTGAGCCAGTATCCTGAGGTTGTATGCCTGATGGTCTGGTCCACTTGGACCCCTGTGACATCTGTCGACTTCCATATACATAAGACTCAGGTACATGCCGCCCTGCGGTAGGTCTTGGTGCTGGTGTAGGCCCAGCAAGAAATCTCTCTACGAGAAGGGCTCGCTCCAGTACTCCTTCCTGCATCAGAATGCTGAGGGAGATCATCAATGCCCTGATCTCATGCCTCATTCCCAGCTTGAAGGTCTAGTCCTGGAAGAATTGGTCTCGTACCATGTCCATGGAGTATCATGAGAGATCGGTAAATCTCTTCAAGTACTGGGCTACCGTCATGCTGCCCTGCCACAACTGCAGTAACTCCTGAATGCACACCGCACGAAGGGTGGATGGAACGAACTATGAGTGGAAGAGGTTCTCGAAGTCCGACCAAAGGAGAGATGCCTCATCGTGCACCTGGACCATCAGGGTCCACCATCTACCTACTACCGCATGCATGAGATTCACTGCAAGGATCACCATGAGGTCTGCTGGTGTCCCTACTAACCTGAAAACTCGCACAACAGCCTCCAACCAATCCTCGGCTGCCTGAGTGTCTGTCTCCCTGCAGAACTTGGGCGGTCTCTAACACTGAAACTCATGCAGTGCAATAAGGTGACATGCACTCTCAACGGCTGGGGCTGGTGGCATCGGTGGCTTGGTGGGTAGAGGTACCGCCAGTGCCTCCGCTGTAATAGGGCCCTACACCGAGGCCTCATCGCTCTGTGGTCTATCGTCTCACACAAAGTTCGGAACCCTAGCTGGCTGCCATCGTGGGGCCATCCTGAAAAGAAATAGATGTGCCACTGTCAATACATTATACCTATTGAGATGACACAAAGTAATCACAAATATAACATTTGAAACACTCATGCAATCAATGTTTTTGTGCAATGAGTTGGAAATCAGAAGTCAGGGTTCTGGTGTATGGATACGTCGACCACTGCCCCAACACTGGACTCCCTGTATTGATAACCACACTCAATACCCTTAACACTATTTCTTAACATAGAAGTAAGATCAGAGTCCTGAGTTATGCGATATAACCGAACTCCTCTGATACCAATTTGTCACGACCCCTCCTCGGGGCCCGTGCCGTGACTACCAAAAACTCGCCTTCCATAGGCCAGGGGTTGGCGACTAGCACCAAAGGCATAAATCCCAATAAAAAGGGAAGGAATTGCCTTTATAAAGTAAACAAACACCACAGAGTACGCAAGCTAAGTATATACTAAGTAAACTGAGTACAAAAGTTGGTGCTGAAAAGTAAATGGGCCAGAATACAAATGCAACTGAAAGTAAAGTACAACTGAAAAGTAAGTACAACAATAGAAAAGTAAAGCTGGATGTATGAGCCATCCTTTGGTAATCCCACCTGAATGGTGGGTACAGATAGTCTCCTCTGCTCCTCGGATCCAGTCATCTGCTCCGAGTACGTCCCGTCCAGTGATCCACCTCCTGGTACCATCTTGCTCAATGAGCTCCCACCTCAATCAATGCTGTCCGTCGTCTGCATCCAACATAACATTGTGCTGGCATAGCCCATGCAGGGGTGAGTATACTCTACTCAGTAGGGACCCCGAGACCCCCGAAGGTCTCCCAAAATCCAAGAAGGATAGACCAAAATGGAAAGATACAATCACGAAGTAACAACCAACTCAACTTAGGTGTATGCCCATACATATACCTAAGTCATCATTACTAGCTCGGCTCCAGCACACGAGCCCAAGTTCAACCCAGTCCACACAGGAAAGCACAATCCAAACCACACAGGATAACACAACCCCATCAACACAGGATATCAAAATAATCATATCGAAGATAGCGATTGAAAGTCAAGACTCAACTCACACTGGTATACTTCTTCGTAAGACGATAGAGATGGTCAGATGTAGTCACTGATTCATCTAAGCTATCAGACCCACATAGGATACAAGACCAACTAAGCTGTCAGACCCAAAAAGGATACAAGACCAGCTACTCTGCTGAACCCACATATGATACAATTACATAGTCAAATACTGCTGGACCCACATAGGATACAAGAACAGTAGTCAAATACTGTCGGACCCACATAGGATACAAGAACAGTAGTCTAATACTGCCCGACCCACATAGGACACAAGAACAGTAGGCATCGCCGTCGAACCCACGAAGGATTCCAGTACGGTCGACTTCGCTGCCAAACCCACGAAGGATTCTAGTACAGTCGTCATCGTCGTCACAGTCGCAGTTAGCTCTAGGGTTCCCACACATAGCATACTCGATTCCGGGAGGGTCAGATCCTCGAGTCAAAGGGGTGAATACATCAACCATCATGAAGAACCGAGATGATGTATCCCAATGCCCCATCCCACGTCATAGGAGGAAACCAAGAAAAACGTACCTGAGTCACAGAGAATAAGAAAACCAAGCCATTTCCCAAAAGTACACGGCGTGTAGGTAATCAATATGTGTCGTGTCATTAGTCACCGTGTACTGCCCTTGTGAAACGGCCCGTGTCATGGGGTTAGTCATGTAAAAAGGAAGTACACGGTGTGTGGTATGGTTACACACCATGTCTTCAGTCCCTGGGTACTGTCTGTGTACCACTACATGTGTCGAAGGGCTGTTCATGTAAAAAGTAAAAAAAATACACGGCGTGTGGTATGGTTACACGCCGTGTCCAAAATTCCGGGGTCGGCTCTGTGTACGCTAACCATGCCTGGCCGTGTGGTGGAGTACCTTCCTGTGTACTCTACCCTGTGTCTGTGTATCACCTAGATTACACGCCATGCCTCTTGGTCGTATGATTCTGCCCGTGTCCGTGTATCTCCCAGATTACACACCAAGCCTCACGAAGCCGCTTCCGCCTTTTAATGAAGATAATACACGCCGTGCCTCGTGGCTGTGTATTTCTATCTGTGTCCGTGTGTTTCCCTTGAATACACACCATGTCCACCGAAGACTCCTCTGTCAAACTATGTGGACAGTACACGCCGTGTGACCGGTGTCACATGTCGTGTGTCACATCTTTTGATGTACGTTACTTCTACCGCTGAACACTTGAACTACACGATGTGTTCTTTGGAAATACACGCCGTGTATTCTGGAATTTTCCAGAAACGACGCCTCTAGCCAGCACGCCTCTCGAGGTGTCCTTCCTTTGTTCCAATGGTCCATTTTTTACAAACCTCCCATTCCAAAGTCGCCCCGATGTTCCGAGTCCGTTTCCAATGTTTTCGGGCCTCCGATCGGCTTCGAAAACATGCCTTGATTCACCGCTCAAGAATGGTTGGAGAACACCATACCTCACGAACGATGGAGGAATCAGACCGTGTTAGTTTGGTCCGGTTTGTTCCGCATTAGTTTGATAGAAAAAGGTTTAGAAATAAACATCAATAATGGAAGGAAAACCAATATTTATCAAATCAAAAACACCCCTACCTTGATGAAGTTGTCGAATGATGATCGTCGTTGGAAAATGGCCTCGTGAGGTGAAGCTCCGTATATGTTGATGGAGAATGTCTGAGGAGGAAATAGAGTATTCCTTCCTTTGACGTGGGGATAATATATAAATAGGGAGCATCGTCGTTCTTCGTAAAAGGCGTCACACACTGGCTGCGGAGAGGAGAAGAGATGACACGTCGATCTCTCATTGCGGTGATAGCATTATTCGTCGAAGTCTTGGCATTATTCTCGAAGAAGATGATGAGGGTGTTCTTTTGGAAAACACACAAGATCTCTCTCCTCAATTATCCTCACACAACAAACAACCAAAATAAAATAGGGTTCATCCTTATTTTGTTATCTCATTCCATGAATTCAAAAAAAAATTTATACTTAACTCACTGAATTTATTGAGTGTAATGGAATAATTAAAGAGGGGAGAGGGGATAGTTAAAAAATAAAATAAAGAGGGGGTTTAATGGGGAGTTAGGGAATTTGAAGGGGGTGGGGATCGTGTGGGACCCACCTCTCTAATATCCTAACAAGAAGTGTTAGGATATTCCCTCACATGGAATTTAAACCACATAGAAAATAAAGTTGGGACATAACTTTATTCACTTAACATTTATGCCATTTTTTTAAAACAACTGTTCCCGAGAAAATGAAACTCCAGAAAAGGTCTTCTTAAGCAATTACCGGAGCTGTGGATTCATCGGTGCCCTCAGATTTCGATTTTGAGCACCGGTTCAAAATTTAGAAAAACCCGCTCGTTCGTTCCCTGAACGTACCCGAGCTAAACTTCAGAAATTGATTCCAGGCACACCGGGCCTCGGAATCAGGAGCCGTCAGAAACTGCGTACTCGTAATATCCCAAAGAATTTAAGAAAATATTTTCCTTGAAATTTACAGGTCTTTACACGAGGGCCCACGTCTGATAGTGGGGAAACTATGCCCTCATTTGTCAAAGTGTTGCACAGTGGAACACAAAATAAAACATACTACAAACAGTGGAAGAAGTAAACCATACACAACTGAAATAAAAAACTGCAGTGGATAAACCAAAAGTATATAATTAATGATGCTACATGTCTCAAGTTATAAGAAAATAGCCAAAACATGTTATACATCAATATAGTACAAGACATGCAGAGTACAACAAAACAAAGAAAAACAGCTGGCAGTGGCATCGCGAGTCTAGGCTCGGTCCCATGCCCTCCTACTCCTTAGCAACAGTCAAGTACCTATATAGGGACTCTTTCCCCTATCCACACCTACAGAAATGTAATCTTTTTGGGCCAAAAATCATGACCCAAATAGGGTTTGAGAAATATATCTCAGTAGGCACCAACAAAAGGCCCGTGCTCAACTGTGTGTAAAACATGCAACAAGTGTGCAATAGTAAAATGAAATAAAGTTAGAAGTACTGAAATGTAACTAACTTAATAGTTATATTTATATTTTATTATTTATTTAATCCATTAAATATGAGAAATAACCACAGTGCATTTCTAAGTAAACAATCCACGTCCTCAGACAAGTAAACTCCTACCCTCAGGTAAGGAGTATCCAACACAAGAATCTTCCCTCAGGCATTGCCCTCAGGCATAATAGAAATTTTCCTCAGGAATAGGAAGTGTCACACTTAGGCACAGAGTCTATCGTCCTCAATCACGAAAGAAGTTGCCCTCAGGCCGAAATAACTACTTCCCTCAGGCTAAATAGTGCAGTGCCCATAGGCTAATCACAACAACGCCCCCAGGCTAAATAGTGCAGTGCCCATAGGCTAATCACAACAACGCCCTCAGGATAAACAGGTAACTAGGCCATGCCCAACATGTCATTATGAAGTAAACAATAAATTCCTCTCTAGGCAATTATACAACTACTACTTTAAAGGCATACCCTCGGGTATCCTGACCAAACAGCTAAATAGTGGAACACACCCCTGGGGTGGTTCCGGATCCATGAAACGGTCCCGACCAGCTTTTTAACATCACAATTAAGCACCTATTCAATTCTAGGTGGTTATTATAGAAATGGCCTCTGCCACACGACACCCCAACATGGGTTCGTGGCACAAAAAATGAACAAAACACAAGACAGTTGGAAAAATTAACACCAAGCCACCTAACTTATACGTCAACAAACGTTATACGTGAACGCTGATTCTAGAAACACCCAAGAATGGCATAGATCCGACGAAGAAGAAAACCCATTCAAATGTAAATATCTTTCCCTCGAGAAAGAATTGGCATGAACGACTTAAGGAGAGAGGAGGGATTACTCGTGCGGTTCCAACGAGATCATCCGAGGTGGAAACAGATTCCAGACGAACACTCGGAGGATCTTCAAAGGTTTGGCCATCCCCTCCTGCTCCATCCTCCGGTTCTAAGCCTTCCCTGTGAACAGGGGAGGCTAATTCCCATTTTAAGCGAAAAAAAAGTACACGGCATATACTTCTAAGTACACGGCTTGTACTTCCCATTTTTTAAACTGTTCCTCCGGAGGCTTCCCGCAAGCGCGGCACTGTTCACTTGCCCACGTGAGTACACAATATGTACTTCCAACTACATGGCGTGTACTGTCACCCAGCTAGTGGCTGCTCCACCGACTTACTGTTCTGGTCTGCAGACTGACTACAAGGCGTGTAAAGGACCACTACACGACGTGTAGTCGATTCCTACACCCTTCATCCCCGGAATGGCCACACTCCCCGTGTTCCCATCCCACATAGCCAAAACTACACAGCGTGTGGACAAACAACACGACGTGTACTTTCCAAATTTGGGATTGTTCCCCATTTTCCATATTTTCTCAAAAACACTTAAGGAAAAGTGAAAAGAAGAAGCCCGTACCTCAAAATAAGAACCGGGTTCTTACAAACATCCCCCCTTATTGAAATTCGTCCACGAATTTTCCTTCCAAGGTTGGAGAGGATATATCTGTGAACAACTACAGCCACTGAGCACATATATCGGTCTCCCGCTCCCAGGTTTCATCCTGCACTCGGCCATGCTTCCATAGCACCCATACGAGAGGAACTGACCGGCATCGGAGAACCTTCATGCTCCTATCAACGATACGTATCAGATACTCCTCTAATGACACATCTAACTTGAGCTCAACCACATCATACTGAAATACGTGATATGGGTCTGAATGATAGCTGTGAAACTGAGATACATGGAAGAAGTCGTGCATGGACCGATGCCTCTGAGGTAATTGCAACCGATAAGCAACCGAACAGACTCTCTCCAGGATCTCAAATGGCCCTACATACCTCGGTGAAAGTTTACCCTGTATCCTGATCCACTTGTGTCCCAGTCTCGGAAAAACACACAAGAAAACCTGATCCCCGACCACGAACTCCAAAGGCCGTCTGCGGCGATCAGCATAAAATTTCTGAAGAGACTGTGTGGTATCCATCCACTTCTGAATCAACTGGACCTGCTCAGAGGTCTCATGCACAAGACGTGGTCCCAGCAATGCTGCCTCACCTACCTCTAACCAGGACAATGGTGATCGGCATGGACTACCGTATAAAGCCTCATATGGTGCCATTTCAATAGTTGCCTGGAAACTATTGTAATATGCAAAATCGACTAGGGGTATGTGCTTCTCCCAAGAGCCCCCAAAGTCTAGGACGCATGCACGCAACATGTCCTCAAAACCTGTATAGTACACTGATTTTATTAATATTTTCAAGATTTATTATATTCACTCTTTACTGATTTTATATTAAATGTGCATAATTTTTGTGAAATATTAATGTTTTAATATTAAGTATAATTTTTGTGCATTTTTAGAAGTAGTCCAATTGAGTCAGTTTAATGTTTTAATAATAACTATCACTATAATAATCCAAATTGTTTGGTTCTTGTTTTTTAGGATTATCCTTTCAATATAAAACATTTCATTAGAAGGTACCATGAGCCAATTCTTCCATTTTAAGGGACATATGGTCATCACAAACAAGACCAAAGAATCTGTGAACAAACTGGACCAGCCTTGAAGATTGATTTTCTAGGCTCAATCAAGAAGTCCAAAAACATTAACTCTACACCATAATTCTGGGTAAATTACATGTCATATTGGATAAAAATTTCATGGCCCAAATCCATGTACAAGGGGCCCAAATGAAGCTTTGAAGCCCAGCCCACCACTCCGGCCGAGAAATAAAATCAGTATAGTATTCATGACATATCGCATGATATAAGGATCAAATATATCTGAGAGGTTTCAGTGTGAAAGAGGATGTATAGGTGGCCGAAGTTGTTGAAGAAGTCATTCGTATTTGAAGGCATCTTCCTATTCCAAAATCCATTCACATTTTGGCCATCAAAAACACATGGATAGAAATGGACAGTTTACCTTTGTTTAATAAAACTACCATAACATTGGCTCCACTTGTCTAAATGCCTTAACCTTTTCCCATTAGTCAGAAGACGTTATTATCTACAACTTTTAAGAAGGAGATATTTGTATATTCAGCTGTTTGGATAGCCAAATTGGCGATGAAAGTGGAGGGACATATTGGGAATTCAAACGGTCCACTCCTTGGGCTATAAATACTCTCCCCTTATCTCCTTGAGAGGGGTTGGAATTTCAGAAGAGAGGAGATCATATTGGCACGAAAAAATACATTAAAAAGGCTTGGGAGGATCTTCCATACTCATGTTTTCACTTTAGAGACCTTTCCTCCTCTCTTTGTTATCACTTAATTTCGTGTTCTTCGTTTTTGTAATTTTGTAAGTCTCTTTCTTTGTAGTTCTGTTTTAATGCAAGTTACTTCTTCAATATCTCTTATTCTCATCCACCATATGTAGTTTAATATTTATGATCTTAAAATAGTTTAAATTTTGTTTAATCCCCTTCCCTTCATTTGCTTCCTCATTCAATCGGCAGTTTGTTTTTAATTATCATCATTGTTCGTGTGTGTGTCGACGTACCACTCTTTTCTTATCCCTTTATTTTTATTCTATTCTTAATTTATCATCATAATTATTATAACCAGAATATTAAAAACCCAAATGGATGAGTAAATATCTCATTGGGGTGAGTCAAAATTTAGGGATGTTAAGTGATTTATAGTATTTTCTCGATGAGTATTCGTTAATTTAACATTGTGTATGTTGGACTTAATATGTCGTGGATTAATGACATCTTTGGTTTAGCATGTGGTTTCCAGGGATTATTGGAACCATAAATACACTACCATAAACAAGTACTGATTGATTTTATAATCCTAGTTATGTTAAGGCTTGTATTAAAGATTTAACACTTAGAAATTCTAAAAGACGTCAACTTGTGAAGTGGGCGTTAATTTAAATGCAATATAAAGAAAATCTCAAGGATATCACAAGCTTAACTCCATAATAATGAAATCACCCCAATATTTATCAATTTGTTAAATTAATTATATTCAATCCATCATTTCAATTAATCTCTGCAAACAAACCCCCTAATCAAAATACAATCAACTAAAAACAAACGACTGTTACAAATTATCATCACTGAGGATTCGACCCGAGTACTGCTATACACATTAGCAGAGCACCAGAACTTTGACCGGTCGATAGGTGACAATCAGCCGTGCTTTTCAAATGGAGCCGTTTCCAGTGATGGTGCTTTATGTAGTCATTAGTTTCTGGTTATTGTAAAAAAAACCCAAAAAAACAAATTTTTTAAAAAAAATCGAAAAAAACACAAAGAAAAACTTGTCTTCCTCTTAAAAATCATAAACTAAAAAAGTAAAAAGAAAAACTCGTCTTCCTCTATCTTCAAAAATATCTCTGAATGCCCAGTAGCCTCCCAAATAATCCCTTGAATATTTTTGACCCTGAAATTGAGCGAACACTTCTCCAACTTATGAGTAACATAAGAGATACTCAAATAATTCAAGAACCAGTCCTCATCTAACCAGTTGAAATTGAAATGGCCAATCCTAGGGAACAAACCCTAAAAGAAATCGCTACCCCTGATATGAATTACCAACCTCTTGGTATTCAATATCCAAACATAGAAGCTGACTTCGAACTCAAATCGAGTTTGATTCATCTTCTCCCTCATTTTCACGGGCTAGCCGGTGAGGATCCACATCTTCACCTTAAAGAGTTCCAAGTAGTGTGCTCTAACATTAAGCCTCAAGGGGTTTCTGAAAAACAAATCAAACTCCGAGCATTCCCTTTTTCCCTAGCTGACACTGCTAAGTCATGGCTCTACTACCTACCTCCTGGTTCCATAACTACTTGGAATGACCTGAATCTAATATTCTTAGAGAAATTCATTCCTGCTTCTTGTACTGCTTCTATCTGAAAGGAAATAAGTGGTATCCGTCAATTCCCAAGTGAATCACTCCATGAGTACTAGGATATGTTCAAAAAGAATGTCGCAACATGCCCACACCACCAAATTCCTGACCAACTCTTGATCCAATACTTCTATGAGGGTTTATTGGCTATGGAGATAACTCTCATAGATTCCACAAGTGGCGGTGATCTTATTGATAAAACTCCTTCAGCAGCAAGATATCTCATAAGTAACATGGGTGCAAACACACAAAAATTCCATAATCGAGCAAATGCTCAAGTCAAACAAGCCCAAGATAATCAATCAATTGAGCCAAACAAAATGACCGAGTGGATGAGTGAACTTACAGGTCTTGTGAGACAACTAGTTGTGGCTACCAAATCCCTAACCTCGTCTTCTCCACCATCAATGTTTCTTGGACCTGTCAAAAACTGTGGAATCTGCAACTCTTCATCTCATCCAACTGACACATGTCCACAACTTCAGGAGGATCAAACTGATTCATCTGGACCAATAAAGCTCAATGCAGCATATGCTCAGTGGAACACGAATCCTCAACTATCAGGTCAGTTTTTTAGAAACTTTAACCACCCTCCCTCCGAGCCCTTCTCTTCTTCCTATAACCAAGGCCTTAGGTATGGTAATCCCATATCTCACCCCCCTCAATTCCCTCCTCAAAACCCAAACCAACTCCAATATGGTCAAGGTGGTGGTAAATTCCATCAACCTTATCCTTTTGTTCCTCAACCTCAAAGGAACTATCCTCCTCCTGGATTCCATTATCCTAGTGAGCCTTCCCAATTCCAAAACCAATACAATCGATTTCCCAAGAACCAAAATCAAGGCAATCCCAACCAGGGACAAGCATCTTCTTCCATGCAACCATGGGAAAGTGCAGTGGAAGATCTTGCATCCTTCACCCGTTCTAGCCTTAAAAACATTGAAACTAAAATAGGTCAACTTGCATCCCACCTGAGCCAGCAACAACAATCAAATTCTTCCCAACTCCTAGCTCAACCATTACCCAACCCCAAGGGTAATGTAAGTGAAATTGCACTTAGATCAGGAAAGAAACTTACTATGCCTCAAGATAAATCCTCAAACACTCCTTTTAATGTTGACCTAGAAAATGAAAAGAAAAAGAAAATTTAAAAGGAATATGAATCCATTCCATCACCTCCTTCCATTCCACTTAGGAACCCAATTCATTTTCCTCAAGTTGTTTCTAAGACAAGGAAGTCCTTTGAACCTGATCCGGAAATTCTTGACATGTTTAGACGTGTTGAAGTCATCATTCCCCTATTAGATGCCATAAAACAAATTCTTAAGTATGCCAAGTTACTCAAGGAGTTGTGTACCCACAAGAGGCAACTTAGGACCTTTGAAAATGTTTCCACCCAGCAGTCCATACCCATTAAGTGCAAATATCCAGGCACCTTTACAGTTCCATGCCATATTGGAAGTTCCAACTTTGATGATGCCCTCATAGACCTAGGAGCCTCAATTAATGTCATGACCAAATCCATATTCTCCAACCTTGGTCTAGGTCCCTTTCACCCAACAGGTGTAGTCATTCAGTTAGCCAATCAAAGCATAGCCAATCCTGAGGGAATAATTGAGGATGTCCTTGTCCGAGTCCATGATCTTATCTTCCCTGCTGATTTCTATGTCCTTGGCATGGAAGGTGAGGCTAAATCTTCTCGATCTCCCCTAATTCTAGGAAGACCATTCCTTATGAATAGGAAAACCAAGATTGATGTCCATTCAGGCATCTTATCCATGGAATTCGGTGACCAACTGGTCATGTTTGACATTTTCCAAGCCAAGCAATACCCATCCGAGGACCAATCTGCATTCTCAATTCATACTTATGAGGACACTTTTAACAGTTAATAGAACCCCAATCCACCGTGTTCTTCGTGTTCTAATGACAAAGGATCTTGTGAAATCTGCAATATGATTAACCAAGTCATAAATGGTGATGTTGATGTGGACCTCTCAATCATAGACTCCATCAATTTAGAAGAACATGAAAACTCTATTGAATTACACATCAATTCTGATCTCTACTGCTCCACCTTGGACAATATTAAGGAAAATGATCCTGAAGCAACTGAATTCCCTTCTTCCATTCCTGAGTTGTCGATCCCAAAAGTGAAAGATGAGACTGATCTGAAACCTCTTCCTACACACCTGAAATATGCATTCCTCTTCTATGATCACTCATATCCTATCATTATCTCTGCCACAATTACTGAAACTGAGGAGTCCAAACTTGTTCAAGTGTTAGAGGAAAACAAAAATGCCTTAGGTTGGACCCTAGATGACATACCAGGAATCAAACCTGCCCTTTTCATGCATCACATCCATCTTGGGGAGTCATCAAAACCAATTAGACAATCACAAAGAAGACTCAATCCACTCATCCTTGAGGTAGTTAGGGAAGAGATCACCAAGCTTCTTCAAGCTGGTATTATCTACCCAATTTCTGATAGTTAATGGGTTAGTCCAATTAAAGTTGTACCTAAGAAGGGTGGGATAACTGTTGTCACAAATGATCGTGGAGAGGTATTTACAACTCGAGTGAAGAACAAATGGTGTGTATGCATCGATTATCGAAAATTGAATGTTGAACACGAAAAGATCACTACCCTCTTCCATTCCTTGATAAAATGCTAGAAAGATTGGCCATAAAGTCACACTATTTCTTTCTTGATGGATACACTGACTATTTTCAAATCCCAATCTCACCTCAGGACCAAGAAAAGGCTACTTTCACATGCCACTTTGGAGCATATGCATATAGAAGAATTCCTTTTGGACTTTGTAATGCTCCTGCAACATTCCAGTGGTGTATGATGAGTATCTTTTCAGAATTCATTGAACAATGCATGGAAGTCTTCATGGATGACTTCACTATTTATGGTGAGTCATTTGAATCTTTTTTCGCATTCACTCTCTCTAGTCCTTCAAAAGTGTGTCAAGTGTAACCTTGTGTTAAATTTTTAAAAATGTCACTTCATGGTTGAAAATGGGATTGTTCTAGGGCACATAGATTCAAATGATGTTATTGAAGTTGATCCTACCAAAATTGAAGTGATCCAATCACTTCCTGAACCCAACTCTATTCGAGACATCCGTTTATTTCTCAGTCATGCTAGTTTCTATCAAAGATTCATCCATAACTTCAGTAAAATTTCCCTCCCACTCACTCTTTTTCTCCAAAATGATGTCACTTTCCATTTCGATGAGGTTTTCAAGACATCCTCTGTTGAACAAAAAATTCTCTAACATCTGCCCCAATAATCCAACCCCCAGATTGGTCCTTACCCTTTGAGTTAATGTGTGATGCTTCTGAAAGAGCTGTTGGGGCTGTTCTTGGTCAAAGAAGAGAGAAGATTCCTCATGTCATCTATTATGCCTCAAAAACATTCGCTGAAACTCAATCTCACTACACTGTGACTGAAAAGGAACTTCTAACAGTGGTTTTGGCCTTAGATAAATTCCAGCACTATCTCTTAGGTTCCAAAATCTTAATCTTCCCAGACCATTCTGCTATAAAGTTCTTACTCAAGAAAAGTGATTCCAAACCGAGGCTAATAAGATGGATCATAATGCTCCAAGAGTTTGACCCTGAAATCAAAGATATAACTGGAAAAGAAAACCCTATGGATGATCACATGAGTAGAATTTATAATTCTTCTCATTCAGATGTCATTGATCCTGAATTCCAAATTGAGAACCTTTCGTCTCTCACTCCAAAGTTACCATGGTATGCCCCAATTTTAAATTATTTGGTTTCTGGTGTTTTTTCTGAAATGTTTTCAAAGGAACAAAAACTGAGATTGAAAAGTGATTCAAAATACTATTTTTGGGAAGAAAATAAACATTGGAAAACTGGGGCTGACATGGTAATTAAGAGATGTGTTGAAGAAAATGAGCATTCTTCCATATTAGAATTATGTCACTCACTTCACGAAGGTGGCCACTTTGGACCACAAAGGACCCCCCGAAAGTTCCTAGACTCTGGATTCTTCTGGCCTTCACTCTTCAAGGACTCACATGAGTTCTGTCAATCATGTCCCACTTTCTAAAAGTTCGGCACAATCACCAAAAGAAATGAAATTCCCCAAAATCCTTTAATCTTTTGTGAAATCTTCGATGTTTGGGGCATCGATTTCATGGTACCATTTCCCCCTTCCAATGGATTCTCATACATTCTTCTTGTGGTTGATTATGTTTCAAGGTGGGTTGAGGCCAAACCCACTAGGAAGGATGATGCTCATACTGTTAGTGAGTTCCTAAAGACCCACATCTTCCAAAGATTTGGCACACCACGTGCCTTGATCAGTGACTTAGGAACCCATTTTTTTAATTGAACCATGGAAGCTCTTCTAAAAAAGAATGGGGTTGTACATAAAACTTCAACTGGATATCACCCTCAAACAAATGGCATGGCTGAACTTTCTAATAGAGAGGTGAAAAGGGTACTTGATAGAATTGTTAAGCCCACCAGAAAAGACTGGCCTGAGAGACTTGGTGAAGCCCTTTGGGCTTATCGAACTGCCTATAAAACACCCATTGGGATGTCTCCTTTTAGGCTAGTTTTTGGTAAAGTGTGTCACTTACCAGTTGAAATCCAACATAAGTCTTTTTGGGCTGTAAAAACCTGTAATTTTGATTGTGAAAAATCTGGTGAAGAAAGACTGTTTCAATTGGCTGAACTGGAGGAGCTTCGACGTGATTATTAATAGAATTATAATCTCTACAAAGAAAAATCCAAGGAAATCCATGATAAACACATCCTAAGAAAGGTATTTCATAAAGGTGAAAAGGTAATGCTCTTAAATTCTAGATTTCAGCTTCACCCAGGTAAGCTTAATTCTCGTTGGGAAGGTCCTTTTGTTATTACTAATGTTTACCCATTTGGTGCAGTGCAAGTCCAAGACTCCTCTTCAAAAAGGACATTCACGGTTAATGGACATCGGTTAAAGCATCACCATGAGAGGATGCACAATCCTGGATCAACATCGACTTCCACTGGATCCCCAAGTTCTCTATCCGACCTACCACTAGATGGAGAAGGCGACCCGCCAAATCCAAACCAGGGGGCACCTCTTTCCCTTTAACTCTCTCTATATCTTCATCTCTCTACCTATTTATTATTCTTCTTCTCTCTATCATTTTTTTTTTACCATTTTCGTTATCAAAACCATTATTTTTCACTTTCTCTTTTGTGTGGGTGTATGTTTACAAAAATAAAAACCTAAAAAACAAAAAAAACCAAAAAAACAATCACTTAAAAAAAATAAAAAAAAATTATAAGTAATTCCTACTCACCATCTAGTTTTGAAATTTGGTACTACCATTTTGGGGAGTTAATAGACATGTTTTCATCTCAAAAATTTTTTATTTTCATTATGACTTTGGATAAATAATTTTGTGTCAAAAACAACACATTTTGAATGCTCAATTTTTTATTTGGAAAATGATGTTCCCCAACAGTGAGAACAAACATTTTCTTTCATGCTAAGGCCACCTATGGAAATCTTTTCAAAATGTGTGTTTTCACCCCCTTTTGTGAGTCTTGATTTTGTGGAACTTTGAGCTGAATTTCCTACCTTAGTGTGTATTAATATGATAGAGGCATTTTCTGAACCACATGAGAATCACAGTAGCCAAATAGCCTCCCATTTCCCTTACATTAATCCTCCTTTTGAAAGCCACTTCAAGCCTATGAAAACCTTTTCTTTTATAGCCACATTACAAGCCCAATACCTGATCCCACCCAATATCAACATGGATTTTCATTGCATAAGTTTTTGAAATTTAAGTGTGGGGGGAATGGATTTCATTTTTGGGTATCATTTCCTCACTTTCTGGTGTTTTATCATATTCTTGAGGGAAAGAATCCATTTTAGTGTGTGTGGGGGGGGGAGGTTTTCATTCAGTGGTATTTGGGAATTTATTGTACAAATGATATTGAAAAGGGTTCAAAAAAAAATTCAAAAAAAATCAAAATAAAAAAAATTCAAAAAGAAAAGGAAAAAATGGGTTGTGTCTTGGGTAGGTCAAAAATAACTCTTCATAAACCTTTGATCTTGTTATAACTATTACAATTAGTGTCATGAGGAGATCAAACATGGGTTGGGATATGAGTGTGAGATCTGTTTCAAGGTCAACTTTCGAAAAAACAAAGAAAAAAAGGAAAAAAAGAACACTTGCATTATATTATTATTGGGAGAAGTTTTTTTGTAAATATTCCATCTTTTCATTACCTTCATATTTTCTTCCTCTATTGTGTCTTTCTTCACACAATCATTCCCTTGTAAATATGTGTTTTCATTTCCTTCCATGTTTTATTTCAAAAAAATGTGCATTGCTTTTTCTATGTTGGTATTTTAACCATCTTCTTCTCTCTCTTGGAAATTATATTCCTACCATCCCATAGCCACAATAAACCCCTTTAAAATACCTCTTGATTCTTGTTCACTTTGTATAGGGATTGGAAGCTGAGACTTCTTTTCAAACTCTAATATTTTCACTTTTGGTTGGTGAAAGAGTGAACCTCCACAAATGAATTTTATCATCTTGAGAGGTGAGTGTTTTGAGTGTCCACATTTTCCATTTCTAAATTTGAGCATGAAAAAATGAATTAGTTTTGGAACATTTTTTCTGTAACAACTTGTGGTGGAATTCAAAATGGATGAGTGAAATAGTCTAAACCTCCCCTAATTGGAGAAAACAAAATTTTAAATTCTGTTGGTGAGTAAAAATGATTTTTTCATGTTTTTATGTTTGTTTCACATGAGGACATGCACAGAACTAAGTGTGGTGGATTTGATGTTATTAATATTTTCATGACTTATTATATTCCCTCTTTACTGATTTTATATGAAATTTGCATAATTTGTGTGAAATATTAATGTTTTAATATTAAGTATAATTTTTGAGCATTTTTAGAAGTAGTCCAATTGAGTCAGTTTAATGTTTTAATAATAACTATCACTATACGGATCCAAATTATGTGGTTATTGTTTTGTAGGATTCTCCTTTCAATTTACAACATTTCATTAGAAGGTACCATGATTCAATTCTGCCATTTAAAGGGTCATATGGTCCTCACAAACAAGACCAAAGAATCTGTGAACAAACTAGACCAGCCTTGTAGATTGATTTACAAGGCTCAATCTAGATGTCCAAAAACATTAACTCTCCACCATAATTTAGGGGAAACTACATGTCACCTTGGATAAAATTTCAAGGCCCAAATCCAAGTACAAGGGGCCCAAATGAAGCTATGAAGTCCAGCCCACCATTCTGGCCGAGAAATAAAATCAGTATAGTATTGATGACATATCTCATGATGTAAGCATCAAATAGAGCTGATATTTTTCAGTGTGAAAGGGGAGATATGGGAGGAATAATTTTTGGAAGAAGTCATTCATATTCGAAGGCATCTTCCTATTCAAAAATCCATTCACATTTTTGCCATCGAAAAAGAATTGATAGAAATTGACAGTTTACCTTTGTTTAATAAAACCGCCATAACTTTGGCTTCACTTGTCCAAATGCCTCCAAATGTTGATATTAGTTGGCCAAATTTATTATCTACAACTTTGAAGAAGGTGATAGTTGGAGATTCGGCTGTCTGGATAGCCAAATTGGCGATGCAAGTGGAGGGACATATTGGGAATGCAAACAGTTGACTCCTTGGGATATAAATACTCTCCCCTTCTCTCATTGAGAGGGGTTGGCATTTCAGAAGAGAGAAGATCATATTGGAACGACCAAAGCCTTTCCAATGGCTTGGGAGGATCTTCCATACTCATGTTTTCACTTGAGAGACCTTTCCTTCTCTCTTTGTTTTCACTTAATTTCATGTTCTTCATTTTTGTAATTTTGTAAGTCTCTTTCTTTGTAATTCTATTTTAATGCAAGTTACTTCTTCAATATCTCTTATTATAATCCACCTTCTGTAGTTTAATATTTATGATCTTAAAATAGTTTAAATATAGTTTAATCTCCTTCCCTTCTTTTTCGTCCTCATTCAATCGAAAGTTTGTTTTTAATTATCATTATTGTTCATGTGTGTGTCGACGTACCACTCATTTCTTATCCCTTTATTTTTCTTCAATTATTAATTTATCATCATAATTATCATAACCATAATATGAAACACCCAAAAGGCTGAGTAAATATCTCATTGGGGTGAGTCAAAATTTAGGGATGTCAATTGATTGAGAGTATTTTCTCGATGAGTATTCGTTAATTTAACATTGTCTATGTTGGACTTAATATGCCATGGATTAATGACATATTTTGTTTAGCATGTGGTTTCCATGGATTATTGGAACCATAAATAAACAATCATAAACAAGTATTGATTTATTTCAGAATCCTAGTTATGTTAAGGCTTGGATTAAAGCTTTAACACTTAGGAATTCTAATCGACGTTAACTTGTGAAGTGGGTGTTAATTTAAATGCAATATAAAGCAAAGATCAAGGATATCAAAAGATTAAATACATAATAATGAACTCACCGCAATATTTATCAATTTTTTAAATCAATTATAGTCAATCAATCATTTCAATTAAGCTCTGCAAACAAACCCCCGTAATCAAAATACAATCAACTAAAAACAAACGACTATTACAAAGTTTCATCGCCGAGGATTCGACCCGAGTGATGCTATACACATTAGTAGAGCACCAGAACTTTGACCGGTTGATAGGCGAGAATCGGCCACGCATTTCATATGCTCTAACTGGCCATCAGTTTGAGGGTGGTAAGCTATGCTCAGAAGTAGCTGTGTACCCAGTGCCCTCTGAAAACTCTGCCAGAAATGAGACGTAAAATGAGCATCCCTATCTGAAAAGATAGAATGGGGGACCCCATAAAGACGTACGATCTCTTAGATATACAACCTTCTGATATTGTCAACACCTAATGTATCATTGATTTGAAAAAAGTGAACCACCTTCATGAGTTTGTCCACAACAACCCACACGACATCATTACCTTTGGGTGACCTCGACAACCCTGTCATGAAATCCATCGCGACATCATCGCATTTCCACTCCGGAATGGGTAACTGCTATAACAGTCTAGCTGGTCTCTGATGCTCCGCCTTCACCTTCTGATAGGTGGAACACCTCGTAACAAAACCAACCACTTCTCTCTTTATACCCGTCCACCAGTACTGACGTATCATGTCAAGGTACATCTTGGTAACCCCGGGATGAACTGCCCAAGCTAAAGCATGAAACTCTCACATCAGATCCTCGTGTATATCCCATAAGACCCACACTCGTCCATGGAAACCCAATACCTCATCATCGTCTATCATCCAACTAGGATGAGGGTCCTCACTTTCCATCGACTCACGTAGAACTAGGCTTTCTGAATCAGATAGATGTCTCATCCTCACTCTACCTAGGAGGGTAGAAGTCACAGCTAAAGTGGAAAGATAAGTCTTCCCCTGATTGTCGTGCACCTCTAGATATATCTCAGAGAACAAGGCCATGAGCTGCCACTCACCATTGGCCTCCTGCACTACCTTTATCTGAGTCTTCCTGCTCAGTGCATCGGCTACTGAATTAGCTTTAGCAGGTGTATAGGCAAGCTCAAAGACGAAGGACTGTAGGTATTCGACCCACATTTACTGCCTCAGATTCATGTCACGCTGAGTAAAGATATACTTGAGACTTTTGTGATCGGTGAAGACCACAAAATGTTCTCCCAAAAGATAATGTCTCCAACAGCGCAACACATGAACAACTGTGGCCAATTAGAGATCATGTGTCGGGTAATTACATTGATGTGGCCTCAACTGCCGAGACCCGTACGCAACAACTTGATCGCCCTGCATCAACACTGCTCCCAGCCCAATACCTGATGCTTCATAGTAAACTGCAACTCCTGCCTCTGAGATGATATGACATAGGAAGTGAATATGGTCCATCCAAAAGTGTCACTTTGAGAGCTTAGCATATAGCCGATGCTCTCTCAGTGTACTCAATACGATCTGAAGATGGGTGGCATGGTCGTTTCGAGTGGTAGAGTACACCAAGATGTCATCCACGAATACTACCACAAAATATTCTAGATAATTATGGAACACACGATTCATCAGATCCATGAAAACAGCTGGCGCATTCGTGAGTCCGAACGGCATAACCGTATACTCGTATAGACCATATCTGCTCCTGAAAGTTGTGAGAGGTTTATCAGATGGTCTAACGCGATGCTGATGATATCCTGATCTCAATTCAATCATCAAGATCACTCATGCTCCATGAAGTTGACAAAAAAGATCATCAATCCTTGTCAAGGGATATCAATTCTTAACTGTCAACTAGTTCAGCTTCTGATAATCCACACAGAGTTTGAGGGTACCGTCCGCCTTCTTCCCAAAAAGGACTGGAGAACCCCACGAAGAAGTACTGGGTCAGATAAAACCCTTTTCCCATAACTCCTCTAACTACCTCTTGAGCTCCTGCAACTCAGGCATGGCCATCCAATAAGGAAGAATGGAAACTGGTGCTACTCCTGGCATAAGCTCAATAGAGAAATCCACCTCTCGCTTCGGATGTAGACCTGAAAAGTCGCCCGGGAAGACATCTCTGAAATGATAAACAACTGGTGGGAAATCCGTCTGAAAGGTACCCTGGTCATCCAGATATAAGCTTGCAATCTAGGCTGTGACTCCAACTCACCCATGATTCTCTGGTCCATCTCGACTCGCCTAAACATCCCACTCGCCCTTGTACAGAAACTATCCACCCTCGGGTGACGTGAAGCTCACCCTGCGATGATGGCAGTATATAAAGGAAAAGAAGAGAACCCACTAGTCCTTCCCAATAATGAAATCATAAGCGGTCATCTATATGACATAGAGGTCCCAAAGAAAGTGACACCCGCCAACCTTAAGGAGGAACTCCTTGAACAGACGCACACCAACTGTTCTAGTTCCCAACGGAGTGTCTAGCATCATGATATCAGAAGATTTAGAAACATAGAGCCTAAGGATCTCCACAACGGGAATAGATATAAAACTATGTGTAGCACCCGTATCAAAAAGTACTAAAGATAAGATAAGAGCTACTAAAATAGTATCACTGACAGTAGAAGGTCTGAGATCCTGCTCCTGTTGGGTCTGTTGCACTGCATATGCCTGCCCAATGCCACATCCCTGTGACACAGCCTGACTACCCTGAGCTGTCCCCCCCCGATGCCTCTGAGATCCTGGTGTCTGGCTACCATGGCCACGAACACCATCTCTGCCTCCATGCCCCAACGTATTCCAGTTCCAGGACTGGTAAGAAGCCACTGGTCCTGCTCCCACTCGCGGTGTCTGCATAGAACCCCACTCACTAGCCATTAGTGGAAACACTCTGCAAAAGTGCTGCAAATGACCATCTTGCAGAAAGCTCGGCACTCCACTGGGTCTTGTGGACACTGAGGTCTCTTGTGCCCCTCTTTACCACACTGTTAGCACCTGATTGGTCCACCTGAAGAAACTGCCTGGCTGGTTCTACCACCCTGAGAGAAGTCCATCTGTCTCTTCCTCTTTCCAGTATAAATAGTACCAGTAACTGGTGCGGAACCGCCCTAGCCCACATCACTGGATTCTCGAAGGTTCCTCTTGGTAATCAGCGCCTGATTCACAATAACATGTACAATAGGCAACCTAAAAACATTCACCAGCGCCCATATGTCATAACGAAGACCATCTTCAAAACGCATGGCTCTCAGTGTCTCATCACCCACCAGCACGGGTGCAAAGCGCTGAAGCTCAGTGAAGCGAGAAGAATAGTCCATCACCTACATAGCTCCCTGCTACAGATTCATGAACTCTCGAGCTCTATCTTCCCTCATTGTCTCTGGGAAGAAGAAGTCATAGAAGACTGCCTGAAAATCCTCCCACACCATGTCTCTGTGATGCACTGACTGGGTGGTAACATCCCACCACCTCTTGGAGGAATCACGTAGCATGTATGGTGCGAGCTTGACCCTCCACCCTGGAGGCATCTCAAGATGCCCAACAATAGTCTGCATCGACCCCATCCAGGACTCTACAGCCTGTGGTCCGCCATCATTTGAAAACGTCGGCAGATGCTGCTGCTAGAATATATGCGTCATCTTAGCCATAGATCTGGCAGCCGACGGTGCTCCCTGAAAGGTCTGCATAAACCGCAACAATCCTTTATAGAACTGCGCCTCCGCGCCTGTGTCTGGTATATCAGCTGGTGTCGCATCTAGCTCTTCTGGAGGATCAACTGGTAGCCCATGGCCCACTATCTCTGGATTATTCTTGTTGCCGCTCTCCTGGCAAACAATACATGGTTTTCTAGGTGGGATGACACTAAAAGGTCAATAACATGCCTTAGATTCAATATTATCAAAGACCAAAAAACAAAGGAACCACAAGGGAACAAGAGGAAGATGAAATTTCAAGATTTTCAAAACAAGACTACACGACATGTATTTTGACTACACGACATGTATTCTAACTACACGATGTGTACTTGACTTCCCTTACCCTGCCAGGGTCCTTCGACATGGCTAAGCCACATGGATACCTTTAAACAAAAACATCACAGAGTTTTTAATATCTACGCGACGTGTATGGTGTTATTTTCCAACTTCCCGTGTCATTTTTGACACGGACGACTACTCGACTTGACACTATTGGGCATGTTACACCCGCACACGGCATGTCAACAACCCCGTTTCCCAGCCACATGGCTAAGTCTACACAGTCTGTCCTCATACAAGACTACACGGTGTGTCCCACAGGTTCATGGCGTGTTCAAGGAGAGGTGACACCGACTCGTGTTTTTAGTTACACGGCTGAGTCCCTAGGTCACACTACACAATGTGTTCATCATTGAAACGACATGTTCTGTAAAGGAGTTCACCGACCCATGCTATTAGTTACACGGACAGACTCCGGGTCAACACTACACGACATGTACATTATGTACACGGCGTGTTTTACCCAAACATTTCCCTTCCCCGTGTCGTCGGCCACACGTTTTGTGACACAGGAAGAGACTACACGGCGTGTACTCTGGGTACACGGCGTGTACTCAAAAAGTTCATTTTTATTCCTGAACAGAAGGACATACACAACGTGTCTAAAAATACTACATGGATTGTATACTGGGTTTCTGGACAGTATGCCTCAGAAACTTCCCCAAAACCCAGAAAACACTGAATAACAACACCTAAGTGTCAAATTACGACCCGTGAGGGCCTATACTCCCCATGAATCAATGTTTGACATCTTATCTGTGTCATAACTAATAGACAATCAATGATCCACCAAATTCCGGTCAATGGGTGCCCATACTCCCCAAAAAGAAAAGTTTGTATTCCATTCCTGAAACCGGCTCACATAAAACGGCCCTATCACATAGCAGGTAATTATCAAAAGTTATCACAACAGCATGCTTTTATAGCACATCAACTATCACAACAACATGCAATTTCTATTGCACCTACATGGCATGGAAACTATGCATGACATGTGATCTATATCATGTGTCTATATGATGCATGAGATAGCATACCCTCATATCACAAAGTAGAAACTAAATAGAACCCACAAATAAATTATAATAGCACAATATCAAGTGCGTCACCCAATAGTGGAAACATATCAACTGTAAAATTTGCAAAATCAGAAAATTGAAAAATATGAGGTAGACTGGATTTTCCCTGTACGTGGGTTAGCTACGCCTGGGCACAACTTATTACCAACTACCATTCATCCTATCCCCAACTACGGATCCAAATAGTAAGTCAAGGAAAAGAAAGCTCTGATACCACTTTGTAACGTCCCGGTTCCGGGTGCCACACAATGGGTTCCCCGAACCTGATTCAACAAGTGAACTCAAGCACATTTCCCCAAACTACAGAGGCTGCCGACTAGCTGCGAGGGCCCATGTCTAATAGTGGAGAAACTATGCCCTCATTTGTCAAAGTGTAGCGTAGTGGAGATCAAAATAAAACCTACTACGAACAGCGGAAGAAGTAAACCGTACATAACTGAAATAAACGACTGCAGTGGATACAACCAACAATATATAAGTAATGATGATACATGTCTCAAGTTTTATGAAAGCACCCAGAACATGTTATACATCAATATAGTACAACAAAAGAAGAGTACAGCAAAACAAAGCAAAACAGCTGGCAGTGGCATCGTGAGCATAGGCTTGGCCCCATGCCCACCTACTCCTCAGAAATAGTCAAGTACCTGTATAGGGACTCTTGCCCCTATCCACACCTACAGAAATGTAATTTGTTTGGGCTGAAAAGCATGACCCAAACAGGGTGTGAGAAATATATCTCAGTAGGCACCCACCAAAGGCCCGTGCTCAAAGGTGTGTAAAACATGCAAGAAGTGTGCAGTAGTAAAATGCAATAAAGTAAGCAGTACTGAAAGGTAACTAACTTAATAGTTAAATTTCCATTTTATTATTCATTTAATCCATTAAATATTAGAAATCACTACAGTGAATTATAAGTAAACAATCCACGTCCTCAGATAAGTAAACCCCTACCCTCAGGTAAGGAGTATTCAATACAAGAATCTGCCCTCAGGAATTTCCCTCAGGCATAACAAAAATTGCCCTTAGAAGTAGGAAGTATCGCCCTTAGGCACAGAGTATATCGCCCTCAGGCACGAAAAAAGTTTCCCTCAGGCCGAAATAACTACTTCCCTCAGGCTAAATAGTGCAGTGCCCACAGGCTAATCACAACAATACCCTCATGCTAAATAGTACAGTGCCCACAGGCTAATCACAACAACACCCTTAGGCTAAACAGGTAACCGGGCCATGCCCATCATGTCATTATACAGTAAAAAATCAATTCCTCTCAAGGCGATTCGACAATTACTACTTTAATGGCATACCCTCGGGTATCCTGGACAAATAGATAAACAGTGGAACACACCCCTGGGGTGGTTCTGGATCCAAGCAATAATCCCAACCATCATTTTAATATCACAATTAATCTCCTATTCAATTCTAGGTGGTTATTATAGCAATGGCCTCAGCCACACGACACCCCAACATGGGTTTGTGGCATAAGAAACACACAAAACACACGACAGTTGAAAAAATTAACACCAAGCCACCTACCTTATACGTCAACAAACGTTATACGTGAATGCTAATTCCAGAAACACCCAAGAACGACGTAGATCTGACGAAGAAGAAAACCCATTCAAACGTAATTAACTTTCCCTTGGGAAAGAATTGGTATGAACGACTTAAGGAGAGCGTAGGGATTACCTGTGCGGTTCCAACGAGATCATCCGAGGTGGAAACAGATTCTAGAAGAACACTCAGCGGATCTTCAAAGGTTCGACCATCCCCTCCCGCTCCTTCCTCCGGTTCTAAGTCTTCCCTGTGAACAGGGGAGGCTACTGCCCATTTTATGCGAAAAAATTACACGACATGTACTTCCAAGTACACGACGTGTACTTCCCATTTTTTAAACTGTTCCTCTGGCGGCTTCCCGCTAGCGCGTCACTATTCACTTGCCGACGTGAGTACATGACATGTACTCCCAACTACAAGGCATGTACTGTCGCCCAGCTGGCGGCTACTCCACCGACTTATTGTTCTGGCCTGCCGACTGACTACACAGCGTGTAAAGGACCACTACACGGCGTGTAGTCAGTTCCTACACCCTTCATCCTTGGCATGGCCACACTCACCGTGTACCCATCCCACACGGCCAAAAGTACACGACATGTGGACAAAGTACACGGTGTGTACTTTCCAAATTTGGGATTGTTCCCTATTTTCCATATTTTCTCAAAAACACAATTAAGGAAAAGAGAAAAGGAGAAGCCCGTACCTCAAAATAAGAACCAGGTTCTTACAAATGTTGATTTTTTTTTAAAATTGAAAATTAAAATAATTAGTAAATTATTTAGATAAAGTAAATATTATTTTTGGAATCATAATTTCAAAATTATCAAATGGTGAATTTTTCCTAATTTTCTAAGATAGTAAAATTTTTTGGTAAAAATTAAATAATGTATAAATATAATTTTTGAATTATGAAATCAAAATGACCCATAAAGTGATTTAATAAATACTATAAATAGTATCCAAGACATAATATATGTTTCCTATTTATAATAATGTGATTTTATGTTTATTTTATAGATTTGATAATGCCTTTATGAATCTTCCAAAACCATTAATATATTTGAATGTTTTAAAATCATTTCTTGAAGATTATGGATCACTTCCATGTAAAAAAGGATTATTTTATTATATTAGGACCTTAGACTTATAAAATAATATATATCACTCCCATTTGTCAGAAACCATGGGTAGAAACCATAGTAATGTTTGTATATTTGGTTATTTTATTATATGGAGTCCAAAACCCATGTTTGAGAAATAATAATGAAATCCCCAATAACATCCTATATAAACCCACCCAATATCAAATTTGTCATTATTAAAAAAACTTTTATCACATAATTTCTCTACACTCTTATCTCTAGAGTCATTCTATGTTTCCCCCAATCTCTCAAGAAACTCCTCCCAAGTATTTTGAGTCACACACTCAAGTAAAGGATCCTGATCATATCTTCTTTATTCTAGTTTTTTACTACCTTATGCCTTGTATTTTCAATTCATAATGATGGTATATGTATTTACATTTCTATATTAATTATCGTTTTATATATTATTTAATGGATACCCCATTCTCTACCATCAATCCATTTTATGAATTTTTAGAGATGTCATTATATTGCTGAAATTTCACCATGATTTTCCACGTCAAAACAATTGTGTAGTGAATACCATACCCATTTCATATGAAGTGTTTTCATAGTTATACACTTATAATTAATTGAATTTATATTTACATGTATTTATTCAACACTCTTTTATCATTTAATAAAATATGATGATCAATGAATCAATGCAGTATGATCTATGTGGAACACATAAGAATGAGAATGGAATGAAAGTGACAGCTGTGCTTGAAATTATATAGCACTCAAATGAAATGGATAATGTTTAGTTTCACGAGATTTCATTTTGGGATAGAGAGTGAACCACATTCCTTTATAGTAATTTTTCCATCATGATGTCTTCGATGTTATCCTTTACTTATGTTTATGATGATGTTTCTTAAGTTATGGCCACATTTCCCATTCTATGATTATCATGATATGTCATGCCTTATTATTCATGTTCCATTTAATAACCAATGTTATTACCATTTTATAATAAACATTACCTTATTCCTTACTTATTCCAGTACTGATCTTTATAGATCAACCTTTTTCTTTGTATATCACCAGTTTATCCCATGTAATTTTAAGTAGAATCATGATAAGGAAGTTTTTAATAACGATAATGATTTTTTCCGGTTTGCAATTGTTATATAATGTACCTAATTCCGAAATATATAAGACTTATTGATATTAGATGTTGTATTAAGTCTAATAATATGTAATAAATCATTTATTAATTTGAAAAAAATAGTAATGTTGTTATAGGAGGTATCAAAGGAAGAGTTTAATTATTTTTGGATTAGGATTAGAAAACTCTAGAGAATACCTTAGGAATAAAAATAACTATAATAAAAAATCCATAAATTTTGGTAAGTATATAGAAACTAATTAATAAAGAAAATACATCCCCCTTTGGATAATACATGTGGATGTGGCTCAATAACAGATGTACAAATGGATAAAACACGAAATCACTGCATTGAGCGAGACTCAACTAGGAACTAGAGCATGAAAATGGGACTTACTGCATGCCTCGTCTGACACTCTTAGGGAATATTATTTGGTGAATTCATAAGCTCATTATGAACCATTATTAAAATAACAAAATATTCCCATAAGATTTTATGTTAGGAAACTTATCATGGATAATATTTATTAAAGTATATAAATTCATAAGATAATAAAATACATTTCATTTATAAGCTATCCATTAAATTTAATTGGATTCCAGTTTATGTGTTCAACAGATTAGAAATAATAATCCATAATTTTCAATTTATTATAGAAAATGTCTAGAAATATGGGGAATTGGGTAAATAATCAATGTGATGGGAAATGCGATGAATTCCCCAATAAGATGCCCAACTCGATTGGAGAAGGAATCACACACTTTTTTATGATACTCTATTAGAGGATTGAGGTTGTGAATAAAATCCTCGATCAAGAGGAGTGCCCAAATCCACCTAATAATTAAAAAACATCAATAAATTTATTTATATGATAAAGGCTTCAAAATTTAAAAAATCACTAAACAATGGATTGACTCCATTGAGAATATGTTCTCTATCCTTCATTGTTACAAACAAGAGAATGATCGATTAACTGTTTATCATATAGAGGGAGAAGATGATCAATGGTGGACGTTAAGAAAAAATATGAATCCTATGGAAGCAATCAAAGTGATGGAGTGGAAGGAATTCTGAAATCTGGTATGATAAATATTTTCCTCACACTCTCTAACTTAAAATGGAAAGAGATTTCCTTTACATTAAGAAAAAATATGACTAATCTATCAGGGCTTATGAGGAAAACATTACAATACATTCATGATTCATCTCTGAATTTTTCATTACCCCAGAATGCAAGGTTAAATGATTATTGTATTGGTTAAAAACTAGTCTACAAAGATCCTTGGTGATATGAGAGATTGATAGCTATGAGGAAATTGTCTGATGTTCCCTCAATGTTGAAATAGAGATTAGATAATGTCAATTGCATCATGGGGATAATAAGTGGAAATTGGAGTTTAATTATGGATGTCTGATGGATAAATTTAATGGTGCCAAGAAATTTCAACATCTCACTTTTCAACAGTGAAGAAAGAAGTAACCAAAAATTGCCTAAGGAGGATAAGGAAATGATTTAGGTTCGAGATTAAAGGACAACAAACTAGCGATTGATGATAGGAGAAACACACTAATGTGTCAGAGGAAATGAACGCTACAATCAACCATCAGGGAATTGTTCATTACTTCAACTTCAAGAACCATGGAACTTTGAAAATTAATTCCCTAATCCAAGGGTATTTGGAGAAAACCAATAAACCTCCAAGGAATCATGGGTGAAATTTTTCCATCACAACCGCTGATATGGATCCCAAAAATGAAGTGGTGACATGTATGATAGTTATTCATTCATGAATAGTGAACATACTTATTTATTCAATTTTTACAGATTACTTTATATGATGAAAGTTTATTATAACTATTTAAACATAACCAAAAACCATGTAAGTAGATCTGTTAGTGAAAAAAATGGGTAAATTATTACATCCCATGTATATAACTCCTCCCCTCTCAAATATTATCGAATAAATTTCTCAGTGAACATTTTCATACATCCATTGGAGGAATTTGAAAAAATTATATATATTGATCTCCATTCCCTATATAAATATAAAAAAAATCCTAAGAAGGAAATCACTATGTTTATTGAAAATCGACCCCCAATCCTATACAAGTGCAAGGAGAAGGATGAATCTTCCTTAACACCAACATTTCAAGAATGGATATTATTTACCTATAATCAAGAACAACTAGTTAAAATGATTAAGTATAAGCAAAGAACTATGCTTTAAGATATTCATATTGTCAGGGAATAGACTAATACCTTTCCCAAGGAACTACCAATTCCTCATCCAACCCGAGAAGTTGAATTTTCCATCGAGCTTATAAATAGGATGTTGCCATTATGCATGAATCCTTATAGAATTATTTTTGTGGAACTTGAGAATATGAAAAAACAACTATAATAGAATCTAGATAAAGGGTTCATACACCCAATTTCTTCACCATGGGATTCACCAGTCATCTCCATCAAGAAGAAGGATGGTTTAATGTTCCTTTATAATGATTATCATGAGCTCAAGAAGATCATGATAAAGAACAAGTATTCTCTTCCACAAATTGATGAACTATTAGATTAGCTAAATGAAACCCAATACTTCTCCAGGGTGGATCTTTAGTCAAGATACTATCATGTATAGTGAATAAAGGGGATATTCCATATACTACTTTTTATACAATGTACAAGCACTATGAGTTCATAGTAATGAATTTATAAATCACTAAAGCTCCTAAAATATTCACGGACATGATAAATAGAGTCTTTATAGATTACCTAGAATTTTTTTGGTAGTATTTATAGATGATATTATAATATTCCCCAAAACCAATTAGTAGCAGGATGAGCATCTAAGTACTGTGATAAAGTCCTAGAAAATGAGAAGCTTTATGCAAAGTACCGAAAATGTGTGTTCTGTTGTTAGGAAGTATCATTATTTTGGAATATCATCACAAGAAATGGGATATTTGTGGACCCTTCAATGGCATAATAAATTGAATAATGTTATAGTACAAAATATATCAATGATATATGGAGTTTCAGTTATTTATCCAGGTGATATCATCAATTTGGGAAAAATTTATCACTATTTTAAAACACTCTAACCAAGATAACTCGAAAGGGAGTAAACTTTTCATGGAATTATGAATGAGAAAATATCTGTATGGAGTTAAGAAGGGGGCTTATCAATTCCGTTATTCTCACACTACCCATAGGTAGAGATATTTTCATGGTATTTAGTGATGCTTTGACAAAGGGATTGGGCTATGTGTTAATGCAGAATGAAAAAGTCATAGACAATGATTTAAGGTAGTTGAAAATTAATGAATATAACTACACAATGCATGATCTGGGTTTGGCTATAGTGATATTTTATTTGAAAATTTGGTGTCATTATATCTTTGGGTTGAATTGTGACATATATACATATCAAAAAAGCCTCATGTATATATTCCCACATAAAGAGCTAAATATGTGCTAGAAAAGATGGTTAGAGATGATCAAGGAATATGAATAATCAATCCCCTACTATTATGGTAAACAGAATAAAGTAGAATATGATCAGAAGACTCAGGAGTATGCAATCCTTCTCCCAGAAGATTTTATTAATAAAAACGTAAATACATTAAAAGAGAAGAAGACATGGGGGTCAACAAAGATGCATATACACATCACCACGCGCATCATCATTCACCAACCCACAACAGAATGTTTCTATTACAAAGGACCATAAAGAGCTAGCTTCCTCAATAGAATTCTTGGAATGTGCATCAACAACATGATTTTCCTCTTTATAAACATGAGTAAAAACGAAAAAGAGCTTCCCCACAAGCTTGAGATAGTCATGTTAGGATGAAAGAATCCTCCATGGAACATTTATTGAACGATTTATAAGAATTTAAACCACCAAAGTAGAGTCAGATTCCATATATAAAATCATCCAACCATAATAAGAAGCATAGCAGACAACCCTGACGATTTCCCATAATTCAACCTCAATCCCCAAACCATTTCCTAAGAAGTGGTATAAATATCCTTTTACGATGCCCCTATAAGTGAGAAAGACGCCACCACAACCCAAAGGTCCTGGTGTACCGAAAGACACCCCATCCATATTAATTTTCAGATACTGAGATATTGGAGGTATCCACTGTACATGCTTCATCACATTTGGCTGCTTACATCTACCAGAAACACCCAGAGTTCACAACACAACCAGATTTGAAACATCATTCTATATGACTCTAATTCAAGCTTGTGCAGCAGCAAGAACTCCAATATGTATCTTACTAATACCAATAGAGATCAGTGTAATTCTGTTTTCAAAGAAAAGAGAATTTTGGGCCCTCTAGATAAAATAAATAAATGCTGAATCTATAGAGAGGAGCAGTGGTTATACATGAGAACTACAATCAACCCAATGAATAGATTCCATAAGATGACCGAATCCCTCCAAATTCAAACAGAATCAAAAAACACCATGTATGTAACTCCATAAACAAGATGAATAGTGAAAGGATATAAATAAATTATCATAGGTTTCATCCACATCCAGACAATAGAAGAAAATAGGTGCAAGGGGAAATCCTACCCGCTACAACATCCTTTGCAATGGAAGTTTACACTTCCAAATCCTCCATAGAATCAAGTAACAAGATGATAGAATAAAAGTAGAATGGAACATAAGAATCCAAGAAGGAACTAGTAAAGGGTTAGAAGACATGGATCTATAGTCCTCCCTTGTGTAATAAATTCCAGTTAAACCGGGAAACCAAATAATATAATCCATATTAGAAAATTGATAAAAATAAAATTCCATTTTCAGAGGACCTGAAAGAAACCCATGAGAAGTGATATTATTATTAAATTCAGAAATAGAAAGACCCTTAAAATAAGAAGGGATCTCAATATCCTCAGCAATAGCACATGATAACCAAACAATCTTCTATAAATTCAAAGAGGAATTTCTAAAAACTACCCATTTTAAGGATTGTGAAAGGATAAAATAAGAATACTAGATGGAGGGACATATCGAAGAAGGTATATAAAGAGAATACCCATTTAATAGCTTGGATATGATTCTATTACACATAAATTCCAAAGCAAAAATCACTGGATGTCAAGAGGGACCAAGTAAACATTTTAATGAGATATTAATTAAAAAGTTTAAGATTCTTGATCCCAATTCCTCCCATGTCATCAGTCATAATGAAATAACTCCAAGAAAATGTAACAAGATTCCTTTCATTAACTGGGCTAGTCCAATTAAAAATATGAATCAATATTTGTAACTCTTTAATAATAGTTTTAGGACATCCGTAAAGATAAAAAAATAGACACACATGGAGGTGATCAAATAATTAACATGATAGAGACGTCCTTCATGAGACATTGATTTACCTTTCTAGGTATCCATTTGATTTATAATTATGAGATATATATTTTACATGTATCAAATTTTAACAGCACCCCAAAAACATGGAACCCCTAATAGAGAGAGTGATCAACTGTTGATCATGAAAGGATGAAATCAATGAGACACTATCATGTTTAAAAACCCAAAGAGACTCTCAAGAATTATGATTAGCATTATGGGAAACTGGAGAATACCCAAGGGTTGACCATTTAAAGTCCTTCTATTTAATAAAGGACATATGATGCTTAGGAATACCAATGAGGATAGGTTTATTGGCCATAATAAAATTCCTAAGGGTTGTGACTATGGGAGAATTCCCAAGCCCCTAGCAATTAAAAATCAAAATATTAACGAGAGAAGAGTTTTTGACATAGTTTTAGGCCCATCATCACATTGTAATTTAAATTTATTAACTTTATTATCACCCTTCTTCATCTTTCCCATACCTTATTTTGGCGAAGAGACAATAAAACCTATCAATGGATCAGGAATATAAGCTGTACATTCCAATGATTGAGACTTATCTTCCTTGGAAGTGTCCTCCTTATCATCAGACCGAAATGAACCAGTCATAGGAGTAAACTTATTCTGAGAATGAACCGGCTCCTGAATAACTTGTAACAAAGGCTTCCTTGCAGACTTAGATAGTTGAACGTGAATTAAGGATCCATCTGCATCTTGTAGTAGCCATGTATTACTAGAACTCCTGTTAGGATTTTAGAAGGATGAACATGAGAATCATAAATCAATGAAAATCACCAATCCTTTCATTAATTATTTCTCAAACATACCTTATAGAGAGGTTAAAGTATAATCAAAGAGATGATGTGGGGATTTAAATAAAAGTGTAAACTACATGAAAAGAGAAATCCTCGAATATTAATGTTAATGAAAAAGGAGTTGTTAGATTTGGGTCAAGACTATGTGTACCATAAAATCCTATGTAAAAAAGGAACTATTATAAGATTTACATATCTCAACCTTCTCTATCCAGCTAGGAATCATAAATATGTATCTAGGTCTACAAGATCACTTTTTGTGGGAAAATATGAAGAATTAGATCGTGAAATATACATTGTGATGTCTTGTATGTTAGCATGTGAAAGTGGAAAGGAAACAATCCAAGGGGATGAAGAAAACATTACCCATACCTACATAGAAAATGGAAAAAATACCAAATTAATTTTCTACTCGTCTTCTAAATGAATAAAGAGAGAATAATGAAATATGGGATATGGTGGATTATCTTACAAAGGCTTTACACTTAATTATGATTTGAGTGGATTTCTCACCAGATCAACTTTCATGGATATACATCATAGAAGTGGTGAGACTAAATAGAGTAACAATATCAATTTTAACTAATCGATATCTGAGATAATCCTCCATGTTTTGGAAAAGTCTAAAACATGATCTAAAAATTGATTTGAACTTAAGCATGGATTATCAACCCAAACTGTTGGCCAATCTGAGTGGACTATCCATACACTTAAGGGAACATTGAGAGCATTTTCAATTGTCATGAAATGTGGATGGCCTCAACATCTTCCTCTAGTAAAGTATTCTTAAAATACCAGTTTTCACTCAAACATACAAAGGGATCCATAAAGATCCCTTTATGGGGATAGGTGAAGAAAAATTTCTTGTTAGGATGATGTTAGGGAAAACAAACTGCAAGGTCCTGAAATGGTTGAGGAAATGGAGGAAGATGTTATGACCATTCAACAGCACCTCAAGGCAGCTCATAGTTGATAGAAGAGATATGCTTTCAATCATCAACAAGACAGATAATTTGATATTAGAGACATGGTTTTCCATTATATATATTCATGGAATAAATTTATGAGATTAAGAATGAAGGGAATTATTTTTTCAAGACACATCAACCCCTTTGAGATCTGTGATTGCATCAGATCGATTGACTACCAACTAGAACTAAAAACTAACCAATCTCAAGTATATGATGTATTC
The DNA here is from genome assembly GCA_963277665.1 of Viscum album. Taxonomy (NCBI): domain Eukaryota; kingdom Viridiplantae; phylum Streptophyta; class Magnoliopsida; order Santalales; family Viscaceae; genus Viscum; species Viscum album. Next base: position 384,848,446 of record OY728120.1, on the reverse strand, counting down.
TATGTATCACTATTGAGAAGGTACATATTAGAAACCTCACATGTACTAAATATAGAAGTAGAACAATTGGATAATGATATCTCTTATGAAGATCAGCCAGTGAAGATCATAGATCATCAAACAAGGTTCTAAAAAATAATGCAATGAACCTGGTAAAAGTTCTGTGGAGAAACCCAAATATCTAAGAAGTGATGTGGGAACTAGAGGAACCAATGAAATAGAGTTACCTTCATCCATTTTAGTGTGGGAAATGAAAATTTTTAGGAAGAAATTTCTTATGTAGGGAAGATAATAACATCCCAAAATGTTATGAATAAAATTACCCTTTTGATTTAATTAAATGTACTATTATGTAATATGGTTATAGAAACCACATGAAATTATTTGGTTTTATTATATTCCATAATATTTAAATGACCATTATGAATATTTATAGTTTATTATATATTCATCAAATAGTGATCACATGTTTTGTATAAATATAGGGTTTAAAAAAACCAATTATCGTAGAAAAAGGAAGTGATAACCTCCACATGTAGGATCATACCCTATAAAGAACATTTATTAGAGATTCTTATGGAGATAGAATGGCCATAATTTTACCTTTTCCAAGCACAAGATGAGATCTAACAACTTAAGCTTGAATGGAATCGTTTATGGGTGAAGTTTAAGCTCATAAAGATCATGACCCAAGCCATATATACCGAACTACCCCAGGAATGTCAACAATCAATCACCATACTCTTAGAGAGTTTCTAGTTGATTAAAGGGGTATGTATCAAGAACATAGAAATATGAGTATGTTAATTATTTTATTGAGAATAAATAATATATTTTCATATTATTATTGTTACTTTATTATTGATTTTTATTTTGATACAATGAAAAACAAATAATATTTTTGGTTGTATTGAAATTCAATCTAGGAAATTATTTTTATGAATTAAGGGATATTTTAAATGTATAATATTTTATTTAAATATTAATATTAAATAATTTTTATTAAATATAAATGATCAGATAATTTTTATGATGTCAATTTTAATTTTTATATGGGTTTGGAAACTATTATTGTCAAAAAACCAACATTTATTTATAAATGTTCATTCTATATTAAAAGTGAAAATTAAAATATTTATAAAATTATTTATAGATAATGAATATTATTTTTGGAATCAAAACATAAAAATTACCCAATGGAAAATTTTTCATATATTAATGAGATGTTTAAATTTTCAGGTAAAAATTAAATACCATATAAATATACTTTGTATATTATGAAATCATAACGTACAAAAAGTGATGTAATAAATAATGTAAAGGTTATCAAGGACCAAATATACGTATTTAACTTAAATTAATTTTATTTTATGTTTTTTTGATTATATGAAGCCTTTATAAATTCCCCAAATCCATTAATATATTTTAAGGTTTTAAAATCATTTATTTAAAAGTGTGACAAACATAGACATAAGAATGGGTATTATTTTATTTAGTTTGTACCTTGGACATATAAAAAAGTAAAAACACTCTAATTTTTTAGAATCAATGGGGAAACCCAAGGTAAGGTTTGTGGTTTTGGTGTTTTTATTGTATAGTGTTTAAAACATAAGGTAGAGAAATAATAAAGAAATCCACATTAATTTCCCACACAAACCCGCCAAAATCCCACTTCTCCAAACAAAAACTCCTATTATCACGTTCTTAATCTATACTCCCATATCTAGAGTTATCCTAGGGTGAACCAAGATCTCAATAAGCTCCTCACAAGCATTTGGAGTCACACACTCAAGTTAGGGATCCTCACATTTTCTTCTTTATTCAAGTTTTCTTATTACCTTATGCCTTCTATTTCTAATTCCTAATTTCATGATAGGTATTTACATGTCTATATTAATTCCTATTTTATATAAAAATTATGATAGACCCCTTTATCTCTCATCAACCAATTATATGAATTTTTATGTGATGTCGACATGATGCCGAAATTTCACAATGATTTTCCATTCAAAAAAAATTATGTAATTAATACCATACCCATTTAATATCAAGGGCGTTCAAATTTATAAACTTATAATTATTCTTCTTGGGGCTCAAATATATGTATTAATCACCCCCACGATTTTCTAATAAAATATGATTATGAATCAATCCACATTTTAGGATCTATGTGACACACATAATCATGAGAATGAAATGAAAGTGATGGTGTGCCCAAAATTATATAGCGCTCCAATTCATTGGGTAATATTTAGTCTCATGATAAACCATGTTGGGAAATGGATTCAACATAATTCCTTGATGGGACATTTTTGATCATGAGGTAACTACAAATATAATTGAACCATGTTTATGATGTAGTGTTTTATGTTGTTTCCACATTTCCCATGCTAGGACTATCATTCTATATCATCCCTTATTATTCATGTTACTTTTATTCCCCATTAATATTCCTATTGTCTAACATGTATTACATTATGAAATTATTATTTCATTTCTAGGATTTATAGCTACCCCTTTATAATGTTTGTCCTTAGGTTATTCCATGCAATTTTATGTACAATCATGTTAAGGGAGATTTCAATAATGATGATGTTTTTTCATATTTTAAATTATTATATATTGTACCTAATTACCAAAGACACTATACTTATCTACCATATATGATTTATTTAGTGTAATATTATTTAATAAATAATGTATTAATGTGAAATAAATATAATAGTTGTTATAGGAGTAGGATCATGTTTATTAAAAAAGATAGGCCCTTTACATTTCATCCTGGAGTATGATCTATGTGATGAGGTTTAGGGAGATTCTGGGGGATTGGTTTAACTCATGTTACTCAGGGGAGTCAATGACGAGAATCTCAAATCATGACATGGGAAAGGAAAAAAGAGGAGTTTTTCCACTCACTCTATTTCAAGGATCACAACAGGGTATCTCAAATCATGGTATTATAGGGTTAGAAGTTGGGGATGTATAAGGGCGCAATCCAAAATATCCTAGACATGGCTTATAAAGTTAGAGGTGTGAATATTCATTTATAATGGGGGAAGTGACTATAGCAAATGGACCTGAGTGGAGGCCCGACACCATATCCCAGAACTGATATCAATCAGGGCTTGGGGCATATCCTCTATGCTTTGGACCAGTGGGTGCCTATCTGAACACTGTTTCATGCAAGATGGTATGCACAAAAGATAGGTTGTATACAAGATGGAATTCATGCAAGATGGAATTCATGAAAGATAAATTTTGTGTAATACGAACTATGAAAATGATACACTATTTAAAACATCTATTTTGAACAAGATGTACTATGATAAAGGTCTAGGGTTATTGCAAGAAGAGTATTTTTAGGAACCCGACTTGGGTTGAATGAAGCTGGGAGAGGATTACAAAACGTTTGGCCCACTCGAGTGGGGACCCATAGGAAGCATATCGTGAAATATCTCTACCTTGAGGGTTCCGATATTTAGTGATGTCATAAAATATAGTTCTTACATGTATAATATAGAAGGTTTGAATTCCATAGCATCACCCTGAATATGTGGGTGGCAGTCTAAATATAGATTAAATATTTAGAGATAACACTTAAGATTCTGGTAGACGAAGATGTATTTCGATCATATCTATCCTTAGATGTGACAGGAAATCATGAAAAGGGAACCTTGACATATCATTTGTCATGTAGAAGTCTTGTGCACATATGAGGTTCCTGGCGCACATCTTGGACATCTTGCGTGCGACTGACTAATCTATTTTAGTGTCCTCCGTAGATGTGGATAGATTACTGTTGTAGTGGCCACACAATAAGTTGTCACATAGATAAGGTTTCTTGCATTCAATGTGGAAATATTTCATGCAATTACGTTATGCAATTACGTTATCAATTTGAGAATCCTCTATGTAAAGGATTCACATTGACATCATATCATGCGTAGATGAGGGTTGCACGACACGTTTGCACAAAAGATTCCATTCTTATCCACAAGACTTCATTCTTGCACATAGGCGACTAGGTAATGAGTTCAATTTAAGGGTAATATGAGGTAATTATTATCATATTTAGAAAGAATGTTTGTTTTTAATCACAAAAATAGTTCAAACACTTTTGGAAAACTTGTGTACAAATCCATACTTTTCCCTAAAATCGTCCTGGATGGCCATTCTTAGCTGTATGACTTGAAATGACCATAACTTCTAATCGATAACTATGTTTAGGATTTATAGCCAGTCGAATTACAACTTGTTAAATGAGATACGCATCAATATTATTTTTAGAAGAATTAGGTGAATGATCTAGATATCTTTCTCTAGTTCCAAAAACTACAATATAATATAACCCATTCATATAAAAGGAACACCTTCACAAAAGTATTATGACATTGTAATGTAAATCACAACATATATAAATATTTATAGAATAAATGTAATGAAATATGATACTAAATATTGTTGAAAGAAAATGTGGTTTCCCAAATAAAAACTCCATGAAATAAGTTAACACATCTCCCCCCAATCATTAGCCACAAATATTCCCTTCCAACATAATCTACTACACTACATGAACAACAGGTGTAGAAAATACATGAGTTTTTATTTTAGGGTGATAAATAATACACAATATGGTCATTACAAGCTATTATATAACCACATAATAACAAGAGCATATATATATACACAATAAATATTGTACATTTAAAAAATATTATAACATATCATAATGACTCCATAATATACATGTATCATTTTATATTAAGATTGCCTATAACTCGTCATAGTCACATTCACCAAATAATAATCTATTTATAAAAAAGTGTATATCAATGGTTTATAATATCAAAACAAGAATGAAACCAACACACACTACATCCAATGAGAGGATAGTATAAACACATTCCCTTAGCCACATAGTTATATATTCTAGACTGTAAGATATCAGGGGGAGTAAAGGTACCCATGAACCCTAGCCCACTGTCCTATAATACAATACTTGATTTACCCATAAAGGACTAATGGTCATAACACTCAATCCACCAATAGAATCAACACATACCACTATCCATTGATATTGGAACTCATCAACTCCACAAGTGCATGAATATTTTATAAAAAAATATCAAATAATAATAATATTATGTCACAACCCACCATAATTTTCCCATCCAATGAATCAACCAGGATACCACACCATGTCATGTTGGAGAAGTACTTTAACTGCTAATTTTATATTTTAGATGAAAAAATATATAAATTATGACTAAAACCTGGAGTTTTGGTGGAGAAGAAAGTAATTAATTAATAGGTCATCATCCACATCAATCCCGGAGATATGGGGTAAACAATTTAAACACTATAAATAATTACCATTTATCTCAATCCTAGTTTATTTGGTTGTATTAAGATCAAATAATCTAGTATATGATCAATAGCCTATAATATAATGTAATGTTTGAGAAAAATAATTGATATTCATATGCATCATCACCATTCACTAACCAATAGTATTGAGTGAGGAGAGAATAAATTCATATATATCATTAACTAACTTTATCCCTAGTCAATGGGTTAGTATATACGTAGTCACTATAGTGAACATTTTTTTTTAAAAAAAATCCCATAATTATTCTGTATCACACATATAATGTAATATAAGTAAGAAAAAAAATAAAAGAAATCCCGATTAATGATCAATTTGATAGTAACATATTACTACTTACATAGTAACCCACATAACCATTTTATCAATCTCAAATATTTTCCATAATATTACCACATACAGATTTAATAAAAATTCCATAACATTTATTAGATTATTTAGTTCACCATGTCAAAAACTATTATTATCAATAATAGCATATCATTTTCATTTTCATATAATCTTAACTGATTTAAAATATCCTCACAAACCTTTTCCTCATGATCACTTTTTATCAGTAATACTATTTCAAAAAATCCCATACACCCACAAAAAAAGACATATATTTTCTTCACCTAATATTCAATAGAATCATATTTCATATACAAAATATTCATAATTTGTTAATATGATACACTATATTTATTATATTATTTCATTATCACAATCTATTTTATTTTTTATTTAATGATTCATTTCATTATCATTTAACAAAAAATGACATAATTCATCCTCTTAATTTAATAATGATTTTATAAAGTGGCATATAAATTTTTTTATAAGTTAACTCTACTAGATTCTAAATTTATTACATATTTTAAAACACACAATATTATTTAATAATTTTCAACATTTAATTTATTAATTAATAAACTCATTAAATAATGAAAGTCATCTAAATAATAATAATACCATAGTATTTTATTTCACAATTATCTTATATAACATAAAAAATAACATTATTTTACATTATAATAATTCTTAATTATAATTTTGTTCAATCCTAACAACTATTCTTCCATCTATCCATATATCCAAATTTTATTCTTATTAAAGATAACACTTCAATGGATGTGAAAACCCTAAGAAGTAAAAATATAAAATAATAATATAATTAATATAGTAATACTAGTAGTATTTTATAATAAATATTTGGTAACCTTTTTTCAAATAGAAATATAGCTCCTCCCATGGTTTACATGATATAGAACAAGTATAAAAATTTTCTAGAGTAATTATAAACTCATCCTCTTATGACCATCTTTGATTTGTTTTTGGATTCCCTTTATTAATTCCCCACAAAATGAAATTTTTGGTCCACCACGTTAGTATGTGAATAATAAAAATACTAAAATTATATATCTTGATCATAACACTAATATTGAAAAATATGGGGATATATTAACGATACCTAAAATAAACTAATTCAAATTCTAATATATAGTAGGGATAAAATGTCGAACCCCTATCTAGGGAGTCATAAGGCTTGAATTAGAATTTAAAGAGGTATTCCAAAAAAATAGAACTTGATTGAAGAACGTCAAAATAATATGTAATTCTACCAAAACTGATACGATCATGAGAAGATCATGATGGTGTAAATTCATGTGTATAATAGTTGTGGTGGGTGAGGTCCTCAACCCCTTGGGTCACCTAATTATAACCTATCATTTTCAAAGTCTATATATTATTACTCTTATGGTTGAGTAAGTTGAATTTTTTTTATTATAATATTCAATGGAGGTCGGTAGTTGAGTTGGCTCAATTTTTTTACAGTTTTCGAAGGCCTTAATCAAGATAGGGCCCTCTAAAATATTAGATTATAATGACACAAAATCAATCAGCTGTAATTTTCTATATATATAATACTTGTGTTACATATTTTAGTAGTTTATTTTTATTATTTTATGATTATATTTCTAATTAAACAATTAGTTTTAGTGCACTTTAGTAGGGTTAGGTACAAACCATGTAAATCCATTTTATTTCATGTCATGGGAGTGGTTCCACTTCATATGTTTATTTTTTCACAGATGATCTGATGAGATTAATGGTTATAAAGTAGTTACTCAATCCAGAAATGGACATCATGTGTTGATCAATGATAAAATATCTTACATTAATAAAAAAAATTTGGTCCTGGAAGGAATTTCTTAAACATGGTGTTTTCAACACAACAAAAGCCATTGGAACATATAATTAAATGTCAACCAGGTGGATATTTCAGGACAAGGAAGGTGGGTTCGATGGCTTCCACCAGGTTAGGATTTTAAGCTTAACATAGATGGGTCACTTGTCATGGGGGAGATTCAAGGGGGAGGAGTTGTGAGAGACCGGTTGGGATCAGTCATTGCAGCATTCACTACTACCTATGGAAGAGGAGATGTCTTGCAGGCGAAGGCAGGGGCCATGTAGACCGGGCAAGAGGTATGTAAGAAAAGTCAGAATAGTATTAAAATGGAGGATACATACTCCATTTTTTTTATAATTATTTGATGGGTAAGGGCAGTATCTCTTGGAACGTCACATATACTATAAGAAATTGAAAATTTCTCATGGGTAACCACATGGAGGTCTCACATACATGGTGGGAGGGGAACATGGTTGCTAACTTCTTGGAATCTTTTACATCATCAAATCAAAGTATGATTTCTTTATTTTTATTGGGTTCTTTTCCAAATGATGGGATGAATTTTGTTATGAATGAGGCTTTGGTTTTACACTACTTTAGACCACCATGAGGTTTCTCCTTTTGGGGTTTTTATGTACAATGATATTTTAAAAATAAATAAAATTGTTAATTGAAAATGGAATGAAACATGAATAAATAAAAAAATAAAAATTATAAATACTATATTAGCAATAATTTTGGGGTTTTAAGTAATTTTGAACAAAAACATGGCCTTATGTAGATGAGAGGAGAAAAATATTTTGAAATTAAGGTATAATATAACAAAAATTTATAATACGTCTAACATAGTAAAAAAACTTTTTATATTGTAGAGACTTCTTATCCCAATGATGATGGATGTATAACTAGTTAAGGAACATATTAATAAAATCAACATGACTCCAAATTTGATCAAATCAATGGGTGTTAATTTTAGAGAGGTGGTGTGGGAATTGATCCTTTTTCATCACATTCAGAATCATCGGATATTCTAGTAAAAATATTGAGTAACTCAAGTGTTCGGATTAATATTTTGGTCAATAATTCTAGTTATCTCATTTTTAATTAAAATAATAGGAGGATAGATGTCTAGGAAACTAATAAAAATTATTTTAGTGTGGAAAGTAGAAGAAACCCTAATCCGTGAAAAAGTTTAAAAAATATTTTGGAAAAGAGAGTGAAGATCTAAGGGAATCTGGTAGAGCATGGGACAATACAATTGCATTGCTAAAATAAGGGGAACTTATATAAATATTTCCTAAAAATAATATATATGTATAGAAATGTTTACCACAATTTATTTAAATAATACCATAGTTGAAAAAATCACTTTTTTCAAGGGGTTATTAGTATATTGGAGTCATGGATCATTTATTCTAGGGATTTATTTAAATTAACATATGAGTGGGGAGTGATGAAGTACTATATATATTTGGAAGATTCAACAAGGCCACCTTTAAGATAATAGTATTGTCAAGAATATTTAAAAGGATTATGTAAAGATATGAACCTGGAGTGAATACTAGACAATGTTACAAGTGGTGATTCACTTATCAAGGTTATTGAAAAACTTGATTACAATAGGTCAATATAATGATGTGGTTTTATGAAAAAACCATATAAAATAGGTGTAGTGGATCACATAGGGATTTTTGGTGGTTTCAAATGGTGTGAAAGATTGAACAATATACCTTAATTAGAGTTTAGAAGAAGCATTACATAAGTGAAGAAGAAATTATAGAATTCCAAAGTTATTGAATGATCATCTTCTAAACATGGGTGAGAAAAAGTATAAAATTCCATTCAATAAAAGGAATAATAAAAAAAATCACAGGAAATATATAAAATGTGAAAAATAAATAATAAGGAAGAAATTCATGATGTCCATAAATTTTGAATGAAATATACCAAAGAAATATAACATAGTGAAGGTTAATATAGATAGATAGGTGTCGATGCGAGTTCATTCTCATGAATTCAAATTTTACCATGTTATATTCATCAATGATGTGACATTGATGGTGTAATTATTGTCTCGTAAAAAAAATATAATGTTTTAAAACATTATTTTGATAGATAGGTAAGATAAAATGATATCAAAAAGAATATGAAATTATTGAGTTTCGATATTAGGGGGGAGTATAGAAGTAGAGAGTCTAACCATTTTTCTTGAAGGAAGTAATTTTTTAGTAGATAGTTCATAGATCACTAGAATAAAATTATATGGGTGATGGGAAGAATCATGTGTTGAATGGGAGATATAGAAGCATGATATTTCATTTTGGGTTTGAAATGTAATTTTGTTTTAAAGTAGTAAAATATGTGGAATGTAACTTGAATTAAAGTACTTCTACACCATTGGGTTAAGAGACTCTCAAAGAGCTATGAACTACGAAGAAGATAGATGTATTCAACATAAAGTTATTTTTTAGTGTTTCCAATGTAAATGTTCCTTATTGATCTAGAGACACAATGGATGCATTTTCCTAACGATGTTTTCTTTTAGGGTATGGTGGTGGAGACATTAGATTTTGAAATGGGATAATGATATTCATAATACCATTATAATCCTATTTTTTTTATTCAATGGAAGAATCCTATGGAAGGATTGTATCATGGTAGGGGATGTGACTAAGAATAATAAATTAGTGGAGGATTCCTTGGTTGATTTAAATTGATGTTCTTGATATTGAGTTAGTTCAAGATGTACTCTACTTTTGGAAGAACTAAATTATATGGAATGATATGTTTTGTATTGATTTTTGATTATAGATATGTTTCTAAGGATATATGTAGCAGAAATCTTAATGATTATGGAATCATAGTAATGGTTTCTATAAGTATTTGTACTATAAGGATCTGAAATTTAGGATTTTCGGTAATATATTAGAGTTAGAAGACTAATGAAATTATTTTTGTCTTATTTTCATTAAAAAAATTTAAATATAGAGAAAAAAGAAAAATCCTATAATAAGTTACAATTCTATAGTATTTTTAATATTGTGAGTTAGTAATAAAGGAGGATGTGGAATCATTACCTGAAAATGGAAAATGGGACCTAATATAATTATCACCTGAGAAGTATGAACAAGAAAATGAATTGAATTATTAGTTTAAGGAATAATTATATGGTATGAAATAGTACAAAGAAATATTGACTGTGAAGGTCTTCCAAAATATGAGTCGTGAAAATATTATTAAAATATATTTTATAGTTTTTAAAGATGTAAAAATATGGATGATTCTTAGAATTTTTATTGATAAATGCATATATCATAAATAATTTGATGCAAATACGACTTTCCTTATGGCAGTTAATAGGATAAAATATTCATGGGGGGAACCTACCATATTCAAGAAACTTGTAATCAATCATTTGGGTAATATAAAAAAAAAATTGTATGGGATAAATGATTAACCCATATCATGGATCCATATTTTTGATATGTTCATGAAAAAATTGATACTCATCCATTTAAATGTAAATTATTACTATTAATAGAAGGGGTTTGATGATGGTGGCATCTTCATACCTATCATTTATGCGGATGAAAAAACATTGGTTGGAATAAAAATGAATCATACGAATGTGATGAAGGAATATATATTTTAAGGGTTCATGATAAAGGATATCATGGAAGGCAAAACAATTCATGGAGATGATAATTTTGATTGCGTGGTAGAATGAATTAATGATATTTTTCAGTCAAAATACATCCTGAAGATAATTGAATGGTTTAAAATGTATGGATCTAAGACCCTATCTTCTCTACTAGTCAAATATTTGAAATTATATAGAGATAAATCACATTTAATGTAATTTTAGAATAATTTTATAGTAAAGGTTTCATATGAATCAATAGTCATATTCTCAATGTACTCTATGGTTTATATAAGACTATTCATTTTCTATATAGCATTAGTGATTAACTAGTTTATGAAAAATCTAGTAAAAGATAAATATGAAGTAATATATTTGACACTTCAATATATCAATTATTTAGAAGGACTAGCCTTATTTTTTATAATGGATGATCTATTATCGGGGTATGTTGATTCAATACTACGAGGTGATAAAAACCTATATAGTAGTATCACTGGATTTCTGTTTACATATGGAGGAACAAACATATGTTTAGTTCTTAACTACAACTAATAATTTCATATTTTTACATTTAAGAGGAGTATGTTGGGGTAATGGGAGTATGGAATGAGATGATATGGTTTAAGGTATTATTAGTGTATCTTAGAAGAAAACATAGGAATAAAACTTTGTTACTGTATGATTAGAGCATAATACATAACGTGAAGAATGTAGTGTTTCATTCATGAACAAAAAAAATTTATCTTACATATAACATCATCTAAAATCTAATGGATGATAGAGTTTTAGAGCTATAAAATATTGGAAGAAATCAGAATCCACTAGATATTATAATTAATGTCATAGTCTGAATTTTTGGGGATTCTCTTATACTTAGTGGGACATGGATGACTATGATAAAGGAAGGGAAATTAACTATTTTTTTCTATAGAAAAAATCCATGATGAAATTGATTATCTGATTTATAGGGATTTGTGATAAAAGGAAAATAGACTTCAAGTGGTATATTTTTAGGTTAGAATCTGAAAACTACAATTTATTTATGTTTTGTAAACTCTTTAAATGAATATTTATAAAAGTATTAATTTATAAATCAATATTTCGTTTTCCATGACTAGATTAATCTCAAATTTCATGTCAAAAAAATGAATTATAACATCCATCATTAAGAAAATCTATAGAAGAACTATTTGTTTCTTGATAACATATAATTTATTGTCATTGAAAGATATAATGTATCTATTACTATCATTTTATAACCTCCATCTGCAGGTTTGATTAAAACAAACATGGAAGACATTGCGAAAGGACTCCTAGGACTGAAAAGATGTGGAAGTATTTTCAAGGATTTTAATTATAGGGATATTGAATTATTTTATAAGGACTATAGCTTGTCCATACCTTATGAATATCATATAAATTTTGTATTCCTCATGATCTAGTTTTTATGAAAAAAATAACTAGAATAAGATCTAGCTAGAGGCTGGATGTAGTATTCTTGTGCATGCCATCAAATAAACATAACTTCACTATCTTCGAGACTCATTATAGATTTTGAAAATTTCATGAAAAAATATAACATGATAAATTCTATAGTTTCACATACATATAGGAAGGGTAATGAAATTAAAAATATTATGGCTAATCTGGGTGTGGTTATGGGTGATGATCTTTTATCTTATGTAATGCAGGGAAAAATTGAGGAGGGTTTATTTCTCAAATTGTTTAAAACTCCCTCTTTTAAATTTTTATAAAATTTTAAAGATTGGGGATTTTCTCTAAGGTTGGTACCTTTTATTATTTTTATTATTTTTTATTATTTTATTAATTATTATATAGATAAATAAACTTAACCATAATTCTAGTTTCACTTAGCCAAAAAAGAATGAGCATTTTTAATATTTATGTCACACACAGAGACACATGAAGAGTACTTGGCATGATCACAAATAAATATATAATTTATAAAATCATTTATCATATATTTTAGTTTGGGATAAGACCTATATACTATAGATAAAGAAATATTTTATATTTTTCCTCTATTTTTGTTTAACTTTTTAAATAAAAATTCATATATAATTTTTTTACAAATAACCAAGAAAATATAGATATTTTAGGGTTAGGATCATATTAATCCAATATAAGTTTTCCTCCTGTAAAAGAAATCCAAATTCTCAACCTTTTAGAGATAATTTTTAAAAAATTTAATTTTCTTATAATAATTGATTTAATTTTCATTGAAATAATCTTCCCTGGCCAAAAAGAAATATTTTTTTTATGTTTTTCTCATCTTTAGGATAAAAAAATATTATTTCTGAATGATTAATGAAATTTTAAATCCACCATAAGTTAGATAGAATTCAAAAAATCAAGAAAAATTATTTTATGATATCTTTTAATCCATTTTTTTGATTATCACTTTTGATGTATTTTAAGATTTTTTTTCATAATCTATAAAACTCTATATATTTTTAGATTTTATTCTTTATAGTCTTAGGTTTATATAAAATTTGTTATAAAATACTATAAACCACACTTATAAAATATCACTTTAACTAACTATTAGAAAATTATAAATTATATGTCAATATAAATCCCTTGAAATAGAGAATCTGAAAATATAATCCATGACATATTAATTTTAGTCTAAATCAATTAATTCTTACATTGAAATTTGGTATAATCGATATTCTCTATGAGAATTTCCACATTATATAAATTGGATATATCATATTCTAATTTCACTATATTACACACACTTATATCTCCATCATACATAGTTTTTATAATATAACTAGAAATTTAGAATATAGAATGGGATATAGATAAGAAATAAATCGACAAGTCCACAAAATGGTTTTTGTTAAAAGAACAACACCCATTTATCATTTAATTCAATTTTATTGATTCATTTTTTAATCCCACCAGTGGCCCATATTTTCTATAAATTTTCTAAACCTAGGTTTGATGTTAATTATTTATAAAATGTTTTATAGAGAAATTTAGTTAAAAAATTATCATTCTTAAACGTATATATATGTATACTATTTAGAAACTATCTCAACCATCATGAAAAATCAATATGGTATTAGGATATTCCCAAAATTTCATTCAAAAAGAAACATTTTTATTCTAGAATTAATAATTTTGTAAATTTTTCATTTTTACAGTCCTTTAAGGATGAAATTACAATTTTATTTTCTAAATAAAATTAAGATATCTCCATGAATTAAATTACACCACACTAAAATCAAATTTAATCAATTTGAGTACCAATGAATAAAATAAGGATGGAATGAATTCAAAATTGCAAGAATAAGAAAATATATTCTCAAATGAACCTTATCTTATTACATTCTCATAGAATTTTTTCCATGGAATGAATTTAATCTATAAACAAAATAATCATAAAATTTATTCCACAATTTGAATCTATAAACATGCATATATTTGAAGTAATTTATCAAGAAATATATGGTTAATAAAAAATATATGATTTATTAATATACTACTAAATCCAAATTAAATAGCCAACACATCCTTTTAATTATAAAAATTTAATGTTAAATTAATAATCCCTCAATATCCATTGCTCTATCAAAACCACAAAAATTATAGAATAAACAAGCATAATCTCAAAACTTATCTTCCATACTTGAAAGAGTAAATAATGTTATCAAAATCATATATAATTCTAAAGATTATCCTTCATCATAATATACAAGGAAATAATTAATTTGAGAAACAAATATTACTATTTTCAAAACAACAGAATCCTTGATATTTTAAATTCATTTCATAAAATTAAAATTACCATTACTCATAAGTGTGATACATAATCAACACCTTATTTTATAGAACATCAAATTTTATTAATTATTTTTGGAAATGGGTATTAAACATCCCACATTTAAGTGTAATTACAATTTTGTTTCACTTAAGAATATATGATAATAAAAAATTACCTCAAAATGCATCATAATCTAAAAAAAATTCCATAGTTGAAACCTAACAACATCACATAATAGTTCATCCTTATATCAAAATGAACTAATAACTAATTGAAATTCCCCAAGATCTATATAATCACCCTACATCAAATTCACTTACCCATAATTCACCATGGTAAACCCTCACTATCTTTTAAAGTTACAACCTAAAATGATATAAATTTTATGAAATAAGAGATATAATATTCCATTTTAATGGAACCAATGAATAGAGATTTATTGGTAAGTAAAAAGATTACTCTATTTCATCCTTACATTATTTCAAATAACATCTCATTACATAGACTATAACTTATGATAATAACTAAAATCCACCCATCCTTCAGCCATAATAACATGGTAATTTATAAAACTCCCT
Organism: Viscum album; assembly: GCA_963277665.1. Taxonomy (NCBI): domain Eukaryota; kingdom Viridiplantae; phylum Streptophyta; class Magnoliopsida; order Santalales; family Viscaceae; genus Viscum; species Viscum album. The sequence goes on along the minus strand of OY728120.1, from coordinate 384,832,876 downwards.
GAACCACTCTAAATTCTTGATTTTTGGATTATTTCAATAAATTTAACCTTTATCTAAAGGTGACTATGGGTTATCAAAATATTTATAGAACAAAATTATACATTTATGAATTCTAAAACATCATAGTCATTCATTAAGTAGTTAAGATTATTATATTAAAATCATTAATATTCAATCTATGAAATATAACCTACCTCTTTATTTCACCCACTATCACCACACAAAAAATTGAAAACAAAATATTTCATTTCTATTTATACATTTTAATTCTATGAATTATAAAATATGAATAAATTTAAAAAATTATGATTTCATTATAATATTACGTATTCATGTTTAAGTCACTATGTTTCAAAATCTCATATCAATGTGGCATCACATATGATATGCATACACATTCCTCTAACACTTTTTACAAAATAGTAAATAATTTATCTAGATGCACACCACCAAATATAAAGTAGTTTATCTGATGAATGTAAATTTAAACTTGATTGGTCAAATATAGTCCCCATAATAAAAATTTAAAAAATATATAAACACTAATATAACTAAATAATTCATAAATTCAAACAAATTCCAATAAACCACTGCTAAATCATAAGAAGCACCCATATAACTCCTCATTAATTCTTCAACTAAATATTTAAAAATGATATATAAAATCCAACATTTCAATCACATAAATATAATCACTAATCCAACGAAAATACACTATGATAAGAGGATATTATCTAGATATCTGATTGTATAATCAAAAAACAGCTCTAGAAAATGAAATTATCATCCAATTTCCTTCTAGTAAACTGGTACCCATCCTAACAAGTCATCAAAAGGATCATTATTCATTTTCTACAGCATGTATCACTAGTATATATATTATATTAATTGTGAATACATAATCCTATTTCAATATTAAGTTAGTAATGATATATAATCATTACAAAACACCACTTGTGGTATCCACATACAAGACAACTGAGAACAAATCCCATACGAAAATTATTATGTTGAAATGTTTACATATATCTTATCCATATAATAAAATTGTAAATTTTTTTTTGTAGGAATATGTATATATATATATCATTATCAATGAAAAAAATTATTTGATTCCTATTTAGTTGAATTATATAATATGTCAGTAAGTCAAATTTACCACCCATATAACATCAAATACTAAAAGACCATCATTTTTTGAAGAAAAAAAACTATCACAACTAACATAAATATATAGACTTTTATAAATATTATAGTAGTTTTTCACTCATACATTGATCCCAAAATTATCTTCATTTCGTAATCATCTATAGGTAGAACTCCTACTTGTAGAATCTCAGTTGTTCTATGTCTGTTCTTCATATTAAAGTTCCTAATTTTTTTAAGTAGAACGTATGTCAGATTTAAAAATTCAAATCAACCCATATCATGATTAAGAGATAAAATAAAAAGTTTTAAATGTATTTATTTGTATACCTAAATATAATAATTACCACTATATATAAACAATAGTATTTGAGTTTACCAATACATTCTAGAAATATCAATTTTTAAAATTATAAGAGTGATATGACACAACACCTTTTCATATATGTTTGTTTCAAATAATTGAAACAAAAAATAATGTAAAATATAAATTCCCAATCTTATTAAACACTACATAATTTCTCTATGAAAAAACTTTAATATCATGCTCACAAATTATGATATTAAAATTGATATTTTTTTATAACCTAACAACATAATTCCTAATTCAATATGAGAAGGAAAACATGGAATCATAGATTCAAAACCTAAATATTCACGAAACTTTTCCCATCCTAGATTCTCAAATTCATTATATGCACTATTCCATTAGTCATAATTCAATAATAAGAGTCTTACTCAAAAATTCATTAGTAACCCATAATCATTTCAAATAAAATTATTATAACTAAATTAACTAAAATTACTTTGTATATTTATTTAATTTTATCCCAACTAAAAATCACATATACAAATATAAAATTAATAATGTGAATAATTTATCATTATTATTCATATCTTGATGTAGTAGTTGGAAAAAATTCTTAAATAACCTCCCATATGTTAGGGGAAAACAACAAGCGCTAGGGTATCCACTCAAAATGATGCGAGACATTACTTATAAGTATGATTTTATATCTATTATCGTGAAACATTAACCAACATAATATATATAAATAACCATAATTTATAATAAATCATGTTTATATATTGAAATTTACTATAAAATAATACAGTGTTACTAAGTAAACTTCCATATACATAGATACACCATAAAAAATTATAATGAAATATCAAACTATAATAGATGAAAGTAGTATGGAAACCCTAATTGAAACTTTTACTAATTATCTACCATATATATTTTCAATACAAAAAATTTTATATCCTTTGAAACAAACATCTATTATTCCATATGATCACAAGAGTAAAAAATATTTGATTTCACATGTTGGGGTTATAAATAATACCCTGTGTAGTTATCATCATTAGTTAGATGACCTCATAAATCACTTTTTTATACATAAATCCATAATAAACATTATTAAAAAATTAGTATCATAATAAATCCATAATTATTTCAAAATATCCTTTAATCATTTAATATCATTAATTTTCATAACTCACTATGGACACACTCACCAAATAACTTGGTATTTATATATATGTATATAAAAATCATTGTTAATATTAAAATAATATGGGTTGCAACATGTACTATGTACTCCCATAGGGAACCAGAACCATAGGTCCCAAAACCCACATCCTTATATTCTATAACTTTTATTCATAGAGAGTATTAATAGTTTCTATACTCTATGTTATAACATTCAATAATCAAACTTGTGAATTTACCTAGAGATGAGAAATGGGAATAACATTCTAACCACTAATTGAATCAATAATAACCCACCTCTATAGATGTTGGAACTCATGAACCACAAAAATTTCTGGTATCCCCATAATAAAATAACATATAATAAAATATTATTATTATATATACACCAATAATATACATCACATATAATTAAAACCAGTGTCTCACCATCATTTCATGCTCGGGATGTACCTTGATAGAAAATATAAAACTAGAGTAACACCTTTTTGGACATTTTGACATGGAACCGTAGTTGATGTAGGGGAGAATGTGAGTAATAAATTCATTAGTTTCTAACCAGATCCTAGATCCATGGTAAATATTATGTAAACACTTAGGTGTATCAAAATTTATCTCAATCCTATGTTATTGTGTGAGTGTAAGATAAAATATAATAGTATTTCATATATTTTATTTTAACCAATATTTTTGCTGGGAATAATAATAAATAAAAATTTTATAGTTGATATATAACCTGGTGTACATGGTGAGATGTGAATATATTCTAAGGTATCATTGTTTTAATTTTTACTAAGTCAATGTGTGAGTATAAGTGTAATTAGTATGATGCATAATTTTCATTTCCACCGAAAAATTACTAGATTAATATAATCATCCTAACTCATAACACTAAGATTGTGGTTATCTACTATAATGGTATAGAATACATAGATCACAATACATAATATCTAATGTTTAGCATGATTAGGTGACTGTAAAAATACATTATTAATACATTACCTGGGAAATATCATTATAACTCATGAAATTTTATTATTCCACATTTTCTTATGTTTAGATCGTTCCTAGTGATATTAATGGATTCATGGGAAAATATGTAAATAATGTAATGGGGTTAGCTTAGATACTTAGTAAGGGGTAGTGTAAAATGCATGCTATAACAACATCCATAAAGAATTTCTAATATGGAATTGATAGATTACAACACCCTATGAGTTTGTAATATTTTTTTATAAATTTGATGTAATTGTTAGCTTGTGATGCATAAAAAATAAAAATTATATGAATAACTATTTTATAGAATATAAAATTGAATACACTATTATATAATTAAGTGAAATTGATATAATAATTTTCTATTTAAAAAAAATATAAAATGCATTTATGGAAATTCTGTTAATTATAAATAGATTGTTTTGAATTGTTTTTGGTGAATTAGGAAGTTTTGGTAGATTTCATAATTTTGAGGAATTATATAAAAGAAAATTATTGATATAATTATTTAAATAAATAATATATCAACTTAATAAAATTTATTGAATTATTATGTAATGATAAGAAATATTAGTCTAATAATTTCTGGCAAAAAAGAAATGATTTTTACTCAATGATTTTTATTTATATATTATTTTATTTACATCATAATTTATCATATTTTAAGTATTAAACTAGTAGAATATTTTATTAGAAATTTATATAAATTAATGATAATTCTTATATTAAATAACAAACTTTTGAATGGAATAAAATTCATTTGAATGTAAAAGTGATATTTTTTGAAAACTATTTTTATGTGTAATAGGTACTTTTATCATAAAAATTATTATTGATGAATGGTTTTAATATAATTTATGAATAATAAATAAAAAAATTTATAATTCGTATTATAATTTTTATGAGGAAATAATTTAGAATAAAGTCATTTTATGTGTAAAAATACGTAAGTTCTAAAAATGGGGTTTACACATTTTATAAGAAGATATTAAAATTATTTACTAACACCTATAGGGCTTGAATCATAAAAAATAGATTGAATATTTTGAATCAGTATAATCAATATTAGGTAATAATTTTAAGTTGATTTTAATCCATGATTAGTAGTTACCAAGGTAAAAATCTTGTCACCATAGTAAGGGTTAAAAGGGATAATAAGGGGTTTAAAATAATAATAAAGGATCATTTGTAGAGACTTTATTAGCTTTATTCAGGAATGAAAAATCCCTCCACGAGGAAGCCCATGCCATCCTCAGGATTAATGTATATTCCTATGACGGATATTGAGACTGATTTGATAACAATTTACAACACAATATTAGGTAAGGGACCTATTCCTTGGGCCATTGAATATTCTATAAGAAGGTGAAAGCTACTTTTGAACAACCACATGTACATCATTCATACTTGGTAATAGGGTAATAGAGTGGCTGAATTTATGGATATTAGAGAGTCTTAGGAGGATCACCTTAATTTTCTTTTCTAGTATTGGATCCTCCTCCCTGAGGGTGATAGCTTTGTTTGGGTTGATGATCTTAGGCTACACTATTTTCAACCCTCTTAAGTGTATTTTTGTAGGTACTTCATACCTTTTTCATTTAATAAAATTAAAAAGTATTTTATTGGTATATTTGAAACTTTTTGAGTTTATTTTGACCTTAAAATTTCCTATAATCCAAAATTATACAATTTTTTTGAACGTTTTGATGAAAATTAATTTATATTATTTTAAAGTTAAGGGGTTTTACAAGGGTTTCCCTCATATCACTTATAATATGGAAGCTCTAATTATCACTTTTATACACCACTATAAGAGCATAAAATAAAAAATATATACAAAAATACAATCCCAAAATACTTATCTATGACCTTAAGGTTCCAGTATTCCTAGAATACCCATTAAAGAATTCATAAAGTGTATTTCAAAGAAGATTTTCCAACAAATTGGTATATGTTCTTACCAAACTCTCTGACATTATTTTATTATTAAACCTCTAATAAATCTTATATAACCATAATAAAATAATTATATAAATTTAATTACAATATTTAAATGTTTTTATGTTAATTTTAAACAATATTTATATCTCATTTTCATATAATTAATAAAGAGAGGATCACTCATGTGTGCGTACAAACTACGACCTCCATGAAGAGATATGTTTTATTTTTCAGTAATATCTCTCATGGATGACTATATATCTGTATTTATTAAATATATATTAAATATTTTATATAATTATGATTTTTGAAGATAATTTATTATTTTCCTTCATTTAATTCAATTCAATTAAAAATTATATTATCCCCTATACGTACGAGTAGACTATCACCACTAGGAAATTAGGTAATTCATTTTTCATCACCGCCTGACACGGTGGTTATAAAAGTGTATAAAGTGATTATATTTGATATTTATTACCTGAATAATATTTTTAGATAATTAATATATTAACAAGGTTAATGTATTGGAGCTATTAAACATAAAAATTCATGAAAAACACAATAGTTAGCACCCAAATATTTATTTTAGTGAATAAATGTTAAAAAATGGGTTTTTGGAAATTATGAGGAATTGATGTGTAATATGACAATTATTAGTACGGTTATTTTTTTGATATATAATAAATATAATTTATTAGATATATGTTTAGAGAAATTATGAAGAATATCAGGATGTAAGGTAAGGTTGTATGTTACGATCTCTTTTTTTTTGGATTCTATAAATTTCAATTTCCATTGGTGGAATTTTATATTTTTTCTCTCATAAAACCCATAAATTTTATTATAATATATTTAATTTTGGGTATTTCAAATATTCATCCTATTTCCCCCATATTTGGGAATTAATAAAATATAAATAATTGTTTAGGTAAAGATTCACTTATTTATTTTTTATGTCAAAAATATTTTTCTTCCATTTCCATATTTTGTAAATGTTTCATGAAATTTATATTCTATAATAAAATGTTTTTAAAAAAAATTCATATATATATATAGTTAATTAATTTTTAGTGTTTTAAATTTTTTTCTACTACATTTTCCATATAAGTTATATTTTTATTTTTAAAATTTGTGAGAAGAATGATTTTTAATGTTTATATAATGAAATAACTTTCCCACTATCCTATCCATTCATTAGTATAAATATATTTTTTACAATTATCCAAGGTTTTCCAAAGAAAATTATAGAACAATATTACGTATAATTTTTAGTTTTTAAATGTTACAAATGAAAAAATATGTCTTCTATTTATTTCTAAAAGAAGTTTCCAATAATTTTATAAAATTATTTTTAATCTATTTCAAGAACCTTTAAGGAATCTTATAAATAACTAAGTATTTCTTGTAATTATTCCATTCACATTATATCTTTTAATTTATTATAATAATAGTCTTCCAAGTAAATTGTTATGCAACCCATTCCATTCCCACAATATGATTAATCTATGATAAAATTATGAATGATTTTTTTGATATTGTGGCACACATATATTTGGTTTTTAATTTTTTTAGGGATGGTCACCAATTTATATAGTTCTCTAATACATTGGGCAAATCTTGATATCATATGAGGTAATATCAAATGGAATATGGGAGTGAGCCAATCCACTAGAGGATCTATAACCTACATTTATAGAAAGGGGGAGTGAACCCTGTCCACCATGGGACTCTATAAACTATGTTTTTCAAAATGTTGTGTAAACCTAATAAAATATGTGAATTTTTCCACTATGATAGTCTTTATAGTCATCCTTGAAGTCGTAAGTTATTTTATATTATTATGTGTGTGCCACAAAATTATTTTTTATTCTTATGGTATGCACTCATGGCTCAAGATTGATTATTTAGGATTCTTTACTCTTATACCTCATGTACATTGTTATGAAAATTACTTATTATATGAACCATGAATTATGGTCTATGAATTATTGGGTATATTTTTGAATGTTATTATCATTCTATAATAACCTTATTCATATCTTATTATCACTTATGATAATGGATTTATATCTATCATGTTTACCCCTACATTTTATCTAATCTCATCCTCTGTCATGTTTCCATTTATATAGGTTATGAAAAAAATAAAGTAGGATATATATATGAAGGGAACTGTGTGAGAAAGGATTTATAATAAATGTTTAATAATATTAATAAAATAGTTTGATTATGTATTTAGTCTCCAAATACACTAAATAATTTTATTAATAGGGCACACATTATTATTATAAGTATTAAATATTCATATTAAATGATTTAATATTTATATAATAATTGCTTGCGATTCTGCAGTGGGTTTCAGAGGATGGTTTAGTTATTTATTGATAGTAGGAAATGAGAAATGGGAGGATATAACCTATGAAAACCTATTATAAGCTATTACAATTTTGGATAATCCTTAAGTTTAATATGTTGATAATAATGTTTTATAATTTGAGACACATTTGGAATAATTACGATTATCATATGACTTCCAGTCAGATTTTTTTTCCTGATACATAAAATAATATTTTTGGTTTTAGTCAATAGAGGGAACCAGGATAAATGTTGTTAACAATGAATGTGATGGACAATGAAATGATTATCCAAATGATAAACTAATTGTAGTTGGAGCTAAGGTGGAAAAAATCATGACATTACTTGTACAACAATCTAATGATATGAATAATAATTAAAACCATGTGGAGCTCCCAAACACACCATGGAATGAGTTACTTTCTATTTGGTCCTTTATTTGAAGATTCATTCCATACATCAGTGGGTCCCGTGATCCACTTATTGATGAGACATGGATAAATGATATAGAAATGATATTTTATATTATCTAGTGCTTAGACCATGGGAAGGTTGTTTTGGATGTATGTTATTTGAAAATTGAAGTTGATAAATTAGGAAATCTTATCAAGAACATGAGGCAAGATGAAGAAATTGACTCCATTAGATGGGATGATTTTAATGTGGTATTTTTCAATAAATATTTTCCTCAAACTATTTTCACTAAAATGGAGAGGGATTTACATGAAAATATGTAGGATGATGACAAATCATGTAGTATACACGAGGAATTTGTTTTGAAGAAATAGAAGCTATTATTTTGGATTTGTCATCAAACCTGAATATATAATTGATCAATTATTTATTTTATTAAGACAACTTCTCTAAAAGGAATTGGTTTTAGGAGACTTTGATTGATATGAATAATTCATTTAATGACCACTCACAACAATATAAAGTCTACAGACTGAAACTATCCACAGGGGTTATGTGATAAGAATATAAAGTTGTTTTTTTATGGAAATTATAATAAAAAACCCATGTATCAATTAAAATAAGCCCCCCTTATGGAAAAAAATATGGAAATAAGCATGGGATAAATTTATATAAGGGATCATGTAAATTCTTCAAGTTTGAAAATTGATTCCATGTAGTAAATTAATGATTAAGATACATGATGATCGAATTAAATGGTGAAAAGAAAAATAAACCAAATGCACCTCCCACACCATAATTTTTACAATTACAAGGAATATAGACATTATTCCAACGGTTGCAAGAATCCAAGGGCTAATGAAAATAATTTTCATTAGAATCATCATAATGGAATGGGGAAAGTGAATTTCTATGTATTCAAAACTGGTCAAATAGTTCCTGAGAAAACATTGGTAAAAGGAAAAATTATCAACCACTCTAGAATTACAAAACACTTATTTGGTTCATTTTCTACACACTCTTTTATATATGAATAATTTTTAAAGGGTAACACATCACCACCACAATGGTAAGATATCTATTCATTAGTTAAATCATTGAAAGGTATAATAATTTAATATCAACTCTACAGATCCTATAAGATATTATTTCTGGAATTTTCTTCCTATAAATCATTATATTACCCCTCTTTTAGAATTTTAGGTAATTTTGGGCGTGGATTGACTCTATATATATAGATCCCATATCAATTTATAATGAAGGGATGTTCCATTTGATATTCCAATTTATCCTATGATCATCCATCGATATGTGGATGACCATAAAATTCCAATTGATATATATTACAATATATAGGACTAATTATCTTCATGTGGGGTATTTATCATAAACTGATTGAGATAAACAGAAAAATGAAGATATACTTATTGATTTGGAATATCATGATGTATTTTATGAAGAGTTTTTTAGTATTCACCTCAATCATGATGTTGAGTTTTCAATAAAATAGATACTTGGTGTTACACCTATTACAATGACTCCTTATAGAATAAACCCAATTGAGTTAAAATAATTAATTTTGAAACTCTTATAGAATCATGAAAATGGATTAATACACCTTAGTTCATCACTATGGGGTTCATGAACTCTTTTTTAATAATAAATATGTGTTAATGAATCATTGAATATATTATTGAGAACTGAACAAGATAACTACTGGAAAAAAGTATCATCAAACCAATATTTTTGACATGTTTTATCAACAACATAGAGCTCAATAATTTTCATATATTTACCTTTGATCAAGATATTATTATTTATGTGTCAAAAATGAGGCTATAACTAAGATTTCCTTATGTAAAAATTATGGAAGATAAGAATTTATAGTGATTTCATGTAGACATAAAAATTACACCACTATCCTTATTGATATAATAGATTGAGTCCTCAATGATTTCATTACTTATTTTTTTATAGTCAATATATTCTATTTATATATTTTCTTTGTGAATGGAATATCATGAGGATAATTTGTTGACTCTGATGAAGGCCTTGACAAAGGATAAGTTTTTTATTCCAAAATTAATAAGTGTGAACTATGGATATAGAAATTATCATTAAATAGAAATTTAATACAAATAGAGGGCATATCTGTGGATCCATTAATGACCGAAGATATTAATAAATAACCTATAACATCAAATATTACTGAGATCCATAGTTTTTTTGGATAAGATGGATACTATTAATGATCTCTAAGAAATATTTCATAGATATCAAATCTAATAACCATGTTGTCTCAAAAGGGAGACACATTCCTTTAGTTAGATGAATATAATGAAAATTTCGAGGAACTAAAAATAAGGTTGATTAGTGAACCTAAACTTACACTACCCTATAATGGTGAATGGTTTTTATGTACAATGATGCATAAATTAAGGGACTTGTGTTTTTTTTTCATATAGAATTATATTGTGGTAATATATTTCTCATGATAATTTGATATTCATGGGAAAATTATGCAATTTAGGATTTAGAGTTAATAGTAGGAATTTTTGATTTGAAAATATAAATGGGTTATTGTTTATTATGAAAGGTGTGATATATATAAATATTATAAAATCTTGAATTATATATTCAAATTGAAAAAGATGAATATCTGCTAAATTATATAAATATATTTGATTAATGATTATGATTTCTCAATAAAATACAACATAGGGATGCTGAACAAGGTAGCTAATGCTATGAGTTTGAAGGATCATGTTAGCTTATCCAGGTTGTTCATTGAAAAATATCCAAAAATTATGGATTTTTAGTGGATGTACATTCAAATCATGAGAGAAATGGATAAATACTATCTTTCTCGAATTAATTTCAAACTTTCAATTCATGTGAAGATTACTGAGGTTTATAAGTAAGACTAGACTCTGAAAAAATAATGTAAAAAATGTTTCAATAATAATCCTTGATCTTTCCAGATATGTATCACATTAATTCCATAATTAAGGAAGGATATAATTGATGAAACATATATCTCCTCATGCTCTATCCACCAAGATAGTAAATTTTTTATAGAGATCTCAAAGTTCATTTGTGGGGGGATAATATCATGGGGGTTATTAAATATTTTGTATCTCAATTCCTAGTATGTCATAAAGTTGAGGCTAAATTTCATAAGTATAATAGGATGATGTAACTATTACCCACACCTTTATGAAACTGGGAAAGATATAATTATAGATTTTATCATAGGAATCCCCAAGATATATAAATTCTACATTTCCATTTGTATTGTTTTCAATCATATTATATGTAATGCAAATTCATGGCTATCAATGAAGATTTATCACTTGAAATATATCCTAGAATATACACGAATGAAGAGGTAGGGTTTCATATATTGAAATTCTCAATTATATCAAATTGAGATCTATCATCAACCTCAATTTTCTAGAAACATCCTCAGTATGGTTTTAATAAGGATATGAAATTTGGAACTATATATCATCCATAGGTCGATGTCCATTTTAATAGGACCATTCAATCCCTAAAAAGATATGTTGCAATATTTATCTATTGATTTAGAAGGTGTTTTTAATCAATACCTCCCTATAGTTATATTTAATTACAATAATAGATTTTACTAGAGTATTTAGATGGATCTTTATGAATCCATATATGGAATGAAGTGTAAAAATATAACATGGTATAATTAAGGTAGATAGTGAAAGATATTAGGACACGTTCTAGATAAGGAAATGGAAGATAGGGTTAGATCAATTAAACTACACATTATAACAACACACAGTTAGAAAAAATATAATGTTGACAATTTTCATTGAGATATAGATATTAAATTGTTGATAAGGTATTCCTAAAAATATTTTATTGGAATAAGGTGATGAGATTTCGAACGAATGGTAAGCAGGGCTATAGATATATCAATCTATAATATATTTTTAATTATATTGGGATTGTAACTTATCTCTTGGATAATATACCAAACCACTATGAGGTTTATGACCTGTTCCATGCATCTTTTGAGAGAAAGTATAAAAATAATAATTCAAATGTAAAAAACAAATAAATTATACCAATGGTTCTTGAAAGTTATTATTAATAATAATCAGTGTTGATTCTAGATTGATAAAATAATGTGCTACAGAAAAAGATGAATCCCCTAGAAAAAATATCTTGATTAAACCATACTTTTAAGGAAGGAGCATGGGAACCAGTGGTTGTAATTAGGGATAAGTATTCTCATCTAAATCCATTGGAGTAATGGAATTTCAAAGGATAAATTATTGTAATGGAGGTAGATTGTAACTCTGTGAGATTTTAAAATATATTAATATTTAATTAATTTGACATGTTTGATAGATTAAGATGTATGAAACACCAAAATTAAGTGAATAATGATTTATTAATATATAAAATGAAATTAATTAGTAGATAGTTAGGTGAAATTGATGATATAAATTACTTTTAATAAAACGTCAAATTCACCTAAGGTAATACAATTACTTCAAAAGAGAATCATTTGAATCATTTTTTTTATTTATGAATTTTTATTAGAATTGAATGTTTTTTAGAATAATATTAGTCAAATAAATTAATAAAATCAAGTAATAAATAATAGGATCACTTAATTACAACCATTTAATTGGTATGTAATGATGAGTAATTGTATTCATATAATTGTTGGTTAAAAGAAAAAGTTTTATTTACAAAAAATATTTTATTTATATATTTTTTTATTGAAAATATAATATCTATTATTTTGAGTATTAAAACTATGTAATTTAATTTCTTAAAAATGTATAATTATTAATTATAAAACACAAATTGACTACAAAATGTTTAGAAATTATGAAAAATCACTTGAAGTTAAAAAATAAAATTTTTAGGAAACAACTTTATTATTTGTGATGTGTATTTTTATCATCATAAATTAAAATAATTACCAGTAATTAATGTTTATAATAAAATAAACATGTAATTAACTATTTAAAATAAAATAAAAATCATATAATGGTTCTTACCAGAAATGTAAAGTGAATAAAGTGAATAAAATGAATTTTATCTAGAAAAAAAATATTTTTTTAGAATATTTTTCAGGCGTTTTTGTGAAGATAATAGAATTAATTTATGTCAACTATTTGAATCAAGTCTTGAAAGATATATTTCGTATTTTTAATATAGATACTAAATATCATTTAATAATTTTAATATAATTTTGAATCATAATGATTAGTTACCATGGTAAAACTATTATCACCATAGTAAGGGTTGATAGAATTAATGAATGGGTCAAACAGAGATAATAGGATTCAATTATCACTAAAACACATATAAAAACAAGTTTTTGAGTTTATTAAAAACTTAAATTATCTTACATTTTAATATTTATCATTTTTCCTATTTATAATTAAAATTAATTTATATTATTTTGAAGGTAAGGGTGTTTACAGGGGTTCCACTCCCCTCACATATAAAGGGGAACCTCCTATTATCACTTATATCCAATAATTGAGAATAATGTATCGACCAATGTATTCCCAAATACCATATAAAAACCATTATACATGAGTTGTAGATATTTTTATTCACAAATGTCTCATAAAAAAGATATAAGATTTTTCTCAAAGATATTATCCAAGGAAGAGGTATATGTTCTTACCAATCTCATTCTTGTTTTTCTTCTTAAACCTCCATCAAGTATTATAAAACCATATTAACATAACTAAATGGATTTATTTAATAAGATTTATTGTTTTTATATTAATTTTACAACCTTTTCTCTATCTCATTTCCATCTAATAGAAATGAGACCATCTCTCACGTGTACGTGCAGACAACTGCATCAATGAAACTGGGTATTTAATTTTTTATTATCTCCTTAGATATATTATTATATAAATTTATTTAATTAAACTATATTTTATTTATGAAATAATTATTAATTTTTTTCCTTTTTCCACAAATTGAAAAATTAAATCATAAATTGTGCATCTGTGTGAAAAAAACCTCAATGAAGTGATGTGATTCAATTTTCATCACTATATCACATAGACAGTTATAAATGTGTATATAATTAATAAATATTATATTTATGATATGAATGAGATTATATAGATTATTAAACGATTATGAATTTTCAAGTACTAGAAAAATCCTACCAAAACATGTATGGAAAAGAAAATAGTTAACACAAAAATATTGATATTAATGTATAATTCCTAATAAATGGGTGATTTTAAATTATAAGAAAATGATATGGAATAATATAAGTATGAATATAGTTCTTTTATAGATTTATAATTAATATTATTTATTATATAGGATGTTAGAGTGCGTATGAATCAAGTTAGGAAATTGGGTAAGGGTTTATATTATAATATCACTTTCCATATTGACTATTTATATTTCAATTTCAATTAATATTATTTTATATTACTTCTAGACTAAATCCATTCAATTTTATTGTATTATATTTATTTATAGGGTTTTAAATTGTTATTTCTATTTTATCCCATAATGGTACCCAAATCATCTGAATGATTTTTTTTAAAATTTGATATTATTTCTTATTTTAGATCTATAATAATTTTTTTCTTCTATTTTCATATTTTATAAATGTATCAATAATTCAATCTTCTATATAGTAATGATTTTTTAAATTAAAATTTAAAATTATTAAAATTTATTTACAAAATTATTAAAAAGGATTCGGTCGAATGTTTTCCAAATGGGTTGTAGTTGGTTTTTAAAATAGTGTGATAAGAATAATTTTTTACCATTTACTCAATGAATTCATTTTACCGTATTCATTTACATTAATTCTTATAAATATTCCATTACATGATTATATAGATTTAAAAATAAAATTATATTACCATCTTCGGTAAATTGTTTTATTAAATGTTAAAAAATAAAAGGTTTTTTTTATTTTTTTGAAAGATTTTTTCAATGATTTTATAATTTTTTTCATATATGTCAGCATACTTTAAAGAGTCTTATACATCCATGGGGATTTTATATAATTATACAATCAAATTTTATTCTCTAGATGGATTATGATTATTATATTTTATGGAAGATTTCATGAATCCTATTTTTTTTCCAATGAGTTAACTAAGCTATGATTAAATTAATATTATTTTTATGATATTGTTTCCTAAATATGTATGATTTTCATTATGTTATGGGAGGGGAAAGGATTATATAACTCTTCAATGTATTGTAAAAATCATGATATCACATGATATAATTTGAATGGGAATGAGGAGTAAACCCAATCCACCATGGGAATCTATCCACTATGTTTATGGGAATTTGGATTGAACCCAATCCAACATAGAACTCAATAAAGTATTTTTATCAGAATGTAGAGTTATCCCAATCCACTATGGGTCTTTTACCACTATTATAGTCTTATAAGTGATTCATGGAATAAGAAATGATTTTATTTGATTTTCTATATGCCAAAAACATATATATTATTCTCAAGGTACAATATCATAAATTAAGATTAATTATTGATGATTTAGAAAATATTATGTATAATGTATTTTGTTATGAAATATACTTATTACATGTCCCATGGTTTATAGTTTATGACTTATTGGATATGTTTTTTGTATCTTACGATCATTTTCTCAAACCATTATTCTTATCTTATGATCACAAAGGAACATCGATTGGTATTTCCCATGATTACCCTTAATAAGAGTCAAATATAACCATCCCTTATCATAACAACTTTGGAAAATTTTATTTTATTTGTTATTTATATTAAAATATTGGTATAGAATAAAAGAGTTTCCATAGGATCCAACATACTATTATTTGGGTAATATTTGATACATACATACATTACATTTGACAACATAAGATATAGTATTAATACATTGTGGGAACATTATTATCTCGTCCATAGTATATTAAATAATTATAAATAGTTCTCTTATAGGTTTCCTAGGTAATGGAAAAAATAAGGGTGACCATAGATGCTCAGTAAGGGGTAATATACAACATAAGCTATCATAAAATGAACTAGGAACAAGTTATATAGAAGGAATTAATATGAAACATGATACCATAATCAACTGAAACTGAGAACATTATATATCCATGGATAATAATGAAAATAATGAAATCAAATGGATAACAATAATTGGTTACTTAGAAATGAAACATTTAATTCGTGATAGCTAATTCCATACCATAAGAAAATAAAATATTGTCATTGATATCTTGATATTTCCATGAAGGAACCATCTTTTTTTTGTAGGAATAATAAAATTACCCAAACATGTTTGTCCCATGATACCAACTGATGCATCTATGGATTATAAAATATGAGGTATAACCCATAACAAATTTTATGGGAAAATAATTCATTATATGAGAAACTGAATAAAAAAATTATTATCAACTTTTCCAATAAACATCCATATTTGAATAAAAATATATGTAATGCCAATAATTTTATCCACATTAATAAAAGGGATAAAATGAGCATAACCCACCTAGAGTAAGAAGGTGGTTGATTAAACAATACATAGTTTTACTTATAAAAATAATCTATATTTGAATAAAAAAATATGACATTTCAAATATTTTCCCATGCTAATAAAATAGATAACATGATAAAAACCAATCTGTACAGAGAATATAGATTGTTAAACAACATATAGTAAACTTTCCAATAAAAATATATAATAGAATAACAATATATGTAATGTCAATAAATTTTCTCATGCTAATAAAAGGTATAACATTATAATTACCCATCTAGATATAGTAGGTGGTTGATTTAACAATACCTAGTCAATATGACAATAAAAATTATTAATATAATAAAAAATTATAGAATTCAAATACTTTTCACCCTGTAAAAAAATTTTATAAAAAAATAATAACCCATACATCGGTAGAAATTGTACAGTTAAAAAATACATAATTGAAATCGAGTCTATGCAGTATTCTTATTGTAAAAGGAACCCTTATCAATGACAAAAAAATAAGGTAGTAGAAAAGGGTACATTAAAAATGTTATATTATAAATAGAATATAGTAATTGAGATAAATAATTTTTACTAGTTGGAGAAATACTGATTACAGTTCTTAAAGAGTTACTGAATATACCAAATCATATCCCCCCAGGATTTCTAACCTGGTCTTCATTCTTAGGCCATCTTTTTGGGTATTAGGGTAGGGGTGGAGAAAATAATTGAATGAACCCATTTTTTAGTGACTTCTATTAGGTGAATCTATGATAAAAATACATCTACTATCATATATCCAGACATAGATTTTATTTATAGGAAAACATACACTATTTACAATCCAAAAAATTATGATTTTTGGGAATTATGATAGTTTTTGAAAACATTTTAATGTGTGGAATTATAATTACCTATATTTAAAATGGGTGGTAAATCCATACAATTACATGAATGATGGTATCAAAATAATGGTTTGTAATTGATAATGTAGGGGAAGAATGAGAGACCGTACACCGTCATAATAGTGACATAAGAAAAAGTCTAAAATTAGAGGTGATATGTAGTCACTCATTAAAAAAACTAAATGGGAGATCAAACTGTAGCATTATAATAAAATAAATATTTGAAAATGGTATTATAAAAAAATAATTTCAATTAAAAAAGAAAGATAAGGATGAAAACCCTTACCTTTCTAAGTATCTTCTCAATGCTGGGGAGGACCCCTTATAATAGTGTAAACTCATTAGGAAGGATTTAGAGAGGGATATAGAATAAAAATTCATGATAAATGCCATTAAGGTATAGTGGAATGAGATAATGGATGGGAGTGAGATCCTACTAATTTTTAAAATAGGGTATTTTTCATAGAAATTAATGTTTGGTAAAAGGTATGAATAGAATTACATGGGAGTCAGGTTGAGAAATGGTAGGTGAGATATGTGTGTTTAACATTCATACATAAAAAGTGTTTCTAGAATTTTTAAGATAGCTTCTAACCATTAAAAATTAAATATTATTCATTTAACTATATTATCCATATTAATGATGAATAAAAATTAAATATAATTTAATCTAATTCAACATATAAAAGTGACAAAAAATTTATATTAAAACATATGATAAAGGAAGAACCATTTTTTTAAAAAATAAAATTTTATATATTAATTTTTTTCAATCTTAGTTCCTATTAGTTATTAAATAGATAATTTTTTATATTTTTTTATATGTTTAAACATGATGATAGAGTAATAATTTAAAATATCTTAATACAATTTATTTTGAAATTTTTTTATAACCCTTACAAAATAAATTATTTGAAGAAAACAACTTTACCTTAACCATTACAAAAAATCATTAATCTATGTAATTTATTTCCATTGAACAAAATCATTATTTATTTTTTAAAAAAATTAGGACTAATTCATTTTATATATTAGGTTAATTTTAGTAAATAAAATAAATATAAGTAGAGAAAATTAAAATCATATCTAACATTAGTGCTTGTGAAACCTATTTCTATGAAAAATGTATTTTTATGAAAAAAATTTCTGTTTAGGATAAAATTTTCATTTCTTTTGATTTTCATGAAATAAATATTTATTTTATAAGAAATAAATTTTATATGTCTTAAAAATAAATCATAATTATTTTTATAAAAATAATATATAATTGAATGACCAAAAACATAATCCGGGAGAAACTCTTGTAATCTTCTCTATCTTAAGTTGAGATTGTTATGAGAGAAGATATACTTGAGACTCTCGTGATCAAATTAGAAGATAAACCAATCACTAATTAGGTAGTTTGGCCACATATTTAAAGTAAAGACGACCACTGCTAACTTAAGATCGTGGGTCATGCAGTTTTTCTCATGTGATCTCAACTGGGGTGAAATATAGGAAATCAACACTTAGCTCTACATCATAACACAACCAAGACTTATTACTAATTAATCATAGAACACTAAATACTTGACACCCTTGTCCGTTTATCTCAATATGGGAGCGTTCAACAAAAACTACCACAACTTCTAAAAATCCCATTGGAACTTGTCTATCCACAGGAAAAGCTACCCTATTCGAGTCAAAGATTTCATGGGTGTTGATATTCTAGAGAAATTTGGTAAGAATACCTGATAATATCCTTCATCCTAAGGAAATATCCACACTTCCATCACACTTTTGGGTGGCTCTGAAGCTTACACTACCACAACCTTGGTCGGTCCACTACCACTCTATCTACTAAGATAATGTGTCCTAGAAAGTTGACCACCTATATCTGGAATTGGACACTTATAGATATTTACATAAATGAGGTTCTCTCAGAGTATATCCATAACCATCCGTCAGTGTCCCCCATATTCATCCTTTTATTTCAAGTACAAAAGGATATCATCTATGAAAAATTCCATGATCTAGTCCAAGTAATGATGAAAGATCTTGTTCTTGAGTCCCATAAACACTACTAGGGTGTTCTTTATGCCAAAGGGAATAACTATGTACTCATAGTGACCATAATTACATCTGAATTTGGCCTTCTGTATATCCTCATCCCGTACTCATAGCTGGTGATAGCTTGACCTGAGGTCAACCGTCGAGAACCATTGCTCCCCTCCCATATGACCAAAGAGAGCATGGATCCTTAGTAGTGGATACTTACTCTTAATAACCACCCGATTCAAGTTTCAATAGTCTACACATAACATAAAGCTCCTATCTTCCTTATTATAAAAGAAAACTAGGGTACCCATGGTGAAACAATAGGTCTAACAAATCCATTCCTCTACAAGTCCTCCAACTACACCCTTAGTTCGTGAAGCTCTGTGGGAGCCATCTAATATGCTACAATAGATATCAGTGTCATCTAATGGTATAGATAAATGAAGAAGTATATCAATAAGTAGTGAGGTAAACCTAGAAATGGAAATATCAACACCACCAAGGTTTACGCTAGCCAACTGATGAGTCATCAACTACACCATCCTATGCATGAGTCCTTTCGGCACTTCCTGGGGTTCCTTTTCACAAAAAAGTCTAACCCCATTCCATTACCATAGAAAAACTAATCCCTTTTTATAAAAAATTAAATCTATGAATAAACTGTAGATAAATAACCCGTAACCAGAATTATTTTTTAAGGCCTCTACACTACAATCGAGAGATTATAATAGAAAATCTCACCTCCAAGAGTTAGTTCACACTATCGGTACAAGTGCATGATCAATGAGTCTTATCTAGTAAGAGTCTCCAATTGTAAGGTTCAAGTCAATGGTTCATCCAAAATATTTATGTCCCATACAAGGTATGTAGAAAGAAAGGACTGACTAAAGCCTATGTCTATAAATACTAAAACTATGGTAGAAAATAAACAAATCCTACCACTAATCATTGTCGGAGATTCTATGTCATAGGATTCAACCTCAAGTAACATTAACCTCCCATTTAATATAACTCCCTAATCTTGGAAAGGAACACCTGGGAGTGGTGGTGGTAACAAATCAAAAAATTGACCACCTACTACTGCTCTCCCAACTTCTCTGACATGCCTTCCATCCTTTGAACCTACCTTCTCCTACAGTTGCGTGTTCCTCAGTGGCCCGTCTATGGTATCTATATCATCTATGTGGTGGATTGGAAAATCTCATTTGAGATGTCCCATTCCATTACATTAATATAACCACCTATCTTTGGGTTGATTGGGCCAACTTTTTGATCCTTGTACTGCAGATTCTCTGAACTATGACCTATTCTTAAAACATCTCCTATATTCAGGTCCCTAAGACTAATGTCATCTCTCTACTACCAAGGTCTCTGATCCTACTTTTCCACAACTAACAGCCATGGGTTGTTTCTACTCATCCAAGAAACTCTCAACCGCAAAACCTCACTCCAGTCCACCAACATAGGTAGGAATTCACATAGGGATATAAAATTATCAGATGTATATACCCTTACCTTGCTCGATGGTCTGAGACCTGGAAAACTAATGTCATATCATATCCATCGAGTACCTAGAGAGGTTAATAATTCTTGATGAATACTCATCCACTATCATGATTCCCTTATGAATCTAAAAAATCTCCTGGATACGTACATCACATAGCGTGACTTGTGAGAACTCCTCTTTATGGAGGCCCTCGAACTCTATCCATGAAAGATTCAACTCATATTAGACATGGATAACAAACACCACCATCTCCATACTGATCCATGGAGATAGATCGCTTCCAGGACCACCATCTGATCCACTAGTGTCTTAAATTGAAGGAAAACATTGGTCACTTCCTTATGCTAGAACTTAACCACCCATGGGTTGGGATCACCTCAGAACATGAGGGGTGACTTTCTCTGAAACTCATGAATCATGATCAACCCATGCACCTCTTCTTATTATATCATGGGTATCATGTGTTGTTCTATAGGTGGAAGTATTGATGGTGCACCACCAGGAGTTAACATCTTGGGAACTGGTCCCTATATCGAAGCCTCATCACTGAGGGTGTCATCCTGATGATCATCATGCCGAATCCAAGATGGTATACATCGTGTAGGAATCCTAGAAAAAACAAGATGTACCATGGTCAATGTGTATATCTGGAGAGCTAGATCAAGAAGTACATGGAAACCAAAACCCATTAAAATTGTATTTATTTTCCACTTTGTTCCTTACAACCAATACTCTCATGTATCGAGTCAAAAAGTATGTGATCAAAATCCTAGTGTATAGATATTATGGCCACCACATCCACACTTGAATCCCTGCCCTAAAATCTAATATTGAATAACTTAATCATATTTCCCCAAATGAATATCATTGAATCCTAGAAATAAAGTAGAACTGACCACTCTAATACTGCTCTATCAAGACCCATACCAGAGGGGTCTCTGCCGTGAATCTCCATGCCAACCTCCAATAGACCAGGGGTTGGGGACTAGTGCTGAGAAGGCATACCACTAACATGGTAGGCCTAAGAATATTTACTTGTACACAAACACATATCTACAAGACAATAAAATTCTAAAATGTAAAAAACACTGAATAAAAATGAATGAATACATATAAATCACATAAAAAGAGTCTGATAGGAAGTAAAGTAAGGTAAAAAAGTCTAAATATAATCCCACCACAAATGTATGTGACACTATTCCAACCTAAAAGGAAAGGGACTTCTGTATGAAAGTCACAAGAAAACACCTCGTTCTATCCAGTATCACTAAGAATCATATAATTCTAGTCATCCAAGGACTCTACTAAAAGTTTAGTCTTCTACAAAAGACATAACATGTGAAGGAAAATCCCATACATGAGTTAGTTCAAGAATACTCAATAGGACACTCAAAAAACAAAAATCATACAATAAAGTAAATACAATTAGCTCTACAGAATTATATGTCTAGAGCACAAATAAAAAGAATATCGTGATATACTAAACAAAGAAACACCGTTTATAAGTAAGCCATAACTATAGTATAATGGCCCTAGAATTCCATTATAAATATTACACAAAAAACTCATCAGGGAGAAAAAACTCCTGAGTATGATAGCACTGATGACGTTCTTCCTAGAGGTGCATCTCATCGGGTCTCATCAAGAGAATGAACACACTGATAGTTTGAAAAGAATACAATACACATATGAGGATCACTTCCATGTACAAGGGGTGATACAAAAAACTAAACATGGATTAACCCGCTAAGTAGTGAATCGACTCCAACATAGTGTTGGTCACATTGATACCAAGAACTCCACCTATGGAATGAAGATGAATAGAGTATCTCACTTTGGGCCTCTCAGAAGTATTTCAGCGACTCAATACAAGATGTCCTGATAAAGGGATTGTAGTCCTAGAAGTAGGAATTGATACCATACCAACCCTCAGGTAAAGGTTAAGGGGAATGTCACCTAACGAAACATGTCCAAGTTATGGAGGATATTATATTCAAGTAATATATAAAAGATAATTCGACCTGTAGAAGGAATTACACACTGTATCCCTTGACCCTAGGTTCTAAAAATGTAAACGACTCATGTCATCAAACTATGTCTGTGTAGAAGTACATGCCATGTAAGAATTCTTTGTACTCTACCCATGTTCAAGTACATGGCTTCATTCTTTCTGTGTTCCCATGTACCAGTACAAGATTAATTCCACGTGCATGGTTCAACTTGTGTCTGTGTGGAGGATTACACATTGTGTAGGCATCCCGCATACTCAACCTTATGTCCATGTACTTCCCAAAGTACCCAATGAGTTACCCACGAGAGATCACCAACCCGATGATACGGGTCACATGCCATGTGATACTTAACATTCTCCTAGATCTAGTTCACACATCCTGTTATGTAGGATTTTACCGAATCCAAGATATACTATCTACATTCTCTATGGTTCCTTTCATCTTCGATCCATTGATAATTTTACCATGAAATATAATATTAAATATCATATAATTCTTCCCATCATCAAATAAGGCGTTCTTCAACAGATCTTAGAAAATATATCATATCTTTATTCTTCATTATATTCTTATTAATTACATTGAAATTGAATTTGGTTATCCACCATTGTTTGTATCAATCATTCTAGACCGTTACTCCTCCATCTTGTCATTACAATCCCAAATCTATGATATCACAACATTTCACCATGAAATAGGTGTGCAACAATCGATTAATCTGGATAATTTGAAATGTGGGACAACCAAAGAACGCCCATAATGAACAATGAATCGGGGGAGAAAAGCATTAGAAAAATTGGATGAAAAAACCTTGATTGATTTTTCTCTATATCATCCTATCACTGTTAGAAAGACAATAAATATAATCATAATCTCAAAGATGATCTCAAATCAAAACCCCACAAATATACCCATCCCAAAAGATGATTGAACCACAAATCAATCTGTTTGTTGATTGGTCCACTTTCGTCGTAGGAATCAAGAATGGGTAAGAATCAAATAAAAAAACAAGAACTACATAGATTTTGATCAAAAACTAATGAAGAAAAAATATATACCACATTTATTTGTTATATCCTTTTACATTATTTCTCATCAATCATTGATGCACGTTATATCATTGTTCACCTGAGAAAATTAATTGAAGCTCTTTCTTTCCAATGTATCCGTGGTTATGTGGCTAACCCAAGAATTGTGACATAACAATATATTTAATGATTGTTAATCTATAAATCAACAAAAATGAAGTAAAATAATTTTTTGAATTATTTTATTCATTTCAGTTCCTATGATAACTTTTCAACAAAGGATCTAGATCGACTATAGGGAAGTCACACCTAAGATAAACCTCTCTTTTTGAGCTCAAAGGTACCCATAGATTTTGATCTGATCACCTTTTTATAATTTATTACATTTTTTGGAAAAATGTCTGCATGTGATATTTATTATATTTAAAATATTTCAAACATTTATTCTAGGAACAGAGGGCCTTTGAATCGCACACTGTCTCAGCACTTGGTCCTGAAAATAATCCATATAATATCCAAAAATAATACATGAAAAATTAGAGACATTAAACTCATATTATGAAATGTTATGATAGATTTATTTCCTTTGAATATTGATTATATCCATTAAATTATATAACATCCAGCATTTTTATTACATAACATTACATTACATTTTAAAAATAGAGGATCTTTAAAGTTTAGTGTATTGGAAATAAGGTACTTAATAAAAGAAAACATAAATCATTTTTCTAATCCTCTTGTAAGGCATCATCATAGGTTCATACTAAGTAAAATTACTGTATCTCATAACCTGGGGACATTCATCAATGGAAAGGATGAGCAGAAGTCCCAATAAGGAAA